>OW240920.1:89195115-89399475 GCA_933207985.1 Pelobates cultripes
AAAAACGGGACAAAAACCACACATAACAAAACAGGGAGGGTGGGTGGGACAAACTTAACCAGGTAGGAAGTTAAAATGAATTAACTAAAATGGCTGCCCATTTAAATAACCAAACCCACTTACCCATAACTCCACTCCCTTGCTTACTTCCTCCTAGGCCCGCCTCCTAACCCCTGTCAAGGCCTTTTTACGCTTAGCTGCGCTTGGCTACATGGGGCTACATGACAGGTGTATAGTCGCCATTTTGGGCAGTCGGAATCCAGGACAACCACCCCATAACCCAACCCAATAACGCACATACTAGAGGATATGGGGAAATATGTCCACAGCTTTATTTAGCAAACAATAATAATAACAATAATAATCATAATAATAACTTAACAAGTAAACATGGGTCATTGCCCCCCATACTCCGCCCTCGCATCCTATTCCTTCCATTAACATATAAAGGGCAATGACCCCCATATAAATAAACATATATATATAGCATACATCAACATTATTCCAATCGATGTAAAGTGCCAACCATCCATTAACCACGGCAGGGGTATACCCGGATACCCCTACCCCACCAGGTTCTGAGCCACCGACAGGACTCGAAACCTATCAACCACCAATGACCACCACTTGTTTGTCTTCCATTACGTTCATCCTGGGGAGCCTATTTCCTCTCCTTCAGCTCCCCGTCCCGCCATAAGCTCAGACCTTGACCCCTTAAGCCATCTGAGCTCCGCCACCCCGAAGAAACAGCGCCCGCTGCATACCAACCTGCCAACCCAAGTTGAGCAGATCCCAACCCACCTCCGAAAGGTGAACCCCGTCCGAGCGGTAGTACCCCGGCAACCCCTCCTCCAACTCGCTGTGCCGTACCACCACACCTCCCATCTTCCTACCGAAGCTCGCCATTAAGCTGTTCACCTTTTTCCTGCAGTGATCAATCGCCACCGGATCCCGCGCGTGCCGCCATCGACGCCTTGGGACAATCTCCGACCACACTAACATAACCCCCGGAAGCAGGTCCCTCAATTTGTTGATGTCCTGCTTCATCCACTTTATCAACCGACGTTGTGGCGTGAGGCCCAAGTCGTTACCCCCAGCATGAAGGACCACCATGTCCGGTGTCCTCCCGCCCACCACCATCCTAAACATTGCCCCACAAACCTCCCCCCAGCAAAATCCCCTGTACCCAAACCATCGGACTGTCAACTGGTCCTTCGGAAAGCCCAGCTGCTGGCCCTGCATTTGAGCTGCGGCCCTCCTCTCGGCCCAGAAGACAAAAGAATGTCCCACAATCCAAGCAACCCGTCCTGGGGAGAAGAAGAAAACAAGCATGAGGGAAAGGCAAAAGAGGACTCCTCCGTCCATGTCCGCCCCCGCACCATATCTATACATACACATATATAAACATATACCTGCCTTTTCCCTTTTTTTTTTTTTATTCCAATAAGCCCAACCGCACATATGAGCGGAACCGCACCGACTCCCATCTCCCTATGCGCTTCACGACCTCATCTCCTAATCCCAACCGTGCGGCCTCCGTGGCCACCCCAATGCGAAAGGAGTGAGTACCAAAACGTCCGGCCGGAAGCCCCAACTTACCTAGCCCGGCCCGAAAAACCTTTGTAAACTGAAACCGGGACAGGGAAGAACCATCCGCATGTACCAAGAAGGAACCCCCCACCGCCGGCCTCCGAGCCATGTACTCCGCCACTGCAGCCACCGGGCACAATGCTGCGCCCGGCAGAGCCCATAGCGTAACGTCCCTACCCACGCCACGGGCGTCCGTCTTAGAACTACCCAGATGCACAACCACCTTACCCTCCAAAACACGAACCCCTGAGGCCTGCAGACCCCCGGGCACCACCCTACTGGCACTCACCAGCTCCCCCACGCGGAACGCCCCGAAAAATGCCAAGAGAAAAGCCGCTCTGAACAGAGAGACCTCAAACCCGTTGAAACAAATTTCCGGCAACCGACCCACCAGATCCCCCAATACCCGTACCGACACCGGGCGCCTAGAGTCACAGGTCCTGCGGCCCTTTCGATAACCCTTCAGCGCCTGCCGTACTAGGAAGGTCTTAGTCAGATCCTCCGACCCGCGCCATCGGAACCAGAACGCCATTGCCGCCATGGACCTGTCGACCACTGCCGGGGACGCCCCCTTTGCCAGCAATTGGCAGGTGTACCATAGAAAAGCGTCCCGCAGCGCATCCCCACGTAAGCCATGCTCCAACCCGTCTAATGATCGTTCCCAAGAGTCCCAGACCTTACTGTAGGAGGCCCATGTGGCCGGTGCCAGTGAAGCCTTCACAAGTCCCCCAAGCAGGACGCTCCCAGCTGCCATATCTCGTCCGGGCAAGCCTCCCCTTCCTTCAATGCTCCTGGCGCCATCGACCAAAATCGGGACCACTGAAAACGAGACAGAGCGTCAGCCACCTCATTCAGGTACCCAGGGACATGACGCGCGCGAAACACAACATTCTGTGACATACACATCAACACAAAGCGCCGCAGCAACCTAACCACCGGCTTAGAGGCAGCCGATTGATTATTCACCGCATGCACCACCGCCATGTTGTCCGAGAAAAAGACCACCTTCTGCCCCCGGAGCCCCTCGCCCCATAGTGCCATTGCAACGACCAACGGGAATAATTCCAGAAAAGCCAGGTTGCGCATGACTGGGCTAGACCCCCATGCCTCCGGCCACCGCTCCGCACACCATCTCCCGCCAAAGTAGGCCCCGAAGCCCACACTACCCGAAGCATCCGTGAAGAGCTCCAACTCCGCCGCCGACTTACCAGCCCGCCTGAAAAACACCGTCCCGTTGAAATCCTGCAGGAAGGCATCCCACACGCCCAAATCAGCCCTCATGGTTGCTGACACCCGTATGAAATGATGCGGGGATCGAACTCCTGCCGTAGCAGCCGCCAGACTGCGGCTGAAAACCCTCCCCATAGGAATTACACGGCATGCAAAGTTCAGCATCCCTATTAGCGACTGCAGTTGCCGCAGCGTAACTTTGCGCGCAACGGTCACCGCAGCTACCGCCCCCTTGAGCCCCTCCAACTTGTCCCGAGGCAGTCGGCATTCACCCAAGATAGAATCTATTTCTAACCCCAAGAAACTAAGGCACGTCGTCGGGCCCTCCGTCTTATCCGCTGCCAGCGGCACCCCAAAGTGGCCCGCCACCCATTCCACGGTCCTAAGCAGTTGCTGGCATGCCGAGGAGGCAGCCGGCCCCACGCAAAAGAAATCGTCCAGGTAGTGCACCACCGAACGGTTCCCCGCCTCGACCCGCACCACCCATTCGAGAAAAGTACTAAATTTCTCGAAATAGGAGCATGAAATAGAACAGCCCATAGGGAGGCACAAGTCCACGAAATATTTTCCCTCGAAAAAACATCCCAACAGGTGGTGGCAGTCCGGGTGGACTGGCAGCAGCCGAAACGCCGCCTCAATATCCACTTTTGCCATAAGTGCCCCATGCCCGGCCCGTTTAACCAGCTCGACCGCCCGGTCGAATGATGCATACGAGACCGAGCATAGGTCCTTATCAATACCGTCATTCACCGACTCCCCTTTTGGGTAGGAGAGGTGGTGAATGAGCCGGAATTTCCCCGGCTCCTTCTTTGGCACCACCCCAAGAGGGGAAACCCGTAGGTCCTCCAATGGGGGCACCGCAAACGGGCCCGCCATCCGCCCCAGCGCAACCTCCTTGTCTAGTTTCTCCCGTACCACCTCCGGGAAATCCGCCACCGACTTCAGGTTGCGCAACCCCCCCGAACCCCCCCGCTCCCGGAAGGGAATAAAGAAACCCCGCCCGAAGCCTTCCCTAAGTACCGAGGCATCAGTCCTGTTACCGTAGCGGCTTAGCCACGGCTCCATCGCGTCTAGCCTCACCGGCGTGAAGCCCCGGGGCAGGGGAAGCATTCCCTCCGGCCCCGGCAGCCGCTCCGGCTGTTCCCGCCTTCCCTTTTTTTTGAAACAGCGATTGAGCCCATGAGCACCCCCGCAACCGGAGCACTCATGCGTTTCCCCATTTGCACTGGCCCTCATTGTAGAGCCAGCAGAAGCCCTTTTGCAAAGCGGCCGACGAGGCGGACTGCCCCTTCGCGCCGGCCGAGTTTGGAAAGGGCTGCGCCTTCTGGGCCATCATTAGCTTCATCCAGAGGGGCAGATCCATCTGATCCCACCTCATCCCCGGGTTAGCCGCCAGTCGCTGCCTGAACTGTTCATCGTAGCGCCACCATGCCAGCCCCCCATAGGTGCGATATGCTTCCCAAATGCCGTCCAGGTAGCAGAACAGGGACGAGCATAATCCCGGCGATTTTTCCCCCAGCACGCTGGCTAGCACGCAAAACGCCCGTAACCAGTTGCCAAAGGATTTCGGAATCTTGCGATACCGCTTCCTCTTCTCCTCCTCCTCCTTCTTTTCATCCTTTTTATCCTCCTCCTTGAGGTCAATAAAGTCCTCCAAGGGGAGCAGGGAGAAGATCTCGCAGAACTCACCTTTCCAGAGCTTCTCTTTCACGTCCTGTTTCAGATGAACCCCCAGGGGGCCCGCAAACGAGACGTATGCGTGCTGCCTGGCTGCATCCGGAATACCCCCGGCCAGTTCCGCCTTGTCACCCCCGGCCGCCATCGCCTCGGGCGCCACCCCCACGTCCCCGCCCGAACTAAGCCCCACGGAAACCCCACTAGGACCAGGGACCTCCGTCCCCGGGGCCCAAACCCGACCAACGCCACCCCCCGTGTCACCCCCCGCCCCCAGCGAGTGGAGCAGTGCTTGCAGTGTGCTAACCAAGGAACTGGAGTGTAGTGACCCACAAGACTCACCGGCCAAGCCCCCTGCAACTGACGCGGCAGGGGCTGCGTCGTCGACTGCCCGATGTCCAGGGAGAGCGACTCCCGCCGATACCTCGCCAACCGGGGAGCCAAACCGGTGCCTTGCCCGTGTCGATATGGAACAGCTCCGTGACCTGGAAAGAGGAGAAGAAGTCCTGGGTAGGGTGCACTGAGTATTCGCATTCCCCCCCGTCTCGACCCTGGGAGCGCCTGCCCATTGCCAAAGCCTCCCGCTGTGCCCCCTGCACGCGCCGCGCGCGGGAGCCCCTAGGGCTACGGCTCCTCCTGTCTTCCCCGGGCATACGTCCCCGCCGACCACCCCTGGGAACGCTAGACCCGCTCTCTCCCGAGCTCCCTGACCTGGAGCGGCGCTGCCGGGACCTCCCCCTCCTCCCCCTCCTCCCCGTGGCTCTACTTCCCGAACCGGAGAGGGACTACCACTATAGGACCCTGAACCGGACCCCCCCCCCTACTACCCTGCACCCCCAAACGCTCACCCCTCCGGCTAGAGCCCGACCCCCCACCTGAACTGGCTCCCAGACTAAGGGGACCTAGACCCCCCTCAACCAGACTGGCCCCCCCAACCCCTAAACCAGGCCTACCCGACCCTACCCGCACCGGCCTAGCCCCAGAGCCCAAGGAGGCCCCCTTTCCCCTACTGGGGAGCCCAGCAGTCCCTCCTCACCCACAGCCCCCCCACCCCTACCACTACTCCCCCCACCTATGACCCCTATGCCCTCCCCATCCACCACCCGCGGTCCCTGGGAGGCCTTCCCACCCCCCACTTGGGCCCTCCGCCCTCCGCCCCCTGTCAGGACCCCCCCAGCACTTTTCCCGCCAAGGGGGCCCCGGCCGGAGCCCCCTGCACTTGCCTTTGGGGCCGGGAACCGGCCACGTGTCCTCCCGGTCCCGGCCCCGCCGATCTCCGCCTCCGACGGGGCGTGCGCCCTCCCGGGCCGCAGCTCCATGCTGCCCGCTCCTCCAGGGGACCGCCCGGCCACGTCCGACCCGGCAGCCGCGACGGCCCCGTCCCGACCGTCCCCCCGGCGCCGGGCACTGGTCCTAGGCTCCGGCCGCTCGCGGGGAGGCGGGGCCTCTACCACGCGGCTGCCGGGCCTGCTGCCGCCCGCACCGGAGCCTCCCGGACCACCAGGGATGTCTTCACCGGGTCCCACACCCGGGCTTAGCCGCTCCGGAGGCCTCCTGGCACGAACAGGCCGTCGTCCGCCGCCGTCCTGGCCCTCCGCCGCCGCCAGGGCCGGGCCTAACTGGGCCTTCAGCCAGTCAGCCCCCTGGTGCCTCGCCGCCGACCGGATCCGCTCCAGCAGTCGCTCCACTTCCTCCATCGGCCCTGCAGGGAGACAAAAAGGAAAAAACCCTACCAAGCCAAATCTGTGCCCACAGGAGCGAACACAAACTTAACCAGGTAGGAAGTTAAAATGAATTAACTAAAATGGCTGCCCATTTAAATAACCAAACCCACTTACCCATAACTCCACTCCCTTGCTTACTTCCTCCTAGGCCCGCCTCCTAACCCCTGTCAAGGCCTTTTTCCGCTTAGCTGCGCTTGGCTACATGGGGCTACATGATGGCCAGCTGGAAAAACTGGAATGCGCACCCTCCAAAAAAGGTCTTTTAGCCCCCAAAGAACCCGACACACCTATACATGGTGGTATCACTGTACTCAGGAGATGTTGCTGAACACATATTGGGGTGTTCTTTGGCAGTAAAGTTCTCAGTACATGTATTCTTAAATTGCTATGTGTGTCAAAAAATAACGAATTATTAATTTATTTTTTAAATTTGGCATAGATTGGTGGTAAAATTGTGGCATGAAAAGAGTCAAAATACCCCAAGTTTAATAATACCTTAGGTTGTCTTCATTTAAAAATTATTTAAATGTGAAGGATTATTCAAGGATTCCTGACAGATATCAGTGTTACAATGTAACTTTCGTTAATTTTGAAAACATTGGGTATTTCTAAACTCAGGACAAACTTTAGAAACTACCATATTTGACGTATAACACGCACCGGCGTATAACACGCACCTCATTTTAAGAGGGAAATTTCAGGGAAAAAAAACTTAAAGGACCACTATAGTGCCAGGAAAACATACTCGTTTTCCTGGCACTATAGTGCCCTGAGGGTGCCCCCACCCTCAGAGACCCCCTCCCGCCGGGCTCTGGAGAGAGGAAGGGGTTAAACACTTACCATTCTCCAGCGCCGGGCGGGGAAGCCTACTCCTCGTTGCTGGCGTCGCCGACTGAATCGCCAGCGGCGGGAGCAGCTGTATTCAACGATGCACCGGAAAGCATTTACAATGCTCCTATGAACTCTTCGCGTGCTCTCACTGTGATTTTCACAGTGAGAAGCACGCAAGCGCCTCTTGCGGCTGTCAATGAGACAGCCACTAGAGGCTCTGGAGGCTGGATTAACCCTCAGTATAAACATAGCAGTTTCTCTGAAACTGCCATGTTTATAAAAAAAAAATGGGGTTAATCCTAGAGGGACCTGGCACCCAGACCACTTCATAAAGCTGAAGTGGTCTGGGTGCCTAGAGTGGTCCTTTAAATTTCAAATAAAGAACTTCTTACCCCCCTTTCTTACTCCCCCCTCTTCTTACTTCCCCTTCCCCCTCTTACCCCCTTCTTACTCCCCCTCCCCCTCTTCTTACCCCCCATTCTTACTTCCCCCTCCCCCTCTTACCCCCTTGTTACTCCCCCTCCCCCTCTTCTTACCCCCTTTCTTACTCCCCCCCTCCTCTTCTTGCTTCCCCTCCCCCTCTTACCTTCTTACTCCCCCTCCCCCTCTTCTTACCGCCTTTCTCTCCCTCCCTCTTCTTGCTTCCCCTCCCCTCTTGCCTTTCTTCTCCCCCCTCTTCTTGCCAGCCTCCCTCTTTTTACCCCCTCACCCCTTTTTACTCCCCCCTCCCCCTCTTCTTACCCCCCTCACCCCTTTCTTACTCCCCCACCCCCTCTTCTTACCCCCTCCTCCTCCCCTCTTCTTGCCTCCCCCTCTATTCACCCCCTTCTTACCCCCTCCCCTGTAGCGTGGCCGAGCCGCTCTGCCGTCCGCAGTGGCCGGCCGGAGTGATAGGAAGGTGCATGCTCAGTGTGCACCTTCCTGTCAGTCCGACCGGGTACAGGAAACAGAAACTCCTGTTCCGCGCGGAACAGGAGTTTCTGTTTCCTGTACCCGGTCGGACTGACAGGAAGGTGCACCTTCCTATCACTCCGGCCGGCCACCGCGGACAGCAGAGTAGCTCGGCCACGCTACAGGAGAGGTGAGAACCAACTGCAGCCGTCTGAGCGCTCTTGACAGAGCGGTCAGGCGGCTGCAGCATTTAAAGGGCCGGCGTATAACACGCACCCATAATTTGCTCCCTATTTTCAGGGAGAAAAAGTGCGTGTGATACGCCGATAAATACGGTATTTAGCACAGGTGTTTTTTGGCAGTTGTAGATGCGTAACAGATCTTGGTGGTCAAAGTTAGAAAAAGTGTTTTTTTACATTTTTCTAAATCATATTTTATAAATTTTTTATAGTAAATTATATGATATGATGAAAACAATTGTATCTTTAGAAAGACCATTTAATGATGAGAAAAACAGTATATAATATGTGTGGGTACAGTAAATGAGTAAGAGGAAAATTACAGCTAAACACAAACACTGCAGAAATTTAAAAACAGCCCTGGTCCTTAATGGTAAGAAAATTGAAAAACGGTCTGGCCACTAAGGGGGTTAAAGGAAATTGTTTAAATTTTCAAAAATTTAGGTGATAACATGGTGAGACGCGCAGATCTCATATATAGTAAACATGTTTTCCAACAAAACGAGATGTGCAGATCTTCAAATATATATATAGAAAAATATAATAGAAAAGACACGCAAGGGCTCAAATCAAGCATAATCAGGTAGTCAAATTAACAATAAACCATGCAGTATTGTTGTATGCAACCCTCTCCTCAATATTCAAAACTACTTAGTCTACAGTTGCAAGGTCGGTATAAGACCTCTGGAGCGCAAGGCAATTAAGAGTAGCACACACAACTATCACATGTTCGGGTAAGCAAAGGGTTAAAGGGACACTATAGTCACCTGAACATCTTCAGCTTAATGAGGGTGTTCAGGTGAGAACTATAGCTCCCTGCAGCTTTTCTCATGTAAACACTGTATTTTCTCTGAAAATACAGTGTTTACATTGAAAGCTAGGAATACCTCCAGTTGCAGTCACTCGAAGTGAACCAGAGGGACTTCGGAATTGATGGAGGCATAATATGCCTCCATCCACTCAGATCTGCTGTCAGCAGAGTACAGGTCAGCACTGTGCACATCATCCTGTGATTCAGTATCTCCACCCTCTGCATGCAGACACTGAACTTTCCTCATAGAGATTCATTGATTCAATTCATCTCCATGAGGAGATGCTGATTGTACAGTGCTGTGTTTGAATCATGCTGGCTCTGCCCCTGATCTGCCTCTTTGTCAGTCTCAGCCAATCCTATGGGGAAGCACTGTGATTTGATCAGGCTACCACATGTCAGAAGACTGCTTGTTTTTCTGAGTCTAACAGCATGCAAATTTACAGCTTCAGGCTTGAATACAGTAAGATTTTTACTATATTTAAGGAGGCATGAGGGGCCCAGGGGGGCTAGATGGTGGTGTTAACACTATAGGGTCAGGAATACATGTTTGTTCCCCTGACCCTATAGAAATCATTTAATGCCAGAACCACAGGCTACAGTGATATCATTTCATCTTCCTCTACTAACTGTTGGAGAGAGGGGGCGAGAGAAAAGGGAAAAAAAGAAATGAAATGATAAAGCAAAAGGCAACATTTTACATAGAGCCATTTCTATGACCAAAATAGTGCCAATGGGGAGGGCCTGGCTGCAGACTGAGTCAGTCGCAGGTTCTGCAGCTCCTCCAGGAAAACCACTTAAAGTGCCTTTAAATTTGGCTATTTTGGCTCTTTTGTTGGCTAAAATCCTGTTCTTACTCCCAGAGAGCACATTGCTACCTATCTGGGTCATCTCAGCCTGAATCCTGAGGACACAGACCATGACCATCTCCTCCTCGGTCTTGATCTGGAGCCTAATAATCCTGGGCCCTGTCCACTTCCTCTCCCCCACCCCCTCCCTTTGGACCGGTGGGGGATATCCCGGTTCCTACTGGTGTATCGAAGTGGCCAGCCCGACGTAACTTCAAGTTATCTTGTGGTTTGAAAGGTAGAGGCCTAATTACCAAAATGTCCATCCCGCTGGGGCCAGCAAGCATAGACAACTTACCATGCTTGCTTCCACACGTGGATATGTTCCGCCTGGCATTTGACCGCACTTGCGAGAGGTTTTGGGCGAAGCTTTGGAACAGGAGACCTACCTCCACTTCATACACTCCAGCTTATTTAGCACTAGCACTCTTTGATTTGTCTCCCACGTTGGAATTAGTGTAGGACCCATCGATATTGGGGTGATGTGAAGTAGTGGTGGACTTAACACAATATGGCCATATGGTGGAACTGAATCCCCATATTGTTTGCTGAGATATGCAATTTTAAGTAGCCTTATAGAATTTAGAAATTTATTTTATGAGTGCGCTATGTGGTGACATTCTGTCATCAAACTAATATGGTGACCAGGGATCATGTGACCAAGCTCATGTATGCCTTTCTTACAGTGGGATAAGCTTTACCTTTTGATATGTTAATTCAGGAAAGAGGTAACCACTTTCCCCTATCTCAATTCCTTCCTGTTCCTTCTTGGCTGTGCTACTGAGCAGTCCCTTAAGCAGACATGGCCTAATTTATATCATGGTGAACTGTGAGTGGGATTTTATAAGATGTAGTTGTTATTGTTAGTTAGGTTGTTGTTGCTGTTGTTGGTGGTATAGTTAGTTAGATTGTGTGTCATTATTTGTATGTTGTTGTTGTTTTGTCTCTGAATAAATATTTGTTAAAGTAGACGGACCAGAGTTTATATATGTTTGCGTAGATAATAATTTATAGAGTTTGGTAATACACCACACGCTGTTCCTTAATCTGTATTATGTATAAATTTTGTTCACTACGGCAGCACCATTCCTGTAAAATGCATGTTCTGGGTAGGCCCCCAATTCCCTTTGTAATGGAGTATAAGATGGCAAATGTATTACCCCATGTGTGTGTTGGTAAATGCCTAAGGTGTGTTTGAGTCAATGTAATAACTTGTGTGACTGCCAATGTTTCACTTGTATATAGGGATCCCTGTAGCTCACCCCATGATTTGCCCATTCCATCCCTCAGACCTAGAGTGCTCTTTACAGAGATATTGTGTCCCTGCCTGTGGAGTCCTGCAAGCAACTACCCTGAAACCCGCTTTCCCCATCTTGCATCAGGAAACTCACTACTCTATTGCAGAAGGGCCTGAAAGTCAGTGGATTCGGTAGATAGAATCCAGTGGGTCAAGATGTTCATGTATGTCTGGGATTGTCCATGGTGTGGAGTTCCTCCATAAGTTGGAACCAGAGGGTAAGAGGAGGAAGTGTCTCCTACCTCTAAAATATAGGCATCAAACACTTGGCCACATTAAGAACCTGTATAGTCGAAGATTTCTTATACACAGAAAAGTGAACCTTAGTGTGGTGCAACAGGAGTGAGTGTCTTGAGTCCTCCAATCACAATTTTTCTGCAAGTTTTTGCAGCAATCCTTTGCATATCTCTTGTCATAGATTCCTGCTTAATATGTACTTGGGAAAAATAAATATTTTAAATGTCTGCCCTTTTCTTAATTTACTAACACATCCATATCTGATTTCAGTGTTCCTACACATTTATTTTTTTGCTTTTTTTAGAATAATTGTACTTAAAATATTGTTGGTGTTGGTTTTGCTCTCTTTGGTGTTATGACATCATAACCCCACCACCTCCATCTCTCAAAGTACCAGTCAACAAAACAGCATTGATGAGGCTTGGCACACCATCAAGGTAAGGAATGACGTATAAAGAGAGACCCTTAAAACTGGACAGGATATGGTATGAGGTCAATAATACTTTAATTGGACCAGTGGGACTAGTAGTTAAAGACTAGGTGAGGACATGATATTACTGGTATGTGTATATAATACTTCAATTGGGTACAAGGCTGCGGTAGGAGAATAAATATGAGTGCGGGGTGGGATTATGAATATAAAACTAGTGTTGGGTTGGGGGGGCGGGTAAAATTGTTGTATTACACAGTTGATTTGATGTGAAACATTTTAAGAAATGACAAGTGGACTTTGTATCACTAACAGATTTTAATTATTGACCTTCGTTTCAAAGACATAGTGATAAATCCAAAAATCTACAATGTAACCTAACCCTTATATGATCTTACCGAAGTTACCAGTCATGTCAAGGATTTCCTCTACGCTCAGCTGACAAAATAAATATCACAAATACCTGCCTTACCCACAATATGCACCAGCAACTAGATTTTACTAAATGACAACTTGTAGTTTTGTCAAGTAGTTTTATTACTTATTTACTGCTACACAACTGCAACATTAATAACCATTCACCTTCTTTGTGGCCTCCAGGAATTTCTCTGTTTCCCTCTGCTTAAGAATTACATCATACTTTTCAAAGCAGGTAGTGCCAGGGCAGGACCACCACCTGTCCTGTGCAATCTGATTTCTCCGATAATACAGGTATGTGAGCTGTCAGAAAAGGGCTAGAGTTCTGTTTAATTATCTTACCTACTTCATTGTGCTTTATATCGGTGAATCTGTTAATATAATTTTCGTATCTGAAAAGGAGTTTCCATTAATATGTGCACGCTTCTATGATTCTTAAAGTTTAATACGTTTACGTGAAAGAGGCTTTATCCGGATATTTTGCTAATTACATTTTTTTTTGCTTTTTATTAATGTTAAAAGTCAGATAAAATTATGTGTTGGAATATAATATGCCCGTTTCTTTATACTTATTTTCCTCTTGCAAAGTGTTTACTTTATGCATTTCATTTTTATGTTCTCCAGCCTTTTCTTTTTTGTTATACTTTTTCAATTTCTTCCTTTGTTATCACAGGTGCTGAAAAGCATAACTGAAAATCAAATAACCCATGCTTACAATGTGTCACATTTAATTCTCATTAACCGCATCACACAGACCTTGGACATTTACATTGGAATCAATAATTGCTGCAAAGAATTTTTAAAAGATCTTATCTGGTAATTATTAACAGAAATCGTACCAACTTTCAAAGATACATGCTTAATCCAAAGCAATGTAAAACTTCTAAAGGGCTGCTTTCTCAATGTGTGTTGCAGGGAAAAAACTAAATTAAGGAGATAATAAAAAAAGTACTCACAATGCAACTGGGTGTGTAAATATATATGTGATCTAGTGTTCCAACAAAGATCCACATGAATGAATACTAAGAAATATATTGTAGTTGCTTATTTATTGTGGAAAAAATTATAGAAATACTAAAATTGTTTGCTGAAGAAGTGTCTCCTATTAGACGTGAAAGGTGTACTTTTATGCTTAGTGGTGTCCCCGTTATTTGTTTTGCCTGCAGTTTGATTTATTTTCCTTGTACATTATATTGTTTACTGCATAGTACATTTTGTTAATATTTTTGCACTAAGAAAATACAAGGATTATCACTGTTCATTACTTATGAAATTCTCAATAGGTGTAATATATTCCTAAATTTTAATTAAAGGGACACTTTAGTCACCAGAACAGTTTAATGTAGTTCTTCTGGTTAGTATAATCATTGCCTTCAGGCATTTTCATGCAAACACTGTCTTTTCAGAGAAAAGGCAGTGTTTACATTGGCCCCTAGGGACACCTCCAAGTGTCCACACCTCAGATGGCCACTGGAGGTGCTTCCTTGGGCAGTGCTGCACAGTAGGCAGCACTGCCATTCAGTGTCCCACGCTCTGCATAGAGATGCTGAATTTTCCTCATAGAGATGCATTGAGTCAATGCATCTCTACGAGGAGGTGCTAATTGGCTAAAACAGTATTTGTCCCCACCACATCCCTCCTCCTTGCTGATTTCAGCCAATCCAATGCCTTCCCTACAGGAAATCCTGATGATGTCACCAAGGAGGTGGATCGGGGTGGGGCCAACGTCAGCGTACCCGTGCAGCACTGAAAATAAGGTACATTTTAACATTTTCTAAAGGGGCTAAGGGGGGGGGCAAGCCACCTAAATGGTGGATTAAACACTATAGGGTCAGGAACACATGTTGGTGTTCCTGACCCTATAGTGTTCCTTTAATCTGGTTTGCTACATTGCATGGCTGGATTGAAATCAAGACACTAGTGAAGCTCTTTCTATACTGTAATCCTAAAATTGGCAGGATGTCTAGGCCGAAATGGAATGGCAAAGAATTAGTGCTGCAAATTGCATTGTGAAATATTTGTAATCTTGTGACATCACAACTTCAGCCACTTTAAGTACAGCTCTGTAATTAATCTTACACATCAGTAACTGCGGAGCTTGTTCCTTTGCCTTGTTTTTTGCATCTATCAGCCTTTAGGCTAGGATTTAGTTCATACCAGTAAGGACATGTTAAGGAACACTGCCAATATTATGGTTGCCATGGTAAATATTTACTAACGACAGTACTCCACCCTCTAATTGCGACATGTCTATAGAAGAACTGAAGATGATCCTAGAAAAATAACTGAAGGCATATTTTAACCCCTCTACCATTCTTGAAAGTTAAGACAACATTAAATAACAAGGTTTTCTCATGTCTGCTTGAAAATATGTTGGAGAGAACACAGAACTCCTCGCTGGATCAAAATATTGCTCACGTCAAAAATGTAATAATTAACAGGCCAATTTATTCATATATAAGAGGGAACCACTTAATATACTGTCCCCTCCATTGATTTTGTATTGTATTCACTAAGTTTAAGTGATTTTGATATTCCTAATGCTTTTTGTAAAGCTATTTTAATGACCCATCCTTGGCAGTTACATATTTAATAAACATGCCTTGCAAAAAGGTTTATCACTTATAATCTTCTCTGGCGTCACTGAACAGGTGCAATAAATGTTTATTGCCACATTAGCTTGTCTGAGTGAGAAGAAGGTCAAGGGTTTAAGTTGCATGGAGAAATTTTGATCCAAACGCATATACTTCCTTTCTGAAGGTATCATTATTTATTTATTTTTAACGGTTTTAAATGATTGTAAATGTCACCCAACGTAAGAAGGATACCTATCATTCTTTAGTAATGTACACCGTAACCACTAAAGTTCACTGCGGTGGTTCTAATTCAAGGTGCTATCCACCTGTTTTGTTGTGAAATTGATTTCGAATGACTTAACAAAAAATTTCTCCCAGTACCTGAAGTCCTGCCTTTCTGCTGCTCCTAATATCATATAGCAGTGTCACTCCGGCACTATCCGTACAAAGTTGTCCAACCTTGGAAGGCAATGATTGAGTGCTGGGGTAAATAACCCCAGCGATTACAGACTATTATTGCTGTCTAACATTTGATGACCTTTGATGAAAAGAACATAATGCAGAATTATCTTCATGCAGAAAGGCTGGTCTTTGGGTGCCAGGACAAGTCTTGTTTTCATGTCAAACCACTCAAAACTGTTAGATGAAAACAGACAGATAGCAGTCAAAGAGTCCTTAGATCACAACAGCTAAAATAAACTGGAGCAATCACGGTGCTTAGATAGCCATTTTGATAGTAAGAAATCAGTAGTCGTTCTCTCATAGAGGGGGCTGTGTGACCGTTCCTAGTAATATTTATTCAATTAGATATATCAATCAGCCCTGTCTGAGCCTGCCCCTGATATTCTTTGGACACTCTTTTATTTAACAAACTGCTTATTCATGCCATAAGAATATTGACATAGAAGGGTGTGTTATGTTTAAAAATAAACTTGTCACACAATGTTCCTTGGGTGACGCACAAACTTCTAATTCCGTTAGCATGTGAGTCAACAGAGTGTGTATATTTTGTGTGTTGTGAATACAAAATCACTGCACTGTACCTTTATGCATGAAAAACGTAATCATAACGTATATTCATGTTTCAGAATTCTTTTAAACAGGGTGGAGAGTGTGGTTGAGAAAAAAATGTGCCAGTTAATAAAGCAAGCATTTAATACTTGAAGTCATACGTTTACCTTTGGGAATCGTGCCTTTCATTTTCTAAGATATGTAGAGCAGTGATTTCAATAAGTGTAAGAGCAAACTAATAAAAAAATAAAAAATATAGGGGCAATTGTATACCAAAGCCAACAAGAACAAGTTTCGAAGTAATGATTCTTTCCTGCCCATACAACTATATTTTAGTGCTCCTTTCTTGGTTAACTGATGCATCCACTGTTCATTTGTTTTGTAGCATATCCTCTATATATTCTTTGCTAAGCCAGGCCTCCAACAATCCTAATATTAGCGGGACCATACCTATTTTGGGGTCCTATCCAACCCTCCCAGCTTTGTTCCTTGGTCTCCTGCATCTGGGGACACCAGGGATCATTCAATTGGCATAAGAGCATAGACCTGCTCACTCAGTCTGGTAGACAGTAGAACAATGCAGCAGCACTGTCTCCATGGTTTTGTATGTTTGGGGCCAGGCTGGAGTGCTTGATGCAATGCTGTAAAGCCTCTTCCATGGGTTGCAAAGAACACTTTTCCTAGTGTGTACACCCCCATATCCAGGCAGGCCTTCACATTTTGGGAGTAACCAGTAATGCAAGTTGCTTCCCTGGCTATGCCCCAGGACTTGTCCACCTGCATTCCCAATCCATATATCCCAATGTTGGGATGTCCTCTGGAACCTTTCTCCTCCTGGAAGGTAGGTTAAGGTTTCATTATATACAGTTAAAAAGAAACTCAGGGATCAAATTAGCTATTTTTTTAAATTTCAATGCATAATAAAGATAATACATTTAAAAAAACTAATACAAAACAGTAAAATGTGTGTGTGTGTGTGTGTGTGTGTATATATATATATATATATATACATATACATACATATATCTTTTTATTTAAATTTATCATTCCTGCTTCTGGAATAAGTTTAGAGACTTGATTTTCCACAATTTTTACTGTCAGACAAAGAATTGATCAACATATAGGTATGTTTCTATAACTTTCAATGGTGCTTTATTCCATAAATCATTGTACAGCAGTGGTTTATGGGTAGAGCAGGAATTTCAGGGAAATGTAGTTTTAGTTATGAAAGTATATGGCTGAACTACAACTCACAGAAACAACTGCTGTGCTTTCCTTTAACATGAACATCAATGTTATTAGAGGTGTTATTAGTGGTGTTTATGGTGCTTTGGTGTTCCTTTAAGACAAAAAGGATCAACTCAACTACTCACTATTTAAGAGAGAAGCAAAAACAAGATTACTAGTAAGAGCTGTATCTACTTAAATATATTTTGGGGAAAAAAGCTTTTATGTATTTTACATTTCTTTCAGTGACCAGTGCTACGACTAAGATCGACAAGTAAAATAATTAACATCGGAATTATTATAATTAGGCAAGATAATGACATGGAAGCTGCTACTGGTAATGTGGCTTTCAGTAAACTTACCGTAGTTGTATAAATCATACTCTGGTGAGTGACTTAGGATACCTGTATATGGGTTAGCTGCATTGAGGTTAGCACTTGACAGATGTTTTCTTCAAATTTGCCTAAACAAGCAAATGATAGCCATGTTTTAAATCGAATGTTCCACCAAATGTTTAGCAAATATTAACCCATTAGTCTCAAGTTACAGCTGCTAGATTAGGGAAGTAATTATCTATAAAAGACTACTTGACAAGTTAACAATTAATATGAAAAAGTATTAATGTCAACAGGACTACCATTAAAACCGGAGAAAAAAATGGGTTTACTCTGTTAGCCTATCACATGCACAATTGCATAGATTAGAAAACAAGGATCAGTGCAAAACGGAATAACTTTTTCCAGGAAGCCAAGTAACCAGGACAAATTGATCTACAGGTGAGTTATCCTCATGCAAGACTCTCTTAATGGACAGGGAGATGGGGGAGAGCCATAACCTGAGGTTTTCAGGTGATGGTGGGTCAAAGGATTTCAAATACATCACCTAATATAACACATATATAACATAGAATTTAAAGGATTTTATAGTGTTAGGAATAGAAGTCTGTGTTTTTAAAACTATAGTGCCCTCAGGACCCCCTCACAATCCTCCCAACCCCCTCTGGGTCATAAAGGGCTAAAAAATCCTTTAATCACTTACCTGATTCTAGGGTCACGCTGCACCTCCTCCGATGTAATGCGACAGGGGGACCTAATTTGCATGGGCCCTCCCCATAGAAAAGCATTGAATCAATGCTTTCCTATGGGGGTTTCACTCCATCGTCGTTTAAGGGACCCAGAGTCCAGTAAACTCCACTACAGACTGTCTTAGTACTAAAAAAATGGCCACAGTTATTTAAATGTGCATAGGTATTTGGGATAGTGCTCAAGTAACTTTTTTCTTTGGTTTTTACTGTATGCATTGGAGCTGATGTATACTATAGTCTTTGCTGCCAACCAGATGTAGTGGGAGTTTGAGCGCAGGGCTTAATTTTGTATTCATGTATTTGCATTTGTATTGCACAGCCATGTTATATTGCTGCCATCCACCCCACATGTTCCTTATTAAGGGTTAATAGGTGTAAATGGGATTAGATAAAACCCTTCTCTGTCTCATTAGATATTTTTTTATCTTTATCTGAAGACGGCAAGGGGATTTGTTAATGTAGGACTCACCTGGGAGATTTTGCTTTGATGTGGCAGGTGAACTTACACTTAAATGGCCATTGGAGTGATACTAAAAAGCTCCAGCTATTTAAATGTGCATAGGGATTTGGGATAGTGTGTTTCTCTCAGACATCTTGCTTGCATTATCAGCCTCCTTGCGTCCTCTATCCAAGAGATTTTTCTGGGTCCTCATCATGATCGAATGCTTCAGTGAATGAAAGCTTCTTACCTTCAATCAGGTCACTCTTATTAAACCGTATTTCTCTAGATGGAGTATCCAGAGAAGAAATGATGTGGTAGCTCATGCACAGGGATGCGTGGAATGGAGGAGCAATCTTCGGATCCAGTCCAGATCTTTTCATAGAGTCAGAAGAAAGCTTACAAGGTTGGGGCGCATGTTGTGGCCTGTCTTCACCAGCGGCAGATGGTCCATTGAAGAGTCTTACCTGCACATCAATTATCTGCAATTACTAGCGAGCTCCTTTGCCATTCAAAATATTTCCCCCCAAAAAGCATCATGTTTGATTCTGCTTAAGATGGACAATGTCTGTGCCGTCCATTATATAAACCATCTAAGTGGAAGGAGAATGAAAAAGATCCTGGCACTTATGGATTGAGACCTTTGTCATTATTGTCTTTGGCACACCATCTCCATTGTTGCAGAACATATTCTTGGTCTCAACAATTCATCAGCGGATTGAAATTCTTGTAATCTTCAAGATTAAGGGGATTGGCACCCCCATCTATCGATATTCTAGAAACTCTACTGTAGCAGGCCTGCTAGCAACCTGGCTAGTTGTCTCTGCTCAGCCACGTCCTTCCCTAAAAGGAAGTAAGTTAAAATACAGAGAGATCCATTTCCCACCCAAACACAGTCCTGGGTGTACAACAACAACTTTATTGGCCACATTCGGCTTTATACTTTTCCCCATGCAAGGGGTGGATCACACATAAAGACAATCCCCTCCCAGGGTCCTCCCCATCCCAGGGATTGTATAGCAGATCCGGAACCCCAGTCCCTTGGTCCCCTGTTCCCGCCACCCATCATCTGGGTTTCCCACCTCCGGTGACCAAGAGGTCTTCATCCCATGAGCCTCTGTACCTGGGAGCCCCAGTGCGGGAAAGCTTCCTGACTCCTGGACTCCCAGTTACAGAAAGCCCACTGAACTCCCATTGTCCCCAAAGGGTGTCCCCACCATTCTCAGGGACCCCCAGAATGGTAACTGCCATGAACAGCCTCTGTTCGTGGGGTTCCTGGTTGAAACCAGGCAAGGGAAGCATCTCCTTTTGGGACACGAATGCTCCCCCTGGCTGCTGCCCGACTATACGTACGGCGGCCATCCAGGGTAGCACTCATTAATTACTTCCCTTGCTGTTTCACACTTATGTTGCAATTTGCCAATGTTCTAATTGATTGGTGTGAAAATTCCAAGGGGCACTGGGGAGGTCCTAGTTCGGGAACCGAACAAGGTGGGAAGCAATCTGCGAATGCTCAATCCGCAAATCCACCCAGGGGAGGCACGCGCCTAGGCTTCCCTCGCGGTTTGTGGTTTTGACACCTCATTACGAGGTGCGAGTGTTCTAAACCAACATTCTAAATGAGGTGTCGGGGTGGTCCCCGGGGAGGTGAATGCATTCCCTTCGTCTAGGACCTCCCGAATGGGGAGCAGGCACATTCATACGAAAATAACAGGGAAATACACAGAATATAATACAGCAATTCACAAACAGGCAGCGGTTCCGCCACAGCTATAATCTGTGGGGTCTCTGGACATCGACCTCTTTGCTTTCTGACTGAATGCTCATCTCCTTCATTTCTTCAGTGGGAGAATGGACCCAGCTGCTCTCTGTCGACACAATTTTACAGGATTGGTCTTCAACATGAAATTATTCTTTCACTCCATTCAATCTCATATCTCGGGTTCTGACTCACCTCTGTTTTCATAGCGGTACCATTATGGAGATCTCAACCCTGGCTCCCACAACAACTGGAAATGTCAATAGATTATTCTCAACTGCTATCGGACATGTCTTCTTTCTTGCTCCATCCAGACGGGAACTCTATTGACTTAATCAATCAGGAACTCCTTCGTCTTTTAGTTTGGCTGATTTCCAGGAACCCTGGACAATTGATGGCATTCCACAAACAACTCTCTGTCTTCTTGCAGAAGCCTGGGCACCAGAAACTATCAGACAGCATGGCGAGTGTTGTCTAATGGGTGCATGGGAAGGACGGTATACCATATCAGTTCCTATATAGAAAGATGGAATATGAGAAAGTGGACATATACCAAGGACTGAAAGAAGAGCTAGAAATATTGTGGAAAGTGATGGCAGTAGTTGTCCCTGTTGTGATAGGAGCATTCGGGGCTGTGACACCTAAGTTTGGGGAGTGGCTTCATCAGATTCCAGGTGGGACATCTGAGGTTGCTGTCCAGAAGAGCGCAGTTTTAGGAACAGCTTAATTACTGTGCAAAACGCTCAGGACCCCATGCCTCTGGTAGAGGATCAATAATGAGGATTAAATATACCATCCAGGAAGGTATGATAAAATCAATTAAACTGAATTATATATATAGCAACCTCTATAGATCGCCTATTTCGGTCGGCCATCGGGGCATTGATGGTTCTACTATGGGACACCATCCTTTTATTTGTCAACTTCTCAAAGGAATTTGTTTTTCCCGATCTCCGAATCCACAATATTTCACATTTTGGGATGTGAGTTAGGTTTTGAACTCTTTGAACTCAGGCCCCAGAATCAATGCATCTCTCTTAAGCAAATGTCAGCTGACATCCCAGCTGGTGCTGACAATTATGATGGGGCCTAATTAGAGAACGTTATCTACCAAAAACACTAAAACAATCATACCTCTCAAGCGTCATGTATCTGATGGTGTTGGAGGGAAACTCAAAGGATGCAGCTATAAGAAAACACATACTTGTAGCGGAGAGTTGGTATTTCACAGGTAAACTCCACTAAAGATCCCAGGGAGGCTCAGGAACAAGTAGTAAAAACACCATAGAATAATAATCCCAGCAAGCAAGGTAATCCACGAATATTCCCATACAGATCCCAATGACTGGACGACACACAGCATCAGGAGCAGAACTGACTTTTAATCCACACAACCTCCTTATAAAGCATTCTCCCGTGCAAGGGAGGGATTCACATTAATCAGTACAGTATCCAATAGTGTAACAGTTACCTCCCACACATCTCCTCCCCTCAGTGTGACACATGTCAGAAAAAATCCCATTAATCATGATGTAGCTTTCCCCGAGTTCTGGATGTACCCCAAAAAAAGCAGTTAGAATAATAATTTGATCTGGGTGACTAACATATCCAAAATTCACTCAGATCGGACCAGGGGTTCGGGAGTTAGGAGGAGGGTGTAATTTGACCGACCGCACACGAGGTGGTATCTGAAAAAGGCTCCATGTGTTTTGGCCTTGCGGTCGGTCTCTGTTCGGGAGTTAAAAGACATAGAAATACCTGCCATCCACAGCTCATCTTCCATTCGCATCAATCCCCTTGTTCGGGACATTGATTTTACCGAACAGAGGACTGACTAGTCCCTCCGTTCGTGAGTTATGGAACTCTGGAGTTCTCAGCGGTGTTCGGTTGTTTGAGTGTCCGATTTGAGTTCCAGACATTCAACGACCAAACACCGCTAAGATTTTCATACGTAAGATGGCCGCCGCATGTGGTTCGTATGCCGAACTGTGACCACACAGGTACATACAATGTATCAATTAAGCTGTGGTTTGCAGAGTGTGAACGCTTAACGAGGCGCACAATTCTCACGGGGGTGGTCTGATTGTTCGGTAGTTTCATTCGTATAAAACTACTGAACAATCATACGAAAACTACATACACTTTACAGACATACAGGAAAACAATTACCCGAATACATTTTCAATACGAATTCCTAAGGACAGCCTTAATACAATCCGCTACAATACTCTATGCTAATCTCCCTCTAATTTATGCTTTCATCTTTCAAGTAAATCCATATGCCCTAACAGCAGTGTCCAGTGAAGCAGGAAGTCAATGGGTGGGGTTAAAGGGTGGTGCGGATCACGTGACCAGTACTGCCAAAAGGGGCGAACATGCCCAAAAAGGGAGCACTTCTGTCCAAAGAATTGGAAGGCCAGCCTGGCATCAGTGGCCTGGCATCAGCCTGGCATCAGTGTCCCTATGTATCACAGTGTCAGTGTCCCCATGTCGCCCAGTCCCCTAGTCTCCCAGAGACATGGGGGCACTGATACACTAGGGACACTGGCTGGGAGACATAGGGACACTGGGAGACATGGGGACACTAAGGACACTGGCTGGGAGACATGGGGACACTGGGAGACATGGGGACACTGAGAGACATAGGGACACAGACACTGGGAAACTAGGGGACACTGGGAGCCATGGGGACACTGAGACACTAGGGACACTAGCTGGGAGCCATGGAGACACTGAGAGACATGGAGATACTGTGTCCCTAGTGTCACCGTGTCCCAATGTGTCTCCCAATGTCCCTATGTCTCAGAGCGTCTCCAAGTGGCTCAGTGTCCCCAGGTCTCCCAGTGTCTGTGATCAGTGAGTAGAAAGAGGCATGGAGAGATATGCTGTAACTTCTTATCCTTGCCTCTCTCCACACACAGTGACTCCTACTGGCTTGTGCTGGTATTGCAGAGTAATCTCTGTTTATATTGAGAAAAATTTCTGCATTTGTATTGCCGGTATAACTGCAATACCGGCACCAGTCAGGCAGCCTCAAATACCGTCTGTGCCAGTAAAATACCAATCAGATGGCAAATCTAAGAGTAGTGTGTATAAAAATTTTTTTTTTTAATTGGGCCTGTTCCATGGGCCTGGAGCTGCAGCGCCATCAGGCCCTATGTTAATCCGGCCCTGGTTAAACTGATTCTTTGATTGTTAGCATGTTTGTCGTATGTCTTGCAGGGCCAAATCTTTGACGAAAACAGTCTTTTATCCTGGCTTTTCGGAATAAACCCAACCTCTGCTCGTGTTATGTTTGAAAGAATATGAACGACTTATGGAACCTGTTCATTGAGGGACTTTTCATTTCATTTTGTACACCCCACCAAAATGTCTCCACACCTACTTTGGCTACTACTTTGGCTAATTTTAGTTATCATTAGCAGGCGTAGATTTTTCTATTTTTTTTCTTCTCATTCCGTTTGGGGTGCTATGGCTTCTAAAGCTTCAATTTTGGATTGTAGAATGGAAGACATTCTGAAGGCCGCTGATTGGTTGCCTGAATAAACTTTTTGAGATTTTTATTTTCTCCCTATTCATCACTTCTCGGCTCAAGTTATTGCTCAGGTTTGAACCAGCATAATAGGAGTCTTTAATAAAATTCCCAGATTTTACTATTAACATGATGTAAAGTCATGATTTTATTAATGACACAGAGGCAAGTATATTGCCATCTACCCTTCCATTTTTTTTTGTTATGAAAATTAGACGAACCTTCATGGTAAATAGGGGGTGTTTAGATATTGTTTTTTGCTGATATATTATATGAATTGGATATGATCAGCTTACTGTATTTTCTTTACTTTTTGTGATATTTTTATTTAGATGGCTAAGGACTCAGTATATTACCATATTTCTTTTTTGTTGGTATTAGTTTGGTTGTTATTGTTACATACTCATCTTACATTATTAAAGTGCTTAAAACAGGTAAAAATGTCTGCACTGTTCACTTTCATAATAATGTCACAGAAAATTAACTGTAGTAGTGTACAGTCAGGCAGGAGAATTAGGAACCGGCTGACAGCATATTATTTAGGAGGACTTCAACTCTTCACCTCAGGTCCCAGCAGGACAGAGAAAATTGCAGAAGGAGGCGGCTTAAGGCTCAGCTCAGCACCGGCGTCAGTCACACCGCGAGGAAGGAGACCACCAGAATCTAGATATTGTTTACTTCCACCTCTGCCAGGCTATCTGACAGTGCCCTGCAGACACTCATGCTCCGGCTCCTCAAGGGAAGCATTCAACACCCTGTGGCCATAGCTGCTCCTGCGGGAAAGGTGACACCATCGTGGGAGGATTATTCAAGTAGAATAAGTTCCTCTCTGGTGGTATTACCCCCCACTAAAGGTTGTGACCCGGGTGCAATCTGCACCTCCCCCCCCACCAGTCACACTACTAAGCAGAAGTGTAAGCTTCCATAGGGAAGCATTGGACTAAATTAGACTACCACCTGTATAGGAATGGGAGAATGTAATTCCTGACAGTCTCCTGGGGTGGAGGGGAGCAGCAGTGTGAGAGCACTTGCTGGAGAAAAAGGTGAGTAAACTTTATTTTATTATTAAGGCATGGGGGTATTTCCAAGGTAAAAAGAACACTTCGAATGTTAAAACCAAAAGTAGTTTTTTTAAAGATTGGAGTGTATCTTTAATGGCAAATTCTGTGCTAATTTTGAGCTACAAGATGTAACATTTAGTGACCGGTTTTAACAGCTTGCGAAAAGAGTTCAAGTCTCCTAGTGAAATCAAATGCAGTGCCAGCAGGTCTCCATACTAGTAAGAATGCACAAGGACCTGCTACACTGCTGCCCTGGTCAAAAATAGGGTAAGTCCCTGCTTGACCTCACAAGAATATTTTCCCTTTATTGTCTACAATGTTTCAAGTCTTCAGTCAAATCTTTGCCTTTTAGATGTAGGCATCCGCATTGGAGTAAATAATTGGCAAGCCATCGTTCCTATGGCTGTTAATCGGGCCTTAATTAACCTACTTTATATGCAAATCATTGCTAATACATTCAAATAAGCAGACATGCATATTCTCTTCAATAATGAGTATCCATTAAGCACTGTTTCCAAACTCTAGTTCCCTTAAAATAGCTCAATGCATATAAAGATTCAGGACACTAAACCAACCTGCGACAATGGGTCACTATCCCAAACTCAGTACTGTCTCACCAGATTTGAGACAATTGGTAGGATTGATGATATAACATAGTTTTAAAATAAATGTAGCAGATCCCTAGTCCTGACCAGGACTTTCCTCTGCTGGATCACCAAGACTAGAAATCAGGAACAAGATACTGCCAAGTAAATAATCCACCTCCTCCTCAGTAACTGGACGACACACACAGTTCTGGAAGTACAACTGAAGTTTATTTGGCCACACACTGCTTTTATGCACTGGCCCTAGCATGGGGTTTTCACATTAAGAACACAGGGGTTTCTTCCCAAGAGCCTTTGTGTTTGAGAGATAATTGAGCACCAATTATGTCTCAAATAGAGAAACTTACATACATGTTTTAAAATACCCCCAAAATAAATAAAAAGAATACAGGAACCCCACAAAAATCATATTCCCGAATAGCCCCGATCTGAGCAATCACAACATATCCAAAAAGTGCTCAGATTGGTTCAGTAGAACAAAAGTTCTGTTCGAGGTGATAGCCCAAAACAGTTCCAGAGGATTGTGCAGGATGGCCGGTCGGCTTTCGGGGGTTCCTGTGTGAACACTGACAAATGCTCCCCCTGGCTGTTATCGAGCGAATGCCCCCCCAGTTGGTAGATCATATCTCTCGAACGTCATTTGTCTTGATCAGGGGTAGGCAACCTTCGACACTCCAGGTGTTGTGGACTACATCTACCGCAATGCTCTTACAGCTATAATGCTGGCAAAGCATCATGGGAGGTGTAGTCCAAAACATCTGCAGTGCCGAAGGTTGTCTCTCTGGTCTAGATGGGAAGTTGAACGGGCAACGGTGCGAACTCCGCCTGCATTCTCGGACTTGCGTGGCCGAAAATAGTTCCAGGCGTTCGACGACCATGTACCACTCTCTGTGTTCGGGAGACAAAAAAGTCAGGGAAAGCACTCAAGCTAATGTGTTAAGCTGTTAATTTGAAGTTAATAGCCAGGAGAGGTCGATGTTCGCTGGGGCATAACAAGGGGGACCACACACTAGTCATTCGGGAGACGAACAAGAGGGTACGGACAACCAAACACAAGGGAATGGAGTCTGCTACAATAAACATCACCTATATTAATTTAGAACTGGAGTTTCAGAATCTATACATTCCCATAGGTTGATGAAAGAGAAAACTATGAAACTATGAAACTATTTAAAAAAATGACAAGGAAAACATCTCAAAGCCATTGCCTTTAAGATAGAAGCAAAAAACTGTGATCATTTTTCCTATTTCGGACATCCGTCTGGACAGCAAAAGCTTTAGATTTTCTCTTTACATTCCAACAGCCGTTAAACTGGTTGATCCACTGCTGGGGGGGGGGAGGGAGGAGGATGAGGAGAGAGCCCAGGTGAAAAGAATTTGTCAGAACATTCAATTCGGCAGAAAAACAAACATGTGTGGTTTAGAATTACATCAACTTTGGCACCGTCCGTATACCTGCATTTTACCGCCCAGAATACTTAAACCCTTGAAATAGTAAACCAAAAGAAAATGGCATATATATTTTTTTATGTAGCATTAAATTATGGAATGTACCCTACATCTATCTTAAATAAACATGCTGTAATGTCAAGACATTATGAATATTCATATATTTTTTTTAAATAGTCATGTTTATGTGTCACAACAACTGTAGCTTGCTATTGTCTAAATGATGGGTCACAGTTGCCACAGCATGCCTGCACTTGCTAAATGATACACTTCCCTCCAACCAAGCTTATGCAGCTCAATAAGCAAACCCCCTTGTGAAAAAGAAGTTGGGCAACATTGTCAAAACCTATTATTTATTTATTTTAGAATTCCTGTTGCATCACTTATTTATGTTAAAGGGGCAGTCCCAACACTATAACCACTACAGCTTGTTTTAGTGTTTGGATGCTAATAGGCTGCGGCTGCCATTCGCCTGTTCTGGGCCAAACCTTTATTTAACAGTTTGACCAAAAGCTGGGCATCAACAGCTGCGGCTCTCCAGATTGCTAATTAGCTATATGAATTCTGGCCATGTTTGAATGTAGAGGTTATGGTGCTTAGACTGCCCATATAGTTCTGTACACTGAAAGCATTAGGGTTTAATCACTAAACAGCAAGTGACAGTGAATTGTAGATTATTCTTATTCTTATTCTTATTTTATTATTTATATAGCGCCATCACATTCCATAGCGCTGTACATTGGGTGGACTAACAGACATGTAATTTTAACCAAACAATTGGACGTACAGGAACAGAGAGGCAGAGGGCCCTGCTCAATGATTATGCTAGCTTTAGTGTACCTATAATCTTAATTTTATTAATGACAGGAGGCGAGTATTTGCTTTAGTCTCTCTTTACTAGATCTCCACAGCAGCACAGAAAAACAACCAATCAGAAAAAAGTTAGGTACTATAAAACTCCCCTCACCATGCATCATTTCCTCTTTCAAGTTGCGACAAGACGTAACAAAAGGCAGAAACTATAATGGGGAAGAAACGAAGTCCTAGATATACTGAATACGACAATGTCCACCGTCCGAGAAGAAACTGTCGAACCAGATAGTGTTGATGGACTGTAAACTGAAACGAGAGAAAAAACAGAATCAAACAGGTTGGTTAGCCAATGAAATGTACTTTAAACAAACATGTAGGTACCCAATGTAGCAATCAAAATTACTGTAACCTGCATAGATCCCAACCCTACTTCTGAGCGACAGACATAAAAACAAGTGGCAGGTATCAGAGACAACAAGCAGAGTTGCATACATACCTGAGGAACCCAAACTATAAATTAAACAAGGGAGGGATAAGAATGGGGGGGGGGGGAAATACTCGCCTCCTGTCATTAATAAAATTAAGATTATAGGTACACTAAAGCTAGCATAATCTACAATTTTATAACATGACAGGAGGCTTCGTATTTGCTGTTTTAACGCTAAGCCAACAAATCCAACGCTGATTGTTTCGCTGGTACCTATTTCGTGAGATATTAGAGCAATCCTAAATGGACCTTCCAACTGGGAGAAGTGACAGTAGACGGATCGATGAAGATGCCAAGGGACAAATATGGAAAACACCATCCGCTGATAGATCCATTGTACATGGGATTGCGACTTGTTTCCTAGCAGCCGGTCCATGAGCTGCCAAGCTGACCTATTAGCCATTTTCCTGCAGTTGTAAAATGTCGAAGGTCATTTGCGGACTTAGGGCCGTGAGAAGAAACTGCCACCATGTCTCAACTCTTGATGTGGAAGGTGGCTCCTCCGAGAATAAATGTATTATGCAGGCAAGAGGGTGGTCAAATTAGCCGTATCCTAAGTGATTCCAATATGCCAAATGGACTATGTAATCCGTGGCTGCGGTAGAGAAAGGAATCCTAAAGGACGTCCAGTCAAGATCCCAAACTGAACTTGTGTGGTGGAACGGTGTCGACTATTCTGGGGATTGTGAATACCGGAAATATTCAAAGGATGGGAACGTAAATCGGAGTTGAGATTTCCATCTAGATAAAAGTGATAAGATGTCCGGATCCAATGGTGATTGGGACCTGTATAACAAGGAAGAGTCCTCACGTGCTGTAGTGAGAGAGTGAAGTAATCTGATTACCTGATGTACGACCCTGTTCCATGTCCGACCTGTCAAAATCGCGTAGGGGTTCCTGGTCTACACTCCACCTACAAGATAGGGTTTACTATAGTGGGACCACTAAGTCCCTGTACCCCTGACTGTCCGGGCATGTATCTCCCAGAGAAGGTCAAGAGGCCCAGAAGTATGAATTCAAGAAGTGAAGTCAAGGCTTCCCTATAGAGGGATACCTTCCTTCTAAGCTTGGAGTCCCTCTAACACATAGTGTTCTCTAATATGCAGGCAAGACATAAAGTCCCTTCACTCACGACAGGTGACTCCATAGAGCAGAAATAGCGGAAAAAACAAGGGTCTAGTTCCACCGTCCGAAGCAGGTGTTGTTCCGTTAGAAAATGTCAGAAGTCCTATCTGAGTCTGCTACACCTCCTGAGCAGTACTCCAGCGGTAAGTTGTGTCCCGACTTTCGACGTCCGTGTAGGTGTCAGGCACACAGGGTTCCTCCCTAGAGTCCACTGTAGGTCTCCTTGATTGTAGTCGAAAGGGTGGGTTAGCAAGAACCCAAATCAAGACGGTTCCGGTAAGGTATATAGAGTATAGAAGGAGGGCCCTCCATATCCGAGCCATGTTCTCCAGATATGTGCTCAGAAGAGATGGGGCAGTCCTGTCATCTCATCCCAAGATTGTAACGACTAGGAAACCCACATCAACCGGGGTTTCTGGTCTTAAAGTTTCCATGCGATCCATGTGCACTGCATACCTGCAGACCGGGCAGTGGGTCTTCCTTAGTTGTGTTACCTGAGCAGGGCTATGCCCGTTTGCTCTAAGAAGGCCTCAGGATCTCCTGTCACGTTGACACAGGAAAAAACTGTCTGCGCAGTTTGTTCGCAATGGTCTGAATATCTTAAACAGAGTGTGTGACAGATCCCCCTGTCTTAGAACTATAGTGCTTTCCCGGTGGATTCGTGTAATTGCCTGTCCGTACTTCCCCGTTCGTTTGTTTGACAATCTACCGAACAAACTGCCAAACGGCCGGCCACCCAGAAGAGGAGTGTGCTGCTGGTTAACCTATTGGCCCCAATTCGAACATTGTGGTTAACCGCAGACACCTCCTAATTGAACCGTATGCTGGGTGGTCGTCGTTCGTATGCCGACCACGAGGCGGCGGCCATCTTAGATGCACGAATACACAGCGGTGTTCGTCGACAAACTTATGAAACTCCCGAACACCGCTGAAAACTGCCGACCTCCATTCTTTGTCATCCGGCATACGAACATCGGTCCTTTCGGGACTTTTTATTTCACGAATGGACTTAACCCAGATAGCCATCCCATGGAGCCCTTCATATACCGAAAGAACAGTGTGAAAGACTTTGGCTCCATGGCGATTGAACTGTGTGTATTGGATCTGAGCGCCATTCGGTAATAATGTGCGCTCAAATCTAGGCTATCTGGGGATACGTTATATGTGTGGAATGCATTCGGTAGTTTTGAAGTGATGGAATTTTATGTATTTTTACTGTATTATTTAAAATTGCGTTTTGCCTCTATCCATGGAGATAATTGGATTTCTTCCCAATTATCTCCAGGACAGAGAGGAGGGGTTGCTTGTACAAAGGGGAAGGTTTTATGTCTGAGCCACTGTGATTGGCTAATGTATCCTACTTGTCCCAGTCTTCCATCTGGTCCCCTAGGGGAGTGTCCACCAGGTGGGAGACCGGCATAAATACCGGGCAGGTAGCCCTCATTAAAGCAGATTCCTGTTTTACCCTCAAGACGGAGCTTGGTCTCGTGTTTGGGGTGATTGCTACTTTGGAGTATTCTTTCGCCTGTTCCAGGAGAGGAGGAGTTCGTATGATTCTCTGTTCAGGAGTTTGGAGCATTCCATTATATTCCGTTCGGGAGTTTGGCGGTCTGTGTCTCTAAAGGGGGAAGATCTACTAAACGGCGGTTTCACTCATTTATGCCGGGAGTGTCTTAACAGAGTGCAATAGCCTGTTTGATATAGCGCAGATCATACCAAAACCTGCACTCTCATAATACCTGAGGTTTACCTGTTATCCGTACCATCTCCAGGAGTGTGTGTAAATAAGCGAGGAGTCTCTCCCCGTAATACCACTGTGGGTATTTCTCGAGTGGGGTACAGTGGTCCGGATCCAGTAGTTCCATTATAGGAGGTGAATTAGAGGGATCTAGTCTAAATATGTATACCTTGTATGATAGGGCAGCCCCCTACAACGAAATCGGTAGCCCGGTCGTTAGATTTGATTGAATGTAGGAGGCATGACCCTCTATGCAATCATCGTTGTCCTGTACAAGTACAAGCCCGTGTGATGAATAAATAGACGGCACCATAGTGTGTTGAGTGTATGAGAGAGTTGCACTCTCTAATAATGTGGCTGAACTCCATGACAGCATCTGGCAGATAGCCTGAGAGGGCCGTGCCCGTTAATAACCAACCTTAGTGTTTACATCCGTTTCCGGTTCCCTCCATGAGGATGTGTCACTCAAAATCTGTCCTCTGTATCCAGCTCAGTGTGGTGCTGAGGTTGAAGGAGGGTCGCGCCCTCTAATAATGAATCAATGTCCGGTACAGTATATGAGAGGGGTTCGCTCTCTGCTCGTTAAAATTAAAAATATCAGTCTCGGGCCGAGACGATGGAGGGCCGTACCCTCTTGTAATCCAAACTAGAGTCCTTTAAAGACTCAGGATGACCAACTGCATCCTGAGGTGGGCCTCTCTGTGACCACGAGACATCTCTCTAAATCGCTCCCCTGAGGGATGGAATCAACTGGTAATAACCCAGACCGATGGTAGATGGCATATTATACAAGCTCGTCCGTGTCCATCCTAAATAACAGAAAGGGATGATGAGAAAATGTAAGCTTCGGAAACAATGATGGAAAACTACCAATGGACCGCCCGGATCCCATGCGCGTGCGCAGAATCCAGGGTGACCGTCGGTAGCCTGAGGAAAGCTGGAGACGTTCTCCGCGATCAACGAGAGCTCGGAAGGTCAGAGGAGGTCAAGTCAGGCCTCTCGACGAGCCGAGTGATAGGATAAAAGAAAGGTCCAAAACCAAGAAACAACAAATAATGTAGATAACGGTAAATACGTACCTCGGACAGAAGGTAAATAACCGATCGAAAGCAATACAAGTAAACCCAACTGAGAGGGTCAGGAGCTAAACATGACATAGGACTAACTACCAATGCCTAATATGATACCGGGAAGGCAGTTAAATGGTTAGATGCTGAAAGCAAGGAAACTGTGGCCTGCTTGTGCAAAATTCTCTTTGGAGATGTGCCACCGCCGGGTTGGTGTAAACCGTGGTTGCGTGCCCGGGAATCTTCAAAAAAGCTTTGCCCTTCTGGGCATGAGGTGTAGGGTCTTCACCCTTCCAATCATATCAGGTGTCCATATCCTGGTGTCCTCTTGGATAGTATGGTAGCAGTGCTTACCTGGACACCCACCTATTTCCATGTCAATAGTGGGTATTGAGCTTTCCTCAGTGATATACCCCCAGGCCTGCGGCCAAAAGGGGGTATGGGCACAGATAGATCCGGCCAATGATGGGCACAGGTAGAGCATGCCAAGCAGAAGGGCACAGACATAGCAGACCAACCAAATGGGCACAGACATATCGGGCCAATCAATGGGGCACAGACACAGCAGGCCAATCAATGGGGCACAGACATAGCAGGCCAATCAATGGGGCACAGACATAGCAGGCCAATCCTGGGTTGCGTATTAAATGAATAATGGGGACCCCTGAGTTTGGGAAGAGTCCGCTAAATATCCGTAGATCCTCAGGGTATCTAGTGACATAGGACCCCTAGACACCAACCCTTTTAGACAGCGTACTACTGTGTGAATAACCTGAACCGGGACTGGCAGTCCCTAAATGCCCAGCAGGTAAAATAGTGGTATTCCAGCTGTATCAGGTATAAGCTGAAGTTGTTCCAGTGATTATAGTGTCCATAAAATAAATATATACTGAGCAATACCTTCCTTAAACTGTGAATAGGTATGCACCTGTGCATACAGATGTGTTTGAGATTTCTTATCTTATATAGATCATCACACCACCTGGAGGGAATTGTACCAATGGTCTCTATCAGGAGTGGGGCTAAACAATATTCAACTCAATGAATCTCCCCAAAGAACCTGATAAAGTAGGATAATATCAGTGTAGACTGGTTTCCATAACCAGTTTGAGCCAGACCCAGGTCTGCTAGCTTTTAATATATGCCATGGACAGTGAATTAATATCAGAGTAGTCTCATCTGAGATTCCATAGCTGGACCAGAATATATATACTGTGAAGCACATGAATCCTAGAGCTAACTAGCAAATCGGCTCTGTATACACCCTGTACAGAGCTTGTACAACTGAGTTTCCTATATACATGTAACTCACAGTAATGATACACACTGTCAGTAAAACTCACAGCAAGCTGTGACCTATATATATCTATAAATACTGTCATAGGAGCTCAGAAATCTGATATATAAAACTTTCATAAAACTCACAGTAAATGGATATATACACGGCCCTTGATATAAGTTGTCATATCTGAGTTAAAGTACGGAAAAACCTGTTGAATCAGCCGGTGAACCCCAGCAGGGCAACCACAGCCGAGATCCGACCACCCTGGATGGAGGACGGGCCGCGAACAGGCGCACCCTCCTCTAACTGGTCGGATGCCCGTGGCTCTTAGAGGGAGCCGATCGCGGTGAGGCGGCCACGTGCGCGAGCTCCTAGAAAGAGCCGGTCATGGTGAGGCAGCCACGTGGCGAGCTCCTTAGAAGGAGCCGGTCACGGTGGGGCGGCCACCTGTTTGAGCGGATCCAGCCGCCGGGTACTCGCGTCCGACCATGAGTACCCCGGATGCCGGTAGGCTCACAAAGGAGCTCGGGGAAATAGAGGAGACAGCCAGACGGCCAGTCTCTTGAAACCCCGAGCAGAACACTTGAAGTCCATGATAGAAAGGGCAGGACAAATAGCAGAAGGGTGATAGAGAGTGGGGTGTAGGAGGGGAAGGGTAAAATCAAGGGAGAGCAACCGGATAGGTATCTCCAGGGACCCCCATAAACCACCACAATGTAAAAGAAAATCTCCCCAAAGAAAAACAGGGGAAGCAAAGAAGAGCCAAAAGGGCACCTAAATCCCAAAAACTAAGCATAATTAATCTAAATCATAATTAAATCATAGTAAATCACCAAACCAAGCATAATTAATATAAATCATAATTAAATCATAGTAAATCACCAAAACTAAGCATAATTAATATAAAACATAACTGAATCATAGTAAATCCCCCAAAAAACTAAGCATAATTAATATAAATCATAATTAAATGATAATAAAATCCCAAAGCCACCAACTAGAAGCAGGAGGCAGTGGTACTCTGACCTGTACTGACTGCAAAGCAGCAAAGAAAGAGGAAATGATGCATGGGGAGGGGAGTTTTATCGTACCTAACTTTTTTCTGATTGGTTGTTTTTCTGTGCTGCTGTGGAGTTCTAGTAAAGAGAGACTAAAGCAAATACGAAGCCTCCTGTCATGTTATAAAATTCTAAATTAATTTAAAATCCAATCTGTCAGTAGAACTGAGTGGGTGAATTTTTCCCAATGAGCTATTTTGGCCCAATTTTTGCAATTTTGATTTGAATTCACTACAATTTGCTGTTTATTGGAGAAACTCCTAAACTGCAAATAGCAGGTGTTCATGTGAAAGTAACAGTGTGCACAACTTTGCTCATTTAAGGAATTTTGGAAGAATCAGCAGGTGATATTCCTAAAATAGTTCAACAGAAAAAAACGCAGCTTCGTAGGGATACTGTAGCCCCATGTAGCCAAAGCGCAGCTAAGCGAAAAAAGGCCTTGACAGGGGTTAGGAGGCGGGCATAGGAGGAGGGAAGGAAGTAGGGAGTTATGGGTAAGTAGGCTTGGCTATTTAAATAGGCAGCCATTTTAAAGCCTTCACTTTTAATTACTACCTTGCTGAGTTTGTGTGCACTCCTGTGTCCACAGATTTGGTTTGGTGGGGTCTTTGTTTTTCTCTCCTTCTGCAGGGTCGAGGATAACATGGAGGAGCTGTTGGAGCGGATCCGGTTGGCGGCTCAAGGACGTGGCGTGGACTGGCTGCGGGCGCAACTTGGACCAGCCCTGGCGGGTGCTGCGGATCATGAGGGCGGCGGAGGTCGGCCTGTGCGGGCTCGGAGGCCGCCGAGACGGCTGAGCCCAGGCGCGGAGTCCGGTGGAGACGGTTCCAGCGGCCGGGCGGCGGCGGGACCAGGCCGAAACGGACCCGGTAGCCGCATGGTTGAGGCTCCGCCTCCCGGCGCGTTACCGGGACGTCGGAGAAGCGGTAGCCGGCGGGAGGCTACCCGGGAGTCGGACGGTGCAGCTCCCAGTGCGGGGAGGGCTGCGCCTGGAGCGGGGGCCGCGGGAGACATCGGGCGGCCCCCTGGAACCGGTGAGGACGCGGGATTGCAGCCCGGGAGGGCATCTACTACACCCATGGCGGGGACTGGCGGGGCCGGTGCGGAAGGAGCTCGCGGACCGCCCCTGGAACAGGCAAGTGCAGGGGGTTCCGGCCGGGACCCCCTTGGCGCGAATCAGCGCAGGAGGACTGGGCACAGGGTTCAGAGTCCTGGGGGGGACGTGGGGAGGGGTCAGGTGCCTGCTAGAGCGGGGGCAGGGAGGTCTAGGGGGGAGGGTGCGCAGGGTAGTTCCAGGGTAGTGAGCTTGGAGCGAGGGCCAGTAGCCGGGAGGGTGGAAGGGCCAGGGGGTACGGCAGGGGGAAGTTTGCCATCAGGGGGGGGCAGGAGGTCGAGGTGCGCAGGGCGTTCAGGACAGGTTAGGGGTGCGGGGTCTGGGGACCGGCTGGAGGTACCGAGGGGAGGGGGTGCTTCTAGTCGGGGGGCCCGCCGGGGTGGGGGGTGGGGATTTCCCCGCGCTGGTGAGCAGATAGGTGGGCGTAGTTCTGGGGGGGGTTCAGGTTTGGGGTCAGGTGATAGCAGCCCGTCACCGGTTAGGGCCCGGGGGTCCGGGGGGTTTAAGGGAAGGGCTCGGCGTGTTAGGTCCTCATCTAGTAGCTCAGGGGGGGAGAGGTCATGGCCCCCAGGCTGGTTACACGGGGGCGGGCCTCTGGTAGAAACGGGAGGAGTCGTAGTCCCAGAGGCAGGGCCGATCGGGCCTTGGGTGGGCGAAAAGGAGTGGTTGCGCGACGGGAGGCTCTGGTGTCCAGCGGGCGCTCTCAAGGTCGGGACGGGGGGGCTGCTCATGACCAGTATGCTCTGCCCAGGACTTCTTCTCCTCGTTACAGATCTCGGAGCCGCTCCGCATCTGATGTGGCCGGGCACCGGGTTGGCTCCCCGGTTGGAGGATCGTTAACGGATGTCGCTCATCCTGGTCAGGGGACAGTACACAACGCAGCCCCAGGAGCTTCGGGGTCGAGGGGCTTGGCCGGTGAGTCCTCTGCTTCTCTGCACTCCAGTGCATTGGTTCATACACTTCAAGCACTTCTCCACTCACTGGGAGCGGGGGGTGCCACAAAGGGCGGTGTGGGGCAGGTTTGGGCTCAGGGGGCCGGGGTGGCGGGCCCGAGCGAGGTTCCCTCCGCGGAACAGAGTTCGGGTGGGGACACTGCAGTGACGGTTACTGGGGCGGAGGCGACGAGCGAGCGGGCTGAGTTGACGGGGGGGGTGGTTCCTGATGCGGCCAGGCAACACGCATATGTGTCGTTTGCGGGTCCGCTGGGGGTCCACCTCAAACAGGAGGTGAAGGAAAAATCTGGAAGGGTGACTTCTGCGAGATCTTTTCTCTTCTCCCTTTGGAGGATTTTATTGATCTCAAAGAGGACGATAAAAAAGATGAGAAGAAGGAGGAGGAAGAGAAGAAGAAGCGGTATCGTAAGATTCCCAAGTCTTTCGGTAACTGGCTGAGGGCCTTTTGCGTGTTGGCCAGTGTTCTGGGCGAGAAATCGCCGGGCCTGTGCTCCTCTCTGTTTTGTTATTTGGATGGCATTTGGGAGGCGTATCGCACCTATGGCGGACTGGCATGGTGGCGGTACGACGAGCAATTCCGGCAGCGTTTGGCGGCTAATCCGGGTATGCGGTGGGATCAAATGGACCTGCCTCTCTGGATGAAGCTGATGATGGCGCAAAAGCGCAGCCATTTCAGCCCACGGCCGGCGCAAAGGGGCAGTCCGCCTCGTCGGCCGCCATGCAAAAGGGCTTCTGCTGGCTCTTTAACGAGGGCCAGTGCAAATGGGGAAACGCCTGTCGCTTTAAGCATGAGTGTTCGGGCTGCGGAGGCGCGCATGGGCTCAACCGGTGCTTCAAAAAAGGGAAGTCAGGGCACACCGGGGTCCCTACCTCGGCTGGGGGGGGAGGGGGAGTTTCGCTTGCCCCGGGGCCTAACCCCGGTGAGGCTAGACGCGATGGAGCCGTGGCTAAGCCGCTACGGTAATAAGGCAGATGCCGTGGCGCTCCGGGCGGGGTTTGGTCAGGGGTTCTTTATCCCTTTCCGGAACCGGGGGGGGACTGGGGTTCGGCGCAACCTTAAATCGGTGGCTGAGTTCCCGGGTGTGGTGCGGGAAAAACTGGGCAAGGAAGTCAAATTGGGGAGGATGGCAGGGCCGTTCCCGGCTCCTCCATTGGAGGGTCTGCGGGTTTCCCCGCTCGGGGTGGTTCCCAAGAAGGAACCGGGCAAATTCAGGCTCATTCACCACCTCTCCTACCCGGAAGGAGAGTCGGTGAATGATGATATTGACAAAGGCTTGTGCTCGGTCTCATACGCATCATTCGACAGGGCGGTCGAGCTAGTAAGGAAGGCCGGGCGCGGAGCACTGTTGGCTAAGGTGGATATCGAAGCAGCGTTTCGGCTGCTTCCGGTCCACCCAGCGTGTCATCACTTGCTGGGGTGTTTCTTCGACGGGGGGTACTTTGTGGATTTGTGCCTTCCAATGGGTTGTGCTATCTCCTGCGCCTACTTTGAGAAATTTAGTACTTTTCTTGAATGGGTGGTCAAAGTTGAGGCGGGGAGTGGGGCTGTGGTACACTACCTGGACGATTTTCTCTGCGTAGGACCGGCGGGCTCCCCCGCCTGCCTACACTTGCTGAGAACGGTCGAGTGGGTGGCTGGCCATTTCGGGGTCCCGCTGGCGGCGGACAAGACAGAAGGGCCGGCTCAGTGCCTTAGTTTTTTGGGGTTGGAAATAGATACGTTGCAAGGGGAGTGTCGGCTGCCGCTGGAGAAGTTGCGGCGGCTGAAGGAGGAGGTGACGACGGCGGCTCAAGCCCGTAAGGTTACGTTGCGGGGATGCTGAATTTTGCATGCCGGGTGATCCCAATGGGTAGGGTGTTCAGCCGGAGCCTGTCGGCAGCGACGGCAGGGGTGCGATCCCCGCGTCACTTCATTCGGGTGTCGTCGGCCATGAGGGCCGACTTGGCTGTATGGGAGACCTTTTTGCGGGAGTTCAATGGGACGGTGATTTTTAGACAGGAGGGCGTGTCGGCTGCGGAACTGGAGCTGTTCACAGACGCGTCTGGTAGCGTGGGCTTCGGGGCTTATTTTGGGGGACGTTGGTGTGCGGAGCGATGGCCGAGGGAGTGGCGACTGAGCCCCCTCATGCGGAACTTGGCTTTCTTGGAGCTGTTCCCGCTGGTCGTAACGTTGGCCCTGTGGGGGGATAGGCTGCGGGACCGGAAGGTGGTCTTTTTCTCGGACAATATGGCCGTGGTGCACGCTGTGAATAACCAATCAGCGGCATCGAAACCCGTGGTTAGGTTGCTACGTCATTTTGTTCTGTTGTGCATGTCGCTAAATGTTGTTTTTCGTGCACGCCATGTGCCTGGGTTCATGAATGATGTAGCTGACGCCCTGTCTCGTTTTCAGTGGTCACGATTCCGGACGGTGGCGCCGGAAGCCCAAGAAGTGGGGCAGGCTTGCCCAGACGAGATTTGGCGGCTCGGGGCGACCTGCTTGGGGGACTGGTGAAGGCTTCGCTGGCGCCGGCCACATGGGCCGCTTACAGTAAGGTCTGGGACTCCTGGGAAAGGTCATGGGAGGGTTGGACCGCCTGCCGGCGGGGGAATCGCTCAAGGATGCGTTCCTCTGGTACACCTGTCAATTTCTGGCGAAGGGGGCATCCCCGGCGGTGGTTGACAGGTCCATGGCGGCGATGGCTTTCTGGTTCAAGCTACATGGGGAAGAGGACCTTACTAAGTCCTTTGTCATAAGGCAGGCACTGAAGGGGTACCGGCGGGGCCGCAGACGGCCTGACACTCGGCGCCCAGTATCGGTGCGAGTGTTGAGTGACCTGGTCGGTTTATTGCCTACTATATGTTTCGACAGGTTCGAAGCATCGTTGTTTCGGGCGGCGTTTCTGTTGGCCTTCTTTGGAGCCTTTCGGGTAGGGGAGTTGGTCAGTGCCACGAGGACTGCGGCAGGAGGGGTACAGGTGTCGGGGGTCCGAGTGCTGGAAGGGAAGGTGGTTGTACACCTGGCAAGATCAAAGACGGACATGTTAGGCAAGGGCCGAGATGTGACGCTGCGGGCCCTGCCGGGCTCCGCTTTGTGCCCAGTGGCCGCGGTGGCGGGGTACATGGCACGGAGGCCGGGGGTTGGAGGATCGCTGCTGGTACACGCGGACGGGTCTTCCCTCTCCCGGTTCCAGTTCACCAAGGTTTTTCGGTCTGGACTGGGAAAGCTAGGACTGAGGGTGGATACTTTTGGTACACACTCCTTTCGTATTGGGGCGGCTACGGAGGCAGCTCGGTTGGGTCTGGGGGATGATATAGTGAAACGGATTGGGAGATGGGAGTCGGTACGGTTCCGTTCATATGTGCGTTTGGGTTTATTGGAGTAAGATGGGGAAGGGCCTTTGGGGGGATCCCCGGGGGCTGGGTGCATAAGGGGCTGTTATGATCTGTTTTCCTTCTCTCCCCCAGGCCGTGTCGCATGGATCGTGGGCCATTCATTTGTCTTCTGGGCTGAAAGGAGGGCTGCAGCTCGAGCTCAGGGCCACCAGCTGGGCTTTCATCGGGACCAGTTGGCAGTACAGTGGTTCGGGTATAGGGGTTTTTGTTGGGGGGAGGTCTGCGAAAGGGTGTTCCGGATGGTAGCAGGCGGGCAACGGCCGGACCTGCTGGTGCTCCATGCGGGGGGCAACGACTTGGGCCTCACTCCGCAGCGGCGGCTAGTGAAGTGGATGAAGCAGGACCTTAACGGTTTAAGGGACCTACTTCCGGGGGTGATGTTGGTCTGGTCGGAGATTATCCCTAGGAAGCGGTGGCGGCATGCTAGGGACCCGGAGGCTATTGACAGATGTAGGAAGAAAGTGAATAGCTTGATGGCAAGCTTCGTGCGGAAGCTAGGGGGTGTGGTAGTTCGACACAGCGAGTTGGAAGGTGGTTTGCCGGGGTACTACCGCTCGGATGGAGTTCATCTCTCGGCAGTTGGTTGGGATCTGTTGACCCTGGGCTGGCAGGAGGGCATAACTAAGGCTCTTTTTCTTCGGGGTGGCGGAGCTCAGACAGCTTAAGGAGTCAAGGTCTGAGCTTGTGGCGGGATAGGGAGCTGAAGGAGAAGAAATAGGCTCCCTAGGATGAACGTCATGGAGACGTAAAACTGTGGTCATTGGTGGTTGGTAGGTTCCGAGTCCTGTCGGTGGCTCAGAATCTGGTGGGGCAGGGGTATCCGGGTATACCCCTGCCATGGTTAATTTATGTTTGGCACTTTAAGTTGGTATGTTGGAATATGTTGATACGTATGTTATATGTTATATGTATATGTATATATGTTATTTATATGGGGGTCATTGCCTGTTATATTAACAGAAGGATTCGGTTACGAGGGCGGAGTATGGGGGCAATGACCCATGTTTATTGTTAAAATTATTATTGCTTAATAAATTATTATTATTCAAGATTGGTTAAATAAAGCTGTGGACAAATTTTCCCATATACCTTTGTGTCAGTGAGTTATTGGGTTGGGTATGTGGGAGGGTTGTCCTGGAGTCCGACTGCCCATATGGCGACTATACACCGGTCATGTAGCCCCATGTAGCCAAAGCGCAGCTAAGCGAAAAAAGGCCTTGACAGGGGTTAGGAGGCGGGCATAGGAGGAGGGAAGGAAGTAGGGAGTTATGGGTAAGTAGGCTTGGCTATTTAAATAGGCAGCCATTTTAAAGCCTTCACTTTTAATTACTACCTTGCTGAGTTTGTCCCGCCCACCCTCCCTGAATTTGGTTCGGACTTGGGTTATCCCGTTTTTTCACAGCGGCGGGATAGGGAGCTGAAGGAGAAGAAATAGGCTCCCTAGGATGAACGTCATGGAGACGTAAAACTGTGGTCATTGGTGGTTGGTAGGTTCCGAGTCCTGTCGGTGGCTCAGAATCTGGTGGGGCAGGGGTATCCGGGTATACCCCTGCCATGGTTAATTTATGTTTGGCACTTTAAGTTGGTATGTTGGAATATGTTGATACGTATGTTATATGTTATATGTATATGTATATATGTTATTTATATGGGGGTCATTGCCTGTTATATTAACAGAAGGATTCGGTTACGAGGGCGGAGTATGGGGGCAATGACCCATGTTTATTGTTAAAATTATTATTGCTTAATAAATTATTATTATTCAAGATTGGTTAAATAAAGCTGTGGACAAATTTTCCCATATACCTTTGTGTCAGTGAGTTATTGGGTTGGGTATGTGGGAGGGTTGTCCTGGAGTCCGACTGCCCATATGGCGACTATACACCGGTCAAGTATTAACAGATACATTTTGCAGATTGATGGATGCACAGGCAGGGCAGCCATCAAAGGGGTACACGCCATGCACCTGTAAAGGACCTGGGCCACCTGGTGATCCTGGGCACCATACTGCAAATGTATATATACTATGTATTTATATCTCGCTATATATACAGCCATGTACAAGAAATATCAAAGATTGCACACTAACATTTAGAGGAAGTAAATTCAACGTGATTTTAGAATGAAAAGAAGCCATATCTATCTTCAACACTATGAAAAGGACACAATAGGCATCAGAAACTCTACAGTTTAATGTAATGGTTCTGGTGTCTATAGCATGCCCCTGCAGGCTCAGAAATATAAACACTGCCTTGACATGTGCACGGTCGCCTTGTCGGCATATGCATAAACCCCATCATTACCCATTTACCAATAAAACACTGACACCATAGTTTTGGCAAAATTTATTTCACAGCTTTATTGATTCTTAACATAAAATATAAAGGTCATTGTCAACAGCAGGCCAACGTCGGCCTGCACAACTACCATCCTGCATTTTACAATTTTAACCCCCTGACAATGACCCACTCCCACATAACATAATACCCAAACATTGTAACATTTAACTTAACATTAAAACATGACCATTGCCACCAAAGGGCACCATCCAGTGCCACAAAAGGGCACCACAAGTGTAGGGGCATACCGAGACACCCTCACACACCCCGGTTCGGAGCTACCTACGAGCTCGAACCTACCAAACCAGTCCAAAGGCCTACCTATTAGCCCTGAACTCCAAACCTTTTCCCCATCTCACTCTTTTCTCCCCCAACTTTACTCTCCATTCCCCGCCGCCATGACCAAACGGGAAACACCTGAAAGCAAAGGAAGGGTGGGCGGGACAACAACAGGTAAGTGCAACTTAGATTAAAGTGATCCCTAGATCTAAAATGGCCACTACTTATACTCCTCTTATAACTCCACCCCACTCCATTTCCTTAAACCAATCCCTAACCACTGACCCTTAGATGCCTGTCTCCTGGCAATGTCAAGGACCACTCCCCTTAGTTACGCTACTCCATGGGCTACATGACATGGGCACGGTCGCCTTGTCGGCATATGCATAAACCCCATCATTACCCATTTACCAATAAAACACTGACACCATAGTTTTGGCAAAATTTATATCACAGCTTTATTGATTCTTAACATAAAATATAAAGGTCATTGTCAACAGCAGGCCAATGTTGGCCTGCACAATTGCCATCCTGCATTTTACAATTTTAACCCCCTGACAATGACCCACTCCCACATAACATAATACCTAAACATTGTAACATTTAAAGGACCACTCTAGGCACCCAGACCACTTCAGCTTAATGAAGTGGTCTGGGTGCCAGGTCCTTCTAGGATTAACCCTTTTTTTTATAAACATAGCAGTTTCAGAGAAACTGCTATGTTTATAATAGGGTTAATCCAGCCTCTAAAGCCTCTCGTGGCTGTCTCATTGACAGCCTCTAGAGGCGTTTGCGTGCTTCTCACTGTGAAAATCACAGTGTGAAGACGCCAGTGTCCATAGGAAAGCATTATGAATGCTTTCCTATGAGACCGGCTGAATGCGCGCGCAGCTCCTGCCGCGCATGCGCATTCAGCCGAAGAGGGGGATCAGAGGCGGAGAGCAGGGGGAGAGATCCCCGCCCGGCGCTGGAAAAAAGGTAAGTTTAAGCCCTTTCCTCTCCCCAGAGCCCGGTGGGGGCACCCTTAGGGCACTATAGTGCCAGGAAAATGAGTATGTTTTCCTGGCACTATAGTGGTCCTTTAACTCAACATTGAAACATGTTGAGTTAAACAGGCTGAACTCCAAAGCCCTGACCTCCAAACTTTTTCCCCATCTCATTCTTTTCTCCCCCCAACTTTACTCTCCATCCCCCGCCACAGCTCAGAGCTTAACTCCTCAAGCTCCTGAACTACACCCCCCCAGGGAAAAGATTGCCCTCTGGACGCCCTCCTGAAAACCCAACGATAGAAAGTCCAAGCCCACTTCAGAGAGATGGACCCCATCGCGCCTATAATAACCTGGAAGCATGTCCTCCAGCTCCCTGTGCCGAATTACAACCCCACCAACTGCTTCACATACGCTGCCATCACCTTATTAACCTTTCCCTTAATTTTTGCTACTGCGGAAGGATTCCGCGCGTGTCGCCAGTGAAACCTCGGAACCATTTCTGACCTTACAAAACGACCATACGACCATAACCCCCGGCGCCAACTCCCTCAGTTTGTCCACATCCCTCTTCATACACTCAATCAATACCTTTTGAGGCAACAACCCCACATCATTGCCCGTGAAGCACCACTATGTCCGGAACCTGTCCCAAAATAATTTTATGAAACATTTCAACACAAATTGCATTCCAACCCCAACCCTGGTAACCAAACCTCCGAAGCTCAACCACGGAACTTGGAAAGCCCAGATGTAGACCACGATGTCGAACTGCAGCTCTCCGATGCGCCTAGTATATGTATGAGTGGCCGACCACCCATGCCATTCGACCTGTAAGACATAATGCAAACATAGACAACCACAAAACAACTGTGAAACCCAAATTCTCCATCAACCACCCTTAGGATTTATACCAACTTGTCAGGCCTGACGTAAGATCTAAACCTCACCGACTCCCACCTGCCAATCTTCTTCACCCGCTCATCCCTCAAGCCCAGTCTTGCCGCTTCAGTAGCTGCACCAATCCTAAAGGAATGAGTCCCTAATTGGCCGGGTCCACTCCCAACCTTGCCAACACCTTCCAAAAAACCCTGAGGAACTGGAACTTCGATAGCGAAGAGCCGTCCTTATGCTTAAAATATGAACCCCAGGCCTTCGCGCACTCCTCCTGGAAGGCTGCTGCGCACCTAACCGGACAGGTTTTCCCACCCGGGAGCTCCCACAACGTAACCAACGTCCCTTTTACATCCGTTTTGGACCGCCTCAGGTTGATCACTACAATGTTACTCCACACCTCCACTTCCACCGCCTGATGCCCCACGGCCCCTTGGCGATTGCTGCTGACCAGCTCGCAGACACGAAATGCCCCGTAAAATGCAAAACTAAAAACCATGGAGAACAATGTAACTTCGTACCCCGAAAAACAAACCTCGGGCAGCACTCGGACCACCCTCTGAAGCAACTCGAACGACACCGGCCTCCTGGAATCCATCGACACCTTACCCCGCCTGAAACCTTTCAATGCCTGCCTAACAAGAAAATGTTTCGTGACATCCTCCCACCCATTAAACTTGAACAAAAAGGCTAACGCTGCTAGTTTGTGCCCAACTACCGCTGCCGAAGCCCCTGAGGTGAATGACCTACACAAGAGCCACAACAACGTGTCCAGCCGGGCCTCCTTTGAGAGATGACCCCCATATGCTGCACCAGCTCGTCCCATTCCCCCCACACCTTACTGTACGCCGTCCAGGTAGCGGGTGTCAGGGAGTCCCTGATCAGTCCGCCAAGCATAATGTCCCTTCCGCCCGTGCGCCAAGCGCCACCTGCCGGAATCTTTCCCACTGCGAACGAGATAACGCATCAGCAATAACATTCAACAGTCCAGGCACGTGGCGTGCCCGAAAAACAATATTAAAGCGCATACAGAACAAGACAAAATGGCGAAGAAGCCACACCACCATGATAGAGGACGCTGAAAGCCAGTTTACTGCATCTACCAACGCCATATTGTCCGAAAAGAATACAACCTTCTTATCCTTCAACTGTGGACCCCATAGGGACAGTGCTACGACTAATGGGAACAACTCCAAGAATGCCAAGTTGCGGATCAGCCGGCTGGCCTTCCACACCGCTGGCCAAGTTCCCGCGCACCATTGACCCGAGAAGTAAGCCACGAAACCGATACGCCGCTGACTCCCGAAAGAACACCTTCCCAATAAAATTCCGTAAGAATTCCCCCCAAACATCCAGATCGCCCTTCATAGCCGCTGAGACCCGAATAAGGTGGTGCGGGAACACCACCCCCCGTCGCCCTAGCTAGGTATCTGTTAAAGACCCTCCCAACCAGAATCACCCGACAGGTGAAATTTAGCCAACCCAGCAGTGACTGAAGCGCCCAGAGCGTGACTTTCTTAGCTCCCCGCAGCTCCGCCACTGCCTTCCGGAGTGCCAGCAACTTGTCCTGTGGCAGCCTACACTCCCCTTTGATCGAGTCTATCTCCAAGCCTAAGAAACTCAAGCATGTCGTAGGCCCCACCGTTTTGTCACTCGCCAAGGGGATTCCAAAAACGTGCGCCACCCATTCCAATGTCCTCAGTCCCATGCGGCATTCCTCCGATCCGGGAGGCCCGACACATAGGAAATCATCCAGGTAATGAACCACCATCTTAGTGCCCACCCATTCCAGAAACGTGCTAAATTTCTCAAAGTATGCACACGATATAGAGCAACCCATGGGCAAGCATAGATCCACGCAATACTCTCCGTTGAGGTGACATCCCAGCAAGTGATGGCACTTTGGGTGAATTGGCAAAAGGATAAAAAGCCACCTCCACGTCCGCCAGCAATGCCCCATGGCCCGCTCGTTGCACCAGATTCACTGCTTGGTCGAAAGAAGCGTACGACACAGAACAAAGGGTCTTGTCAATGTCGTCGTTAACTGACAACCCTTTGGGGTAGGACAGGTGATGTATCAAGCGGTACTTACCCGGCTCCTTCTTGGGTACCACCCCCAGCAGTGATACCCTCAAGTTAGGTAGCGGGGTTTCCTTGAATGGCCCCACCACCCTGCCCAACTGGACCTCCTTAAGCAACTTCTCCCTGACCACCCCCGGAAATTCCCCCACCGACTTCAAGTTGCGAAGACGATGAACCACCACCCATTCCCGAAATGGAATCACGAACCCTTGAGTAAACCCCTCCTCGAGCAACAACGCATCCTCCCGGTTAGCGTAGCGGCTTAGCCATGGTAGCATCATGCTGACCTTCACTGGCGTTGCCCCCAGTTGCAGGGTACATGGCCAAACCTCCGGGTACCCCCCCTGCGGGAGCTGTCTTACCTTTTTGAAATCACCTGTGGAGTCCGTGGGTGCCTCCACACCCGGAGCACTCGTGCTTGAAGCGGCACGTGGCCCCCCACTTGCACTGCCCCTTGTTATATAGCCAACAATAGCCCCGTTTTTGGTTGGCCGACGCGGCAGTGGAAGCGCCCGTGCCGGCCCCCGGCTGAAAGGGAGATGCCTTCAGCGCCATCATAAGTTTTATCCAAAATGGTAGGTCCATTTGGTCCCACCGCATCCGCGGATTAGCCACCAGGCCCTGACGAAACTGCTCGTCATATCGCCACCATACCAGACCCCTATACGTGCGATACGCTTCCCAGATGCCATCCAGGTAACAAAAGAGCTGTGAACAGTGCTCCGCCGCCTTTTCTCCCATCACGCTGGCAAAGATGCAGAACGCCCTCAACCAATTCCCAAACGTCTTAGGGATCTTCCTATACCGCCGTTTCTTTTCCTCCTCCTCCTTCTTAGCATCCTTTTTATCCTCCTCCTTGAGGTCAATGTAGTCCTCAAGGGGGAGAAGCGAAAAGAGCTCCACGAACTCCCCTTTCCAGATCCTCTCCTTCATCTCTAGTTTTAGATGACAGCCCAACGGCTCTGTGAAAGAAACATGTACATTCTGCCGCAAGGCCTCCGGGACACCCCCAAGTAAATTGTCCCTCTCGCTCACCAATCTGGGCGCCTCTACAGCGGGGGACGTACCGCCGTCCCCGACCGTGCTGACCCTGAAACCACCACGGGACTTGACCCAGTGACCTCCCCCAGCTGAGCCCAAACCTGACAGCAATCCCCTTTTCCCTACACCCCAGGAGTCAATTAACTGCTTGATGCCATCTAAAAGCTCCCCTGACTGCTGCAAAGACAGTGTCTCACCTTCCGCAACCCTTGCCACTGAAGGCCGTGGGGTTGCTGACCAACTGTAGATGTCCTGCCCCGAGCGTTCCACTGCTCCGGGCTGTATTCCCGCTGCGCTGGGTCTCATCCAATCCGTGGGTGACCTTGAAGACGCCTGTCTGGCAACTGGGGCAACCTTGCCTGCTGGCGACCATCCTGATGTCCTCAACGCGTGGGATCTCTCCCTCACCGAGGGTGACCGTCTTCGAGACCTGCAAGGAGAAGACATCCTGGGTAGGCTGGCCATGGAAACCCTGCCCCATTCCTTCTCCTCATGGGAACTGTAACCCATCTCCCCGCTAGCCGTCTGTCCCCGAGGGCCGTGAGCCCGCTCAGCTGCCCGCGCCCTGTCTCTCTCTGGGGAACTCCCGCTCATGGAACTGTCGTCCAGCCATGCATCCTGACAGGGGGCAACTTACGCCACCCCCGGGCGTGCTCTGCCCCGCAGGGAACTCTGTCTACATCTCCTTGCGTGCCGTGCGCCCTTTGCTTGAGCCTTGTGCGCTATCCTCTTGGAGGGTGCCGACCTTCTGTGCTGTCCTTCGCTGTCACTCCCATCTAATCCTTCTCTAACAACCTGACCCACCCATTGTTGTCCCCGCCCCAGTCGTATGGGAGATGGGAGACTCCGGGGCGTCGTGTATCGCTATACCCTTCTGGTCCGCTCCGTGCCCTAGCAGTCCCCCGCCTGCCCCTTGCCACCCTGCCGTCACCAACCATGCTAACACCGGGACCCACCACCGGGGGAACCCGTGGCCCAGCAACTGGAAGGGGCAATGGCGTCAGAGGTCGACTCACCCGGGCAATGAGCCGCAGCTGTCCCAGCTCCACCAACAGCGCTTCCAGCGTTCCCAGGACCTGCTGCCAAACCTGCCGTACTGATCCTCCTTCTTCTGCTGGACCCTGCCTGTAATGGCCGCTTTCCCGGATTCCTCTCCCCAGTAGACACTTCTCCTTTATTCCCTGTAATAGAGGACACAAAAACCGAATGTTTGGCAGTTTTTCTGCCTCCCTGTTCGGCAGCCGAACGGCCGGCAGTATGGCTACCTCCCCATTCAACTCCCGAACTTTTGGCAGTTTTCTTACCTCCCCGTTCGGGAAACTAACGGTTGGCAGTATCAGTACCTCCACGTTCGTCTCCCGAACGTTCGGTAGTTTTAGCCCATTTGCCAGTTCTCCTACCTCCACGTTCGTCTCCCTAATTTTCGGCAGTTTCAGCCCTTCCGCCAGTTTTCCTACCTCCACGTTCGCTCCTGGAATGTTCGGCAGTTTCGGATTCAGTTCCTGAACCAGCAGCCTGCAACTCCAGCCTCGCCTGATGACGTGTTCGTGCGGCTGCACTGCGACACCTCCCGCGACCTCCTCCACTTGCGGCCTTCCCGCTGGTAGCCTCACCACCGCTATCGGGACCTCCGGAAGGGCTCCTTGGATGCCAAGAACCCGGAACCGCGCTGAGACTCAATCTCTGCAGGGGCCTTGTCCTCCTGACCGGCCTCTGACCCAGGGAGCTTCCTGATCCGGACGGCAAAGCATCTCCAAGGCGATCCCTCAGCCACTCGACACCTCTCTCCTGCACTGCTGCCCGGACACCTTCCAGCCAATCTACCATCTTGCTGACAACCTGCAGAGGAGACAAAAGAAAAAGCCACACAAATCCTGCCACAACAACAGGTAAGTGCAACCACTGACCCTTAGATCCACTCTCCTTAGCTACGCTGCTCCATGGGCTACATTTTAGAGAATGAATATTGCTGCATAGTAACACCTATAGTGGCAGTCAATCAGACTGCCCCCTCATTGCCCCCCTCCTGCTGGGCTGAAAGGGTTAAAACTCCTTCAGCCACTTACCTGAATCCAGCGCCAGGCTCCCTCGGCGCTGGTGACCTCTCCTCCCCCTCCGACTTCGGCCCCCAAGTGTAGTTGAATGCGCATGCGCGGCCAGAGCTTTCCTATGGACGTTCTGCATGCTCAGTGCGATTTTCACATTGAGCATCGCAGAAGCGCCTCTAGCGGCTGTCAGGAAGACAGGCACTAGATGCTAGATTAACCCTGCAATGTAAACATAGCAGTTTCCCTCAAACTGCTATGTTTACAGCTGTAGGGTTAAAACCTGAGGGACCTGGCACCCAGACCACTTAATTGAGCTGAAGTGGTCTGGGTGACTACAGTGGTCCTTTAATGGTCCTTGTCTATTGATCTCACTTGTTTAGTTTAAAACAAGAATAACAAAGAGTTAAAAATTCTGTGTAGAGAAGAGAACAATTATGTAGTAGAGGTAGGTTTGGGGATTTCCATCAGGCTCAGTGTAAGATTTATCAAAAAAATGACTTCATATGTAGTGTGAAATTTATAATGCAAAATCAATGTTTATCATACCAAGGTACGTCAAGAGCGTGATATCCTCAAACAAGGCAAGTACCACTGGCATAATGAGATGTGACAGATCAGGCAGAGTGTTACAGAGAATTACAGAAATTACTCAATGGGAAACCGGACAAATGCCAAGTTAATATACAAGATGAACTTCACTGGTGTGTTCTGATATACCGCTTGGGTAAACAGCTCCTGTTAATTGAAGCACAACTGAACTCTAGTTATAAATTCAAATTTCACAAAACAAATATTCAAAGCTAGATACATTTTAGTTACTTTTTGACTAGGCACTTGGCTTTAACCTTTTTGGACTTCTTGCTTACGACCTTGTCCATAAAATTTGTTGATGTTGCTTTTAACAAGAACCCCATAGCTTTCAATGGCTTTACATTACAACCAGGATTTGAACCTTGTCACAGCAAGGATTTACTATAAGAGCCTAGGGCCCTGAGGTTAGACAGTAGTCCTGGGACCATGAATTTGCTTGGCCCCATCACCATCATAAAACGGACCTCCCTAGTATCCCTATTTAGGAGAGACAGTCCCTACTTTGGGTCCAAATCCCTCTGTCCCTCTTTTATATCTTAATACCCTTCTTTTCTAGAAGCTCCATATTGTTGATGTGTCTGATAGTATACAAGAGCTCTGTAAATAATATAAATGTGTCTTGTTCTAAATGACATTTTAGTTGCATAAATTGTTATTAGTAAGCCACCTAACATTTCTCAGAAAAGCCCCACCCTGGGCCACATCCTCACTCTCACTTCTAAAATAAAAGCATCCTTCTTTGCCATTTGCAATGCTGGTTGGTATGTTAATCCTTTTGTGAACCTTGTTGCAAATTTTTGTAAAGAAAAAATGAGTCATCACTCAACTCTTAAAGGGACAATATAGTCACCAGAACAACTACAGCTTAATGTAGTTGTTCCAGTGAGTATAATAATTCCCTTCAGGCATTTTTACCATTTACATTGCCCTTAGGAACACCTCCAATGGCCACTCCTTAGATGGCCACTGGAGGTACTTCCTGAGGCAGTGCTGCACAGTAGGCATTTATTCAATTAATTTCTATGAGGAGGTGCTGATTGGCCAAAACAGCGTTTGACCCTGCCCCCATGCCACCTCCTTGCTGATTTCAGCCAATCCAATGCTTTCCCTATGAGATCAGATCTTACAGAACAATGGGTTTACTTTATAAGTTATTTTCTTCTGCTCTGCAAATTGAACGTTAATCACACACAAAGGGCTGCTGCAGGCTCAAGCATGCAGTTTAGGACTTCTAAATTAAACACACTGTGTTTAATAAGGAAAGCTAAATTTAGTGGGTAGGGAGGTTGCAATTGTTACAGCCATGGAAGGTCTGACTTGGGCTGCATAAGCAAAGTTATTTCACACCTAAATGGCAGAGAATTGAGCAGTGGTATTGCAAGGACATGATCTAGAGATCAAAACTGCTTCATTAAACTAAAGTTGTTTTGGTGCTTAGAGTGCATAAATGTATATCGCTAACACTATAGTGCCCTAGTCACTGTTTACATGACCATGCCCATGCCTTGTAGAAAAGGTTATTTTACATATCTCTTCTTCTTTGCAGTCATGGTCTCCGGCATGCAACTCCGCCTCTTTGGCTTAGATAATCGAGATTAATGATCTCAGTCAATTTGTTGCTTTCCGATAGCAAAATCTGCGCCAATCACATGGATCTCGGAGAGCATGTGATAGAAATAGTGAATTTTTCAATAGTTACTAGAGACAGGATAACCCTGCAATTAAAGCATTGCCATTCCTGCAGGACGGTAATATTTTCAGCTGCATGGTTAAAATGGGAGGGTGGAACATGGCACTCAGACCACTTCATTAACATGAAGTGGCTTGGGTGCCTATAGAGTCCCTTTGAGTTAGCTTTGACAAGTAGATATGTTTACCACACGGTAACAATCTGCCTCTGGAAGCAACAAAAATGTTCATTAAAATTAGAAAACTGAACAGCAACACACGCCTGACCTATCTGAGGCATTCAGTCTATAGTGGCTGTTGCCAACTGTTAAACATGATTGATGGGAGATTTACAGTCAAGTCATATCAGGTAAGTGAATCCTTACGCCTGATAATAGTTCTGCAGGGTCCTATAGGTATGAGACAATTTCATATTACCAGGAACACATTCTCTGGATATTCTCATATTCTAGGAAGATTATCCCCCATACATATGCCTAAAGGGTGGGCTCACGAATGATTGTAGGAGGGATGGGAAGACTTGAAATTTAGGTTTTTAACTAAATGGCTATTAGTTTTGCATTTTTATAAAAATATTTCACTTCCATAATTCCTACATGCTTCTTGGACAGTTGGAGCACAATGCATATTAAAAATGGCTACATAACAACTTTAATGCTACTCTGTAGCCTATATTAGACCATGTCGAGAAGGCAGGTATTCCAAATTTACTTAGTCTAAGGGGACAACATTCTTATTGGCAATTGGTGATTGCCATACCTTATGGAAATGGAATACATTTTGTGTGACATGTATTGGTTTCTTCTAAAAATTTAGCTTCAGAGGTACTTTTTTTCAAGAATCGTAATAACGTAATAACTGATCAGATTAGGCAGACATTTCTTTGACATTGTGGTTGTCAAATCAAGCCATGCATGGAACTGGAGATTGTATTCTTCCCCCACCTCGATGTCCACAGGTGATAGATCATATCTCATTGAAATTTACCTTGTATTTGTTTGACATTACCCATGGTATGTAAGTCATTTATTTGGGGAATTTTATTAGCATCTCATATTAAAATAATATGTATTCCAATGTTAAAAGATAAATTGACAGCTCTGACAACTCTTGACTTAACTCAATGTTTTGAGCTGAAGTTAAAATCTACTACTTCTCCGAAGACCTACATGGAGGTGGATTGGATCAGAATGGACAACATCAAGCAGCCCATGCATACTTTTTATGTAAAGGACAATAAGATATGCATCTTAGATGTAGATAGCCTGACAAATGAGATCTGAAACATTAGTCTAGATGATTTATTTTATAAAAACTGAATCGGAGTGGTAACACTAGTCCTTCTAAGATTTCAGGGGCTCTTTTAGAAGTTATATAATTATACCCCATTTCCATGGCCCTGACACAGTGCCTCATTATTTTTTTTAAATTTCCCAGTACAAGGTGGAAGACATTTTTACCTCGCATCTGTACCTTCTTCTTCAACTACAATGAGAAGAGGTTGTCATCTATCCTGCAGCTTACTTAGTATATTTGCATATTTATTAATTATCCCCATGGAGGCATAAGAGCTCGTATTGCCTGCCAAATATAGACTTAAGTCTCTCATTAACTCAGATACATTTTTCTATTGGGAAACACCTTCTCTATTTCTTACAATGGATGCAGAGATACGCATATGCCGATGACTATTTGGTCACACTGAGTGATTTGCTTCATTATCTTCCTTAGTTGTTTGATTTCTGGCAGGACTACTTTTCCATAGTGGGATTTAATGTTAACTTGCTTGATTTCAAAGAAATGCCACTTTTCTTTTCGGCATTGGAGAGGAATGCTATAGTTTAGACACATTGGGATTCAACTGGAGGAGCTTGGCAAAAAAGTACCTAAGAATTTGACTTTGTTTAATCTTTTTCCTTATCTAAAGCAATTTCGATTCAGTTAAAATGCTTGTCTCATCAGTTGACAAAAAGCCTGTGGGCAACACTTCACAAAGAGATTAACGCGTTTCACACTTCAAGAGCACTTACTTATAAGCAAGGTCACAATCATCAGAGGCATAGAAAATCCATCCTGTATTTCACGTTTCTTTTTCAAACCTTTCAATCCTGTTGTAGATTGAAAACATGTCCATCCTCCTTCAATAATAGCACCAGAACAAGAAGACAATCACATTAACAGAGAAATCCAGGTTTAGATACTAATGTTTACAACACATAGTCATATCATAGAAGAGTAAATATCTAAAGAAAACACTTTGGAAACATTCAATGTGAACCATTCAGCGGTACTAGTAACTGCCTTCCATGGGTGGTAGACCGGGGCCTGATTAACATAGGGGCCATGGAATAGGCCCATTAATTAAAAAAAAAAGTTGGTTTGAGGCTGCCTGGCCAGTGCTGGTATTGCAGTAATACTGGCAATACAAATGCCGGTATTTTTCTCAGTATAAACAGAGATAACTCTGCAATACCGGTGCTGGCCAGTAGTGGTCGCTGTGGGGACAAAGGGAGAGATGGAGACACTGGGAGACATGTGACAATGAGACACTGTGATACATAGGGAACACAGACACTAGGGGACACTGAAACATGAAGACACTGAGAGACATGGGGGCAGTGGGAGACTAGGGGACACTGAGACACTGGGCAACATGGAGATACTAGGTGACATGGGGACACTGGGGGACATGGGGACACTGAGACACTGTGATTTTTAGGAACACAGGGAGCCTGTGGAGACTGAGACACTGGGAGCAATCTACCTATACTGCAGAATAAACAGAATCAAATTGTTAGTAGTTTTTTGGTGATTTTATAGAATTTTCTCTTATGTCACTCCTTGTGATTTACATCATGTGATGTCACACATACATAATTAATTTAGCAAATTAGTAAGGCCGGTGTTTTTTTCCAAGAAAGGTGGCAACCCTAAATACTCTTCACATACTTTTGCTTAAGTATGGAAACTTAAAGGACCACTATAGTGCCAGGAAAACAAACTTGTTTTCCTGGCACTATAGTGTTAATAGGTTCCCCCCCACCTTCATGGCCCCACTCCCGCTGGCCTGAAGGGGGAGGAAGGGGTTAAACACTTACCTTTCTCCAGCGCCTGGCTCCCTCGGCGCTGGGGACTCTCCTCCTCCTTCCGACGTCATTGGCTGAATACGCATGCGTGGCAAGAGCCGCGCGCGCATTCAGTCAGTCCATAGGAAAGCATTCTCAATGCTTTCCTATGGACGCTGGCATCTTCTCACTGTTAAAATCACAGTGAGAAGTGCGGAAGCGCCTCTAGCGGCTGTCAATGAGACAGCCACTAGAGGCTGGATTAACCCATTTGTAAACATAGCAGTTTCTCTACTGCTATGTTTAAAGCAGGCAGGGTTAGCCTTAGATGGACCTGGCACCCAGACCACTTAATTGAGCTGAAGTGGTCTGGGTGCCTATAGTGGTCCTTTAAGAGGGATGTATGGGAACAGAACTTGGGTGGACTGGCTGACAATGAAATTAGTTAAGGTAATGCTGACTTAGTATAGGGTGTGTGATTTCTTATAGCTGCATCCTATGAGATTCCCTCCAGCACAATCTCCATCAGATACATGATGCTTGGGAGGTAGGACTGTTTTAGTGTTTTTGGTCAATAAGATTCTGTAATTAGGCCCATGTAATTGGAATTGGAATAATCTTTACTTAGTATTAGTAAATTTGGCTGAAAGATCTTTCAGCCTTTTAGTAGATAGCTCCCTAATACTGTGAGAATTAGGGAGTTATCTACTTATTCATTCCTGTCATTACATTGACTGGCTAAGTAACTTACATTTTATATGAATGTATGTTACTTGATTGTTGTAAGTGTTGCAAATGCTTACAGCTGAATCCTGGCTACGTTTGTATACTTTTTATTTAAAATTGTATACAATGTAACATTCTTCTTCTTTCACTGGGTAAGTATATTAGTACTTAGGCAATACTGTGCTTCGGATCTTCGGCACTTTGACACTTCGGCACTTCTGCACTTCGGAACTTCAGCACTTTGACACTTCGGAAATTCGGTAATTTCAGAACTTCGGGACATCGGCAATTCGGCACTTTGGCAATTCGGACATTCGGAAGTACCCGAATGTCCAAATTGCCCAAAATTCATCCAAATTCATTTTTGGACCGAAGCGAATTGCACATGTCTATTAAGCATATTCTTAATAGGGTACAATGCTAGGAAAGGATGTGTTATTGGGAAAGTTGGTGAGAACGGGGTGCTGTACCCTGGTGAGATAAAGCTTAATGGTGTTGTGAAATAATTTGAGGTGTAAATGACAAAAGGTTGCAAAAGCCACCATGGTTTTAATGGAGAAATTGCCTTGTAAGTGAAATTCAGCAGAGAATTTGTGAAAAATGGTCAGTGCCCTGGCGTAAGTGGTAGTGGTGTTGGTTAAGAGTTCGCGTTGCGTGAGCGATTGTACATAATGTAGTAGTTGAGTCAGTCCATTATCAACTCGTGAAATTATGGTATCCTGGATGGTAGGTTGTGGGCAATAGGGAGTGACTGGAAGAACACCTGAAAATGAGAGCGGGAAAGAACATCAGCAGCTGTGTTACGAATGCCAGGGATGTGTTCACAAACAAGGTGAAACTGAGCGGTTGCTGCTAGCCAAGTCAGCTTGCGTACCAACCTCATGATGGTTAATGAGGAGGACCGACCCTTGTTGATGATTTCACAGGCTGCTGAATTGTCGGAGCAGCATTTGACTGCCTTGCCGGTCCACAGATGACCCTATGTATGAGCAGCTGCCACGATGGGGAAGATCTCAAACAAGACGGACGTTTCTCTAAAGGCCGGCAAGGCATCCATCTCAGTGGGCCAGTTGCCCCTAAACCAGTGGTTGCCAAATATTGCGGCTCACCGGTGTGCGCTGCTGCATCTGTGTAAATTATTGGAGATTGATCGGATAGTGGGGGAATGAACAGTCTCTAATGCAGGCCAATTTCTCCAGTGGTAAACTTAACTAAAGCGACGTGACAGGTGAGGCCCTGCTAATGCCAACTGGCAGTGAGAGGCTCTACCTATGATTTGGACCAAGGGGATTGGTAGACACAATACGTGGTGGCTGGATGTTGGCCTCTCGATGACAATAAAAGATTCAAATGCGTGTGGCCGTGACCTGTGAAGCCCTGGCTGTACCCCTAAAGAAGGGCAAGCGAGGTGGCTAACTATGATTTGGGCCGTAGGGCGAAACCTCTGTGGTGAGGTGGGGTGTAGGCCTCGCGGGACCAATGTATTTTACTTTGGGTTGCTAAGGCCCGTACCTATCCCTGTGCACCAGATCTCTAGCCCTGGTGGGGCTTGTCTCTTAACAAGGTGAACGTAAACACGTGGATACAAACCTTGAGGAGTTGTCTTCCGGCTTATTGCGTGATGCAATGATTCGTAGATGAGTATTCGTTCATAAAGAGTATAACTGGTCCGGCCAATGTATCGTGAGTGTAAGATAAATGCTAGTGGGCCTAGAGCGTGCCAATGGTATGTACAATGTATGTGAAAGTGGCCAAACATAGTAGAGAAATGTGTGGACAAATACTATGAGAATGTAACGTGAGAAACTGGGTATGGTGAGAGACCTGAACGTTGGTCCATACATAAACAAGCCCCTAATTACCATTTTTTAGGGAACGTAATGAGGGAAGGATGAGTGAGGTCTTGAGGAGAAGACGTGCTCGTAGTGAGTAAGATTATAATACCTGGTACTAATGACAGGATACCAGGTTGGCAGTCGGGGATTAAAAGCGTAGTAAAGTGAAGAGTTTGACACAGAGCTAAGCAATAAGAAACAACAGATCAAGTGATGCACAGCCGTACGCTATTTCCCACGTGGTGCTTACGTGTACGTGCCGGTCGCGTGAGCGGAAGCCGGGTACCACGTCTGAGGAGAAGGCCGGGTGGAAGGACCGAAGGTCGGAGACGGGAATCTCAGACCGTAGGTGCTGGTTGCTATGGTGAGTCAATCAGCGTGAACGGCAGAGGTGAGTAAGGGCTGTGAGTTTAAGTAGCGGACATAACACCTCCCACAAATACAGGCCTAATAGCCTTTTAACATATATATAATTTATATCTTATGGGTGGTTGTACCATTCTTGACAAGGTCCCTTACAGGCAATCTACTGGGCAGCCCTGACTCTCTATGTTCTTTATTTAGGGACCTTCCTGTCCAGGAGGCTGGCCTTAGAACAGGAGCAAGTTCACCATCCATCCTCACTTCTCCACTCTCCATCGTACGGTACAATATGATTTATTACAGTCCATTTTCCTTCCAGAAGTCTGACATACTGATTTGGGGTCAGTGAGTGGAAGCATGGATTTTAATCTGGGATTAGGTAATAGAAAGGGGCACAGTAAAACAAAGAACAAAGATTAACAAAAAAACAAAGATTAACTACTTACCTGGGAAATGCGAGACAATTAAATGGGAAGTAGAGGATTGCTTTGTAAACAATATCCTTACAAAAACATGTAAGCAGTGTATTGGTCCATTTTTTGTACTAGTGTTACCTACTATATGTTAAAATATTCTTGGCGCTTCTACTTATATGTTTCAGAACTTGTCCGGACAACATACAATTTCTATTTCTTTTTAACCCTCTAGTATTTATGAGAAAATAAATGTAGCATTACAATTGTATATATTTACATGTTTTAATTTTTTTATGTATCCCTGAACATCATTATATAAAAGCTAAACCTATTTTGTCTTTAAAGGAGCAAATTAAACACATACAGCTTCAGCTTGTCATGCATGCACCTTGCCTCCCAATGTTTGACTATGAGGACCATTGGATTAGCTCACGAAAGCCTTACTAATGATGATATCCTAGGAGTGGAGCAAAGCTGCAGCTATTAGACCCTATACTTTTCAAAATACTGGAGCTTTATTAAATTTAAAATGAATGTCCTAACCATAATAACCATAATAAACATTATTTAATATTGCAGTTATTTACGAAAATGAAGATTTAAAATGAATTTAGTGTGAATTTACAATTTAAAGGGACACTATAGGCACCTAGACCATTTCAGCTCATTGAAGTGTTCTGGGTACAATGTCTCTCTCTCTCCTTAGTCCTGCAATGTAAAGCATTGTAGTTTTTAAGAAATGTTAAATTGCAGTATTAACACAATCTCTAGTGGCTATCTACCAGACAGCCACTAGAGGTGCTTCTGGGAGTTTACTGGACTTTAGGTCCCTTAAATGATGCTGGATGTCCTCATCCAACATCAGTGTAATCCCACACTGACAGCATTGAGTCTGTGCTGTCCTATGTGGAGGGCTTAATGTTATGACACTTAGATTGCTGTGACAACCAAATCATAGACAACATACAGCAACATATAATAACACAATTACATATTTGTAAAGGGGTATGAAAGACAATAATTAACACAAACTATCTGCCCTGTAAGCATTATTAACAATATGCAAATCTACCTGAATATGCAAATTAAGAAGCCTTGCTATTCAGGTAGTGCATATAACTGTTGCTACCAAAGAGGGCACTCTATAGGCTCCATAGCCAAATCCACCTACTTGGTAACAGGTGTCAGCAGGACAGCAGAGCAGGCAAAACAATTAACAATAAACAAACACATTATACACACCATGCACCTATAATGGGCACAATGTGACTTAGACATAGGAGCAGTGGCGTACATACCACGGTCGCAGGGGTCGCAGCTGTGACTCCAGACCCCTGCGACTGGGTACCTGCCATCATTTTTTGTGGCCCCAGCCCACGCGGCAAACCGACGGGGCTGCCGTCCAAGGGGTCCATCGGGGGGCCCATGCTGTCGGGGCCACCCAATGGAGATGGATTGTCAAGGGGCCCAGTCAGCGCTGGGCGCTTTAACAGTGCGACTGGGCCCCCTGTGATGACATCACAAGCTGGGAGGGAGTGACTGCACATCACTCCTCCCAGCTATCACACAGAACTGCGCAGGAGGAAGCAGAGTGGGAACTCTGACTCCCATCAAGCTGAGCCACCACTGGACCCCAGGGAAAGTCACCCTCCTGCACCTAAAAGGTAGGAAACAGGAGGGTGACTTAAACATTGTGTGTGTGTTTGTATGTGTGTCTGTCTGTCTGTATGTGTCTTTGTATGTATGTGTGTGTCTGTCTGTGTGTCTGTATGTATGTGTGCCTGTCTGTATGTATGTGTCTTTGTGTGTGTGTGCCTGTCTGTCTGTATGTATGTGTGCCTGTCTGTTTGTATGTATGTATGTGTCTTTGTAAGTGTGTGTGTGTGTGTGTGTGTGTGTGTGTGTGTCTGTATGTATGTGTGTGTATGTATATATGTGTGCCTGTCTGTTTGTATGTATGTGTCTTTGTATGTGTGTGTGTGTGCCTGTCTGTGTCTGTGTGTGCACCTGTCTGTTTGTATGTATGTGTGTCTTGTGTGTGTGTGTATGTATGTGTGTGCCTGTCTGTATGTGTGTGTGCCTGTCTGTATGTGTGTGTCTTTGTATGTGTGTGTGCCTGTCTGTGTCTGTGTGCGTGTCGGTCTGTATGTATGTATGCCTGTCTGTTTGTATGTATGTGTATCTTGTGTGTGTGTATGTGTGTGTCTCTATGTATGTATGTGTGTCTGTATGTATGTGTGTGTGTGTATGTATGTATGTGTGGCTGTCTGTTTGTATGTATGTGTCTTTGTATGTGTGTGTGTGTGTGTGTGTGTGCCTGTCTGTGTCTGTGTGTGCACCTGTCTGTTTGTATGTATGTCTTGTGTGTGTATGTATGTGTGTGTGCCTGTCTGTATGTGTGTGTGCCTGTCTGTATGTGTGTGTCTTTGTATGTGTGTGTGCCTGTCTGTGTCTGTGTGTGTGTCAGTCTGTATGTATGTGTGCCTGTCTGTTTGTATGTATGTGTGTCTTGTGTGTGTGTATGTGTGTGTCTCTATGTATGTATGTGTGTCTGTATGTATGTGTGTGTGTCTGTCGGGGGAAGGGAGCCCACGGATCAGTTTCACACCCGGGCCCCATGGATTGTGTGTACACCACTGCATAGGAGTAATCCAGGATCTTACATACAGGAATTTCCATAAGTCGTACGCCTCATATTAGTGAAATATTTGTAATCATTATATTTGCTGTTATTTCAAATGTATATTTTTATTCTGCCCCATCTCCCCTTTTTCCCTGTTCTAGGCTCCACTGCTTCCCCTCTTCCACAGGCAATCCCTGCTTCTACTCTGTCCGAGGCTACCCTGCTCTTCCTCTGCCCCAGGCTCCCCACAGTGCAGATATACACATGCATTTACACAGATGGCAACACTGATATACATACAGTTGAACAAACACACTGATAACCACACTGCCACACATGCAGATACAAGCACTGCCATGCATACAGATACAGACACACAGATACACACGCACACACATTGACACACATACAGATGTACAGACACAGAGATACAAACACTGCCACACATGCAGATACATAGACACACAGCTACAGTCATGGACACACATACAGATACACACACAAATACAAATACAGATACACATGCAGATACACATATACACATACTGACACAAACAAATACAGATATACAGATACACACACTGACACATACAAATACAGACACATAGATACACACACCCACACACATACAGATACAATGACACACACAAATACCAGGGCCGTCCCAAAACATTTTGCTGCTTGGCTCCCCCAAAACCACACAACCAAAATACATCCACATTCATTATGTAGTATTATGATAATTAAAACCAAAACTAAATATATATATACATGATTAAATAAATACATTGCAGTAACATATTTACATATCAACGCACACTAAATTAAACATCACAACTAACAATAACAAACCAAAAAGGAGTACGTTAATTTGTCATGTGGGATGTATGCCATTAGTCTGAGGATGTAGTGTGTGTGCTGGGGATGTAGTGTGTCTGTGTGTGTTTGTTGGGGGTGTAGTGTGTCAGTGTGTGTGCTGGCATTGTAGTGTGTACATGTATTGCTATTTAATAGACTTATAATAGACATTGGTTTGAAATGAAAAAACAATTCAGATGGACCAGATGGACATAGACACACAGCTACAGTCATGGACACACATACAGATACACACACAAATACAAATACAGATACACATGCAGATACACATATACAAATACTGACACACACAAATACAGATATACAGATACACACACTGACACATACAAATACAGACACATAGATACACACACCCACACGCATACAGATACAATGACACACACAAATACCAGGGCCGTCCCAAAACATTTTGCTGCTTGGCTCCCCCAAAACCACACAACCAAAATACATCCACATTCATTATGTAGTATTATGATAATTAAAACCAAAACTAAATATATATATACATGATTAAATAAATACATTGCAGTAACATATTTACATATCAATGCACACTAAATTAAACATCACAACTAACAATAACAAACCAAAAAGGAGTACGTTAATTTGTCATGTGGGATGTATGCCATTAGTCTGAGGATGTAGTGTGTGTGCTGGGGATGTAGTGTGTCTGTGTGTGTTTGTTGGGGGGTGTAGTGTGTCAGTGTGTGTGCTGGCATTGTAGTGTGTACATGTATTGCTATTTAATAGACTTATAATAGACATTGGTTTGAAATGAAAAAACAATTCAGATGGACCAGTTTTCATTATTTTTGGCAATCTTTATTTAGACATTTCTAGTTATTTGCAGTAGAGTGGTATACAAGACAACACAGTATAAGAGACAAGGGTGCATTAGTTCGTAATGAAACAACCCAACAGAAACGCAACCAGATGTAATCTCAGAATAAACTTGCCTAACATGACAATTTCACTATTTAAAAGAACACAATAGTCACCTATATTACTTTAGCTAAATAAAGCAGTTTTAGTGTATAGATCATTCCCCTGCAATTTCACTGCTCAATTCACTATCATTTAGGAGTTAAATCAGTTTGTTTCTGTTTATGCAGCCCTAGCCACACCTCCCCTGGCTATGATTGACAGAGCCTGCATGAAAAAAAAAAAAAAAACTGGTTTCACATTCAAACAGATGTAATTTACCTTAAATAATTGTATCTCAATCTCTAAATTGAACTTTAATCACATACAGGAGGCCCTTGCAGGGTCTAGCAAGCTATTAACATAGCAGGGGATAAGAAAATCTTAATTAAACAGAACTTGCAATAAAGAAAGCCTAAATAGGGCTCTCTTTACAGGAAGTGTTTATGGAAGGCTGTGCAAGTCACATGCAGGGAGGTGTGACTAGGGTTCATAAACAAAGGGATTTAACTCCTAAATGGCAGAGGATTGAGCAGTGAGGCTGCAGGGGCATGTTCTATACACCAAAACTGCTTCATTAAGCTAAAGTTGTTCAGGTGACTATAGTGTCCCTTTAATCAATTCCGTTCATCAAAATTTTGTTAAATATTTTCATTTATTAATTAAATTTAGAAAAACTGAAAACATGTTTAGCCCCTCACCCATTGCCAGAGAGTGAGGAGTTACAAATAGAAGCAGTAGCCATCCCAGAAATGCCAACTACACTCTGTAACAGGTTATTTTACTTATAAATTTTGCTGCCATTATCCCACATACCTGCCAATATTTTAGTCACCACTGCTGCAGAAAAAATTAAAAAATATTTGTCTTGGGGGGCTTACACCCATCAAGTGACATAGTCCATAAATGCCAAGAACCAGCTGTCCTCTATGTGATTATGTGTCCCTGCGTAATTAAGTAGTAAGAGTGACTTTTTGTGCCAATGCTTCTCTTCCAATTGGCATCCTGGCATGCTTCTAGGGCGAGCACATTGTAGAGAGAACAACGCATACGTTACCTCAGTCTCTACTCTACTTGAAACCACAGCAAGAACTCATTACATGCTAGAGCTCCTCTGAAAATGAGAGCATCCAGGGCCATGCAGGTGATCTCCAAGACCATTCCTTTGTTTGATAGTTCAACAAATTGACCTGGCATGATATGTAAATCCTTTTCAGGGGTTTATTTCCAAATCAACAGGTGACATTTGGCTCATATACAGTTTTTCTCAAGGCCCAAAGGGACACTGCAGGCATCAGAACCATTATCTGAGGCCTGTAGGCTGGTCATTGTAAATGTTGCATTTTCTTTTAAAAAGGCAGTGTTTACATTGCTGCCTAAGTCCACCTCTAGTTCCAAAGAACTCTGTGATTAAGCGAGGTAATGCTGACTCCTGTTCGATCTGCCCCTATGGTGGCTCTCTTGGAGGTGCGTGGTCCCTTTCTACAGTCCACCTCTAGCGGCTGTTACTCGTAATCCTGCAAAGATTGCAGGATATTTAGCATCTCCACACTCTGAATGGAGATGCTAAATACTTCCCATAGAGATGCATTGACTTAATGCATCTCTATAAGGAGATGCTAATTGGTCGCATGCACATTAGCTGCTAACTACTCTATTGGGACGCTTTGGATTGGTTGAAATCATCAATAATCTTGAACATTATCTCAGGCGGAGTAGCTGTAGTAAGACCAACGTATATGGGAAATAAGATAAGTAAATATTTTTTTTCTCATTTCTGGAGTGGTGGGGATATACCAAATAGGTTGTATAACACTATAGTTTAAGGGAATAAACAAAAAAACTCTTTATTGTGAAGAGATGATATCCCATTATAGGTAAAACAGCACATTGGTTGATAAAGACACACAGTTGAAACGTTGCTGTTTTGCCAATAAAGGGATATCAAATTTTCACAATAAGGAGAGCTGGACCACTTCTTTATTTATTCTTTGATACTTACCAAGGTAGGCAGAGTCATTGCACCCTTAAGAAAAATAAATGTGAGTGCTCTTTAAATTTGGATTCCAATATTGTTGAATAGGTAACGCAGTGGCTGAGTGACAGGCAACAGAGGGTTGTAGTCAATGGTTGTAGTCAATGGAGTATATTCGAAGCAAGGTCTACTTACCAGTGGGGTATATCAGGGATCTGTACTTGGACCCATTCTCTTTCATATTTTTATTAGTAATATTGCAGTAAGTTATGTCGTTTTGGTGGTTATACTAAAATTTGCAACAGGGTTGATTTTCCAGGAGGGATAAGCCAAATGGCAAATGATTTAGGTAAACTAGACAAAATGGTCAGAGTTGTGGCAACTGACATTTAATGTGGATAAGTGCAAGATAATGCATCTTGAGCGTAAAAACCCAAGGGCCAAGTACAGAATATTTGATAGAGTCCTAACCTCAACATCTGAGGAAAGGGATTTAGGGGTGATTTCTGATGACTTAAAGGTAGACAGGTAGTGTAATAGAGCAGCAGGAAATGCTAGCAGAATGCTTAGTTGTATAGGGAGAGGTATTAGCAGTAGAAAGAGGGTAGTGCTCGTGCCATTGTACAGAACACTGGTAAGATCTCACTTGGAGTATTTTACGCAGTACTGGAGACCGTATCTTCAGAAGGATATTGATACCTTAGAGAGAGTTCAGAGAAGGGCTACTAAACTGGTTCATGGATTGCAGGATAAAACTTACCAGGAAAAGTTAAAGGATCTTAACATGTATAGCTTGGAGGAAAGACGAGACAGGGAAACATTTAAATACATAGAGGGAATCAACACAGTAAAGAAGGAGACTATATTTAAACAAAGAAAAACTACCACAAAAAGAGAACATAGTCTTCAATTAGAGAGGCAAATGTTTAAAAATAATATCAGGAAGTATTTTACTGAGAGGGTAGTGGACGCATAGAAAAGCCTTTCAGCTGAAGTGGTAGAGGTTAACACAGTGAGGAGGTTTAAGCATGCATGGGATAGGCATAAGGCTATCCTAGGCTTTAGATAAGGCCAGAGACTAATGAAAATATTTAGAAAATAGGGCAGACTAGATGGGCCAAACGGTTCTTATCTATTTTTCTATGTTAACTATTGAGCTAGGAATACATATTTGTATTCTTAATGCTATAGTGTTTCTTTGAGCAAGACTCTAGATGAGCTGCTGGTTTAGCAATTAGCCTTTGAAAAAGGACATACCTGTTTTGCCTGGTCACTCTGCTGTACTAGTATCGAGGAGTCTGACTGATCAAGATACATGGCACCATAACCTTGCCTATTTCTTGCTTTATTTGTGTCATCCTGTCCCTTTATTTGTGTCCCTGCTGATGCCCCTGCATAAATACATAGTATTCTAGGTTAAAAAAAGTAAAGTCTATCAAGTTTAAACTTTAAAACTGTGACGGACCTCCTGGCACCCCAACTGGGTAGCTTAGCCAATTGATGCTTCCTAGCTGTCACTGAGTACCATAAGCACCGCACCGGACACCATAAGCACAGTAGCCCCCTTAGCTGCTGCAGCTTGGCTGGAGTCTCACTGTCCCTTCCCACCCTGGACCAAACTCCTGGAAGGCCTCTCCTCCAAGAGTATAGCAGGTATAGCAGTGTAGCTCTTACAAGAGCTAGTGATTATAGCAATCAAAAGAACTCTGTGTTGAGGGTAAGCAGGAACTCGTTTATTGGTAGCCACAACTGGCCTTATATGCAAGTCCCCATGCAAGGGGCACTCCCCCTGGACCTGAGAGAAAACCAAAGCAGAAACAAATACACGATTACATTGGCTCTCGGATCCAGGACACTCCCACACATAACTAGGTCAACCCTAATAGGGGTTAACAAGCTCCCGGGTGGTCCCTGGTTTGTGCGGTTGTTCGGTATTCGAATGGAATAAAATAAAACTAAAGGGGAATACAATCTATTGAACAAACAGGCGAAGGGGACAGAAAGCTTTTTAATCCAGGGACAGGGAATCTGACACATTGCTCCCCTTTTGTGGAACACTGCGACAGACCCGGCTTGACCATTTTCGGGTCAACCTGGGGATGTCCAGGTAGTCTGGCTAACTTCCGAACAGGGTTTTTGGAGGCTAGCTAGCAGGATTCTCCAGGAGCTTGTGGCATAGGCATGTTTGCCACATATGTCCCCCCCTCCCCCAAAGGAGGACTAACCAGGTACCAGACCTCCTGTTTGTCTGTGCCTGGGTTAGTAAAGTAGCCTGCCCAAAATCAATAAGCTGACCTGGTAACCTCTGGTGCCCCTTTCTGTCCTGTCTGTCCCAGGCTGCTGTGTGGCTGTCCATCACCTCTGGTCTCTCCTTTATTCCAAGCCTGGGCTTGGTGGTCAGAGGCAAGCGTCGCTCTGTCCCATAGCCAGCGCTTCTGCTGCATTGGCCTGTATGTGATCAGGCCCTTGACAAGGCAGAAGGGGAGGGCAGAGGCCAACTGCACTCTGCCCGGATGCCAGCACTTCTGCTGGGGGGACCTGGGGACAGTCCGGTGCTGTAACAATTGGACTGGTAGGGCAGAGGCTAGCTGCGCTTTGCCCTGATGCCAGCTCTTCCACTGGGAAGGTGTTAGTGGAGACCGCTGTCCCATCCACTACCCTAGGACCCGGTTGGGCATCTGCTGGGAGAGGGGCGATCACTCACCCACTCCCCTTGGTATTCCTCCTGGGGCTGTTGGGGATCTGGGCCAGTTGCTCAGCATCCCTGTAGGGCCAGGGGAGAGACGTTGGTACCATCTCTACCTGCCTGTTGGGGTTCCTCACAGGACCAGTCTATTAGGTCCCCCTGCAATTGGGAAGAGGGACCAGATGTCTCCTCTTCCGGTGATGCTTGCCGCTGCTGTGGAGAGGGACCGAAAATCTCCTTTCCCTGTAACTTTGGCTGCCGCTGGGGAGTGTCTCCTCTCCCTGCATGGTACACTGCTGCTGGGGAGTAGGACCGACTGTCCCTACTCCTGGTACTTCCAGCTGCAGTTGGGAATCTGTGCCGGCTGCCCAGCATCCCTGTAGGGCCGGTGGAGAGACCTCGGTCCCATCTCCACCTGCGACTAGGGCCAAATTGAGCTGAGCAGGTGTTGATAGTCCTGCTCCAGCTCCCATTACATAGTGGCCAGATGGATCCGGTCTGGCCCTAGGTTGCCAGCTCTAGGGAGATCCAGCAGGGCTTCCCTATAGTCATGGAATCAGGACTCTCCAGCACCCTGGTTCGACAAAGGACTCCCACAACAGGCCAGGGCCATTGTAATCCTCTCCCTCTGGTCTCTCGTCCTCAGCCATCCAGGAAACACGCTGAGTCGCGTACCACCATAGCACCTGGTACGCGTCATCGAGCCACAGTTCCCTCCATACCAGTCTCTCAAGCTTCATCACCTACTCATCCAGGGGCTGCTCTCCCAGGAGAGGCATTTGCAGCGCCGCTCGTATCTTTAGCCGCAGCTCCTCGCTCCCTGTAGTCCAGTAGGTTCTCCTCTGAGACAGGCCCATCCTGGTGGGTGGTAGGCCAAGAAGTGCTGCAACCTCCAGTGATACTCCTCCTCATATGCGGACATTTTCCGGGAACTAGCTGGTTCCATACCACTGTAGACAGGGATGCTGCATGGTAGCTAGCTCTATCCCTCCATTTATAAATCCAAAACCGGTGTCTCCAGGATGCTACTATACTCGCTAGGAAGCCATCCTACCGCTGCCACCAGATGTGACGGACTGCCTGGCACCCCGACTGGATACCTCCGCCAATCGATGCTTCCTAGCTGTCGCTGAGTACCATAAGCACTGCACCGGACACCATAAGCACTGTAGCCCCTTAGCCACTGCAGCTTGGCTGGGGTCTTGCTGTCCCTTCCCACCTCGGACCAAACTCCTGGATCCCGCTCCCAGTGGGAAGGCTTCTCCTCCAAGAGAGTATAACAGGTATAGCAGTGTAGCTCTTATAAGAGCTAGTGATTTTAGACCTGAGAGTAAACCACAGCAGAAACAAGGACACTCCCACACATAACTAGGTCAATTCCTCCTCTGTATCTGGGAGATAACTGAGTCAAGTACTGTATTAACTCAATTATCTCCAGAAAAAAACAAATTTTTATACAACCCCAAAAATACATTTAAAACATACAAACCCCCCACAAAAGTTATGTCCCCAGATAGCGCCGATTTGGGTTAACAACATATCCAAGAATCACCCAGATCAGTTCAGGGGTACAGGAATTTCCAGGAAGTCTTATTTTTCGCCCACCGCACGCATGGTCCTATGCCCAAATTAGTTCCATAGAATCAGGGCTAGCAGTCAGTCTAGTTCGGTAGTTTAAAAACAAACTACCGAACATAATCAATGGTCTTACCCTGGAGCTTGTTCCCCTTGTTCAGACGAACGATTCCACCGAACAGTGCCCTTCTAAAAAGTGTTGAGAACCGAACGCAGGCTATGATGTCATTCCAGCGGTGTTCAGGAGTTTCTGTGTCCGATTTCAGTTCCATGAGATTCATGCCCAATCATCGCTGCCTGCGATCATGCGAACATGCGGTCGTTTGGTATTCAATGGAAAAAAATAAAACAAAAGGGGAATACAATCAACCGAACAAACAAACAGGCAAAGGGGACAGAAAGCTTTTTAATCCAGGGACAGGGAATCTGTCACCAAACCTATTCCTTTTATGCTGTGGATCTCAAAGATGGCAAAAAAACAACAACAGTAGTAGCGATTTTCAATTGTGCCACAAAAAGACAAAAAGATATTTATATCATAATGGCAATCAGATTCATCTTTGGATCAACAATTTGTTCTCATACCTATTAATGATATCATTGAATATTCAGTTTTTGTAAGAAAGCATTGCAGCCTGTTTTTTAAAATATCTATAGAATCTGATAAGACAACCTCTTAGGTAGAGAATTTCAAATCTTTTTAGTTTACTTTAAAGAACCCTTCCCTCTGCTGTAGGCAAAAAAGCCTTTCTTCCAGACTTAATGGGTGGCCTATTGTCTGTTGTATATTCCTGCTAATGAACAGGTAAGCACATGATGATTTGTGTTGACCCTGTATATTTGCATAGTGCTATCACTATAGCTATCACTGCTATCACTACCCCTATGAAACGTAAAAATTTTTTTATTTATTGGGTGCAAGGTGGCCAAAAGACAGATCCCCAGCCGTTGTTGTTGTAAACTAAAGTTTGGCAAAGCACCATTGGAATTGTACAAATTGGCGCACCCAGTGCAAAAGGAACACAGCGCCCAGACCACTTCAATTAGATGAAGTGGTCTGGGTGCCTAAAGTGTACCTTTAACAGTAATAATGTTTGTTTTTTTGTATGCTGGAGAACTGGCAGCCAATAAATATATTGAGATGATGGTCCTCATGTAGTTATCCTCCATAGTGAGGACCAGAGAAATACTTAGGTTGCTTGACAATGCAAAATATTTTTATATAGCAAAATGTCTCATACCCCTGTCATGTCTTTTATGCCCCTCTTGCATCTCTTACAACTCTTTTTGTTTCTTACTACCTCTTATGTCCCTCTCTCCTCCTTTGTGATTCTTACTGCATTTTGTGTCTTAATGCCCTTTTTGCGTCTTACCCCTTTTTACGTTCTTATCTCCCTTTTGCATCTTAACCACCCTTTTGTGTCTCTTACACCTATCTTAGGCCTTACCTCCCCATGCATCTTCATGACCCCTTGTATCTCTTTGTGTATCTTACCCCTTTTTGTACCTCTTATGCCCCCTCTACATCTCCTACACCCATTTTGTGTCTCTTAATCCCCCTTGTGTCTCTTACCATCTACTTGCACAATCTCCTATCCTGTAGTAGGGTTCTCTAATCAGACAGACCTGCAGTATTAGGAAACTCCTCATTAGCTCCCCACAGCAATTTCAAACTTGACTGATGATAGAACTGCCTGATAATTAATGGAAATGCCAACCAAATGATAGTCACATGGTTGCCATTTCAGATCCATACTCGCAACCACATAGCTTTCATGTGGGTGCGTTCATCAGGTTCTTATTCCTACCTACACACCTTACATTTTGAAAATATTAAGAATTAGAGGAGATTTAGTTGCGCTGTAGTGGCTATGTTGCAAAGAGTGCCCTGTCACTTCCCAATGTACGTAGTCAAAATTGATTTGTAAGTGTTTGACTTATTAACTGGGTCTACCAGGTGCCATTATGTGAGTCCTCTCAGACGGATGCTCTCCACATTGAGCTAAGTCCAGCGGTGGAGAACATAGCTCATTGGCTGAGAGGAATTAGCAGATGCTCTGCACTGCTCTGAAGCTCCTAAGTGGAAGTTGAGATTGACCCTAAATAAAATATCAAACCGTTACTCAACGGTTAGACTACTTACATTGAGGTACACCTGACACCATAACAACTACAGTGCACTGTGGAGATTGTGGTTCTTGTAGTGGTCCTTTAACCTCTTAAAGCGAGTTATAATTGGTTAATTTGCTATTGTATCACTGGGTAGGTACGTGTTTCACATATATCCAAAATTCACTATGCTCACAGTTTTGGTAAAAAAAAATTACATTTGTTTTAAAATGAATACTAGTGCCTAATTGGAGACTTCAAATAATAATGAGATTAGATAAGCCTAAAAAAACAGAGAAGTAGGTGAAAAACAAGGCGATATTTGAATTTGGAACATAGGTCACTAAGAGATAATGTGAAACAATATTAGTTTGCAGTTATGGTCTCCTAATAAAAGTTAACTTACTACTACTTATGATACGTAGAAAGTTATCCTAAAGAAAAAAAACAACAACAAATAAGCAAAATCAGTATTGGATTTAACAATGTGAAGACGGATGGGTAGTTAGTACCTGTCATTTCAATCTATACTGGAATAAGATTAATGCATGATGTGTCCATTACATAACTGCAGATCAGTGATTTTGAGCAGTTCTTCATCTATTAGCCTATGTTTATGTATAGGACATCCTTGGTAATGTGTGAAGATGAGTTCTCTCTCATTCTAAACAATGTACAGAGTAATGTTATCTATAACACTGCAAGCATTCTGTTCAGCATAGGGCTTTCTAAGGATGCCTAGTTATAAATTGCAGTCTTCTCTGTTCTCAGACAGGTTTAACAGCTTTAGGCATACCTGAACCACATGTCATACCTGATTGGTTAGAGATAACAAAACAATATGCTTTCATTGGCCATACTCACCTGTCACTAAGCACCTATCCTCCTCCCTAATCTGCTCCTCCCCCTTCAGGTACAGGAAGGAGACCCTTCAAGTAGCATATATCCTACATTCTCTAGCGCAGGGTCCCCACTAAGCTTCTGAGGCCTTTTGAAGCCCACCATTCCCAAATAAAGGAAGGCTAGGTTATAGGGTCCAAATATGACCCTACAAGCCAGCCCCAGTGACAGTGCTGTGTACTCCCAGTTAAAACCTGTAAATATGACTGTGGAGGGTGTGGAGGACAGTGCTGTGTTTGAGGATATCAAACCTGTTATAAGGATGCTGGAAACACAAGCAGAGCTCAGTGAGGTAAGAAAATATCTAAAACTGTGGAGCACAATAGTGCAGGGGGGTGCGGGGGTTTATTCGTTTTTTTCTTTAAATTTGCTTTTTCTTGTTACTTGCTGTCAAAGCAGACTTCTTTGTAAGATTTCCAAATTATATCATGTTCTATTGCGTTCAAAGTTTCTATAACTATTTCGTTTTTACAAATTTGCAAAGTATTTTTCTTTCTTTTTTTCCTGTTTTTTGTGTTCATTTAAAATATTTTACACACGGGCATATTTGTTATATTTAACTAGAGGACTGCCTGCTTTAATTTTAGATTATAATTTGAATGATTTATGTGCCCACAAATCATAATTACATCTGACGGAATGTTTCGTGTATTTGTGCAAAGCAGAGATGTTTTTTTTAATTGTGGAAATGCTAGACTAACACTTAGCTGTTAACTGATTCTGGACTAACAAGTTATATCCATCATGATAAAAAAGGGATTTACTCTGTCCCTTGAGGGATTAAAGCATTGTTCCCTCAATGGTGCAACAGCACAGCAATGAAACGGTTAAAAGAGGAGTCTTAAAAAGATTTCTCGTATGTTATAGCGGGCAGTTTCAGCTCAAGTGAAGAAAAAAAAATCAGAATTTAACGATTACTAAACGGCACTTAGTATAGTGATCATTTAAAATGAATATACATATAAATATATTTCTAGACTAGACAGGTAGCTGTTGAAACAGGCAGGGATACATGGGGCTGAGGTATGTATGCCTAAACATGCCCCGTTTGTCACTGTGTGAACTGATCTATCAGTTTATCTATCTATATATCTGTATACTGTGGCTTATAGTATCTGTTTATTTTTAAATTAAGTATTTTGGAGCCACAAGTTCCTCACTTTTTAAATATGATGAGTTATTCACTAATTCGTAGTGGACTGAAAGATACAGAAAATCTTAGCTAATTTGTTTTTTTGCTGGTTATATTCTCATGCCAATTAGTCCAACTGACTATTTTGAAAATAGACACATAGATTTATCTAGAAATATATTTTCCTTTACTTTATATATATATGTATATATGTCTACCTGTCATGTCATACAAAGCAGAGAGCAATAAAGAATATGGAACTCTTCTCCCAGAACGAAAAATAAGAAAATGTTATAGCCTACAGTTATACAACAGCTTGTGTTTCTGGTTACTAGTCCCTTGTGTACTGCTTGCCAGTTGGTGTTTTATAGATAATATCCCTACACGCACACAACACACATTTTAATATTAAAATACAGGTTTTCTTGTATGAACACATACCCGTTAAACACGGTTTAGGAGTACTGACACGAAGGAATATACTCTTGCTTATATTAATATGCACTCACATTTATGCAGGGGAGTATAGGTATATGATTGTGTTATACACACTTAAACACGCACATGCTACATCACATATTGTGTCTCTTCAGTCTGCTTAAGGGAGGAATACCAATGTTCAAATTCCTTCTGTACAAGACAAGCCTCGGGACAAGATAAAGCATCTTAAAAGTGAACCAAGATAAAAATAGGCTTCTAAAGCTTACAATCTGACTGTCCTACCTGTTAGACAGGATTCTGAATGCGTACATTAGAGACGTACAACTCTGCCTGGGCATATATTTACTGCTGGGAAGCATACATACATACACAACTTTCTGCTGTAAAGTGCATGGTAGTGTGACAAAGCTACGAATACACTGATAGAGAGATAACAATTTGCACAATGCATACAAATTGGCAAATTCGTCAACACAACCTAAAGTATCAGGCTACAGTTTACTATTTTCCTTTGCCAGATAAGATGCCAGGAACTTTATTTTGAGTGTACAGTTATTTGTAACTGAATACCGAGAGACTTAAACATGTAAATATGGGTATTACTGCAAACCATATAGTACACCCCCTGTTTATTCTTACTGCAAACTAGCCAGGTATGGTTTTCATCAGCTAGTCATATGTGAATGCCACATCCAGACCCTTCTAGGCTTTAGTCTGAAAAAACCCACGTAAATGTGCAAAGTCTGGTGATAATGGTAGGTTTGATGTGTAGACTCACAAGGAAAATCATGGGTTATGTAAGGTATACTTAGCACAACTCAATGCATGAAAAGCGCGTGTTGTGTAATCTTTAATATGCTTAGCCTCACTACTTTCCTTGGTAGTTTTGTTTTCTTTATAAATCAAGAAAGTGTTTTACGTTAGATAATCTTGTAGCATAGACTCAGCAACGTGTAGAGAGGCCTTCCATAATGGCGAGATTATGACTTTAGTGTATGTCGGTTCCACAGGTCTGCCTACATGTTAGGCCCACCATAACATATTGAATAGTTTTGTACTGTTTTAAAAAAAAAAAATGTAATGGCATATGATAAAACTGTAGCATAATGTTTATTATATCTTCATATTTCAAAGATAGTCAGAAAACATGCTTGAGGCAGCTTATAGTGTGCAGGAGGACACGCACACGGGAGTGGCCAGTTAATCATTAAACCTCTTTCTATTGTAATATCACAATCTTACCTCATTCCATAAACCTGTATATTGAAGATAAAGGTTATTGCAGCAAAGCTAGTTTGAAGTATATATGTATGTTTGTGTCTATATAGGCAGATCTGTCCTATATAATAAGGAGAACACTTTCACACTTTTATTTGATATATTTTTATAAGAACATATAGCTTGGAACTTTATGTATAAAATGGCTGCAACAAGACTGATTTGACAGTTAATATTTTTAGATTTTTGTAAAGTTTCAGTAGTTATTGGGTTTGGCACATGTTCCATAGTTGTGTATTGCAATTTCTAAAGTTAGCGTTTGTCTTCAGCTGTGTATTTAGCAGATTAGAGTTATTAATTACCTCTTGATAGACGAGTCACGGTGAAAATTATGTGACATGTTTTATGCTTGTAGTTATACTTATAATGGTTGTCAACATAAACACATCAAACATCAAAATGAAATATTCAAAGAGAAGGTAGAGAACGAAAGGATAATGCATCATAAGGTGTAACAAAAGGAATCTTAAACAATATTAACTATGCAGATCCTTTCAAAGACAGTGACAACCAATTACAAATTGTGTATTATGGGTTAGGTGTTTGCAATCAAGAGTTAAACAGTTAGGCAATATGCTAAATGACTAAGCACTATCATCACTGTTAATACATCCTGCTAGCCAGGCTTTCGATGATAACATGAAGACGTTAGTAAGGAAAGCCACTGTGATTAGCTATAGAGTTAAATAGCCTAAGGGAGCATACCTGAGACATGATGTTCTAGTTTCAGAATTGATCAATCTCATTACTGTCAGTTTCTGGAGCCTAATCCGAAAATCCTCTAAAATGTAATACAGAGTTCTACTGAATTCTAGCTATCGAATGTTCTCAATTAAAAGACAAATAAGAAAATTCTGAGAATAGAGATTTCTTTTGAGTACCCAAGTGCCTTAGCATTACTACAAATAGTTGCAAATTTAGCAAATTTATACAAACCGTAATATTCGGCACTAAATTTTGTAAGTCAGTGCTGAAATCATAGCATGTGTCCAGTTAGTGAATAAACGACTTAGTGTCTACCCATTCATCTAGGAGGTGCTCGCTTATGGATTATTGGTAACACAGCAAGCTAGGGTCCAGGCTCAGGCAGGGGCCCGGTTGACACCTTTCTGAGGCTTGAACTTCGGCTCCGAGTGTGACCGACCCCTCTCCTGAGCCAGCAAGGCTATAAAAACATGAAATCGTTCCCTAATGGTCCTCCAGGTTCTGGCACTATGTGAGGGAGCCAGAGCTCAGGTGCTGGGATTCCCAGCCTGCACTCTTACTTCCTCACAGAGCGCCAGACCTGAAGGCCTTTCTGCTGCACTGGAAGCCCATTGGATCACCAGCGCATCCACTGGACCAGCAGAGGAGTATTATTGACCCCCTTCTTGTACAGGAAGTAGGCAGGAGTGGAACAAATGTAATATAAAAAAAATACAAGGCATTACAATGTGGGGTGACTGTGTTTAACACCCACCACACAGTCACATCCCCACACACACTAAGCCCCCATACATTGTTACCACCTCCCTCAACCTGCCACTGTCATTCACCATGTAACTTTGTCACACTCACCACCCCTCACCCTGTCACAATCACCCTCACTCTATCACACTCATCCCCAACTTTATAACATTTACAATCTTGCCACATTAACACAATAACAGTCACCCCTTAACTCTGGCCCATTCACACCCCCCAACTCTCACATTCACCCTCCAACTCTGTCACATTCATAGCCCCCAACTCTCACACTTACCCTCCAACTCTGTCACATTCATACCCCCCAACTCTCACACTCACCCACCCTCCAACTCTGTCAAACTCACAGCCCTCAACTTTTACATCGTCCTCCAACACTATCACTCCCACTCCCCAAGACTGAACACACATTAGACTTGTCCTGATTTCTGTCACTTCTTATACCATGAGTCCAAGGTTAGTTAAATTAAATTTAATATTGTCAGCCAACATCCCAGGAAAGCGATCTTTTACTCTTAACAAAACTAGAAGTAATAGCTTACTCTGAGTACTGCTTACAAAAGCCAGCTTTGACCATATGGGTTGACACTGATAGCCTGTACAGCATACAACATATCCTCCCAGAAAACATAGATGAGGGGCAGGATGAAAGATCAGCAAAAGGACCACAACCCTATCAAAAGATAAGAAATGATATAAGAAGGAAAAAACAAAGAGTCCCCCAATAAGTACATAACTCAGCATGTGCATTTGGCTTAAATTATGGCTGCTAAATGTAACATCACCATTACCATATGGATTACAACAGTGTATAAAATATTTTGTATGACAAAGGGTATCCTATCCTAGGGAGCTGTCCTTCCCACGTCTGTGTACTAGGAACTACTAGTAGAGTGAGTCTGAATTATTTTGGGGCTACTAAAAGTGAGCCAAGGCAAGCTAAAACAAAAGCATTCATTTAAGAGTTCTCCTAAAAGAAACAACACTGTCCACAGCCAAAACGACTGGGGGGAAAGGTATTAGGGAGGGTATTTATAGTTTTAATTTATTGTCCTAAATAAGCAAATTGGCAGAGCTAATTTTATGGTGATGCTGCTATATATTAGCCAGGTACAGCTTTTTATCATAACATTGACTGTCATTGCACCTAAATGGGTTAAAGGGCTCGCCTGCAACAGGATTAACGTGAATAAACAATCACATTTCTGATTAATGTATTAGTTCCACATGGAAAAAAAATTTAACATAATGACATATAGGTGACATTATTTTCAGGTCACTGGCGGCTTGTAAGGACTAGAATGTAAGCTTGGGAAAGAGTTTGTTATCCAATGAAAAACTAATCTAATGCTGTATAATCCAAGTAATATACAACTAGGGAGATATACAAGCAGGTTTATGACTTAAACCTTTTATGATTTCTGCATTTAGCAGGTGACTTGCGATCAAAGTTCATTCAGAGGCTCGTAAAGTGAGTGCCAATGAACTAATAAACACTTCACAGTACCAGATGATGTTTATCAACCTCCAGAATACCTAAGTCAACAAATGCAGCTGTTTTTAACGTTTAAAGGAAAACTCAACTTTTTTTTTTTTATTGTTTAAAATGTAAGATGACATAAATTTCTTTGTGTGTATTATTTTGTAAATCTCATGGGTAGATATCCCATTTGTTCTAGTTATACAAAGTCCTGTGGATCATCATATATGAAGATGTTTATTTAGTGGGACACTCTAATGCAAAGAGTACCCTGGTGTCATCACACAGATAATCAAAGCATTTTTGAATGGTTTCACACTTACCCATCTCCTGGGCAACAGTGGTCCAGCAGCCTTTTCACATATCACTACTGCAGAATATTATTTTTCGCATAGGGTGATGATAAATTTTGTCCATGACACTGTTAGCTAAAGGGATACTATTACAAAGAAACTAGTCCTGCGCTCCAACTCCCATTACTCCTGGATGGCAGCAATGACCTTAGTACACATCAGCCAAAATACATATAGTAAAAACCAAAGGAAAAAAAGTTACCTGCACTCTTTCCACATCCCTATGTATTTTTAAACAAATGGAGGTTTTTAGTTACCTACAATGGCCATGAGAGGGTATGCCCACCTGCCACATCAAGGCAGACCTCTTAGGTGGGTCCTAACTCTAACCATTTGCCTTGCTTCCTTGAGCTTCTGACAAAAATATCTCTAATGAGACAGAAAGGGGTATTTTTTTATACATCCCTACATGCTATAATACAACCCTGTTTTCCTGTCACTATCGCTCCCACTGCCTCCCCTCTCACTCAGTAAAGAAAAGGTTAAACACCCTTTATGTACTTACCTTATCCCATCGCTGATGTCCCTCAGTGCTGGGTGGTGGTTCCTCTTCCTCTGACGTCCTGCGACAAGCAGTCGCTAATGCGCATGTGCGGCAAACACCCTGTGCGTGTTAGACCTCCCCAAAGGGAAGCATTGAATCTATGCTTTCCTGTGAGGAAAAATCTGATGCTGGAGGTCCTCATGCAGAGCGTGAGGACGTCCAGCATCAGATGCAGGACCAATTCAGGAAGCCCTCTGGTAGACAGCCACTGTGGACAGACTTAGAGCTGCAATGTAAACAGTGCAGTTTCTATGGAACTGCAATGTTTAACATTGCAGCACTAGCTGCAAAAGGGACACTGCACCCAGACCACTACAATTAGTTGAATTGGTCTGGGTGCTACGAACAAAATGCGATTGTGATGCGTGCTTTCCAAATTCAGCAAAACACATCAGCATTTAACGGTTTATCTCTTTAATACAGCATCAGCGGAGATGTTCGGGTATTCTACCGTGTTCATCTGGTTTTATTACGATGATTAACAGAGATTGGGACAATTTACAAGTTCTCTGAAATGTTTTACTATACAGTACTACGATCACCACCATAAATTCTTCCTCACATTTATGGACACCTATTGAGAGAACTTTTTTTGGAATTAGATACAGTTTTGCAGATTGATCGTATCCCTCTCTGTTGGTCAATGTCAAAGGTTAATAAACCACAAATCCAGCATATTAAATAGAAAAAAGGTACAATTGCTGAATCTTTACATCACTCCATGTGCAGCAATTCTATTAATTAGCATTGCCTTTATTCTCATCTCAGTTACCAGCTATTTCCCAGTGTCTGTGTAAGATTATGTATAATACCTAATTTAATTTGGACAGACGTAGTTCCCAATCTTGGAGTGCTTATACGTTGCCATATGTATTCATATAATTCTTCATTTTTCCAGTGTTAAGAATGCTAGATTTTACTAATGCTCCCTCTAAAGCTTTCACTTAGTTATTCACATTTGCACACATAACAAAGAATCTAACAATAAAAAAGATACATTTTGTTTGCATTTTTGTGTCTCATTTATCTATTCTCTATCATCTCTGTTCTAGTTGTATCTGCTTTTCCTTTCTTCCATATATCTGATGGATCTTAAGAATGATCTACTATCTTCCCAGAATGAGATGTTTTGTACTCTTTTGTTTTCCATCATGTCTAGTATTTTACTTTATTTTTTCCTGTGAGGTTTATCTATCTATACTTGCGATAAAATACTGATTCTACTATACATCCATTTTTTCTTAACTAACATGTTTGGCAAAGCAAAATGATAAAATAGTATTTTTAGTTTATTTGACTTCTAGTCATCAATAGCAGCTAGGTACAGTGGTAAATTATACAATTTTATCTAAACATGTGAGATGGAACTGGGGATCAGTTTCTACATTACAGTCAGGGTTTTCAGATTAATTTCTTCTATAAATATTATCTGTTTATCCTTTGGTACAAGATTCACGGAATCATTCTTAAAAATTATCAGGCAATTGGCATACCCGTTGGATTATTTAAAGTTGCTTATATAAATATTCCCCCCAATGTTTCCAAATTTTGTTAACCCTTGGAAATAAAATTCAATATACTGCATTTTTTACCATATGATTTACACAACATACCTAAAATTTTAAATAGTAATGCACTGTATACATAGTAGATTTCATATACCTTATTGTAGCAATTGATTACTTTGGAAACACCATCTATAGCTGACATTCATCTTACAACATTCAATTCCGGTTTGTCTCTCGCTAATATTCCATTACAGGTGTAAAAAAAGAATTTATGTTCTCTCATGTACAAATATATTAATGCATTTCTCAATACTAACCTAAAACTTCAGGGACATTTCCATGGATTTCCACTGGTGAGAAACCTCACTGTTCATAATGTTTTTTAAATCATCTATAATACAATCTATATTTATGCATTTTTTGATCATTTACAACAAAAAAGCAACAAAGGAAAAATATAATCCCACACACTGTCACAGAAGATTAAAAATGAAAAATAAATACATTTGTATGTTAGTTTGTAGATGTCACATATTGTCAGTTAATAAATGTATTCAAGGTATTCAAGGTCACCCAGAACAACTACAGCTTTACTGCAGGCATTTTCATGTAAATACTGCCTTTTCAGAGAAAAGGCAGTGTTTACATTGCTGCCTAGAGACATATCTAGTGGCAGTCTCCCCGGCTGCCACTAGTGGTGCTTCCTGGGTCAGTGCTGCACAATGTCTCCATGCACAATGCATCTCTATGAGGAGATGCTAATTGGCCAGTAAAGCCTTTGGCTCCGACATCCTTTTTAAGGTAAGTAAGAGGGGGCAGGGAGGGTTAAATAGTGTTTCTAACAATATAGGGTCAGGAATAAATGTTTGTATTCCTGGCCCTATATTGTTCCTTTAAAATTGTTTGTTTATGGTATTTAATTAAAATGTAACTTTTTTTCTAGCCAAAGGTGGGACTTTTTAATATGACTTTTTTCCATTTCCAAACAAAACAACATACATTTGCAGAGCTACTCGGTTTAGTTATCAGTTAGGAAAAGGTAAAAAAAAGGAGGGGAGAAGTGTAAGAAAGGAAAAGAAGGGAAATATGGAGAAGGGACGATGACTTGTGATGCCAGTCACATCACACAAACAATGGGCTATTAAGAGTCACCAACAGTAGCCTCTGCCTTGAGTCAGATAGTCTCATCATATAGTCAAGCCAGGGGCGCCAAGTGTTGACACATTCACAGAACAATCTAATAAAGCAGCAGTAAGCTCCTCTATGACTCTAATTTCCTCAGTATACGCTAGCTATTGCTTAAAGGCACCATATAATCACCAAAACAGGTTGAGCTTAATGAGCGGTTTTGGTGTATAGATCATGCCCCTGCAGTCTCACTGCCCAGTTTCCTGTGATTTCATTAAACTAAAGTTGTCTTTATGCCTATAGAATCCCTTTAAAAGTCAAAACTGTGCTTTGTCTCCAAAGGTCAGGGATCAGGGACTTAGCTGCTGTTAAGAGATGCCTAAATACATTATTTGGAAAGTCAGACTTTTTTGTTTAAATACTGTTTCACTGTGTTTCCTGGTGGATTCAAAACTGTTAAATTGCACTTTAAATTTCCAATGTTAACAAAACAACATTTATTTTTTTCAGGCAACAAGAGCTGAAATGGACAAATATCTTTTGAGTCAAGTTCCACCTCTGCAGATTCTTTCAGATAAGAAGTACAGACGAGAAAGTGCTTCTGTTGTTGATGAATTCTTTGAATCAGAGAAACCTCTACAGGCCCCATATAGTGTGAACATCAATGTCATTTTGCCAGACACTGCTCATCTTCGTACCGGTCTTTATCGACCCAGCAAGAGTTTCAACATTCTCCCACAAGTGAAGACAGAACCAGGTTGTGTATTCCTGCCGCCATGCTCTGCCTCTTTAACCCAGACTTTGCCTGACTTCACAAGTGTGTTCAGCATGCCTCACTCAGTGGCTGTAAACAACATTTTTATTAAGCAGGAGGAGCCTCAAGAGATTCCTCTTTCAACTTCCAGTTCCATTACAACTCATCCCTATCACATGTCTCTGACCAACGATGCTTTAACTGTAGCCCAGTCTAATGGAGCCACCTCTGTAGTCAACTCAATCAGTGGGGTCACTATGACAACGGTCAATGGCGGTTCCTCTGCTTTACCTAACTCCGTAAGGATTAATCAGGTCAAGCAGTTCCAGGGATTAACTCAGGACGGTGTTCAAGTAACTGGACAAGTATATCATTCTCCAGGTGTCAGCCTCCCACCATCCCCTCCAAATTCTCAGCCCGCAAGTCCTGAAAATCAGCTGGAGATGATTAACACAATATCACCTCCTCCACCGTATGACACAACATTTGGACTGAAACTAGTACAACCTTCACAACTCCACACTTTGTCCAGCCAACTGCTGCCTGTATTACCACAGGGACAAGTGGTCATGACAGTGCCAAAATACAATAGACGGAATAATCCAGAGTTAGAGAAAAGAAGGATTCATCACTGTGATTACCCAGGTAAGCAAAGTTGAACACAATGTATTTGCCTGATATTCCTGTTACTACCTATTATAGTATGGTGATATTGGCCATGCTCCATTGGCTTTTCCCTTGTGGTGGTGAACCTTTTCTTAATTTGAAGTGGCACCTTTACGTTTTCCTTTCCTTATGCCTCTTGTATTTTAATGATTATACTCCCCCTTTGCTACTTGTCTTTATATTTATTATCTCTTCATCCTTGTACCCATCTTAATATTCTGGTGCCTCCATATTGTTTTCCTCTGTCCATGATGTCTACAGTTTGCCCTTCTGTGGTATTCTTCTCATTGATGGATTATGTGTAAATCAGTTTAGCAACTGGTGGAACATTTCTTACACTCCATCCATTGCCAAACATTTTACAAAAACGATGCCCCTCATAAAAGTTGTACTTACTTCCTCTTATCTATATCTAAAAAACTAAGGCGAATTAAAAAAATAAATAAAAACAAGGGAAAAGAGGGACAAAAAAGGATTCATTAAAGAAAAAAAGTAACAGTACCACTTAAAGCTATTAGTGTGAAGAGGGGAGAACATTAATGTCATATGAGAGTAGCCACAAGTATACTTCTATATTTGTATGTACTACTAGGAGTAATCTATTTTTTTGGTTTTGTCTAATATGGGTTGACAGATATGTTCCGTTGTTGTGCCCAATTTCATTCAACTGTCCATGCAGTGGTTTTAATAAATTGTGTTGTGAATATGTTTGTATATAAAACATCGCTATCGAAATGGTGAGTTTTAAATGTTGGTCTTGATATGGCAGTAATGTTGATTAACAATGGAGTTATTAAAAACAACAATGCAAAGTGGGGAAGTTAAAAGAGAACTGTCACTTTTCTTAGGATTTTCACAAGTATATTTACTTATCTCTTTATTTAACACATATGTATTTGTGAAGTGTGAACAATAAAATTAAATGCTAAAATTCACATATCTTTATCCTGCAACAGATGCCTCCATTTTAGCCCTCTGTCAATCATTGTTATGACCTCTGTCCTTTGCACTTGGCAGTCAGCATATAGATAACATTGAGAAAAGAGGAAAATAAGCAATGTTTCTATTTCTCCTTTTCATTTGCAATGTTTTCCCTGGCTTTGCCTTGTCTGAACTGGATTATGATGTAATTTGCAATGTAAAAGAAAAGAGAACATCTCATGAAAAAAAAGTTTTTTTTTTTAACAGAAGTTATAGATGATTGTTAGTGGTTTCTTCAGTGGTATAAAATGCAAAAGAGTGATGAATTATCCTTTAAATTAAGGTAAGGTTAGGGTTGTGTGGGTAGGTTAGCTCTGGAAGGGGTCTGCAGTTTTAGGGGATCATAACAAGGTTTTGGAGTGTTTAGGGTTAAGGGGTTACTTCCTTTGAGATGCTGTTCTGTAACTTCCATGATTCAGTCTAAATATTACCTTATGCTAATACTAAGCTCCCTAAATACTCCTATACCTGCATCTTGAGGTACACTTCTATACCTCACATAATGAAAGCACAGGTAACAGCAGTGTAACTAGTTTTGTATTACATTTGGCATTATAAACAGTGCAGCAATGGAGACACTGCCTTATAATGCACCATCCATATAGGTTACTGTTACTTCCCAAGGTTTTTAATAAAATGTTTACATGTTCCTTATATTTAAAAGTTTGTATTTACTATTACTGTAAAACTGGGTGCTTCCATCTTGTCCTATCAGGCATTGTTGTAAATGCTGTTCTTGTATGTTATTATAAAAAACTCAAAAAATAACTGTTATAACTACCAGTCAGCATGGAGACCTCCCCATAACTTGCATAAAATATTCAATGACCAGGAGGGAATACCTATTCTGTTTATCCTCCTTTTGAACACTGTACGCACTGGGCTGGCCGTGCCAGGACTGAACTAGACTGCTATGGCAATTGATAAGTCTTTAATTTTACATTTAATAGAAAGCAGTTTCATATAACACACGTTTTAGATCATTTTCAATGTTTTAACCAGTGATGTAATTTCCAGAGAAGGGCTTGATTACCTTTAGATTAATCTTTAATTTTTCTTTCCAAATGGTTTTTTCTTTTATTGTATCACTTTATTCTCGATCTTAAATGGACACAATAGTCAAGACAACCTTAGCTTAAAGTACCACTCTAGGCACCCAGACCACTTCAGCTTAATGAAGTGGTCTGGGTGCCAGGTCCTTCTAGGGTTAACCCATTTTTTTATAAACATAGCAGTTTCAGAGAAACTGCTATGTTTATGAATGGGTTAAGCCTTCCCCCTAATCCTCTAGTGGCTGTCTCATTGACAGCCACTAGAGGCGCTTGCGTGCTTCTCACTGTGATTTTCACAGTGAGAGCACGCTAGCGTCCATAGGAAAGCATTGTAAATGCTTTCCTATGCGACGGGCTGAATGCGCGCGCAGCTCTTGCCGCGCGTGCGCATTCAGCCGGCGGGGAGGATCGGAGGCGGAGAGGAGGAGGAGAGCTCTCCGCCCAGCGCTGGAAAAAGGTAAGTTTTAACCCCTTTCCCCTTTCCAGAGCCGGGCGGGAGGGGGTCCCTGAAGGCGGGGGCACCCTCAGGGCACTATAGTGCCAGGAAAACGAGTATGTTTTCCAGGCACTATAGTGGTCCTTTAATGAAGCAGTTTTGGTGTATAGATCATGCCCCTGCAGTCTCACTGCTCAATTCTCTGCTATTCAGGAGTTAAATCACTTTGTTTATACAGCCCTAGTCTCACACCTCCCTACATGTGACTTACACAGCCTTCCAAAACAGTTCCTGTACAGAGTCATTTAATTTTTACACTTCCTTTATTGCAATTTCTGTTTCATTTAGAACAGGGGTTCTCAACCCAGTCCTCAGGACCCCCTACCAGTCCAGGATTTGGGGATTACCTGGGTGTGTCTCAGGTGTTTAGAAAAAGGGAAAAAACACCTTAGACTCTAAGGTGTTTTTTTTTCTAAACACCTTAGACACACCCAGGTAATCCCTAAACCCTGGACTGGTAGGGGGTCCTGAGAACTAACGTTGAGAACCCCTGATTTAGAACTTCTTATATCCTGCTCTGTTAATAGCTTGCTAGACAATGCAGGAGCCTCCTGTATGTAATGTAAGTTCAATATACAGAGCAGGAAATAAAAACTGTTACATCTGATTGAAAATTAAACCATTTTGTCTTCATAGAGACTTTTCAGTCTAAGCCAGGGGAGGTGTGGCTAGGGCTGTATAAGCAGAAACAAAAGTAATGTATCTCATAAATGGCAGTAAATTGAACAATGAAACTTCGGAGACATGATCTATACACAAAAACTGCTTTATTAAGCTAACATTGTTTTGGTAACTATAGTATGCCTTTAAAGTGATTTTATAATTGGAGGATAGAATATGTGTTAGATTTATGTACTCCATGGAAAGCATACATCTATAAAATGTTATAACATATCACTTGCTGTCCTTAAAATCGTATTGCATGGTGAATTAATTAAAGTAACCTTCTGTTTTGTCATTCTTACTCAGGCTGCACAAAAGTCTACACTAAAAGTTCACATCTCAAGGCACATCAAAGGACTCACACAGGTAAAAACATTTTATTCTTCAACTTATAGTCTAGTGATAGGAAAAAACATTGCAATGGGAAAATATTTATAATCTTGCAGAGATACCAATATGGAGATTATCTGAATTTCATGTAGTAAGAGCTCCATGTGCCTTCAATTTATTGTATATCAGACGTCCATTACAGTCCATAGGTTCTAAGCCATACATATGTCTGCTTTACCTTTCTACAACCTCTACTGATACACATGGTATTGGACAAAGTGCTGGATTTGATTGCCTGCAATAAATGTACACCAGTTTTATCTTGCAGACAACAAAGAATCATATATTATAAGCTAGATTTACAAGTGCAGAGAATCAATGTGTAAGTACGTCATTGGTCTGTATAGGTACGTACATTTCCAATGCATTTCTCTTAATGCATTTTCAGTGATATGCTGAGAGCATCTAGAGGTACACAAGGGGAAGGTTCAATATTAGTGATATACAAGTGGCAAGTTCTGTATTAGTGGTATACAAGGGGAATATTCGGTGTTAGTGGCATACAAGGGGCAAGTTCTGTATTAGTGGTATACAAGGGTCAAGTTCTGCATTAATGGTATACAATAAGTTCTGTATTAGTATATAAGGGGCAAGTTCTGTATTAGTGGTATACAAGGGGAATATTCTGTATTAGTGGTATACAAGGGGCAAGTTCTGTATTAGTGGTATACAAGGGTCAAGTTCTGTGGTATACAAGGGGTAAGTTCTGTATTAGTGGTATATAAGGGGCAAGTTCTGTATTAGTGGTATACAAGGGGAATATTCTGTATTAGTGGTATACAAGGGGCAAGTTCTGCATTAGTGGTATACAAGAAGAATATTCTGTATTAGGTGCATACAAGGGGAATATTCTGTATTAGTGGTATACAAGGGGCAAGTTCTGTATTAGTGGTATACAAGGGGAATATTCTGTATTAGGTGCATACAAGGGGTAAGTTCTGTATTAGTGGTATACAAGGGGTAAGTTCTGTATTAGTGGTATACAAGGGGCAAGTTTTGTATTAGTGGTATACAAGGGGAACATTCGGTATTAGGGATATACAAGGAGTAAGTTCTGTATTAGTGGTATACAAGGGGCAAAGTCTGTATTAGTGCATGGGTTGGAGGAGGCAGGGGCTGATGTGCTAACAGGTGTCGTGAAGACATCTTTGTATTTAAACCATTTGAAAAATGGTTTAACCCCAGAAGATAAGATTGCACCCCAGAACCTTAAAGCCCATAACTTCATTGACATGAAGTTATTATGGGGCCTGGAGCTGTCCTTTAATTAATTTATAAATTAATGTATAAAACAATCATACCATGCAAGTTCATACTTTCAAAATAGATGCAAAAAAAAGGAAATATTACTATTTGTTTTGCAAGTCAAACAGTCCCAAAATATTAAACATACTCTCTTTCCCAATGCAAAGAACCTCTTTAGTAGAGGTTGCAGTAATTTGGGTGAACCTAAATTTTCATGTTAAGCTAACCCCATACACTAAATAAATAACCTACTTCTACATCACACCCTCACACTGGCAGACATTAGCATCCAAAAAACTGACACAATAAGATTATACCCATGTACGAGTTTGTTTTCCTGGCACTATAGTGGTCCTTTAACCATGATGAGAGTTGCTTTAATTTCCCTCTCCCTTGCTGTAAAAAATACAACTAAAAAGTATGATTACTGTGAGCTACACATAATCATTATGCTTCTCAAGCACTAAATTATACTGCCCCTTTCTTGAAAACATGTGATGTAAAGAGATACAGGGGTCAACCAGTCCACATATTAACTTGATTCTTGTGTATTGTATAAATTAGCTACCAGCAGCACCCCATTTATGCATGTTTAGGTGAGTGCAGCACCCTGGTTTCATATATATATATATATATATATATATGTTTGGGAGTCTAGCCAACTCCTTGCTTTTGCACCCCTCCCTGTCACAGGTGCCTCATCCCAGGGCCCTATTTAGCCTTGTACTGCAGAGAGCCCCGGATGGAATTTTTTTCCTCAAGTAAGTGGTTAATCTCATAAGAGCAGACATTAGGCTGTTAGTGTAGGACCTGCCAAAGATGGGGTACATTGACGTTGTGGCAGGCTTATGCAATGTATGATCATATAATGTAACTAAACCCCCATTATTTTTGCCTAGATTAGCTGTTTTTTTAAAAAAAAACTAATAACATCTGTCAACATTGAAGTTGCTGTTTAGTGGATAGGTGAGTGCGCTGGATCTTGTGTATTGTATAAATTGACCCCCAGCAGCACCCCATTTATGCATGTTCAGGTGAGTGAAGCCCCCTGGTTTCATATACACATAGTAACCTGGACTCTTTTACTGTATTTCATTGAGCTGTGGGAATAATATGGAGCAATGATTCACCAACTTCTGACTCCCGCTTTATTTTTATGTGTCATAAGATGTATCCTGTTAAATTAAGATCCTTGTAAATATACTCAGTCATAACAATATTCAACGCAAAAGGATCTGCAAGCCAAGTTTACACTTATTGGTCTAATTCCCTTTACTATACCCATCGTACCATGGAAATATTAGTGACCGTGCCTTCTCCAAATGGTCAGTGTCAAGGTTGTGACACTATTGACACTATTAGTGCTTTGTCCTTTCCCTACATGCCATAGCAGGGTGTATATAATCTTCCAGGTATAAAATCTGATACTTAAAGAATTTACCACTTGGATTTTCTAAGACAATCAACAGCTCATCCTTGAAAATCAGCCGCTGCCAGCCAACTAGAATCCATTCACCATTATTTTTATGGTGGTGACTAGTGATAGGTTGCATAAGTGGACCTTTGAAAAAGGTACTGTAGGTTCCTTCCTCTCCAAATAAAACACTGCAGATGTGTAACTGCAAATTATCATGCTTACTTAGTGATGGTAGTGAAATGGGTAGCATTGTACATCATAAGGTTGAAGCTGGGACTGCTGGCCAAAAAGAGTAAATGTTGCATTCTGCAAATAGGATGCATAAGAAGCATTCGAAAAGTCTTGAGATTGAATGAAAGGTCAGCGAGGAAAAGCTTTATAAAGGCATCATGGTTGACGAGTTGCAATATTAGGGTTAATAACTATCGAGAATATGTAATAATATGAATGAGTAATGCCATGAATATGAAGAATGAAAACAAAATTGGGGTAGATGTGAAATTCTCAAATGTTGTTAAGAAATGGAAGACAGTAAAGGTGGGATGGAAATAGCACAACAAATTAAAAGTTGTCATGATACATCACATATGTTTAACTGCCATTGTCCTTTCTATTTGTCTTATATTTTATGGCTCTCTAGCAACTGTCTTTGATAAATCATGGTTGATTTTTGTGTGTGTTAGACTCTCTTTAGAATATGTAGCGGTAAATGTAATTACATGTGCAGTAGGAACACGTCAGATACCTTGAAATCTTAAGTGTTACTATTAAATTTAACATCAAGAATCCAAGATCTACTACCTCACTCGTCAAGTGAAAAGAAATATTTTGGACTGCTTAAAGGGGGTAGACTTGTCTTAGTGTTGTTCATTGTTTGGAGTAGTCCTTCCGTGGTGTTCTGAGTCCTGTGCCAGCTCTCACACAATGGACGCTGTCCCTCCCTTGATTCAATACCCATTGTTTTGAGGCTGGTTCTGACCTCCCTACATGCTGGCAGACAATGGTTTGGCTGCCCCCTCTCTCTTGCATAGGGAGGGGAACATTCCTTAATTTTAACCCATAATGAGTTTACATTCAAGTTGTGAAAATGAAATGACACATATCTTGAAATGTTCTAAATTTAAAGAAAATCAATGACTGCATCATTTTTTAAAGCATTTTGCAGATAATAAAAAAACTTGCCTTCCAAACTCCAGCATCTGCACAGCTTAGAAAAGCTGACTGCAATTTCAGGCTAACCCCTACCATGCAAAGATGAACTTCCGTCAACCAGGAGCCTCTCATTCTCATCTATGTGTTCTGATCTTAGTGTTAGGGTATGCTAAGGATTCATTCTGGGTTATGGTTAATGCTGTTTTAGAGTTAGGGATAGAGTTAAGGTTATGTGAATGGTTAGGGTAGGTATACGGTTAGTGTAAGTATAGAAGTAGGGATGGTAAAGCATTAGTGGGGGTTGGTATATGGTTAGCGTTAATTATTAAAAAATAATTTAGAGGCATTTAGCAATCAGGACTGATTGAGTATAAGCTCATTTGACCATGGCCTTCTCCACCTCTAAAGATCGGCTTTTTATAATTGTAAAACTGTTGCTGAAAATGTTTGCTCTGCATAAATGCTTATAATAACAATCTTATCCCATAAACTCTGTTGTAGTGAACCTTTAATGTTATCAATGTTTGGTATCTGGCTATGACAGATGGAATGAAAGAACTGGCTACATATAGATTTTAGTATATACTTAAAGGAACACTCCGAGCACCATCGCCACTTAAACAGTTTGTCTACTCTGGAAGGGCGCCATCAAACTCTTGGCACCATAATCACTACAGCAAGCTTTAGTGGTTACGTTGCTTGGGATATTCTTTCAAAAGCACATAAATTTCATGCAGACCTATTATACCAAAGGAATGGACTGGATGCAGTGGCCCTGTTGACTTAACCCTGCAATGTGAAACATTGCAGATTTGGAAAATGTTTAATGTTTACATGGTGGGCTTGAACACACCTCTAGTGTCTGTCTCTTTCAGTGTAGAGGAAAGGGAGTTAATCTAATTAAGGGCTAGTGCATTATAATGGTAGAAACAAAGTTTTGTAATCCTAATGATATAGTGTTAGTTTAATGCAAGATGCAGTATTCTGAAATAAGTATTTTAGGCTACTGTTAACTTTTTTCCATTGTGAATTATTTATTTTGTTTAATGGTGTTGAAGTCCATAGTATGCTTAAATATAAGTGTACACTGTATAGTTGTATGTGTCTAAATATATACATATGTATAGTACATATAAATGCCATTGTTACACTGGGTGTGTCTGCTCAAATATTAGCAGTAATTGATGAATACTTGAGAAAAAAAAATCAACTCGGCTCAGGGAATTCTTGCATTTGCTGCACAAATATTTGTTTTTCTTAAGTTGTGGTAGGAGAATGAGTATGTAAGAGTCTGCACGTACACCAAGTCTGAAAAAAGAAAATGTAGGGATTTTCTATACTAATCCATTACCACATTACAACACTAAAATATTTATTTCTTTTTTTTAACATTGTACTTAATTTGCAATATAAAGATTGCAGAACCAGTCATTGTACCTATAAAGTAAACTAACAAAATAAACATATATAGTGGGAGAGATCTTAAAGGAATACTATTGGGTCAGGTAAAGTGTTAAAATACTATTTAGCTCGCCGGCCGCCTCTTGCCCCCTTAGGGTGAAAACTCACCTTATTTCTAGCACCATGTGTGTCTGCCGGCGTTGGCCCTGCCCCCAATCCGCCTTCTTGGTTGACATCATCAAAACAAAATTGGAAAAGCATTGGATTAGCTGAGATGTTCAATTCTAATGATCTCAGCCAAAGAGGCGGGTCAGGGGGGCAGAGCTAAATTTGGCCACTGGCCAATTAGCATCTCTTCTTGTCTGAGTGACTGCCACTGGGGGTGTCCCTTGGCAGTAATGTAAAGTGTTTACATAAAAAGGCCTGCATGGACAGACTATACTCGCCAGAACAACTACATTAAGCTATAGTTGTTCTGGCGACTATAGTGTCCCTTTAAGGCACGAGCAGAACATGCTGAATTGCTATTGTTATTAATGAGATACTGATGATTTGAATGTCCAATTAAAAATGAAGTTAAAAAAAAAGTTAAAATGAAGGCATGAAACACAAACTAGGAAACAAAAGAGGCAAAATAAAAGAGAAAGGGTGAGAGTCACCTTTAGGGGTAATGAGGGGAAGCATGGTGATAATGAAAACATGAAACAGAAGTGAAGCTGAGACACTTGGGAATGTATAGTGTTTTCTAGAGCTGAAAGGGTTATGTTTTAGTTTCTATTTTTGTGAAGTCATTCCAGAACATTGTTATTGTTGGAGTAATTACAGTAATTGTATTAATTGTCAACATTTCTTTATTCTGGCAGGCGAGAAGCCATATAAATGTGCCTGGGAGGGCTGTGATTGGCGCTTTGCCCGTTCCGATGAGCTGACAAGGCACTACCGCAAACACACAGGTGCCAAACCCTTTAAGTGTGGTGCCTGTGGGCGCTGCTTCTCTCGCTCCGACCACCTAGCACTGCACATGAAGAGACACCAAAACTAGGCTTCTAGCCATGCATATTGCCAACAAGGCAGCTTACTGTGCACATGCTCAAAGACTATTCAAGAACCTATTCCTGTCAAAGGACAATGGTGGCTAAAAGTCAGTGAGGACATAGAAGATGTGTGGGTTCTTCAAAAAATATTAACATTTCATTATAGATCAAAGAAAGATAAAGGAAACAAGTCCATAACATTTAAATAGTAAATAAATGATTCTCAAATGTTCCATTTTGAAGATGTAGACGATGCCTTTCTTTTATAATAGTTACAATTGTCTTCCATCCAAAAACGACTCTTCTTCTGCGTTTGGAACATTAGAGGATTTATTTCAAATTATTTGAGCGTTTTTATTTGTATTTTTACAACAAATGAGAACTGTTTAAATTTTTTATTGGGTTTTTTTCCCCAAAGAACATCAAGCTTTTCTCCAGTGATGTCCATGAAGGGAAAAATTACCGGACGAGTGGAAATGTTTCACTAAAAGTATAACGTTGTAAATAAGGAGTTCCTGGTTTCTTCAATTCATGGTTGTCTTCCTTCAAAAGGTCTTGCTGGGAATCTAACACACTGTCTTAACATATATTGTAAATAAAGAGAATTTGCTTTCCAATGGGAAAAATATTCTTTAAACATTGAGATTTTTTTTTTACAAAGTTATTATTCAGGATGAGATCAGCTCTAGCTAATATCACAAAATAATATGTGCTACATTTAACATATAGTTCACTGGGCAATTGTCGTCTAAAAACTGCTGTACAAGATATATATAAATACAAGGAATGTATAGAAAATGTCTCACATAAGCCAAATGTGTCAATTTTATGGTGTACTTGCCGTTATAAAGTATATTTCCGATTATTGTCTGCGCAATGAACAAATGATTTCCTTAAGTCAAACTCAGAAGAACAAATGCCACAGTAAGGGAAATCAGCCTCATTATGGTAGATATCAAATGAATCCTGGAATTAGTGTTTATGTGCCAAATTACTCCAATACCAAAAATACTAAGTGCTTTATTTACAGTCACGTTTTGTAAGATTCTGAAGTGACTTCTGAATTTTTATTTAACAGCAAAAATGAAAAGCATAACATATTGAACCTCCACATTTATACTTTTTCTTATTATGGTTTAGAAGTTATTTGCCTATATGAAACAAATAGTCTACATGTATACACATAATGGCCACATATCGCATAGGGATGTAGCAGCCGTGATAGATTTGTGATGTTATCAGTTAAATGGCATCATATAGCTATGGAATGAATACGTCTTACATAACCATAACCTAAAAGTCATAGAGTCAACTCAAATTCAGGTCCTAGATGTTCCCCGGAATATTTCTTATATCAGCTATATATCCATACCTCATTTACCACTAATTTATGTCTCAGTACATTTGCATACCAGTTTATTATTTTCTCACACATTTCAAGCCTTTCTAATCTGGAGATTGTCTATGTGTCCCCATTCATTTTTACGGTCACATGTTTACTTTTGCAAAAGCTTGTGGGTTTTCTTTTCACTTGTGCTTGAGCAAAAGTTTGATTTGGGGCAGAAACTTACAAGGCAGCCATTGACCCAAATGTCCAATATAGCAACATATTCACTTACATTAATCTATGCCTCAGCACTTAACAAGGTGTCATTTTGATTTATGTTATCCAGTTTGTTGTTATGGGTTTAAAACCACATTGTAGATCTGCAGAATGTATTTGTCCCAATCATTCTGCACTTCCTGGATGACTAATTTCTTTATTTATAACTCTTCACTACACTAATTAAATGTTAGCTCTTTTTTAGAGTCACGGTTTAAATTGTTCATAATTTATGCATGTATATTGTATGTATATTCCAAAGTAAGTAATTCAGTAAATATCCAGACCCCACACCTTTCAGTATGTCAATATACTTACACGGGTGATTATGTTCTATCACTGTGTTAATTCCACTTACTGATATGCCATATATGGTCTGACGGCAAAAGCATTTAAATAATTTCTGTACTGTACTTTAAATGATGGAAAGGCTGCAAGTTTAAAACTCATCTTTAAAAATTTAGAATCACTCAGGCCGCACTGTGGACCAGTGCAACCTGCCAAGCTGCTGGTAGTTGCAAAGTACAATTCTGCCATGTTAAACAGCCATGTCATTTATAATGCTGTAGGTCTATTACTAATGCTTTTGTATATAACTCATCCCGTTTGGAATATCCTCCTTCTGTACCATGATGAACACCTAATGTTTTGTGTTTTTGTTTTTTACTGTTATTAAAAGGGATGTTGTACATTTTTATAAGAAAATAAGATTGAATAAATATGTGATTTTTTTTTCTTTGCGTTATTTATTTTCAGAACTTTTAAAAACTGATAGGTATAAATAATTTTGTCGTTGCATGCTACTCATGAACATTCAAAATCAAATTGCACCCGACTCAAGGAATCTCATAAGGTATCTGATATGTTCCATCTTGGCACAATGGAAAAATGCTAAGTAAAAGGTACCCTTTAATTGCAAATGGTAGCATGAGGAAAATCAGGAAAACGCTGGATGTCGTGCTGTATAATTCATGGATATTATAATCATGAAATAAAATACATACATTCTTTACTAAGCTGATAGACAGTGGACATTTGTGTCAGTAATGAAAGCAGACTGCTTGATAATTATCTACGTGAGAACCAGTGCCAATGTCAACTCATTCACAATCACATTTTTCCAATGGTTGCAACAGAATTTATTGTTGTGTTTAAGGCCAGTAAACAAAGATGCTTTAGCTCATGCAATAAACACAAAAACTAGACCTTGAATATGTGAAAAAGCAATTGGGTTTATAGAGTCAAATTTCACTCTGTTGTCTACAGGTGGACATGTTTACATTTGATAAAAGCCAAAAGATGCCTTCAACCCACAATGTCTGTTAGTGTCTGTGGTATCTGTAATGACAGGGTCAGCTATCTTGTGTAACTCAGGTTTGATGACTGCTAAGCATGGTTATATAATCATCAAAGAATATAAGACCTTATCAAACATGTACATATATATTTATGGTGCAAACATAATTGCCTTTAAGGAACACTCCAAATACCTAAAGCAATTTAGCTTGTTGTGAAGAGTGAGTCCTCTTTTTTAATTTTACAAATAGTGCAGATTTCAATAGAAACTGTCACATTTATAAATTAAACTTGTTATAACCCCTGCTGTCAATCACACAACTGGTTCTGTTACTTCCTGGTTTGGTTAGCTCATTGGAGCTAAACACAAGAGGCAGCAATTGCTCAGAGCACCTTTCCTGCAAAAACTTCTCAATGACTGATATGGGAAGTCCGATTGAACAACCACAGAAAGTCCAGGCTAGAGAAGAAGGAGAGGGCTTGCAAAGGCTGTAGGAAAGATACATGCAGCTTTTGCAAACTGGGTTTAGATACACCCCCAATGAAAATCCATGACAGGTGCATAGTCGCCATATGGGCAGGGGAGGGATCCATGAACCTGAACCCAACCCACACAATAAGTCACCGACACTCATGGGTATGGGTCAAAATGTCAACAGCTTTAATGATAATAAAGTAATAATAATAACTTAATTATATAATCTCTCCCATATTTAAATCAAGGCAATGACCCACAACATAACATAATTCACAATATATAACAACCATATAAATATAACATGTAAAGTGCTAACATTCATCAATTTCACCTGGTAGGGGTATATCCAGATACCACTACACCACCCAGTGGCGGATCCAGAGCCTGATCTCGGGAGGGGCACTTGTAGATTATTTAAAGAAATAATCCAGGCACAATAACCACTACAGCTCAGTGTAGTAGTTATGGCGCCAGTAGTGCCAGGATCCCACCCCAGAGTAAGTAGTCAAACCGTTTAAGAACGTGTGTGTAGTGTGTGTATGGGGGCAGTGTTTGTGGGGCAGTGTGTGTATGGGGGGCAGTGTTTGTGAGGTGGTGTGTGTAGTGTGTGTGTATGGGGGGCAGTGTTTGTGGGGCAGTGTGTGTAGTGTGGATATGGGGGCAGTGTGTGTAGTGTTTGTGGGGGCAGTGTGTAGTGTGTGTGTATGGGGGGGGCGTGTGTGTTTGGGGGGCAGTGTGTGTAGTGTGTATGGGGCAGTGTTTGTGGGGCTGTGTGTAGTGTGTATGGAAGCAGTGTTTGTGGGGCAGTGTGTGTAGTGTGTATGGGGCAGTGTTTGTGAGGCAGTGTGTGTATGGGGGCAGTGTGTGTAGTGTGTGTATGGGGGCAATGTTTGTGGGGCAGTGTGTGTATGGGGGCAATGTTTGTATGGGGCAGTGTTTGTGGGGCAGTGTATGGAGTGTGTGTATGGGGGCAGTGTTTGTGGGGCAGTGTTTGTGGGGCAGTGTGTGTAGTGTGTGTATGGGGCAGTGTTTGTGGGGCAGTGTGTGTAGTGTGTGTATGGGTCAGTGTGTGTGTAGTGTGTGTATGGGGACAGTGTGTGTTTGTGGGGCAGTGTGTAGTGTGTGTATGGGGGCAGTGTTTCAGGCTGGGGGGAAGGAGGGTAGGGAGGCTTTTTTAATTTTTTTTTATTTAATTAAAATAAATATATTGATGTGGGCAGTGTGTAGTAGCGTGTGTTTTGAGGGCGGGTATGGGAGGCAGTGTGTAGTGTGTGTATAAAGGTGTGTTTGTGGGGCAGTGTGTATAGTGTGTGTATGGGGCAGTGTTTGTGGGGCAGTGTGTATGGGGGCAGTTTTGTGGGCAGTGTGTGTAGTGTGTGTATGGGGGCAGTGTTTTTGGGGCAGTGTGTGTATGGGGGCAGTGTTTGTGGGGCAGTGTGTGTAGTGTGTGTATGGGGGTCAGTGTTTGTATGGGGGGAGAAGGAGGGTAGGGAGGCTTTTTAATTTTTTTTTATTTAATTAAAATAAATATATTGATGTCCCCCCTCCCTTCTTACCTTCACTGGGTGGAGGGGGGACATTTCAGGATTCCTGGTGGTCCGGTGGGGAATCCCTGGTGGCCCAGTGTTGAGGTGAACTCTAGCCCGCACTCCAGGGCTAGAGTTCACTCTCGCGAGATTTGGAGCATTGCCATGGTAACCGCGGCAACGCTCCATGCTCGCGAGAGGAGGACCCGGAGGAGCTGCAGGTAAGAGCTCCCGGGTCCTCTCTCCCTTCCTCTCCCTCCCTCCCGGCTGTCAGCGATGTGCCTGCAGACCGGGGAGGGAGATCTCTGATCTCTCTCCCCGGTCCGCAGGCACATTGCAGGGCTGGCACTTGGACAATGCCAGCCCTGCATTAGTCGGCAGGGGAGAATCTCGGGGGGGCAATTGCCCCGTTGCCCCCCACTGGATCCGCCACTGACACCACCGAGGTTCTGAGCCACCAACAGACTAGAAACCTATCAAAACTTGTACGAACAGTGTACCCTTTTAACCAATCAACTAACTGCCCTTACTTCTATATTAACTAAGGCCCATTTTTTCCTTAATGTTCTTTACCCCACCCCGCCACAAGCTCTGACCTTGAAACCTTAAGCCGTCTGAGCTCAGCCACCCCGCAGAAATAATGCCCTGGCCAAGCCTTCCTGCAATCCTAAATGAAACAGGTCCCATCCCACATCTGAGAGATGGACCCCATCAGGAGAGAAATAGCCAGCTAACGCATCTTCAAGCTCCTCTTCAAGCTCCCCGTGCCGGACCACTGCTCCTCCCACCTTCTTGACAAAGCTAACCATCAATCCGTTCACTTTAGCTCGGCAACGACCAACCGCTGGCAGCTCCTGAGCATGCCGCCAGTGGAGCCAGGGAACTATTTCTGACCAGTCCAGCTGCACCCCAGGGACCCTCGCCCTAATACGATTAATATCCTGCTTCATCCGCTTAACCAGGAGACGCTGCAGGATAAGCCCTGAGGTCATTACCTAATGCGTGTAAGACCAGCAGATCTGTCCTCCTACCCCCCGCTACCATCCTGAACACCTCACTGCAAACCTCTTGCCACACGTAGCCCCTGTAGCTAAACCAGAGAAACGCCATCCGGTCCTCAGGTAAGCCCAGCTGCTGACCTCGAAAATGAGCTGCAGCTCTCCTCTTGGCCCAGAATATGAAGAAATGACTCACGATCCAAGCCACTTGACCTTTGGGAACAAGAGAAACATGTCAGCCTAGGCCAGCTGACCCCTGTAACGGACCGTTTTGCACAAAAAGGGAAAAAAACTGCTTAGACGATAATCCCCTTTCAGAGACAGGCACAGCTACTGTAGAATCACCAAAACTCACGAACTGAATACAAGTGAATGCTCCAAACTCCCGAACGGCATACAAGGGAATGCTCCAAACACTCGAACTGCATACAAGGGAATGGTCCAAACACTCGAACTGCATACAAGTGAATGCTCCAAACTCTCGAACTGCATACAAGTGAATGCTCCAAACTCCCGAACGGCATACAAGGGAATAAGATAGCACTCCAAATACACGAACAGGAACCATACGAATTGCTGCTACCAGACGAACAGGAAAAGCTCCCAAGCGGCTTACACTCCTGGCAATCAGTCCTTAGCAGCATACAGTAAATCCCCCAAAGACGAGACAAGGCTCCGTGTTGAGGGTCAAGCAGTGGTCTGTTTAATGAGGGCTACCTGCCCAGTATTTATGCAGGTCTCCCACCTGGTGGACACTCCCCTAGGGGACCAAATGGGAGACTGTGGGGACAGACAAGTAGACAAATAGGACACACAGTCACAGGAGACCCAGACAATGCAAATAGGACACACAGTCACAGTATATTCCCACAATGCATCCTGGCTTCCTCCCCTCTGCCCTGAGAGATAATTGAGAAGTAACTCAATTATCTCCCAAGACAAAGGCAAAACTCCATTACACATGTGGGGACACAAAACCAGTATTATACTTTAAAATACATAAAGTAACATTTACTACATAAAACACAGACATGTAACATATCCCCAGATAGCTCAGGTCTGAGTGCACATTATTAGGTGAATGGCACTCAGACCACATGAATACAGTTTAATTGCCATGGAGCCAAAGTCTTTAATTACACGAATAGGCTCCATGGCATAGCTATCTGGGTTAAAACATTTCCCCAACACAAAATACCGAATCTACATACATTCATTAAATTGGTACGAATCAGAACCAGGGGCTGGAGGCTCAGCGGTGCTTAGCTGACACAGTGTCCAGATTTGGCGTAGGAAAGCCGGGCAGAAAAGCGCTGGCTGCCCGGGGAGCTCCAGAACATCGCCATCGTGTGGCGGCTAGGTGTAACCGCGACCACCCAGTAACAGTCAATTAAGCTGCAGTTAACCGCAGCTACTGGGTGGTCAATTGCCGGCACACGCTCGTTAAGCCGCGGTTAACCGCGGCTTCAGGGAGGTAAATGGAGGGCACACGCCAGCTTCTGGGTGGCCAATTAACGGCGCCGGCCGACTTCCCACGGCTCTGGGGAGGCTGATAGAAGTCTGTTTGTTCGGTAGATAGAATCTACCGAACGGCTGTGCAGAAAGGAAGGAATAAATCTTTCTGCACAGTAAAATTAACCATTTAACTGCCGGTCCATAATCCAAAGGCAGCAGGTGGGCAACCAGGCTCCTCCAATGCAATGTGGTGAGATTGGTCTCGTCACAACCCCCAAGCCAGTCTTCACACCAGTTTGTTAAGACTAACGTTAGACTGGAACTGAACCGTTAGACTGGAGCTCGTCCCCCAAACCTAACCTCTTTGCCTCCGTTGCGGCCGCTATCCTGAATGAGTGCATCTCAAACTGGCTCGGCTGGAGTCCCAGCCTGTTGAGCCCCATCCAAAAGACCCTGAGAAACTGAAATCGGGAAAGTAAGGAACCGTCAACATGCACCAAGAACGAGCCGCCAGGCGTCAGAACGCCGAGACAAGTATCTAGTAGTACTAGCCACCAGGCACAAGGAGGATCCAAGAAAAGCATGTAGCACCACATCGACACCTTTTCCCTTGACATCAGACCGGGTAAGATAGATTACCACCTGCGTGGCCTCCACCCGAACGTCCGGGAGCAGTATCCCCTCCGACTCGCCCGGTTAGCGCTGACCAACTTCTGATCTGGAAAGTGCCGAAAAAGGCCAGCAAGAATGCCACTGCAAACAAACATGCTTCGTAACCATCATAGCAGATGTCCTGTAGGAAAAACATCAACTTCTCAAAAAGTGCAATGGAAACCGGTCTCCTGGCCTCCCGGGTTTTGTTCCCCTTCCGCAAAACCTTTGATCGCTTGTCTTATCACAAAATTCTTAGTAAAGTCTACCCACCCCCGCAGCTTAAACCAAAATGATAGAGCAGCCATGTGCCTATCGCCGGGGAGGAATCCAGCCCTGCGCTACCTGCCATGTCCCGCGCCTCCTTTCGAAATTGGGACCACTGCAAATGAGACAGAGCATCAGCCACCACATTCAAATACCCTGGTATGTGTCGCGCGCAGAACACCACATTGAGGGACATGCAGAGCAAAACAAACTTTGCACCACTGGAACCAAAGCGGCCGGCATATTATTTACCACATACACCACAGCCATATTATCCATATAGAACACCACCTTCCTATCGCTCAGGAGTGCACCCCAAAGTGACAAGGCGACCACCAATGGGAACAGTTACAGGAAAGCCAGATTCCGCGCCAGTGGACAAGCCAGCCAGGCTGCAGGCCAGGGCGCCATGCACCATCCTCCCCGAAGTACGCCCCAAAACCCATGTTGCCCGAGGCATCTGTATACGGCTGCAGCTCAGCTGCAACACCGCCTCCCGCTGAAAGAACACCGTGCCACTGAAGTGCTCCAAGAAAGTGTCCCATACTTCCAGGTCAGCCCTCATGGATGAGGACACCCGCACGAAGTGGTGTGGCAGTCGCATCCCCGCCGTAGCCCTGGAAAGGCTCTGACTGAATATCCACCCCATCGGAACGACACGACAAGCGAAATTGAGCTTCCCAACAAGTGACTGCAGCTCCTTCAATGTGACCTTCCGTGACCGCCGCCACTGCCTCTCGAAGCCCCATGAGTTTTGCTATGGGAAGACAGTACTCCCCCTGCTAGGAGTCAATTTCCAGCCTGAGGAAGCTTAAACATGTCGTCGGGCCCTCTGTTTTTTCCTCTGCACTCCAAACATGATAGCCACCCACTCGATTGTCCTCAGTAAGTAGCTGCAAGTTGGGAAATCTGCCAGGCCCACACAAAATAAATCGTTCAGGTAGTGCACCACCGCCCGACTCCTGGATTCCCGCTTCACCACCCATTTCAGAAATGAGCTGAACTTTTCAAAGTACGAGCAAGAAATGGAACTACCCATGACAAAGGTAAACAAGGAACCGCCCCTTGAAGAAGCAACCCAGCAGGTGATGGCTCGCCGGGTGAACGGGTAACAACCGAAACACTGCCGCGATATCCACCTTGGCCAACAATGCCCCCCGCTCGGCCCTCTTAACCAACTCTACCGCCTGGTCAAATGATGTGTAAGAGACCGAGCATTGCTCCCTAGCAATGTCATCGTCATCGTTGACGGACGCCCCCTTAGGGTGAGATAAGTGATGGATAAGGCAGTACTTCCCAGCCTCCTTTTTGGGGACCACCCCCAAAGGCAACAGCCACCGGTTGGACAACGGGGCGACATCAAATGGTCCCCCCATCCTACACAGCTGGACCTCCTTAAACAGTTTTTCCTGAACCACGTCCAGAAAACCTCCCACTGACTTCAGATTACAATAACTCCATGTAGCCTTCATGTTCCGGAATGGGATGACGAAACCTTCCTGGAAACCCGCGCTCAGTAACTCCGTATCCTCCCTATTACCATAGAGGCTTAGCCACAGCTGCATCGCGGCAAGGCTCACTGGGGTTCTGCCCTGGAGTAGCAGGGCTGCACCACTGCCAGACCCCCCTTTTCCCTTCTGAAAACACCGGTGGACTCTGTTCCCACCCCTGCAAGCCACAAACTCCATTCCTGTTGATGTACCCAAAGTGAAAAGTTCAGAGGATGTGCCTTCTGGAATCAAAATACTTACCACCTGCATCCGGATCTTCAAAGACAATGACGACTCTCCAGCGGTACCAGAAGCTGGTACTATGGGGCTCCTTACCGTGAAGGAACCCCTCTCTGGGGACTAAAATCGAGGGATGTTATTCCATGGATGGGGACTCTGTCAGTGAGGAATACTACCACTACAAAGAGCCTGTTCACACCCGGAGGGCGTTCTTAAAGGGGGGGTACTGTCACGGTTCTCACTGTGACATCCAGACGTGGTCACCCCATATGTGCTCAACAGGGGATTTGAACCTAGGGTCTTCTGCATCCTAAGCCTGAGTTCCTGCCTCTGAGACACTTCTGGACTTTGGTTCTAACCTTGTTTTCCTGGCATTGCTTGCAGCACTAGGGGGCTGGACTTCACCAGTGGCTCCTACCTGTCCATCTAAGTTCACCTGAGGCAGATCACTCATTAGCTGGGCATAAAACACTGCCCCTTCCTTAGAACATTGTCAGTTCGTTGTTTCATGTTTTCTGTTGCTTAAAGACTGACTTGGCTTGTGACCCCTGCTTCTGGATCTTCGTTATTGCCTGTTCACTGCCTGCCCTGACCTTTGGAACCGTGTCTGACTACTCTTCTGTATTCGCCCTTGTCTGTTTCCTTGTACCCGATTACTGTTCCTGCCTAAGCCCCCGTGCACAGATTCACAGCCCAGGTAGCTTCCTTTCTGGTTACCGTGGGCTGTGTTTATCTGCAAGGGTGAGCACAAATCTCTGCCTACCAGACTCCAAACTAACGTACGCCATGACAGGCAGGTCCATTTGGTCCCACCGCATCCCAGGTTTAGCCGCAAGTCTCTGATAGAATTGCTCGTCGTATTTCGTCCTATATGCCTCCCAGATCCCATCCAGGTAGCAAAACAAGGAAGAGCAAATCCCCGTGGACCTTTCACCAATAATGCTGGCGAGGAGACAAAATGCCCGCAGCCAATTCCCAAAGGACTTTGGTATCTTGCAATACCTATTCTTCTCCTCCTCCTCCTTATTTGCATCTATTTTATCCTCTTCCTTGAGGTCAATATAGTCCTCCAGAGGCAACAGGGCAAAAATCTCCACAAACTTACCCTTCAATATTCCCTCCTTAATGTCCTGTTTAAGATGCACACCCAGGGGGCTTGCAAACGAGACATAAGCATTCTGCCGCACCGCATCAGGAATGCCGCCCACCAGCTCCGCCCGTTCACTCACAGCGTCGACTGACACCACCGCCCCGACACCCTCAGCTACCATCCCTACCAACCCCAGCCCCCGCCGGGCACCCTCACTACCATCCCTACCGAGCCCAGAGCCACCGACCAAGCACCCTCGCGCGCCGTCCCTCCTGGCACCCACACCTGTCCCACATCTGACTTATGAGTACCTCCTTGTCCCCAAGAGTCAATAAGGTGTTGTAAAGAGGACAGTAAGCCAAGTGAACGTGCATTGGTAGACTCACTGACCAAGCCCTCCACCTGCAAAGGTCCTGGGGCTGCTCCTTGAGAAATGATCAAACTATTCGCTCTAACCGGGGGAACCCTCTGATTCTGGACGCCTCCTTGGGGGTACTGGCTGGAGGACCTGGAACAAGAAGGAGAATTCCTGGTCACATTGCACTTTCCATACTTACCCTCGCCTTACCTCCCAGGGATCGCCGGACCGAAGCCCTGGCACCCCACCTGCAGTCGCGGCCATGGCAGTCGTACAGGGACCTGGAAGCCCTGCTAGCCCTCCCTCTGGGGCTATGACTACGGCTGCGCACGTGACTAGGCCTGGGCTGTGCCCCCCACGAGGTTGTAACCGAATGCCCCCCAAAGGAGCCACTGGTCTCCGATGCTAACCCAGAGATGTAGCCGCCACCCCTGGACGCTCTTCTTCCCGACTCTGACGAGCCATCATCCCTGCCAGCCAAAGGACTCCCTCCCTGCCGCGCCTCGGTTTTAGGGAACCTGTTACATCGAGACCTACGCCTGGCCAAGTGCGACCGTCGCCGGCCCCAGGGCTCGTGTCCCGTGAAGCGTGAGTAGTGTGGTCCGCCTGCCCGCTGTGGCCAGCTGTAACATCCAAGGTGCGAGTCCGGTGGCCCATCTGCTTCCTGGACACCTGAACAGCGCCACCCGAAGCCCTGGTAACACACCCCCATGGACACTGTTGCACATGGCGCAGCACATGCCCCGCATCATCGTCATCAACGTTCTGTGGATTGCGAGCCAGAGAGGTTGGGCGTGGAGACTCATCTGAATCAGGACAGCCCTTCCCACACCTGAGAATGCTGCCATAGCAGGAGACCCCCCCCAAGTACCCCAGGGGGCTTTGCGGTCTTTCTGTGCTCACTCCTTGCTGCGTCCCCCTTCTGCAATAGGCCTGCCGTGTTCCCCCCGGCGGACATTCCCAAGGACCCCCTGTCACTGGCTGCCAGGTGCCCCTGCTCGTGGTTAATGACACCCCCCAAACCAGAGGGGCCCACTGCCTGCCTCACCCCTGGGTAAAGCCCTAGAATGCCTGCTCCCACTCCCAACAGCGCCCCCTGTGGTGGAGGGACCTGCTGCTAACCCACCAAGGCCAGTACTTCCCTGAGGGCTGCTTGTCCCTTCAAGAACCAGGAGCCATCCAGACCTGGGACTCTCTTCTTGCCCACCAGGCAGATCACCACCAGGGGGCCCCATCGCCGCTGGAACTCCCAGGCCCTGCCTGCCTCCCCCATGGGAGCCTGCTCTCCAAGCGCGGCACCCGTTGGACCGGGTGTCGTGCTGCCTTGGGGTGATGGTAGTTGCGGTTCGTGAGCACGCCGCCTGGGTTCCTTCGCGGAGGGCGGAGTCAACGATGCCCGCCTCACGCACGGTTGAGACAACTCGCGGCTAGCTCCAGCCAGGCCCGCTGATCCTGTGGGAGTCTCCCCCATCTCCAGCCCCGGGCTGAGGCGTTGCGGTGGCTGCTCCGCGGCCATCTTGCTCTGTTGCTGGCCTCACCGCCGCCAGCCACTTCTGCAGCCACTCCGTCCTTCTGCTCCATGCAGCCTCCAGAACGCAGACCAGCAGATCCTCCACCAACCGCTCAGCCATCCTAAAAGACAAAGAGAAGCTAACCAGGCCCAATCAGAGCAACAAGCGTGCACCAACTCTGCAAGGTAAGAAATTAGAATGAGGGATCCAAAATGGCTGACCCTTTATATCAGCCAACCCAAAAAACACTAACCCACCAATCCCCACTATTGCTCACGCCCCCAGCCCTCCTCCTGTCAGGGCCCTATTCCCTAAGCTGCACTTTCTCAATGGGCTTCATAAATAAATGCTTACATGTTTTTTTGTTTTTGGCGGGGTATGTGATCACTTCTAAACAAATTCCCATGTCTTCCCCCACAAACCATGACTTAACATCATTAAATGGGATGTTCATCATTGAAGGCAAAGTCTGAAGTAAATTTTCACCTTTGCCCATCAAAGAAATAGAAGGATTTATTCATCTTGAATTGTGTAATGTTCTACTGCACACAGTTTAGCAGTTGTATGCCATCATATCGAGAAGGACTAAAACTGTTTAGTATCTTTACATTGACAGTATCAATACAATTTCTGATTGCTTTGATCAATAGCTTATGTAGCTGTAAGGCTTCCAATGCTGTCTATTAGCCCTATTGTACAGCGCTGCAGAATATGTTGGCTCTTATAAATAACTAATACAAATACCATCATATCTTGTAGCCATGTTATATACATATGCTATACTGAATGGGACTTCAGCTCCTGCTGTGCAACTCTCTGTCGTTTAAGTAAAATGACTTAGCGTGCTGGAATGTAAACACTGATTATTGCTCTCACAGCATACGCCCAAAAATCATGTCTCGATTTGCTGTATGACACCTAGCCAATTCCAGAGCTGCATAAAATTAAAGTGCAACTGATTTTTATGTATATTTCCATGAGTACCATTACTTGTTTGTAGAACATTCTACAGCTGTATAAATATAGGCAGGGTTATAGGCAGATTTTTGTACACATTAAATCTGAACACACAAATTAAGGCAAAAATAGCCCAGTTGTGAATTTGAGTTGGAGAATTTTTCCAGATCAGCTATTTTTGCCTCAAATTTTCCATTGAAATTTAATTTGCTCACATGAGCATTCTTATTATTTAATTGCATTCACTTATGCTTTTACCAGAACAAGTCTCATTTTGTTATAACGCTAAGAAAAATGTTTTTTGTTTTTTTTAATGATAATTTTGTAACTAGTGACAAGGTTTGATGTCGAACAGTTATCCCTCTTGATAAATTCAGGTAGAATATAAGAATTTACTTCTTTTTTTTTTTTTATTCTACCCCCTGTAGCATGCATAAATACCTCTGTATCTAGGTAGTTTTGGGAATCTAATCAATTATTTAGCATCTAGAATGTGCAATCAAATTGTAATAATTTAGCCTGCGTCAGCAGCAATATAATAGCTATAATTCTCTTTATGTGATATTTCATCTATATGAAGGTCAGCAGGAAATTTACATGTATAGATCATCTTTAATTGGTTCTATCTGCTATGCACATAAAAGGCAGTCTGACTGATGCTTAAAGGATAGAATGTTGTCTTTTTTGTATATTCTCAACAGTTATCGATCTGCCAGTCATGGCATTCTAATATTAAAGTGATAATCAGTTGCAGATCATGGGAGAGTTTGTCTTGTCTTCTTCATCTACAGCATGGACAAAGTTGCAGGTAGCTGTCTTGGCAGATTGTCCAAAGCTCTCTCTATAGGGAGTTGAGTAATCTTTAGACCAAAGTGCCATTTTAGTCTTATTTCCATGAAATAACCTGCTAAAGAGGATGCTGAGGTCTGGCTCTTTAACTGGTGTTTCTGTAGCTCATTGGTGCATACTAGATGATTTATCCAGATGGTGTACGGTGTGTATATTGGCTTATTTGTGCACTTTATGACAGTGACATATTCCATATGCCACATGAGTAATATAACTTCAGCAAAGAATCTGTGATGTTTTGAGGTTAATTGCAAAGTATTTACAAAGCATTCCAGATGTTCAGGCCCTGGGCAGATAGCACAGCTAAGCGGACAAGGGCACATGTATGAGTGTGGGGATAGATGAGTGTGATTGGTTGTGCATGAATGTGTGGGTGAGCTGCTGCAGCGTTGGATGGTGGCCGGCAATTCCGTGAGCAATATGCTCGCCTCACCTCACCTCAGGTATGGCTGCCGGTGTGGGCCCCCACCGTGGCCTACCTCCTACTGGGGTCTCCCCTGTGGCCCCTGCTCCTCAACAGGGCCCAAGGAGTAGTGCCAGGGGACAGCCTAACCAGCGGGGCTCCAGACACGCGGCCTACTACTGCAGGACGGCATCCCCTACATGGCGGCGGATTACAGGCCAGGGGCGGTGGACGGCGGACAGTACCTTCCCAACGGCGGGCAGCCACCCAGCAGCTTTCCAGGTCTTCCCACGGCTGGGCCCATGGCCCCTTTGGTGAGTAAGCCCGTGAGGGCCACGCGGGGTACCGCTGTACTGCTGTTTGGGCTTGGAGGGGGGGTCCTCCAGTGTGTCGGGAGCCTCCTCTGCTGGTGAGGAAGGCTCCCACGGGTCTGTCTCCCCTGTCCCCCCTCCTGTTTCCTTCCCCCCCCCGGTCTCTGGAAGTGTCCACTAGTTTCTCTTCTTCTCACTCCGGTCCCTCTGCCCCTCTCCCCATCCCTGCCAGGTTTCCCACTCCTCTTTCTGTCCCCCCCCCCTGGCCATCTCTCTGCCTTATCTGGGTCCCCTCTGTCCTCCCCCCCTCTACTCTCACTGGACCCCTCTCCCCCCTGCTGGTCACCACCTCGGCCACCTCCTGTGGGGCGTGGGAGCTGACCAGCAGGTGGCACCTGGAATACCTGTGAGGTCCTCAGTGGATGCTGGAATTCCTGTCACTTTGCCTCAACCTTCTGTGATTGCAGCGCCGAGGTTGGAACGCCAGGCTGCAACGGGTAAGTGTGGTGTTCCCTCCTCTTCTAGTACTTCAGGTCCCACGCTGGGGGGCTCCTCTCAGGTCTTTGTGGGTTTGTAGATCAGTGGGAGCAGGGGGCGGCAGTTAGTGGGGACAACTCTGTTACAGTACCTCCAGTAATAAATGTACAAACCGCAGTTTAGTGAATGCTCCCCGTTCGCAATAATGTGGTCTGGTAGCGTATGCAGTATAACCATGCGAACCGCCAGCCAGGGAACACTCCAAACTCCCGACCGGTACCTTTACGACTCCTTCCCTTCACGAGCTCCAAATACACGAATTGCCAATATTAGCCGAACGCCAATATCTTCCAAGCGGCAAATAATTCCAATGAGCAGTCTCTAGTCGCCGGTAATAAAATCCCCCCAATAACAAGACCAAGCTCCGCTTTGAGGGTAAAACACGAACTGAGTTTACTGTGGGCTACCTGCCCGTATTTATGCAGGTCTCCCACTTGGTGGACACTCCCCTAGGGGACCAAATGGGAGACTGTAATAGCAGAAGGACATAGGGACATTTTAGACATACAACCCCACAATATTCCCAGCATGCATCACAGTTTCCTCCCCTCTGCTCGGGAGATAATTGAGAGGTAATTCAATTATCTTCCAGAGCAGAGGCAAATCGCCATTTTAAATATAAGTCACAAAACACATTAAAATACATAACTTTATAACTGCCGAACGTATTGCATTCGTATAACACATCCCCAGATGTCTGAGTGCATATTATTGGCGAGTAGCGCTCAGATCCCATATGCACAGTTCAATCGCCATGGAGTCAAAGACTATTACAGTTCTTCGGTATGCGATTGACTCCATGGGAAGGCTATCTGGGGTAAGTCCATTCGTGCCTTTAAACCTCTCGAACGGCCGGTGTTCACATACTTCTGTCGATTGAGAAGGGAGGTCGATGGCTTCAGCGGTGTTCGGTTGAAAAAGTGTCCATTTTTAGTTCCATGAAATAACCGTCGAACACCGCTGGTCTTTCACATGGTTAAAATGGCCGCTGCCTCGTGGTCGACATACGAATGACGACCACCCTGTATTCGGTTTTTAATGAGAAGGGTCTGTGGTTAACCGCAACGTTCTAATTGGGATCAATAGGTTGACCAGCAGCACACTTCTCTTCTGGGTGGCCGTCCGTTCGGTAGTTCCGTTCGACAAAAAAAATACATTCCCTTAAACAAGGCATACGAATGGGGAAATTCATACAAACGGCAAAACAGACGAACACAGCAATTCTAGGTTATACGGATGGGTCTGTCACAAACTCTATGGATGGTCAGCTTCCGTCGGTTTGGTCCTCAGCCCAGCACCCTCCTGCGGTTCAGTCCTTGTCCTTGGTGGGTAGGAGTCCATTGCCTTCAGCGCCCCCAGGTCCCCCTTTTCCTGCGGTGTCCTGCGCTGTTGCCAGCACAGGCGACGCTTCTCTCGAGGTGGGTGTTTCGGGCGTGACGCGGCTTACAAGTGCTGGTCTGGCCTGAGCTTGCACTTGAAGCAGGAAATGAGGGAAATAATATGGAAAGAGGAGTTTGAGGAAATATTTTTCCTCCTGCCATTGGAGGAAGCTCCTCCGGTGGTGGAAAAGGACAGTAAGGAGTCCGAAAAGGATAGGGGAAAGTACCGCTAGACATTTGGGAATTAGATTCGGGCATTTTCTATTTTGGCCAGCGTCGTGGGGGAGAAGTCTCCCCAGAAGTGCTCCACGTTGTTCTGCTATCAGAACACTATATGGAACCCATGTCGCACATATGGGGGGCTGGATTGGTGGAGGTACGACGAACAGTTTCGTCAGCGGCTGGCAGTGCATCCCTCGCTGTCCTGGGACCAGATGGATATAGACTTCTGGCTCTCGATTATGACCAGTCCAGCCCCAGGTGTTTGCACATCCTCCTCCTCCTCATCGGCACCCAGCCAGAAGCCGTGCTGTTGTTGGAAGTTCAACGACCGTCACTGTAAGTGGGGGTCCTCATGCCGGTTTAAGCACGACTGCTCCGGTTGCGGTGGTGCCCATCCCATCTCCCGCTGTTTCAAGCAGGGCAAAACTGGCTAAAAAGGGGACATGGTGGCTAAGGGCGATGACTCCAGTAGTCGTAAACATGATGCACCGGTGGCTCAACCTTTATGAATCGTAAGGTGGCATGGATCTTATTGGAGGGGTTTGAGCAGGGTTTTTTGGATCTCCTTCTCGGAGCGCCCTCCCTCACTCTCGGTTCGGAACCTTCGGTCTGTGTGGGAATAACCTCAGGTAGTTCGGGAAAACCTGGATAAGGAAGTCTCTGCCGGGTTTACTATGCATCCTTGATGCGGCTGTTCATATGGTGCGGGCTGCGGGCCCAGGGGGCATTGCTGACAAAGGCGGACGTGGAATCGGCTCTCCACCGGCGACACTCCTCTCACTAACGCTGAGGGTTGAAGGAGGGGGGAGCATGTCTCTCTCTCATGCTCCGTTGTGGTTCCCACATCCTGTGCTGGGAATTGTAAGGTTCTTCTATTATTGGCATAGGGTAGCTGAATTTTGCTTGTCGGATTTTGCCCATGAGGCATATCTCTAACAGTTGTTTGACGGCGGTGACGTCTGGGGTCGCTCGCCCTCAGCACTATATTCGGCTTACTCTGCCCTGCCTGTCTGGCATTCCTTCTTGGCCTCTTACAACAGTAGGACTTACTGGCAGGCCCCGGCGGTCTCTAATGCTGACCTCCACCTGTTTACCAATGCGGCTGGCTCGGTGGGTTTTGGGACCAATATGGGCTAGAAATGGTGTGCTGACTCATGGCCAGAGGACTGGCATGCAGCAGGGCTCACGCGGAACTTGGCTTTTCTGGAGCTCTTCCCCATGGCTTTGGAGGTATGGGATCCCCGACTCACTGACAGATGGGTCGTTTTCCATTGCGACAATTTAGGGGTGGTGCAGGCTATTAATTATTTGACTGCCTCTTCTCCCCCAGTGGTACGCTTGCTGCAGCGCTTGGTCCTGCGCTATTTGGGTCTTAATGTGTCTTGTAGGGCTGTACATATCCCGCGGGTTTGCAATATAATGGCTGATGCTCTCGTTCGCAGTGGGACGTGTTTCGGGCAGTGGCTCCGCAGGCCGAATTGGAGGGTGTCCCATGCCTAGTGTGGTCACTAGGTCTGGCACTGATGGAGTTGGTCCATGGGTTGGTCTCAGTGGCTACATGGGCCCGCTATAATAAGTTGTGGAGGGAATGGGACGGGTTGGAGCAGTCCCTTGGGGGTTTTCGGGACTCGAATGCAGGGTCTGGTACGTTTCTTAGGGGCGTGGGAGGCTGCGGGGTTGTCCCCCTTTGTGATGTTCTAGTTGTGGTGTTGGGAAGACGCTACCAAAGCATTTATAGTCCGCCATGTCCTTAAGGGTTTGTGGCGGGGGGTGTCCTCACCGGACTAGAGGTGTCCTGTCTCATGTGCTCTATTGGCCAGTCTGTGCAATTCCTTACCTAAGGTTTGCCATTCTGAGTTTGAGGCCCATCTCTTTCGGCTGGCTTTTTCCCTGGTGTTTTTTGGAGCCATGTGGATTGGGGAGCTGGTGTGTCTTAGTAGTCAACAGGTGTGGTGGGTGCTGTTTGGTGATGTTTCTTGCACAGAGGATCAGATTTCCTTCAGGATTCGCCGCTCAAAGACTGATGTCTTTGGGAGGGGTAAGTGGGTCCGACTGGGGGCTGTGCCGGGTTCTGGCATTTGTCCCGTTTTTTCCTTCGGTGAGTATTGTTCCTTACGCCCAGCTTCTACGGCCAACCCCCTTTTGGTGCATGAGGACGGTAGCTTTCTCTCTCACTTTCAGTTTATTATGTTGTTCCGCTTGGGGCTCAAATTTCTGGGTATTGATAGCAGGGAGTTCAGGGGGCACTCATTTCGTATAGGGGCGGCCACTGAGGCCTCTAGACTTGGCATGCCAGGCATATTTCTTATATTCGCCCGGCTTGTCTCCCGAGTTGATTTCTCTCCACAGATCCGGTTCCCCCCAGGATTTAGATCATGGGACACTCCTATGTCTATTGGGCCAGGCAGCGTGCGACGGCCTGGAGGCAAGTAGTTGGGTTTAAGCCTTCCGAAGTGGAGATTCGGTGGTTTGGTACAAGAGGCATGAGGAGGGTGTGGCTCCTCCCTGACTTAGTTCAGTTGTCCCGCCTCCTGGGGGTTTTGAGTGTCCTGGTGATCCATCTGCGGGGGAATGACCTGGGTTCGGTGCCTATATGGGACTTGGTGTCGGCCATTAAACGTGACTTGGCACGCATTTTAGTTCTATTTCCTGATTTACACCTGGTTTGGTCAGAGGTAATTGCTCCTAATTTCTGGCAGCGCGCTCGGAAACAGAGTGCCATGGAGTGCTGCTGCCGAAAATTGAATAGGAGGGTTTCTAGGTTTTTATTGGGGGTTCGGGGGATTCCGGTTCGCCATAGGGTTTTTGAGCGGGATGCAGCCAATCTATTTCGAAGGGATGGGGTGCACTTGACAGAGGTCAGGCTCGACCTCTTTAATCTCGCTCTGCAGGAAGCTGTGGAACAGGCCATGGGTGGTCTTGGTGGGGTCCCCCATGATTTTAGGCGTAAAACAGCGGGGTTGTGGCTGGGGGTATGTCCTTGCCAATTAAGTTTGAGGTGGTTAGGTTAATTATGTGGAATGTAGTGAGCAAGTTTTCAGGTCTCAACCTCCCCTGCTCTAATGGGTTAACCTTAGGTTACCTGTTATGTCGTGCCCAACAAGCGAGGAAAAGGTCGGCTGGTGGTAAACATTGGAAGGAAAAGGAGTTTAAGTCAAGGGGGGAGGTGAAAGGAAGTGGTACAAGTTTATTGGCAAGGACGGTTGGGTTACACTGTATGACACTATGTGTCAAGTTATATGTTAAGTTATGGTTATTTATGTTTTGACATTTTGGTTATATCAAAGAAAAGAGAATATGAAAATACACCTACCATAGACTGGTCATTTCTTTGTCAATGGGCAAACTTTCAAAGTCAGCCGGGGATCAAATACTTTTTTCCCTTACTGTACCTACTGACACCATTCACAGTTCTATTTTACATTACTATTTTTTTTCTTCTCTGCTAAATCACATAGATTGTGCTTCTGCTGTCTTTTCTCCCTTACTATATCAAAAGTACAGTATTCAAGATATTTCATGATATATCCATACCTTTCTATTGTTATCCACACTATTACTTGTGAATTGTCTAAACAATCTAGTTTGTTATGCTTTGCACTACAAAAATAAAGAATGTAAAAAAAAATCACAGCTAGGAAACCTAAATTAAAGAGGTTCTGAGGGAACTGAAAGTATCATTCTCAGAATTGTTACTGCTTGTACTTCAGATACTTATCATATGTTTCTGCCTAACTCCACACAACAAAATGTAAATATTTTCTCCCTGAAAAAATAACCTTGGAATGAGGATATGAGCCAAGAACAACCTGTCCCCACCATAATTCCACACCTGAGTATGAGGTAATATCTTAGTAGATTTAAAAAAAACAAAAAAACTGTTTCTGCCTTCCAGTAAACAGTACTTTAACAGAGTTCAATGAAGAAACAGCCTAACAAAAAGTATAAATATATTCAGATTGTCTCATTTGTTACTTTATACCTTTACCATTTACTGTGATCCACCAATATTCTCTGTGAGAAGCATTGACTCCAATTCTGCTCAGAGAGAAGCAACGGGGACACACTAGGATGTTTGGTTTTTTTTTTTTTGCAAAAGGGAGAACTATTGTCAATTGTTAGTTAATTTCAATATTAAGGACAAAGTAACCAAGCTGCAAATTGCAATTTTTCCAGTTCAACTATTTTGGCCTTACATATGAAATTTACTTTGGATTCCCTATTCCTTACCTTATTAAATAACTCTGCTAGTGTCTGCGAATCTGGGGTCACACTACAACAGGAAAAATATCTGGCACCCAACTGATGTCTCAGAAATTAGAACATTTGGGGCATTAACCCTAGTAATGCATATTGTTAAAAAGCCAAGTATCAAGTCCTACTGGCACAAGCACTTAATCCTGGCTACCCCTCTTTTCCGTGTTTCCCCAGAAATTACTCATTTTTTCAAAGCTCTACAGAATGTGGTCTCTTATCTTATTCCTGTCTGACAAATGTTCCCAAAATTATATCCAACACCAAAACCTATCTGTTGACAAATCTAGAAAATCTAATACAGGTAGATTGATTTTTAAGCAATATATCCCTTTAAAGTGGTCATGATATGGCATTAAATAGTATACTTTATGCAAATCCACTAATTACACACATGGCATTTCATATTTATGAAGTAAAGGATAGCCATCTTGACCAACCAGGATGCTCTAAATTTGTGGGTACAAATGGCAAAATTGTTTTGGATCTGCTCCTTCCCTGGTTAAATAAAAGTTATCATCTATGAGTTAATAATTATTATACTAGTATTGATTTATAAATACAAAAAAGCAAGTCCTGCGCTCAAACTCCCATTACTCCTGGGCAGCAGCAACGACCATAGTACACATCAGCCCCCAATACATACAGTAAAAAACAAAGAAAAAAGTTACCCGCACGATTACAAATCCTTATGCATATTTAAACAAATGAATCTTATTTAGTTTCTCCTATGGCCATGAGAGAGTTTAGCCCACCTCTCAGGAAAGGTTTGCCTTGACGTGGCAGGTGGGCTAAACTCTCTCATGACCATTGGAGAAACTAAATCACCTCTGTGACGAAGTGCCCTTCGCCACTTGTGCCTGGAGAGGACTAATTGCCAGCCTCCTGCCCTGCGACTATGGCCCCTGGAAGATTTTGCCCTTTAAATACGTTATTTAGGCATCTTGGATTTTATTAGACTGGTTCTGGCCCTTTCAATGCTCTGACAAAGGATCTGCAGTTTTGCTATGCACTTCGGATGCAGACTGTGAAGATACCCCTGTTTTATGGACTTAGTTTGACTGTTTTGTTCCCCCCTCCCTTAGAACACCAGTTTAAACCCTTAATAACTGTCATATTTTCAAACACTGTCTGTCTTTAACTGTCATTTTGTTTTCCTCTGAGGAGGAGTTGTTTTGCTGCATGAGTGCTGTTGCTTTTGTGTGCTCATTAAACAGACCTGCTTGACCATTTCTTGAAGCCTTGGCTCATGCTTGGGGGATGGGATAAGTCTGCAGTGCTGATGGTGTCGGTTGGAGTGCTTGGAGTCCTCGGCAAGCACTAGGAGCATCGATTGACGGAGGTACTCGGTTGGAGTGCCAGCGGGTCCGTCACAACCTCCATTTGTTTAAATATGCATAGGGATTTGGGAAGAGCTCGGGTAACTTTTTTCTTTGGTTTTTATAGTATTGATTTATGTAAAAGTGTATTCTGTTTTGAAACCCTAGCATGTGTTACATTGCGTAAAACATACAAAAGTATCACCCAAACCCTGGCTAGTGGCAGAAACGGTAAAGGTTTATAGTCCATGGAACAGCCTAGCAGGGGAATGGGCCTTGACAGGGCCAGCAGTTAGGCATGGGAAGAGTTAAGTGGGAAGGTTAATGGAGGGGGCGGGGCTTTAGGCCTGTCATATATAACACCATCTTGAGTAGTGGCCATCTTAAGCAAATCTGCACTTACCTGTTAGTTGTCTGTCAGGCTTGTGTGGGTTTTCTGTTTTGTTTTCCAGATGGATTTGATTGAAGAGTTCCAGGCTGGAGTGCATGCTGTCATGAGAGATCGTGGTTTTGCATGGCTGCAGGAGAGGAGTGGAGACTAAGTCCCAGTGAGGTGCCAGCTCATCGCCGCAGGAGGAGCCCATCGACGGCTGCCGGGAGGGCGAGGGGCGGTGAGCCAGGCACTGGACCAGAGGGTTTGTGTCAGACACAATGGCCTGCGGTGGCGGATCCTCCTGCTGCAGGCCAGGAGCAGGTGTTCACGCAGCCGCATGTTGCAGCCAGAAGAGAGCCTGCATGCAAGTCTCACAGGAGGATGTCGGGCTCCTTGGTACTCCGTGGTACTTGGTATTATTATTTACAGATCACTTGGAGTGCTTTCAATGTAGGGTAATAACTGCTTGATCCAAGGATAAATCTGACTGCCATTCTAGGGTCAAGAAGGAATTTTTTTCCTAGCTTGTTGCAAAATTGTGCTTCAAACTGGGTTTTTTTTGCCTTCTTTTGGATCAACAGCAAAAAACTAATTTGAGGTAGGCTGAACTTGATGGACGCAAGTCTCTTTTCAGCTATGTAACTATGTAACTATGTAATAATTTTCAAGAAGAATACAAATTTTAAAAGCGCCCTGGCCCCTAGTTATTGTGATGGAATTTTGGTGAAATGTAAATTTAGTAGGCCGAGATATGTGTATGTTGTATCAGTTAGTTAGTTACACGTAGCTAAGATACTGACATCAATGTACTGAGCATGTGCAGGAATGCAGGAACTGAAATCACACTCCTTTCTCCTTTGTTTCGAATGAGCCATGTGGACTGCCCATATAAGGAAATACAGATCCTGTCCACCGATTGGTTAAGGGTATGTGCGGGTGGAGCTATTAATGGGAGGAGTTATAGTTCTATAAAAAGCATGTACTCCATGTGTTCGGCCCTCAGACCTGTTTTGGAATGTTAGTTCATCTGAGACCCGATTGTTATGTTAATAAAGACCTTACTTCCTGAAAACCTGCATCCATCTTTCTGTGTCTGGCTTCTGCAAGTTTACTCGGTTACATCTTTGGTGCTTTGGGTCCGGGAACCTCATCGCACGGAAGCTGGCGCAGAGATTTGAGACGGTAAACTTTTTTCCAATGTTCTCTACGGCAGCACCCCTGATCTTCTGCGTGGACATCCCTTCATCTCGGCGCCACTGGGCTCCTTCGCCCAGGAGATCATCGGCCTTTACGTAGTAAGTACCGGGGTGCCCCATCGATGAGTGTGAGCCCAGGTTCAGGAACGAAGAGGTAAGACTGATACCGTTAGAGTGGTAGGTCCACAAGGCGTTTTATATTTGGAAACCGGTTATTGGATTGCCCCCTCCCTCTGGAGGGAAGAAGCAAAGGCGCACCGCTTATCTGGAAATTAGACGCTCTGTAGTCAGCCCGTCTAATATAGGTGGTTTGGGTCAGGCTAAATCTTGGTGTAAATAGTTTATGCCGGACACCTGTGTCCTGTCTTGACTAGCGTGTCTAGGTGTAAATTTCAGTCGCTAGGTCGGGGAGGCCGGCGAGACTAAGCAGATTTTGGTGTACATTCCGTCTGCTAGTTCTCAACCTATCTTGGCTAAGTGTGCCCTGTTGTAAATTCAGCCACTAGACTATTGATAGAGTAGATAGACTAAATGGGTACTGTTGTAAATTCCGCCCACTAGTTCGCTATATGTGGTGCTTGGGCAGCTTAGACTAACCGAATCCTGGTGTAAATAGTTCGATAGTTCTCGAGGTGCTGGCCAATTAGAATAGTTGGGATTATTGTAAATGTTAAATATACTGTAGTTGGTGAATTGTATGTCCTGCTAGAAAGCTTGAGCTCTGCCGTCTAGTGGGAGTGTAAATTGTGTGTATACTGTATAATAGTGTACGGTATTATAACCATTAACATGTACTATAACTACTGACGTTGTGTAAAAATTAATTAAAACTGTTGTCTTATGTTATATGTGTAACACCATAACTGTTACTAACTGATCTGTGACTTTAAAACTGTATTATAACCACTTGCTAACTGTACCATAACCACTGATTGTAAAGATGAGGTTAGTAGAATGTGATATAGTCGGTTAGTTAAAAGTTGATTTAGAATGTGGATAATTGTAGGGTTTGATTTATAGTTACAGAGATAAGTATCTAGTGTTTGGTAAATCTTTGTGAGTGAGATGTTGTGATATTACTGTATGTACGAGAATTCTCTGCGTATTTACGTGTGTGTGTGTTTGGCCTAGCAACTGTGCCACGTGGTGCTGTTGCCAGGGAAACAAGTGTGATCGTTGGAAGTGTGTTTGGGGTATTTTGTTTCTTTGTATTAGACGCTCCGTTGCCAGTATGGGTGCGTCTGACTCAAAGATTGTTGATCCCTTGTAGTGTATGTTGAACAACTTTGCAAAGGGATATAAAGTTTGTGATTTGGGGGTGAAATTATCCCCAAAGCGTTTGACTACATTATTTAGTAGAGAGTGGCCTGTCTTGGTGACCGCATAGCCTCCACGTGGTAGTCTTCTATCGGGTTAATATAGGATTTCAGCAAGGCTGTTCTATATATCCAGAATTAATGTCACTTCTGGTTCCTGGTCAGGCTCCTCCCAGCCCGGCCCGCATTATCCTGTTGACTGAACTTCCGACCGGTAAAATTAACCCGCCTCATTCTCCTTACCTTACTACCCCTAGACCGGAACTTACTATAAAACAGCCTTGCTGAAATCCTATATTAACCCGATAGATGACTGGTACCCTTCAACCCCAACATTACCAAATGCCCCTCTCGACTTACACCAGGCCCAACACACGTTGACGAAAATGGCCAAATACAACAGGCAGATCCAGTGTTTGTCTATGTCCCCTTCACCACAACTGATCTATTCAATTGGAAGACTCATAACTCTTCGTATACCGACAAACCTCAAGTCATGACAGATTTGGTTACCTCTATTATACAAACACACAATCCCACTTGGGCCGATTGCCAGCAATTATTATTAACTTTATTTAATTGTGAGGAAAGGACCCGGATTAATCAAGCGGCTATTGAAGCGCTTGAGGAAACGGCCCGTAATCAAAATCAGGCCAATTCAGCTGCATGGGCTGCAGCCCATTATCCAAATGTTGACCCAAATTGGAATGTGAATGGTGCTGACATGCCCCAATTAAGGGCTTATCGGGAAGCCATTATTGCTGGTATGAAGACAGGAGGGAAGAAGGCAATCAATATGTCAAAGACGGCTGAGGTGTTGCAAAAGGTTGATGAGTCACCTAGTGCCTTTTATGAAAGATTATTGGAGTCATATAGATTGTATACTCCTCTTAATCCAGAGGCCCCTGAGAATTTTCGAATGATTAACTCAGCATTTGTCAGCCAGGCCCAAGGTAATATTAAAAGAAAATTGCAAAAGTTAGAGGGATTTGTAGGGATGTCCATATCACAGCTAATGGAGATCGCAAATAAAGTATATATGAATAGGGAAACTGAGATAAAGCGGGAGGAAGAACGTAAAATGAGGAAGAAGGCAGATATGCTAGCGGTAGCTATCACAAGTGAAGAAAGACAGGGAAGGGAGGTGAATAAAGGAGTCGAGAATAGGCTGAGTAAGGGACCTTTTAGTAGGAATCAATGTGCGTTTTGTAGAGAGGAAGGACATTGGAAGAATGAGTGTCCACAGAGAGAGCATTATGAAAATAATAGACAAGGAGAGAGAAGAGTACAGGGAGGTTATAGTGGTAGTTATAGAGGAAGTTTTGGAGGGAACGGTGGGAATAGTAGAGGGAGTGTTCAAGGAGATAGATATTATCCACCTACTCAGAGACCAAGAGATAGAGAGGATAGAAATTTTGTGGGTCTGGCTGACACTATCATGGAAGACTATTGATACCGACCGGGCTCCATCTCCTTTGGCCGAGCGGAGCCTATGGTCGATGTAGCAATAGGGGGAAAGAGAAGTTCTTTCATGTTTGACACTGGTGCTGAACATTCCGTGGTGACTAAACTGGTGGCTCCGCCTTCAGGAAAAACTACTACTGTGATAGGAGCTACTGGGAGAAGCGCAGCTAGACCAGTTCTTAAAACTCGCACTTGCATTCTGGGAGGCCATTTGGTGAAGCACCAGTTCCTATATATGCCAGAGTGTCTGATTCAACTTCTAGGATGAGATCTATTATCGAAGCTTCAAGCCCAGATAACTTTTCTACCCAATGGATCAACGTCTCTGAGGATTAATGGATTACCAGGCACTTATACTCCATAATGACAAGTGTAAACCCTAAGAGTGATGAACCTTTTTTTTGACATTCCAGGAGTATGGGCAGAGAATAATCCACCTGGGCTTGCTTGTAATATTCCACCTATACATATTGAACTAAAGCTTGGGGCCTATCCTGTGAGCCTTCGTCAGTATCATATACCTCAAAAGGCTAAGAAAAACATACAGACCTACTTGGATAAGTTCGGAAGGTATGGCATCCTAAAATTCTGTACTTCCCCCGGAACACTCCATTATTACCTGTTCAGAAACCAGGATCAGATGAATATCGTCCTGTACAAGATTTGAGAGCAGTTAATGATGCAGTAGTCAATGTACACCCAGTTGTACCCAACCCTTATAATCTGCTTGCTTTGATACCAGGTGGGGCAACCTACTTCACAGTTCTAGACCTTAACGATGCTTTCTTTTGCCTTCAGATTGCTGCTGAGAGTCAGTGTATCTTTGCTTTCCAATGGGAAAATGCTGTTACAGGTTCAAAGCGTCAGATGACCTGGACCAGACTACCTCAAGGGTTCAAGAATTCACCTACCCTATATGGATCTGCATTAAGTCAGGATTTGCAAGATTTCAAGTCCATCCCAGGAGAATGTGTATTGCTTCAATACCTGGATGATCTTTTGATAGCGGCTGTTACTAAAGAGATATGCTAACAAGCAACTTATGATTTGCTTCACATTGTATGGAGAGCAGGATACAAGGTATCAAGGAAGAAAGTGCAATTGTGCCAGTCAACTGTTAAATATTTAGGATTCCATATTTCCGAAGGTCAAAGAATAATGGAACCTGAAAGAAAAGAAGCAGTGTGTCGGATATCTATACCTAAGAATAGAAGACAAGCGCGAGAATTCTCAGGAGCAGCAGGATTCTTTAGGATATGGATTCCTAATTATGCGATACTGGCGAAACCTCTATATGAAGCTGTGAAAGGCACAGAATATGACCCCTTTTTGTGGACCTCTGAACAACAGAAGGCATTTGAGGATGTTAAGAAAGCTCTTATGAGTGCCCCAGCCCAAGGTCTACCAGATCACACGCGTCCTTTCTATCTGTACGTACATGAGCAAAGAAGAATGGCTGTGGGAGTATTAACTCAGTATTTGGGATCATGGCAAAGACCTGTAGCTTATATGTCCAAACAGTTGGATGCAGTGGCCAGTGGTCTTCCACCTTGTCTGCGAGCAGTGGCCACCGCTGCCCTATTGGTAGCAGAAGCTGACAAGCTCACATTGAGTCAGGAACTCTATGTGCGAGTACCCCATGCAGTACAGACCCTATTGGATTACAAAGGAAATCATTGGTTTAGCAACAGTCGAATGACCAAATATCAAGCTATGTTATGTGAAAATCCAAGAGTACACCTCGAAACTGTCAATAATTTGAATCCAGCTTCCCTTCTGCCCCAGACTACTGAAAGTCAACATGATTATTTGGAAATAATGGATGAAGTGTTTTCAAGCAGGCCTGATCTTCATGATTTCCCCATCCTGAATCCGCACATACAGTATTATACGGATGGTAGTAATTATGCGAAAGAAGGTATACGTTATGCAGGGTATGTGGACTATGGCCCCCTGTTAAAAGACATCTTTTTACCTGCAGAAAAGATTTATTCATTCTTTTCTGCCTGGTGTTCGGTAGATTCAATCTACCGAACAACCGCACGAATGACTGGACCACCTGGGAGCTGGAGTGTGCTGGCAATTAGCCTCCCTGAAGCTGCGGTTAACCGCAGCTTAATTGAAGAATGCTGGGTGGCCGTCATTCGTATCACGAAAACGAGGTCGCGGCCATTTTAAACATGCGAATGCACAGCGGTGTTCGACGCTTAATTCATGGAACAGAAATTGGACACAGTTTTGCGCGAACACCGCTGAAGCCGCCGACCTCCCTTCTTGTTCAGTGAAAGTGCACGAACGGCCCGGTGTTCAGTACTTTTGTTGTATGTGTTATACCCCAGATAGAAATCCCATGGAGCTCATTCGCATGAAACTGACTGTGTAAAGACTTTAGCTCCATGGCGATTAAACTGTATTCGTGTGGTCTGAGCACCATTCGCTTAATAATGTGCGCTCAGACCTGAGCTATCTGGGGATATGTTAAATGTATGCTTTTAATGTTATGTGTATCACATAGTGTATTTTAGTAGTAATTCCTGTGTTAGTATCCCCACGTGCATAATGGCGATTTGCCTTTGTCTTGGGAGATAATTGAATTACTTCTCAATTATCTCCAAGGCAGAGGGGAGGAAGCCAGGATGCATTGTGGGAATAAAATGTGACTGTGTGTCCTGTTTGGCAGATTGTCTGTCTTTTGTCACAGTCTCCCATTTGGTCCCCTAGGGTAGTGTCCACCAGGTGGGAAACCTGCATAAATACTGGGCAGGTAGCCCTCATTAAACAGACCACTGCTTGACCCTCAACACCGAGCCTTGTCTCGTCTTTGGGGGGATTTACTGAATGCTCATAGAGACTGACTGCTAGGAGTGTAAGCCGCTTGGATGCTTTTCCTATTCATCTGCTAGCAGCGATTCATATGGTTCCAGTTCGTGTGTTTGGAGTGCTATATTGGATGCCGTTCGGGAGTTTGGAGCATTCCCTTATTGGCGGTTCATGAGTTTGGTGTTCTACAATAGCTCTGCCTGCATCTCTGAAAAGGGGGACGATCGCTTAAACGGTTTTTATCCCTTGTGTGCAAAACGGTCCGTTACATGCGGTAACAACCATAGACAAGGTGATAGAAGCACGGCCACTGTCGAAAGGGACATCAGCACAGAAGACAGAACTGATTGCATTAACAGGGGCCTTGCAATTAGCTGAAGGGTTGAGAGTGAATATTTACACAGATTCGAAATACGCTTTTCTAACCACCCATGCCCATGGAGCATTGTATAAAGAAAGGGGATTGTTGAATTCAGAAGGGAAAGAAATCAAGTATGCAGCAGAAATACTGTTAGAGGCAGTATGGGAACTGAAGGAAGTCGGTATTATACATTGCAGGGCACATCTGAAAGGTGATAGTGATGTAGTAAAAGGAAATCGCATGGCCGATAGTGCAGCAAAACATGCCGCTGAATCCGGGCAAGAGGAATATGTGGGGTATGTTGCTGCCCTTGTGCCGGCACCTCTGTCTCAATGGACTCCGATATATACAACCCAAGAGATGGAGTGGTTGAGGACTGAAGCTGGGAAATACTTGGAGAATAATTTGTATCAGTTAGAAGATGGAAGAAGAGTTATTCCGACATCTCTGGCTATAGAGATTGTTCAGAACTTCCATAATGGTACACATTCAGGAAGAGATAGTATGGAAGAATCTCTCAGGAAACATTTCTACATACCAAGATTATCCAATCTTACTCAAGCTATTGTTCGAAGATGTGTTTTGTGTGCTCGAAACAATGCAAGACAAGGCCCTGTCAAACCCCCTGGAGTTCAATATATGGGAGGACTCCCAATGTCAGATTTGCAAATAGACTACACTGTAATGCCTAAATCTGGGGGATATCGTTACTTGTTGGTAGCTGTGTGTACCTACTCAGGTTGGGTAGAAGCTTGATCAACTCATACAGAAAAGGCAAGAGAAGTTGTACGATTTCTGTTGCGAGAAGTTATACCCAGATATGGACTTCCGTGTTCTATGGGATCAGACAATGGTCCAGCCTTTATCCATCAGTGTTTACAACAATTGACTCATGTGCTTGGTATTAAGTGGAAACTTCATACAGCATATAGACCTCAGAGTTCTAGAAAGGTGGAAAGGATGAACAGAACAAAGAAACCTAATTGGCTAAAACATGTCAGGAAACTCAGCTCAAGTGGAATGTACTTTTCCCAATAGCTCCTTTGTGGATACGTAGTACTGCTACCAGAAGAATGGGTCTGTCTCCCTTTGAAATTGTGTATGGGCATCCACCTCCCATACTCAGTAATCTAAGGGGGGACTTGAATCAGTTGGGTGAAGGAATTACTCGGCAGCAGGTTGTAGAGTTGGGTAAAACTATGGAGGAAGTACAGAAGTGGGTGCAAGAAAGGTTACCTGTGAACATATTTCCACCTGTTCATTCCTATCAACTGGGAGATCAAGTGTGGATAAAAGAATGGAATATTGTTCCATAAGGTCCAAAGTGGAGGGGTCCTTATGTTGTTCTTTTATCTACTCCAACAGCTGTAAAGGTGGCAGAAGTGACTCCGTGGATTCATCATTCTGCGGTTAAACCAGCGGCAGATTCTTGGCAAGCTATTCCAGATTCTGAAAATCCTTGCAAGATCCGATTAAAGCGAGTAACTCAGTCGGAGTGAGGAATAATACGAGGAGATATTAGTTGAAAGTAACAACAGATATCAGTAAGTAGGTGTTTTGACGGCCATAATAAAGCCTGACCACCTACCTACGTGTCATAGCCAGAGTGTCTCGAAGGGACCTCTGTGAAGAAAAGTGAGGATCAGAAGAACGACAATCCTTGCAGCCCTCACAATCAGGAAGCTGAGGTGCCGTCGCACGGTCGAAGAGTAGAAATGAGGACTTCTGAAATAAAATGTAATATTATGTGTTTAGGCATTTTTGTGATTTTTCAGGAAGGTAAAGGTGAGGACATACAGAGTTGTGTTAGCTGCATTTAGACTATGAAAACAGGTAACCAAATATCCCAAACTCTCATTTGACACTCACAGTATGAGTGTAGGGGATCTGTATCTAAGTGTAGATATTTAGATATAGATTACAGTGTGTGCAAACCAATATCAGGAGAGCCTAAATGTTTTGATCCCCAATTCCAACCCCATACAATTTGGTTGGTAATTCGGAACAGTAACTCCCAGGGGACCTTGATAAATATGACTGTGATAAATACCATATATTCTACGGGCATTCTACTATTTGATGCATGTAAGGCGATCTCTGGTAGTGGAAAACCTTGGAATGTATGTGGTAATCTTAAATGGGGATGAACTCATGGGTTTAATGATAAATATTTATGTCATAGTAAAAGATCTACTGATCCTGATTGCCCAAATAGGGATTTAAATTTTTGTCCATATTGGTCTTGTGTAGGGTGGGCGACCTGGGGAAAAACAGTGGATCAAGATATGATTATCCAAAGGTTGCCCACTACACCACACTGTAAGTCTATGAAATGTAATCCTGTCCATATGACCATCTCTAATCCACAACATTTTATTGATAAGTTTGGAAATATATTTGGGTTCCAAATATATGGCACAGGAGTAGATCCAGGGACCATAATATATGTAGGACTTGAAACTGAGACGATAGCAACTCAAACTCATCAGGTTTTTCATTCCTTCTATGAGGAGATGAGTGTTGAGGATAAAATTCCCCATAATGTTAAGAAACTATTTATTGATTTGGCTGAGAGTATTGCGGGTAGTCTTAATGTAACTAATTGCTTTGTATGTGGAGTTTCTTATATGGGAGACCAGTGGCCATGGGATACTTTCTCAATACTTTCTCAGTCTGATCATCAGGTAAGTACTAGAGGTAAATCAGAGTGGCGGTTAAAAACCTCTATTATAGGTCATGTATGTTTAGCCATTGTATACCATACCTGTTGGCGAGTTAACATGTCTAGGACAGAAGGCCTATAATGCCGATACTAAAGATACTACTTGGTGGTCAGCTTCAAATGTCTAAGAGCCTACTAATCCATTTGCCAATTACACCCATTTAAAAGAGGTATGGTTTGACTTATCTGCTACATCCAATTGGAAAGCCCCAGCAAATTTATATTGGATCTGTGGTAAGAAAGCATATTCAGAGTTACCACAAGATTGGGAAGGGGCATGTGTATTAGGTATGCTCAAACCATCCTTCTTCTTGTTGCCAATTGAGATAGGAGAGACCTTGGGAGTTAAGGTTTATGATGTAAATCATAAAAAGAATCGAGCATCCTTGAATATAGGTAGCTGGGAAAATGATGAGTGGCCTCCCCAACGCATTATTAATTATTATGGACCTGCTACTTTGGCAGAAGATGGTACCTATGGATATAAAACCTCAATATATATGCTGAACCGTATTATAAGACTACAGGCGGTGGTTGAGATTATCACTAATGAGACAGCTCAAGCACTTAATGTTCTAGCTAAGCAAACTACTCGGATGAGATCAGCCATCTATCAAAATAGATTAGCTCTGGACTACCTATTAGCAGTAAAGGGAGGTGAACGCGGAAAGTTTAATTTCAGCAACTGTTGTTTGTACATAGATGATGAAGGGCAGGCAGTGGCTGAACTTACAAGCCACATGGTTAAACTGACACATGTACCTACTCAGGTCTGGAATGGGTATAATCCTAGTAATTGGTTTGGAAGTTGGTATGAGCAGCTTGGAGGGATTAAGGCGTTAGTAGGAGGAGTAGTATTCCTTATATTCTTATGTCTCTTTCTGCCCTGCCTAATTCCATTAGTGGTCAGATCTATACGTAGTATCATAGAGAGTACTATAGAAAGAAAGACAGCTGCTCATGTAATGACTGTCTATAGATATGAATCCCTAGCCCAAAGAGAACATATTCAGGATGAGGAATACTGAAGGAGTTTGTGATGATGCTAAGATGCTTACAAGGTCTGTTCTGTTCCAATGGCTACTTGAGAGGTGTTGGTAAACTATGATTGGTGATGCATCTGGAATAATTTTGTATCAGAGGCATCAAAGGGGGGAATGTGATGGAATTTCAGTGAAATGTAAATTTAGTAGGTCGAGATTTCCACATGGCATATGTGTATGTTGTATCAGTTAGTTAGTTACACGTAGCTAAGATACTGTCATCAATGTACTGAGCATGTGCAGGAATGCAGGAACTGAAATCACACTCCTTTCTCCTTTGTTTCGGATGAGCCATGTGGTCTGCCCATGTAAAGAAATCCAAATCCTGTCCACTGATTGGTTAAGGGTATGTGCGGGTGGAGCTATTAATGGGAGGAGTTATAGTTCTATAAAAAGTATGTACTCCATGTGTTCGACCCTCAGACCTGTTTTGGAACGTTAGTTCATCTGAGACCCGATCGGTATGTTAATAAAGACCTCTTATTTCCTGAAAACCTGCATCCATATCTCTGTGTCTGGCTTCTGCAAGTTTACTCGGTTACATTATAGCATTAAACCTAATAAGAAAATCCACATAAGACAAACACTATCTGGTTTTAGAGGTTGCTTGGATTGCAAAGCCTGTAAAACAACAGTCAAAACAACAGGAATCCAAAGGGATTTCTCCAGTACGGTAGCCGGTAAAGGATATAAGATTAAGGAAGCTATTGACTGCCACACGGACTACGTGGTATATCTACTACATGTCTGTGTGGCAAACAATATGTGGGAAAAACTAAAAGAAAACAAAAAATTAGGATTATTGAATATCTTAATAATATTAGAAAAAGAATAACTAACCATACAGTCCCCACACATTGCAACAGTTGTCCTTCATTCAACTGGAAAAAGCTGAGTTTTATCGGCATTGAACATATTAAGCCCCATTGGACTCTCGAACCTGAAGGTCATAATGCCGATATTAATATCATTTGCTTTTTATAATGTAAATGAAGACAGTCTACTATTTTTTCATATTCTCTTTTTCATTATTATTTTTATATTTTTTTTCTTTCATTTTTCTAATTATTATTATTTTTATTTTACTATTCATTGTTATTTATGTTTCATTATATTATTAGTTTATGTTTATTTTCACATTGATATTATTTTATCTTTTATATTTATTTTCATTATTATTATTGAGTTTACTCTTATTTTTATTTTATTTTATTATCATTCTCATTTTTGTAGACTGCTTCCATATTTTACAATTTATGTACGAAAATAAACACCCTGTTTTAGGTTAGTATCTGGACATCTATCCCCAAATAGATTTTATTCCACCTAGACATCATGGGACCCCCCCGCGTCTATTGAGCGATGTCTCGTTGGGCCCACGTCCCTTAGGGAAATCGTGGTGCCTTCTCAGGCTCAAATATATTGTGGCCCTTTTGCGCCGGGCGATCCCCGTCCTCGCCCGAGGAAAGAGAGCGGGAAGAGGGGGGGGGAGGTAGGGATGGGTGGGAATGTGTAAGGGTGGGAGGACTGGAAGGTGTGGGGCATAGCTATGGTGTGGCATGAGTCTATCCTGACTCCCGAGTTAGAGCACTGGCGTTAGTTAACATGGCAGATCATATGGGTGGAGCATTGTGATGTCACATGGGGGGGGTGTACGGCAAACTTAACTTTTGCCTAGGGAGGCAAAAATCCTTGAACCGGCCCTGGGTATAGGAGACAGTTGCAAGCTAGGTTAGATATAATGGTCAGTAGAAATATAGAGACTATAGGTAATCCTGACGCTTGCTAGCAAGAGAGGTGTAAATACAAAGAGATACTTTAATAGTAAAAAGTTAAGCCACTTTCTATAAACAATGTCATTGAATTCAAGATGGGAGGGTGGGGTATTAGTATCCTCTGAACTCCTCCTGCAAAACAGGGTCTGTTGTATATAGATAAAGTACCTCTAATACACAAGAGGTTAAACAGTACACCAATATGGTTGCAATAGTTAATAAAGAAGAGTCAGAGAATACCTGTAAATAGGAGGGTATAGGAGGCAATAACAAGCTAGGATTAGATGCAATGATAAATAGAGATGTAGAAAATATAGGTAATCCTGACGCTTGTAAGATATAAAAACTAAGTGCCTTCAAGGGCACCCCTTAATAAATGCCTATACTATATAACTCAACCCCCAAAAAATGAATAAAGAGACAGAGGATAGGACAAGTAAAAAGAATGCCTAGTTGTAAAAGCAAAATCGCTAGTCAGACCGCGGCTGAATAAGTGCAGCAGCAGAGGAATGTCAAGCTAGGCTTCCTGAGCCCCTGACGCGCACGTTTCGTCTGGGTTACTCATCAGAGGGGAACTGAAGACAGGTAAGTGTTGAGCTTTTAAATATGAAAGTAACCAATAGGGTTAGGAGGGAGGAGCTGTAATTGCCACACTTCTAATTGTTAACCCTATCAGTGCTGAATTAGAACAATGTGATGATAAATATGTATAAGGAAAGGAGATACATTTTAATATAGGACAAAACAAATGGAGGATAGAATAAAAATACTACTTTATCAATTTATCAATTTAACAATTTTTTTTTAATGTTTTTTGTATTCTTTTATAATTCTTTATTTTTTATGTGCAAAAGGTTGATATACATGCATACAATGCAACAACAGCACGCTGAAGCAAATCAATAGGAATAATAGCATGACATGGGTTAGAACTGCACATTTTCAATATTTTACTCGGGCTTAATATGTCAGTGAATAAAAAACAGGAATGGTACAAACTTCATACTATATAGAAACACAGCTTAGTGATACAGGATAATAAAGTATGACCTAGGAACATGCTTGATCTGTTATGCTTATATGAAATAATGACTTGCTAGAAATAGAAAGAAAAGGTAATGGTTGCTTAACTGAGCTAACCTAATATTAGCAGAAGCTTATATGGGTGAAACATAGAGCATGTTTTTTTTGCTAATAGTGCTTAATACTGACAGGATATCTGACATAGCATTAAAGGACCACTATAGTCACCCAGACCACTTCAGCTCAATGAAGTGGTCTGGGTGCCAGGTCCCCCAGGTTTTAACTCTGCAACTGTTAACATAGCAGTTTCATAGAAACTGCTATGTTTACATTGCAGGGTAAATCTAGCCTCTAGTGGCTGTCTTCATGCATCCAGCGTGCAGAACGTCCATACGAAAGCATTGAGAAATGCTTTCCTATGGATATTTTTAATGCATGCGCGGCTCTTGCCATGCATGCGCATTCGGCTCCAGTCGGGAGCTGACGTCGGAGGGGGAGGAGAGGTCACCAGCGCCAAGGGACACGGTACTGGATAAAGGTAAGTTAAAACCCCTTCAGCCTAGCGGGAGGGGGCCCCTGAGGGTGGGGGGACCCTTAGGATTATATATTATCAGGAAAACAAGTTTATTTTCCTGACACTATAGTGATCCTTTAACTTTTAATTGGCATAAGACATTAAGTGAGATGGCACCAAAAAATCAAAAAACGTGACATAGGCACCATCTTTATTCAGCAGGTGCTAATTTAAAATTTAACTTAAATGAGACACACAGTTTATCACAGTTTATCTTGTTGGACCACAGTTTTTCATGTTGGAGTATAAAGTCCACAGCTTTATTAATTATTATTAAATATAAATAAATTAACATATTTAGAGTCATTGTCATAACTGACATTATGTTACTATCCCCCCGCACAATACCCCTGACAATGACCCTACCACTTGAACAATAATAAACATCCAAATAACATTTAACTTGTAACACAGGGCCTACCAAAGAGGTCCCATATAAATAAGGTTAACTGAATGGGTGTACCCAGACACCCCTACCCCCTAGGTTCGTAGCCACCAAAGAGCTTGAACCTACCAACACTCACTTCCATCTGGCCTAATCCAGCCTAGGCCTTGGCCTGTCAACTTCCAATTCCAGCAAACCTCCGACTTTACCACGCCCTGTTCCCGCCGTCTTTTCTAAAGTAACCGGGCAACATGCCCTCCAACTCCCAGTGCCGTACTACAATGCCGCCCAACTGCCTAATAAAAACCGCCATGGTCTTATTGATCTTACCCTTGCATCAGGCCACTGCAACTGGATCCCTGGCATGCCGCCACGTAAAACGAGGCACCATTTCAGACCAAACCACCACCACGCCAGGAACCAGCTCCAGCAGCCGATCAATGTCCCTCTTCATTCTCCTTACCATTTCTCTTTGGGGGATCAGCCCCAACTACTACCACGTCCGGTACGGACCCCCCCGCCACTTTTCTAAACAACACGCTACTTAAACTCTGCCAACTAAACCCCCAAAAACCGCTATATTAATGTGAGGTAAGTGCGTTCTCTAGATATTTTAGGAACTCTTACCCTTTATCCGTTTGTCTTAGTGTAGTTGATATATATAAAAAAGAACATATACAGATAATAGTGTAATATGTCTTTTGATGTGACGATAAGTGAATTTGTGAATATATATACACTCACATTTATTAGAGCCTTTTTAGTGTTAGGCTCTAAACTTCCGCACGTCTGTGTCTTTTTGGGTAGATCACACGACCTCTCTCTCCTGAAGAAAATATGGATGTTCTCCACAGAGTATGTAAAAGACACAGGTATTTTAAACTAAGTGTAGCATCTCAAATGGAAATGGTGTCCATATAAGTAGAAACGCTCACCTTGTTTAGAGCCTTTGGTAACCGGCTCTAAGTATGTTAGCTTAGTGTCAAATTGTGGGGTGACACTACCCCTCCCCTGGAATCACTTATGCAGGATGCAGTAAATAGGTAAAAAATGGGAACAATTTATTATAAAATAATAATAATAAAAAATACACTAGTATGTCTAGAAAATAAAAAATAAAAAAAAAATATATAAAAGCAATACAATATCAGTATATGTGGCCTAAAAAAATCAATATGGGTCCACTTTAAAGCTAAAACGCGTTTCGCCGATAAAAACGGCTTCCTCAGTCAGCTTGAAGTGATTTCCTAGTGATTCGTCCTTTTAAACCTTGAAATTCCTGCCTGTTCCTCTGTTGTCCAATTGGGTATTGAATTTGACGCGGCCGAAGTTCCGTCGCGTCACTTCCTGTTGTCTTAGCGGGTTGCTCGCGATGCTTAGTGGATTGCTCGCGACTTCCGGTTTCCCAGTTAGGTGTTGAATGTGACGCGGCTAAAATGAACTACAAAAGTAGTGCTACAAGGTTCTTAGTCCTTTTCGATACATATATGACTTCCGGTGTCCCTCCGTTCTGAAAATATAGCTCTCAAACAAGTCCATATTTTAGTTTTCTCAAAGTCCATAATTGTGTTTGTCAAGAATAGAAACATCTTATAGAATGCAACATAGTAATAAAAAAGGTGTGTGCAAATGTGCTGTTGTGCTTATTTGATATTGTGCAAGTATACTTAATAGATTTTCAATCTACTTGAAATAAAAAATAATAATAATAATGAATTATAATATGTTGATAGATTTATATATTAACTTCTTTTTTAGTGTGTTTCCATTTTACTGTGAATTGGTAATAATTGGAATTATATTTGTTTGTGATGATATCTCAAATATAAAAGATAATAATAACTGATGAATAGATAGTGTAATAGGAGAAAGAAGAATTGAAAAATAACTAAAAAATAAATTAAAATAAATAAAATAAAATAAGATGAAATAAAAATATATAAAAATAAAAATAATAATAATAATAGTAAACATAAATATAAATAAACGATAAATGATAAATAAAAGAGAGGAGATAATAAAGGTCATAATGAAACTAAAAATAAATATAAATATAATGCAAATATCAGATTGAAAATACTAAAGAAATGGAAATGGAAATATAACTCAGATTAATAGTCAAAACACAAAACTAATTAAATTACTAAAATTAAAAATTAAAAAACTATAAATTAACTTTAACTTGATTTTTTTAAATTTATAAAAATGGTGTAGCGGAACGCCAATATTAAATCCACGAATTCCGCTGGTTCAGGAAGTAATCCACAGTCAAGTGCTGGAAAAAGCAAGGCAATATCCCAAATCTCCCAGTAACCGGACAGTCAACTGAGGTCTTTTATTTCAGCTCCACAATTTATACAAGTCCCCATGCAAGGGGTTTCCTGAGTCCCTTCCCAGGGGCAGTCCCAGAGGGGACTACATGGGGGACTTATTGTACAAGCTATTTCTCCCATCAGGCACTGCTGCACGAGAGGGATCCTCCCACTGGAATATACCGTTAAGTGGATTATCCCTCCGTGCAGCAGAACCGACAATTTATATTAAATTTATATTAAAATACAAATGGTTTATTTGCACGAATGGACGTTCGGTAGATAGCTGGGGTCTGAGCGCATCATTCGTGAGATTACCGCTCAGATCCCAGCTAAAACAACCGAACGCCGCACGAAAAACACATTTATAACAAGACATGTTAAAATGACCGATTGCCTTCCAGGGAACGAAATACCGATCGGCCCGGAGCTCCCGAACGGCCTGGAGGCTCAGCGGGGTTCGCGCCGTTGAGTAGCCGTTTTTAGTACCATGCGCTCGACAACCTAACCCCGCTGAGGGAACAAAGGATCCAAGATGGCCGACCGCCGCATGGTCGGTAGTCGAACGGCGGCCACCTAGGAGAGCCTCTAATTACCGATTGCAACAATGTGTGTGGGCTACTACATGGGGTGTTTTCGTTTCACAAATGGCCCGCAAAAGTGCCGTTCGTGAAACGAAAGAAAAATCCAATACAAATAGCTATCTGCATTCGGCAGATAGCTAATACAGGAAATACAAGGTATTACAGCCAGCATACATTATACTTAGTCACACACATATCCCACAACCATACAGGCAACCCTTAAAGGTACAGTCCCTTTATATTGTCCAAGTGGCTAGGTTTGCCACAATGCTCCCCCAGAACCAAGCCGGCATACACAGTCTGATCCAAACGGATCAGCTTGGGGATGTCCAGAGGAGGGCTCACAGATCACTTCTCAAGGTCTGTTTGTCTAGATAACCCGTCGGCGTTACCGTTTTGTTTTCCTGGGCGATAATGGATAGTAAAGTCAAAAGGCTGCAGCACTAAACTCCAGCGCAGCAGCCTGGCATTGTCTCCAGCCACACGGTTCAGCCACACCAACGGGTTGTGATCTGTGAGCAAAGAAAAGGGTTACCCATAGAGATACGGCTGTAACTTTTTGAGGGCCCACACCACGGCCAGGCATTCTTTTTCGATGGTGGCGTAGCTCACTTCTCGGGGTAACAATTTCCAGCTCAAATATGCTACGGGATGTTCTCCGCCATCTGCTCCGACCTGGCTCAGTACTGCTCCCAATCCAAACATTGAGGCGTCTGTGTGAACAAGAAAACGTTTAGTTGGATCAGGAGCAGCAAGTACAGGAGCATTTGTCAGTTGGTTAAATGCCTGTTCACACTCTGGGGCCCAGGTGACCTGTCTGGGCAGGTTTTTCCTCGTCAAGTCAGTCAGGGGCTTGGCCAGGGCACTGTAATTGGGCACAAACTTCCTATAATACCCGGCGGTACCTAGAAAAGCAAGGACTTGGGTTTTAGTCCTAGGGGCGGGCCACTTGGCTACGGCTTCAATCTTTGCGGGCTCAGGCTTCTGTTGCCCGCTCCCCACTTGGTGTCCTAAGTACTGTACCTCCGCTATCCCTATGTGGCACTTGCTTGGTTTTAAGGTAAGCCCTGCCTCTCCAATCCGATCTATCATGGCCCCTATGTGTTGTAGATGGTCAGCCCAGGTCTGGCTGTAGATGGCAATATCATCCAGGTATGCACACGCATAATCCTGGAACCCGTCCAGTAGCCGATCCACCATCCACTGGAATGTCGCTGGGGCGTTTTTCATCCCGAATGGCATGACTCGAAATTGGTACAAGCCAAACGGAGTGACAAACGCCAACTTGGGGATGGCGTCCTCGGCTAGTGGAATTTGCCAGTATCCCTTACAAAGATCTATTGTAGTGAGATACTGACCTCTGGCCATCTTATCTAGCAGTTCGTCTATCCGGGGCATCGGGTAGGCGTCCGACACGGTTTTGTCGTTCAGCCTCCGGTAGTCCACACAAAACCGGGTTGTACCGTCTTTCTTGGGAACCAGGACTACCGGCGATGCCCAGGGGCTATCGGAGTGTTCGATAACCCCCAACTGCAACATCTCCTCAATCTCTTTCCTCATATGCTCCCGTACGGATTCGGGAATCCGATATGGGGTCTGTCGCCTGGGAAGCTGTCCCGGGGTTTCTACTCGGTGATAGGCCAGTGGAGTGTACCCAGGTAAGTTAGAAAAGGTGGCGCCCTTCGCCGCTATCAGTTCTTGTACCTGAGTGCGCTCTTGAGGACTTAGCCGCTCCCCCCGCTGAACCCCCTGGGAGGGCTCCTTCTGCTCCTCCTGCTCTAACAGATCTGGGAGAGGTAGGTTCTCCTGATCTTCCGAGGCAGGCGTGCAAATGGCTGCCATGTCCTCGGTTCTCTCGTGGTAGGGTTTGAGCATGTTCACATGGAGCATGCGTCACCGGGTGGCGTAGTCCACCACGGTCAATATATACCGCTTCCCAGAGGGGCTGGGTTTGGGTAGCGGCCCAACTATAAGGTTCCTCAATTATTGGTATGGGACACAGTTTCGCATTGTGGCGATCCCCTCTCTTACCTACCCGCTGACACACATCACAGGAGGTACAATAGTGCCTTACATCTTTAGAAATCCCGGCCAGAAGAAAGCGTGGGTTAAGCGATACCGGGTATGGGTCATCCCTAAATGGCCAGACAGAGGGATGTCATGAGCTATTCTCAGTAACTCGGGTCTATATTTCTGGGGTACTACCAGCTGTTTGGTTTGGACGGTCACAGAGCTCCCTATCGCCTTTTCGGCTATCCGGTACAACAATTTGTTTTCCCAAATGTACCGCTCCCCCTCCCATCCTACCTGGTCCGTGTCCACCCTATCCCTGTACACTTGCAGTGTGGGGTCTGTCTGGACCTCGGCTTCAAAGGTGGTTGGGGTGTCCCAGGTCATATGAGTCGAGGGGGGGTCATGGTTTCTTACCTGAGCCTCAGAGTGTGCTGGTGGAACCGTGGTGCGAGCCTGTTGCCGGGTAGTTACAGGATGAGCTTCTTGCAAAGGGGCCTGAGGTACGAAGGCCGAAGTCATCTGTCCCAAGTCATTCCCCAATACGACATCTGCCGGTAACTTTTTCATCATAGCCACTTCCACAACCCCCTCCCCAGCACCCCAGTTCAAATGCACCTTTGCAGTGGGTAGACGGTACATGGCTCCCCCTGCCACCCTGACTGCCACCGATCCACCAGTGTGGGCTGTATCTGGGACCAAATGTGGAGCAACCAGGGTCAAAGTGGCTCCCGAGTCCCTCAGCCCCTGTACTTCTTTCCCTCCCACAAACACAACTTGACGGTGATGCTGCCTGTTGTCCGTGGCTTGCACAGACATCACCTCATACAAAACCCCCAGAGGTTCCTCGGTCTGCAGGCTCATCAGCTCGGGGTTGTCTGGTTCTGCGTGGTAGTAATGCGCTGCTGCCCTTGGGGTGGAATTCTGCCGCACTTGGTTCCACGCCTGTCTTCTCCGATTCTGGGTGCACTCCCGGGACATATGTCCCCACTGACGGCAGGTATGGCATTGGATGTTTGCCCTGCCATTGTAGTGGGATGGTGGTGGGGGGTTCCCTGGTGCTTGCCGGAATGGAGTGGAGTTGGTTGGTGCGGAGGTGGTCGGGTGGTGCTGTATAGGTGGTCTCAGGGGACCCTTGTTGGTGGGCCCATGATGCCTCCTGGCATCAAAGTGTTGATCCGCCAACCGGGCGGCTTCAGTTAGGGTGAGGGGTTTTCTGTCCCTTACCCATTCTTGTGCCTCTGATAAAAGTCCGTTAAAGAACTGCTCCAGTAAAATTAGTTGGCGCAGTTCCTCCATGGTGGTGGCTTGGCTGGCCTGAATCCACCTTTGCGAAGCTTGGTCGAGCTTATGTGCCCACTCGGCATGGGAATCTTTTTCAGGCTTCCGCAATCCCCGAAATTTACGCCGATATGCCTCCGGTGTGATGGCATATCTCTCTAGGATCGCCCGTTTGACTTTAAAATAGTCTTTGCTGTCCTCTCTGGGGACAGCGCGATAGGCCTCTGCTGCCCGCCCTGTTAACTTGCCTGCTAGCAGGGGTACCCACACTGCCTGCTCCAGGTCGTGTAGGTCACATAGCCGCTCGAAATCCTGCAGATACCCGTCAATCTCATCCTTCTCCTCACAGAATGCTTTAAACGCCTGGTACGGTATCTTCTGTTTCACTGGAGCGCAGAATGAATTAGCTATGGATTCCGCCCTGGATGGTGCCCTCTGGTGCTGTTGTGCCATAATGTATTCCTGTACGTCTGCCATCAGGACGGTCAAGATGTCCAGGGTTACTGGCTGGGGTACAAATTTCAGCCGGGTTCTCAGTTCCATCTGATATGGGGTTTCCTCCCTGGCTGGTGGGGGTGGGCTGCTGTGTGCTCGGGCGCCCTCCATTAGTTCCGCAATTAGTACTGCCTTGGATTTATTGCTAGCGCTTTTCCCTCTAGCCTCCAGCAGTTCCTTTAGCGTCTGCCTTTTTAAAGTCTTGTAATCAGTCCCCATTCACTGATCTATTTCGTCTGTTTGCTGCATACGAATTGCCATTCCCTTTTTCCGTTCGATTGTTCCTTTCATTCGAATGCGCTGTATTTGGCTGTAGAGTTGGATCCCGTCACTTGCCACCAATTGTAGCGGAACGCCAATATTAAATCCACGAATTCCGCTGGTTCAGGAAGTAATCCACAGTCAAGCGCTGGAAAAAGCAAGGCAATATCCCAAATCTCCCAGTAACCGGACGAAACACAGTTCTGAGAGTCAACTGAGGTCTTTTATTTCAGCTCCACAATTTATACAAGTCTCCATGCAAGGGGTTTCCTGAGTCCCTTCCCAGGGGCAGTCCCAGAGGGGACTACATGGGGGACTTATTGTACAAGCTATTTCTCCCATCAGGCACTGCTGCACGAGAGGGATCCTCCCACTGGAATATACCGTTAAGTGGATTATCCCTCTGTGCAGCAGAACCGACAATTTATATTAAAATACATAACTGTGGTAATATACGGTTTATTTGCACGAATGGACGTTCGGTAGATAGCTGTGGTCTGAGCGCATCATTCGTGAGATTACCGTTCAGATCCCAGCTAAAACAACCGAACGCCGCATGAAAAACACATTCACTAACACATAGCCTGAAAACACCTATTACAGATAAGGGAATAAAATACCGAATGTCCAGGACCTCCCGAACGGTCTGGAGGTTCAGCGGTGTTCGCGTTTTTAGTACCACGCGCTCGACGACCAAACACCGCTGAGGGAACAAAGGATCCAAGATGGCCGACCGCCGCATGGTCGGTAGTCGAACGGCGGCCACCCAGGAGAGCCTCTAATTACCGATTGCAACATTGTGTGTGGGCTATTAAAGAATATTTCGTTCGGTTCCCGAACGGTCCGCAAAGGTGCCGTTCGTGAAACGAAGGGGAATCAGCTATCTGCGTTCGGCAGATAGCCCAGGCAGGCAATACATCATTAACATTGCATTATAATACATGATGGAACACACAATAGGAACCCCATACCGGCAACCCTTAAAGGGACAGTACAGATGTATTTAATAATGTCCAAGTGGCTAGGTTTGCCACAGTAGATTTTTCTTCTAGATCTGTATGGATGTATTTTGAAATGATAGTTTGATGTGTCGGTATCTCTGTTCTCATGAAACATTTCTTTAAGCATAATTGTCTTTTGTACCTATTTAAGTCTATAAATATATCAAACTTGTTTAATGGTTGTGTTGGTACAAATTTTAATCCTTTATTTAGAATATTTCGTTCTGTCTGTGAAATAGGTTTCCCTGTTAAGTTAAAAATAATTGATTTTGTTTGTATACTGGCTTTTTTTTATCTTATGTAGCGTCTTTCCTCCCCTAGTTCCCCTCCCCTTAAATTCCTTTGTCTTTTGGGGGGGGGGGATGTTTAAGGGTGTAAATCATCATCCTCTATATGTCTATCTGATAAGATATTAAATCGATTTGAAGTGGTGGTAATCTTATTTTGGATTTCCTTTCTATTCCTTGTAAGAATAGGTGATCTTTCTCTTTCTCTTCCTCTCAAATTATTTCTCTTTTGATCGTGTGTCTGTACAAATCTTGTGTGTTTTGGTTGTTGTGTAGAGAACCGTGTGTGCGGTGATCTGTTTTTTACATGGTATCTCTCATATGGTGAGTCCTCTCGTGTCTGACGGGAATATGTCCTACTTCTATTATGTTGATTACCCTGTCTGACTACATCAGAATAACTCTTTAATGGTTGATGTTGGGAGCGATCTCTATGGTGTTGATATCTCGAACTTGTATGTGTTCGAGTATCCATACGCATGTTGTTAGTGGCATAGGTCGTGACTTGATTATTGTCATAGTCATATCTATCTCTTTTATATTTTTTCTTTTTAATGTTGATAGTTTCTGTCTCAGTTTTTTCTATTTGTTTTTGAATAATTTTGTAATTGATTCATATTCCTCAGGGGATGTATGATTTAGAAGCAAATTTTGAGTTTCATTTATCTCTTTATCTAATTTTAATAAGGTTGTTTTCCTTCTCTTAATGATCATTTTCATAGTTGTGAATGAGAAATTTTCCTGCCATTCTTCCATAAATTCTTCCTCCCCTTTATCAAAAGTAGGGTATTTATTATATCTCAAACCTCTAGGAGTCATTTTTTCTTTTAAATACTTCTCTAGGGTAGCTACTTCCCAGATTATGCGAACCTCCTGATTCATGGATTTGGTTAATTTATATTGGCATTCTCTGATATCGTAGCTGTCTGTCTGGGTTTTAGAGTTTAAAATTGGAGTGTCAAACATACTATCTATGTTTGTACAATAGTTTTTTCTTCTTTCAAACAGGGACATAGTTTAGCTGCCTCCACACACACAAGGAGTGAAATACACAATAAAATGAATATACACGAAAAGGTGTGGATTAAATGGCGCTTTGTGACATAGATTGAAAAATATAGTACAGCTGCTGTATACACTCTGTGGGTACTCCTTACAGCCCACCACACATAAATGATCACCAAAAAATACAAAAAACTTCAGGTTTAGCTCATGTTGCCACCTTCTACACCTTAAGTTTTAAATTGGTAACCGGCTCTAAGTATGTTAGCTCCCAGGGGACGGGCAGTGTCACCCCACAATTTGACACTAAGCTAACATACTTAGACCTGGTTACCAAAGGCTCTAAACAAGGTGATCGTTTCTACTTTTACTTATATGGACACCATTTCCATTTGAGATGCTACACTTAGTTTAAAATACCTGTGTCTTTTACATACTCTGTGGAGAACATCCATATTTTCTTCAGGAGAGAGGGGTCGTGTGATCTACCCAAAAAGACACAGACGTGCGGAAGTTTAGAGCCTAACACTAAAAAGGCTCTAATAAATGTGAGTGTATATATATTCACAAATTCACTTATCGTTACATCAAAAGACATATTACACTATTATCTGTATATGTTCTTTCTGTTCTTTTTTATATATATCAACTACACTAAGACAAACGGATAAAGGGTAAGAGTTGCTAAAATATCTAGAGAACGCACTTACCTCACATTAATATAGCGCTGCACTCAATTTAAAACTTAAGGTGTAGAAGGTGGCAACATTAGCTAAACCTGAAGTTTTTTGTGTTTCAAGGCAGACAAGTGTCTGTCCACCATGGCAGGCGATGCCTGCTTTGCAAACAACCGGCAAAGTACCCACAATAGCACATCCAACCACTGACCCGCCGAGGGATCACCCCCTACCTGTTCTACCGTCTCATCCCAGGCTTTCCAAACCTTAACATATGAGGACCACGTGTTTGTCGCCAACAAATTTCTTATACACTCCCAAGCAGGCCGTCCCAAGGTGCCACATTTCGACTGGGCATGCCTGCCCATGCTTCCGTGCATCTGGTGCCACTTCCCGAAAATGTTCCCACTGTAAACGAGACAGCTCGTCAGCCACCACATTCATGAACCCCGGAATGTGCCTAGCCCTGAACACTATATTGCAAGACATACAAAGAAGCACTAACTGTCGCAATAGGCGCACTACTGGTGGCAAGGATGCCGACAAGCTGTTGATTGCCTGCACCACTGCCATATTGTCGGAGTAGAATATGACTTTCTTATTCGCCAGCTCCGAACCCCATATCACCACCGCTACCATGACGGGGAAGAATTCCAAAAATGCCAAATTTCTTATCAGAGGGCTCGCCCTGCACGTCTCCGGCCATTCCTCGGCACACCATTGTATGCCCCAAAACCATTGCTGCCCGACGAGTCCTTAAATAGCCCCATAGCGTCCGATGACGCCGATGGTTCTCGAAAAAACACCTTCCCGTTAAAGTCACATAAAAACTGGTCCCACACTCCCAGATCTTCCCTCATGTCAGCTGACACTCTAATATAATGGGACAGCTGCCGCACCCCGCTCGTCGCTTGAGCCAACCGTCTGCAGAAAACCCTCCCCATTGTAATAACCCTACACGCAAAGTTAAGACTCCCTATCAGGGACTGTAGCCCCCGCAAGGTTACCTTCCTTGCTCCCTGACTGTGTCTGCCAGCTGCCGCAAACTCTGCAGTTTGTCACTGGGAAGCCTGCATTCTCCTTGTTCCGAATCAATTTCCAAACCTAAAAAGCTAAGGCATGTGGTGGGGCCCACTGTCTTATCCTCCGCTAAGGGCACCCCGAAGGAATGTGCCACCCACTGGAATACCCTCAGTACCTGCCTGCACCGTTCCGAGTCCTGCGGGCCGACGCATAGGAAGTTGTTCAGGTAGTGCACCACTGCGCCCCCGGCGACTCCCAGCGTACCACCCATTCCAGAAACGTACTAAACTTTTTGAAGTAGGCACATGATATGGAACAGCCCATAGGTAAACATAGGTCTACGAAAAAACCTCCCTCAAAGTAGCATCCCAGGAGGTGATGACAATCCGGATGTATGGGAAGCAGACGGAACGCTGCTTCCACGTCAACCTTTGCCATCAGCGCCCCGTGCCCTGCTCTCTGAACCAGCTCGACTGCTTTGTCGAATGATGTACAGTTGCAAGAAAAAGTATGTGAACCCTTTGGAATGATATGGATTTCTTCACAAATTGGTCATAAAATGTGATCTGATCATCATTTAAGTCACAACAATAGACAATCACAGTCTGCTTAAACTAATAACACACAAAGAATGAAATGTTGCCATGTTTTTATTGAACACACCATGTAAACATTCACAGTGCAGGTGGAAAAAGTATGTGAACCCCTAGACTAATGACATCTCCAAGAGCTAATTGGAGTGAGATGTCAGCCAACTAGAGTCCAATCAATGAGATGAGATTGGAGGTGTTGGTTACAGCTGCCCTGCCCTATAAAAAACACACACCAGTCCTGGGTTTGCTTTTCACAAGAAGCATTGCCTGATGTGAATGATGCCTCGCACAAAAGAGCTCTCAGAAGACCTACGATTAAGAATTGTTGACTTGCATAAAGCTGGAAAGGGTTATAAAAGTATCTCCAAAAGCCTTGCTGTTCATCAGTCCACGGTAAGACAAATTGTCTATAAATGGAGAAAGTTCAGCACTGCTGCTACTCTCCCTAGGAGTGGCCGTCCTGTAAAGATGACTGCAAGAGCACAGCGCAGACTGCTCAATGAGGTGAAGAAGAATCCTAGAGTGTCAGCTAAAGACTTACAAAAGTCACTGGCAAATGCTAACATTCCTGTTAGCGAATCTACAATATGTAAAATACTAAACAAGAATGGATTTCATGGGAGGATACCACAGAGGAAGTCACTGCTGTCCAAACAAAACATTGCTGCACGTTTACTGGATGATCCACAGCAGTACTGGCAAAATATTCTGTGGACAGATGAAACCAAAGTTGAGTTGTTTGGAAGAAACACACAACACTATGTGTGGCGAAAAAAGGGCACAGCACACCAACATCAAAACCTCATCCCAACAGTGAAGTATGGTGGTGGGGACATCATGGTTTGGGGCTGCTTTGCTGCGTCAGGGCCTGGACAGATTTCTTTCATCAAAGGAAAAATGAATTCCCAAGTTTATCAAGACATTTTGCTGGAGAACTTAAGGCCATCTGTCTACCAGCTGAAGCTCAACAGAAGATGGGTGTTGCAACAGGACAATGACCCAAAGCATAGAAGTAAATCAACAACAGAATGGCTTAAACAGAAGAAAATATTCCTTCTGAAGTGGCCCAGTCAGAGTCCTGACCTCAACCCAATTGAGATGCTGTGGCATGACCTCAAGAAAGCGATTCACACCAGACATCCCAAGAATATTGCTGAACTGAAAGAGTTCTGTAAAGAGGAATGGTCAAGAATTACTCCTGACCGTTGTGCACGTCTGATCTGCAACTACAGGAAATGTTTGGTTGAAGTTATTGCTGCCAAAGGAGGTTCAACCAGTTATTAAATCCAAGGGTTCACATACTTTTTCCACCTGCACTGTGAATGTTTACATGGTGTGTTCAATAAAAACATGGCAACATTTCATTCTTTGTGTGTTATTAGTTTAAGCAGACTGTGATTGTCTATTGTTGTGACTTAGATGATGATCAGATCACATTTTATGACCAATTTGTGCAGAAATCCATTTCATTCCAAAGGGTTCACGTACTTTTTCTTGCACCTGTATAGGAGACAGAGCACAGGTCCGCGTCAATGTCATCATTTACCGAAGCTCTTTTCGGGTGCGACAAGTGATGAAACAAACAGAACTTGCCAGCCTCCTTCTTGGGGACCACCCCCAAAGGGGATACCTGCAAGTTCACCTGGATCTTCCTCTACCGACTTAAGATTCGCACTTAATTTACCTGGTCCCTTAGCTTTGAAGGGGATTTTAAAACCTTCCACAAATCCCCGCCATAAAAACCCAGCGTCGTCTTGATCACGTATTGCTTTAGCCACGGCAACATTGCGCCGACCTTCATCGGTGACGCCCCCAGTGGTAGCCGTGGGGGCACCTATCCCTGCTGTTTCCCCTCCTGTGGTGGGCTTCCCTTTCTTGAAGCATCTATTGGCCCCGTGGTTCCCGCCGCATCCTGAACACTTGTGTCTGAATCTACACAACGCTCCCCACTTGCATTGTCCCTCGTTGTACGACCAGCAGAAACCCTACTTCTGTCCCGCCGACACCGTGCCCCCCGTGGCCGCGCCGGCTGTCCCTGGAAAGGGCGCACTCTTCTGCGCCATCATGAGCCGCATCCATAATGGCAGGTCCATTTGGTCCCAGCGCATGGACGGATTCGCCGCCAACCTTTGACAAAACTGTTCGTCATACTTCCACCACGCTAGCCCCCATACGTCCGGTATGCATCCCCTATGCCGTTGAGGTAACAGAACAGCTGTGAACAGCATTCTGGGCGCTTTTCCCCAATTACGCTCGCCAGTATACAAAAGGCCTTAAGCCAATTCCCAAAGGTCTTTGGTATCTTACGATACCTCCGCCTTTTTTCCTCTTCCTTTTTAGCGTCTTTCTTGTCCTCTTCCTTTAAATCCAAAAATTTCTCGAGGGGAAGAAGGGAAAATATTTCCACGAGTTCCCCCTTCCAAATTCTTTCTTTAGCCTCCACTTTCAAGTGACATCCCAGAGGCCCCGCGAAGGACACATGCACATTTTGTCGCGCTGCCTCTGAGATGTCCCCACATACCACGGTTTGCTCACCTGCCCCCTCGGGCGTCCCCGCCGACATAGCTGTGCCACCCAATTCCCCGCCACTAGACCATCTGGCTATCATTCCAGCCTTCTTGACTTCCGCCTCCCTTCCGCCCTCTGGGGACCAGACATATGCCTCCCCTTCCCCCGACCATGATTCTAGAAACGACTTTAAACAGCATAGGAATGTCCCTGAATGTAGTGCAGTTGTGGACTCACCACTGGAGCCCCTGGCCGCGAGGTCACTGTCCTTCTGTCCACCTTGCCAGGCAACGGAGCGTCCGACTCCTGCCTGCCTGGTCCCGCCTCGGGACCGTAGGTGTGATACTCCGCGACCTGTAAGGAGAAGATAACCTGGGTAGTCTGTTCGATTGGCTCCCTACACGCCCTTCCTCCCTACGCTCCTGACCGTCATCCCAAACTCCACTCCGTTTTGCCACCCGACTTTCCCTGCTGGATGCTCTACACCGCCGATCCTGGAAACTGCTGTCAGACGAACCGGATGCGCTGCACCGACTTCTCATCATCCTTTCCTTGGACCCGGACCTCCTCCCCCTCAACCTGCAACTGGACCTTGACTCGCTGCGCCTGTAACGTGAAAAGCTCCTGTCCCTGCTCCCTTGTCTCCTTTCTATGCTCCTATCGCTGCTGCGCCTGGTGCTGGCACTGCTCCGCTCTTCTCTGTGTTCCCTCCGTGCGCCACCCCTGCCAGTTTGCTGACCCTGGGAGCTGTCTGACTGGCCCTCCTGCCCATCTCTGATGCTCCTGACTTCTCTGGCCTGTACTGGCCCCTCTGCCGTTTGGCAGCTTGCCTGATCCCTAGCACCTGCCACCTTCTGTGCGCTCTGGTTGTCCCTGTAGAGTTCCTCTCCCCTCCCTCTGCCACTGCAACCGTACCTTGCTCCCCCTGGGCCGCCTCCATGGTTCCAATGCTGTCCTGGCGACCGCCTATGCCATGAATCCTGCAGCACCATCACCCCCCAGTCCATCAGTAGTTCCCCTAGTGGCAAACTCACCGGGACATGTCTCCCGTTGCCTCCCAACCACGTGGGTATCTGCCAACCCGGCCGCCTTCCCGGCCATGCTGGGAGCAGCCTCCGGACCCGACTTCCTGCCTGCCGCCATGCCGCGGGGCACCCTCTTCACCGGCAGCCTACGTTTTGCGACTGTCCTCGCCTGACCGGTTCCCAGCCTGCTTGACAGCTCCGGTCGCACTACCGACTCCTCCGCCCTTCCGTCTCTCGATCCTGCAGCCGACCTGTCACCTGCTGATGGGCTCCTCCGACATTGCGCTGCGGGCACCATACCCGGGCTCAGCCGCTGGGGGCGGTCTTGTCCTCCGCGCCGGTGTCCGTTCCGGTGCCTCGTGAGGGGGAGCAGCCGCGCCCAGCTGCTCATGAAGCCACGCTAGGCCCCTGTCTCTCACCGCCGCCCGGACTCCTGCCAGGATCTCCTCCAGTGACGGCATGGACCTGCACAAATAGAAAAAAGAAGAACCTCGCCGACCTGTCACAATTAACAGGTAAGTGAAGCGCTGATTAAAATGGCCACTCTCTAATATGGCTCCTATTTAAACTAGCCATACTGCGCCCCCATGCTGCATTATCCTAAGCCCACCCTTAACTCCATTACACCTGCCCACTCTCTGAACCTGTCAAGGCCCACTCCACCACTGCGCTGCATCGTGGGCTCCAAAAGCGAGTGAAAATAATAACTTTTGCACCTAAAATGAACTGTGTGCAGAAGCATAGTCACTAGAGCCTATCCGACTCCCCTTCGGAGAGCACTGGACCCCAAAGATCGGCTCCCGGTAGGAGTCCGCTGCCTCCACACCTCCTGCAATTGCAGGCATGCACCAACTGGCCTCCAGATCCAATTGCAAGCTGTAGCATCATGCTCTCCTCTGTATGTGCTCTGAGTTTTGGGTTGGATTAGTACATAAGGTTAGTGCGGCCATATTGTTTCCACTTCCTCACAAATCCTCTGGGTGTGTGAGTCACACGGGTTGGCGGACCCAACGTACCTGCTGCCTGAGGATAGTGGGTCCTTCTTTCTAGAGCCATCTTGTTTCGCAGGTGCCATCAGTGGGAGCCTCTTGACCCTCCGAAGCCTCACACTCTGCAGGCTATGCTGCAGTGGGGTAGGGTGCCGAAGCACAGTGGAGGTAGAGGAGTGTTCAAGCTTCAGCCAAAAGGCTCTGCACACCTTGTCAAACACCTGTAAGATGTCCCGCGTGGCAAAAGCACAGATGTTGGCCATTTTGGGACCATCGGTTAGTTGCTGCTTTATTGCTGTACATTGCTTTAGTGCCTACAGATATATCTCTGTTGTCTAGGTAACAGTGTAGGCCAAGATAACCCCCACCGGCCGGGGGGGGGAAGGAACCCCCGATGGTAACAGGGCACCCCAGAACAAGAGACCAGCTGTTTCTCTCGTCCCGAGCTGCCCAGTAGGCCTCAAGGGAGTTTGCCTCTGTTGCACTCGAGGAATGGACTAGTAATTAGTCCTGGTCCAGTTCTGTGTGAGGCTGGTACACACTAATCTGTTTCAGTATAGTGTCCAAAAATGATGGCTATTAGGCTTGTTGCCAGAAATAGTTGAGGAGCTCTGCCACAATGCGGCTTTCTCCCTCGGCAGTCAGGCCCCGCCCCCAATTTAATAATTTTAAAAATGAAATCTTATACATTTTGCAGGGACTTACATTATATTTGATGTATAAATATTTAATGTAAATTCGAAAGCCCTGTTTCTCCTGAACAAGAAAATGATATATAATAAGTGTGGGCAATTTGTGCAGCCGGGCCCGGTGGTTTCTAATTACGCCTCTGGTTAGGAGAGACACAATATGGGTGAGGGCCCCGCCATGTGTCTCATTCCCCTCCCAGCCCCGCCATGTTTCTCCCCCCTTCCCCGCATGTTTCTTATTCACTCCTCCCAAGCCCCTTCATGTTTCTCATTCCTTCCCCCCCAGCGCCAACACGTGTCTCATTCTCCCCCCCACCCCTCTATGTGTCTATCCCACATCACTCTTGTACCTGGTCACCGCAGTACCCTGTCTGACAGGAAGTGCTTGTTGTTCTCAGTGAGCACTTCTTGTCAGAATGTGGTATGCTCGGCCACATTACACACAGTGACTGGCAAGAGGGAAATACTGTGCTATGTGCTCCCCTCCTGCCGGTCACCTGGTCGCAAGGGTCTACACGGCAGCCAGGCCCCTGGAGTGACAGGCCCAGTCGCCGCTGCGAACCCTGCGACCGTGGTAGTTACGCCACTACTCCTAACCCCTCCTACCCGGTTGTGCCTCTCCAAATTCCTTAACCACTTGTGTTTCGCTCCTGACCCCTATGACTCCTTATATAACATTTAGTCCTTGCCTTCTACGCTCACTGCATACCACTTGCTGCTTCCTGTCAAACTGGACATAAAGACCTCTGTTGCAGTCCTATGCAGTCATGCTGCCACAGGTATATGGAAGTGCTTCTGTGTGCTGTGCTCCTCTGCCTGTCACCCAGGGTGACCCACACCACCTGTTACCCGTTTAATTGCTACTGACACGTATTATTGACTTTAACAACTTATTTAAATCTTTCAAGTCATTTAGTACACAATGTGCTTTGCTGTTGCCAGTTTTTAAATGAATCCCTAATTTCAGTATTCATAGTGGTAAATACATCTAAAACAATACTTCTTAAATTGAATCTAATTCATCAGGTCTTCAAAATCAACCTCTAGAAATATAAAATGTGAAGTTGGAACTATGGGGTTCAGAAAGCCTGCAAATTAATATTTGCCCAAGTCTGTCTGGTTTTCTAAACTGACCTCTGCCATTGTAAAAATATAGTAGGGAGTCGGGACTATGGAATTCAAGTATCCTGCAAGCTGGTCAATGTCCAAGTGAAGTAGGCACGAGGCACTGCAAACAGAACCAGATTACCCATTAGGTAACCATGGAGGCAACATAGGGCCAATTCGGACCCTGTCTGGGCCTGGAGCATTGGCTCTGAGCCAGCCCTTCTCTAACTGGTGGGGAGATCAAAATATCTCACCCGTAGTAATTTTTGTTTTCTCTTTAGAAAGGAGAGATTGGATTCCTTCTCATACCGTGGAGCCATGGATACATATCAAAAGAACATACAGGGATATAATTTCTAATTAGTGGGGTAATAGCTGCTTGATACAAGTAGACATCTGACTGCTATTTTGGGGTCAAGAAGGAATTTTTTCCTAGTTTCTTGCAAAATTGGAAGAGCTTCAGACTGGGTTTTTTGCCTTCTTTTGGATCAACAGCAAAAACATATGTAAGGAAGGCTGAACATGATGGACGCAAGTCTCTTTTCAGCTATGTTACTATGTAACAGAAGATACAAAACATCCAACAGTGCAGTGTGTCGTAGATTGATGAGACACACAGTACACAAATGTGTGATTGGCAACTCACGTGGGATGGAGCTTTAAACCAGCTCCAGTGTATAAGTCATGTAGAGGTATAGATCCCCACTTATGGATACATATATACGTCTTCGTATTCAGCATTGCAATAGGTGACCATGGAGACCATATAAAGTAGAGCAAAGAGACCATATTGTGATCTCTGTACAGTGAGATGGAAAGCATGGTAATAAAATCCTACTTACAGTATTCAGAGCAGTCCAACCTCTCAGTGTGTGTAGTGTAGGTGGTACATCCTCACCGAAGACTCTTTAATCCAGCCGTCTGTAATGCAGAAGGTCTTATAAGGATGCCAGGTGAAGAGTAACAATAAAAAATTTTAAAAATAGCAAAAACAAATATATATATGGCAACACCAATAAAGTTGAAGCCAAATAATACTTTATTGCTAGTTGAAAACAAAATAAAAAACAATGAATAATCCACAATGTGTTTCAAAGACTTTATCAAGTGGAATCAGAATATAATATCTGGCAAAGATATACAGATTTACTCTTTCTATAAACATGCATATAAAACTCTATTGAAAATATATTTCACTTGGGGAAAAAAAAATTCTTCAAAAGGAAGGGATGCCAAACTAAAGGAATATTCCAACACTAAAACCAAGGGGTCTCTTAACGCATGCGCATGCAGGGCAGAGGCCCCACGTGCACAGGGGCCCCATAGGCTTTTACATTTTTCAGTATATTATTCCGGGAGATTTATTCAGAACCTTTAAACCCTCTGAACCTTCAGACCCTTATTAAAACATTTTGGTGGACTAATCACCTTAGTATCTGCTGTTATCGGTACATACGATCTTGCTGGTATGTACAGAAAACAGGTTATCTTGACCTTAATAAAAACAATGTACATGTGCTAATTGTACATAAGCAAGACAAAATCAACACTAACACTTTGAAGCCATAAAGCCATAATAAAATTCTTCTAATATTTTTAACAGTCCATGTCAGTTGCCTCAACTTCCTACCTACTAAGCGTTTATGGGGATTAATCTCTGCTGTACAGCATGCTTTTTAATGTTTAAACACTAATTTTGAGTTTAAATTAGTGTGTATCTGTGTGTGTGTTTGTGTGTGTGTGTGTGTATGTATGTATCTATCTGTGTGTCAAGGTGTATGTATCTGTGTGTCAAAGTGTGTGTATATGTGTGTCAAAGTGTGTGTATCTGTGTTTGTACATGCTGGTGTGTGTCTGTGTATCAAGTTGTATGTATCTGTGTTTATTTGTGCCAGTGTGTGTATCTATGTATCAGTGTGTATGAATCTAACACAGATACACACACACACACTGGCACATAGTAGCCCACAGATACACACACTGACACACGGATACACACACATTGACACACAGTGTGTACCTGTGTGTGTGTGTGTACATGTATCTATGTTTCAAGGTGTGTGTATCTATGTGTAAAAGTGTGCGTATCTGTGTTTGTATGTGCCAGTGTGTGTATCTGTGTGTCAGTGTGTATGTATCTGACACAAAGATACACACACACTGGCATATAGTGGCACACAGATACACATAGTGGCACACAGATACACACACTGACACACACCTTGACACACAGCGTGTATCTGTGTGTGTGTGTGTGTATCTGTGTGTCAAGGTGTGTGTATCTGTGTGTCAGAGTGTGTGCATATGTGTTTGTATGTGTCGGTGTGTATCTGTGTATCAAGGTGTGTGTATCTGTGCTTGGATGTGTCAGTGTGTGTATCTGTGTGTCAGTATGTATGAATCTGACACACAGATACACACACTGACACACAGATACACACACCTTAACACACAGTGTGTATCTGTGTGTGTGTGTGTGTGTGCGCATGTAATCACTCACAAATACACTCACACACTCAGATACACACAGTGACATATACACACACTTGCACCCACAGATACACACACTGGCACATACACACACTCAGATACACACATTGACACATACACACAGTGTCATATACACACACTGACACACACTCAGATACACACACACACACAGGCACATACAAACACACTGATATACACTGGCACACACACACATACTGACACACACACACTCACTCAGATACACACAGTGACACATACACAAACCTTGACACACAGATACATACACTGACACACACTCAGACAAACATATTCTTTGACAGACACACATACGCTCTCACTGACAATCACGCATACACTCTCACTGACAAACACACATACACACACACTCACTGACAAACACACATACACTCTCAGTGACAAACACACATACAAATTCCTTAACAGACACACACACAATGTATTTATTTATTTTAAATATCACTCCACCCAGCCTCCCTACCTTTGGGAGTGCTGGCATGGAGTCTCAATTTCCCTGCTGGGCGGAGCGGCTGGCGTGCAGTCCCTGGGGTCCAGTGGTCTTCCTGCTCATCTCCCTCATGTACTTCTTAGTGATGCCGGAGACGGAGTGACGTCATATTTTGGCTCAGGCATTACTGCTGTGCGCGCTGTGATAATGGCCACCTTTCCCCTGCCAAATGTTTGGAGCTTAGGTAACTGGTGGTTCAGTTCCATTAGTAATGTAAGCCCTTGAACACTTCTCTCCCAAGGGCTGAAGTAACTTCATAATCTACTTATACCAGATAGGAGTTAGTTTTAAAGGCAGTTAGGGCTTCAGTTTGGCTGTTTCCCAACAGAACTTGTAGCCCAGTCGTAAAAAGTAGTTTCAGTGTTGAAGTGTCTGTAGGGCTTGCTGCTTTTCCATTTGGTAATAAGGAATTGCTTACTTATTCAATTACACATTTCAGATTTGGCTGCTTTGATACGCAACTTTAAAAGAGCATTTGAGTTTGGCCTTCATAGTTGGAAGTTAGTTATGATTGGCAACTGTATCTGTTTCTGTTCCCACTTGGACCGTATACATTACAATTTGTATATTGTGTAGTCACTTGGTAACTTTTCCAATCTAGCTGCTGGTGTTCTAATTAGATACAGCTGCCTTCTAACTAACCATTCGTGGAACTTTTGGGTCACTTTACGTGTGTTTTCTTTGGCTACTTACATTTTCTAATAAAGACATTTTACATTAGGCAGTCCTTTGGTGCTTCCTTTATTTTTGGGGAATGACTATAGATAGACATTTATAATTTTGTTAAAATGAGTTGACTCATCTTTATATCCAGTCTCAATAAGCTGATTCTATAGATTTCATAACGGCCGACACATCACCCACTTATTTGACATCATTCATAAATGATCATCTTATTGAGACTGGGACTGTGCTGGACTCCTTTTTCTACCATAGTGGGGGGATATCACTCTACCTGTCAGATTTCCTTCTCATTCTTCTGGCCCTGTATTTATAAGAAGACTAAAGATTCTAGAGATGCCTTGAATATAGTGACAAGGGAACAGGGACCTTTTGGTAATCACAGCTTAGCCAATGCAGGGGGAGGGGGTTATGTAGGTGCTTTTCACTCATGAGCACCCTCTTTCCAAATGCAACAGCTCTTGTCATGTTGCTCCCTTAAAGTAATGGAAGTGGGGGGAAAGGATCCACTGAAACATCTAGTTCGTTTTGGGTTTTTTTATTCTGGGTTTTATCCATGGTTGGGGTTGACCTCTTGATTTTCTTTTACAGACACCTCAATGATTTTAATTAAATTAGTCAAATGTGTTGTGATTGTTGGTCTTTTGTCTACTGTAAACAAAATAATTTCCAAACTACTTATCTCTCCTGACATATTCCCTCCTTTATTTTAATATCCTAACTCATGAAATGAGCACTGAACTTCCTTCAAACTTGACACTATCCCTCAGTGTTGCAATTTGTCTCTACTGATCTCCCTTTTTCAATGCAATTATTGCTCTAAGAATGTTTGTTCAATGCTGTCCTTTCATAGAGATGACACACAGTCCCACTGTTAAAGTTAAACATTACCCAAAAGTCTTTTTATGCTAACAATAAAAACATTACAGCAGTTCTGGTAGACTTCTAATTGACCTTTTCTTCTTATTTTTATCTTGAAATCCTGGTTAAATATCTCCTAGTTTATATGGCACTGAGATGGCTCCTAAACATTATCCTAAGTGGTGCTTAACATGATTAATCAAAATTTTGCAGGTGGAACACGCTGAGGCCAAATAGGAATAGGACTGAAACTAAAATAGAGACAGCATATTAATGGCAATTCCAGAACAAATAATCTATTGTTGATGTATTTTATGATGTAATAAAACATAACCAGAGATCAGTCAATGATGAAAATTCAACTAGATATATTTTTCTGTCCACATTTCAAGCATACATAAATCAGTATTATTCATTATCAAACAATCACTAGAACCTCTGCTGTATATATTATTGTGACAGAGCTTCTGAACCCAGACTGAGCACCTCTGCCAGGTCAGCTCCCTTGGTGCTGTCGGGAAAATCCAATATGCTTTGGACCCCGTTGCATTGGATGAGTGCACTAGCAGAGGAGAAGGCAAGTAGAGAGCAGAAAATAGAGATTCGGAGAAGGAGGCTGGTTACCTATCCCCGACCAAATACACTGCCAGTAACACTGAAGTGTGGTAGCAGTTAAACACAGAGAGGGACTCAAAGCAGCCTCAAGGCTGCACAAGCCAGCCATGTCAATATGATAAGGGGGTCTAGGTAAGTATGTAGACAATCTCACATGCACCAAAAGCGTATAGGGAATGGGATTGGCAGTGATGAGAAGGTAGGCCTTAAAATATATGAAAGAAGAGTGCTGTGTTGATTGAGAAGAATAACATTGCAGTTTAGACCCTTACACTAAGTGTCCTTGATCACAGCCTACATGTCTCTGTTATCTACAGGATGACATATAGTCAACAATCTTTTATGAAGACCATAAACATGTAGGAAGGATTATGCAACAGTTCTGTAATTCAGAGGAAGTGAGCTCAGACCAAACTAGTGCGTAGTTTAAGCAATTAACATGCTCCCATTGTTTTCAAAAAATCTGAGCTTATCCCATAAGTCACTCCCGTCTCGCTAATTGTTGCTCTTATTGCAACAGTTATAAATGTTGTAAAGATATGTGTATAAATTCGGAGACAGAGTCATTCCTTGAACCATATGCTTTGTGAGAAGCCTACTTTTTTATGGTACTGTTCCTTTTAAACAGAGAACAGGTTTGTGATGTTGAAATTGCAAAACTAAACCTTGTAGCTTATGTTTGTTCTTCACCACCAATGTCGTATCCACACCCTTTTACTGTAATTTATGAAGAGTCAACATGTTTTGCAGCATATCTTACAATGCAAGTAGCTTTACTATTGTATCTTCACTATCTGTTACCTCCTATAACCCAGGAAAAAGTAGCAGATGGATGTATGCACAATCTATAACAGCAATGGCAAGATATCGCCATCTCACAAAAGTCATTGGATACACCTTCAACAGTTAAACAAAAGCCTAGAGCCCACAATATCTACATTATAGAATAAAATAAATCTAATAGTCCTGCAGCTTCACTAGGCGTTCAATGACAAACAAAGAACTATGACAATGTTACCCTCATAAGTAACATTCCTTATCTATGGCCTCATCTAGATACACTTCAGCCATCCCAAAATACATTTGTCAATAATAGCATCCACTGTGTCCCCCTCTAGGGGATATTTTAGATTTTATGTTGTGTTTTAATTTGTTCTAATTATTTTTATTTAATTTGGTCCTTGAGGAAGTCCTATTTTGAATGAAGTATGTAGGACCTTTTTGTGTGTTTTTTTTATTTCTTTGAAAATAAAATGATACTTTTTAATACCTACCTTGAGTCCTGAAAAGTATCCTGAGTGTGGAATCCACCAAAGGGGAGTGGGAGCAGGAGGAGATGTTTGGATCAGACCCCCAGACATCTGAGGGAAGGCATCCAGAGGTAATATAATAACCATCAATCCTGTGAGTATATTTCTATATATATTCTAATTGTATTACACTATGCAATTATCTTTTTGTAGAGCAACAGCTGTATTTCCTTTATATTTTGTACAAAGACTTATATTAATGATTTTTCTTTTTTTACGATGATCTAGTTTATCCTGTAAGCAGTAAAGGACTATCCCATGGAATTCCTCATCTTTGTGATCATTTGGTAAGCAGTAGACATGTACAAAAAATTTGGTTCAGTTGAATCACTTAAAAAAAGTAGAATTCGGGGCGGGGCCTGAGCTTCATGGCGGCTGGACGTGCCTCGTGTGAGCTCTGAGCTCAATCTTCTCTTCTAGCTGGAATAAATGCACTCCAGCCAGCCAGAACCTACAAAAACGCCTGAAGCCTGATCGTACTTACCTCAGGAGCCAGCCGAGGTGCCCTGGGTCTGTCGCCCGCGGGTGCACAGAGCATCCGTCGAGGGTGTCGGGAGTGAGGCCTAGCAGTATCGCCGGACGGGTGAGGCGGCCGATTCCCCCGCTCTGCACGACCTAGTGCCCTCCCAAGCCTGTAATAAAGCCCGGTCCGCCCTAGCCTGTACCTGGAACCAAGCGAACTTAAGTTAATTGCCCTAACTAGCTGAGATATTGCCCCAGCAGAAACACACAAGATGGCGGCCCAACATACCCTACAAGAAGAAAACTCCCAGCAATCCGAACCAGAACCTCTAAGCCCAGCACAGATCACTCAAAGGAGGCTGGATGAATTTTTTACCCGCTTCTGGGCAGGATTGGAGGCACGTCAAAAAGCAGCAAAGCCCCAACATCGGGAGGACGACCGGGAGGCTGAGAGGCGGATGGTGAGGGGGCCCCCTATGATCATCCATGTCTCGAAAGCACATAAACCTCCTCCCATTAAGAGATCACCTAGGCCGAGGGCCACGAGGGGCAGAACCCCGCGGCATCGCCCACACAGGCGGAGGATCACCCGCTACAAGCGGCCGCCTACCACCAAATCCTCCTGCTTACCCCTTAGAGGGGTGGACAGGGACCCCAGGAGCCCCCAAGTCCGTGGCACGAAGATGCTGGCCTATCAACCAGCCTGGGGCGGAGGGATACCCAACAGAGCCATCGGACTGCAACAGCCACCCTCGCCCTCAGTGCACAAGACTCACACTTCCCATCCTCGGGAATAGGCTGAATTAAAGCCCGCTGCCTAAAGCTGTACCGCAACTATGGGACTAACCGCTAACAACAGTTGCCATTGCTGGGACTTGCATATATGACTCACATGGGCCAGCCTGACTGGGTTCACGCAGTCAGCAGGCACACACGCTCAGCCTGTTAATGCTATATCTGACTCACCCATACATAACAGCTAGACCTAGCCTGTATCAATCAGCTCATTTGTTATCTTATGGTATTCACAGTAACTTTAGCGAGGAGATGTTCAGTTATAGCTGTTGTGACTGTTACGATAAGCTACCTTTTCATCTTTATTTTATTGACTTCTACCTATATGTGACTCACCCATGTATAACAGCTGGACCTAGCCTGTATCACTCAGTTCAAATGTTATTTTATGGTATTCACAGCAACTTTAGCGAGGATATATTCAGTTATAGCTGTTGTGGCTGTTACGATAAGCTACCTTTTCATCTTAATTTTAATGACTTCTACCTATATGTGACTCACCCATGTATAACAGCTAGACCTAGCCTGTCAATCAGTTCATATGTTATCTTATGGTAGTCACAGCAACTTTAGCGAGGCTATATTCAGTTATAACTGTTATGATAAGCTACCTTTTCATTTTCAATTTAACGTCTTCACTGTTTAGCCAAGCTGATGTTTATTATAATTATACAAAAATGTGCAACTCCTCTTGCCACTGTTCAACCTAAGTACATTCTTAGATATGCTGTTGTGGCGTATGTCATTGCTATGTATAACATGCACAACAAAAATAAAGGATAAAAAAAAAGTAGAATTCAATTTCTATATATAAAATTTTGTTTGGGACCTTCGATATTAATCCACGTAGCAGTTAGAATGGTCCGAACATTGTCCAGACAAAAACATCTGGGAAAACTATTTGGACAAACTAAAAGGCTACAAGCGGAACTCCAAATCAAACAAACATGTGCGTCCACTGGGCATATTGTTTGTTTGGTTATACAGCTATATGGGCCTTGAGATTGGAATTTAAGTAAACTGCCAATTGGCCTAAATTTGGGTGAATTGTAATTTGGTCGAAACAAATGCACAAGTCTAGTAGGCAGTGAAATATGCTTATATGCTTCGAAACATATTGTTACATTGTTGCTGTGAGAACACTTTGACTCTGAAGAGTAGGAGAGTTTGCTGGGTAAATTGAGCTGTTGCAAATTACTACTACATATCCTGCTACATATCCAATTGGTCAGCACAGCTGTATGCAGCATTAGCTAGAGCCAAATAAAGGTTTCCCGTGGCATTTGGCAGGATGCCAGATTAGGGCCCCATCCTAAAGCACTGACTTTGTATTGTGTATGGATAAGGCTGAAAGCTGTATGTGGGGGGGAATGACTGAGTTTACCTGTGTGTTCTGGTTGAGTGTTGTATGTGTGGTGACTGAATTTTGTGTGGAAAGGAGTCTAAGTGGTCTGGTGGAGGGTGAACTAGCAAACAGTATCCTTGGTGGTCTTTAAGGTCATTTATTTTAAGAGCTCCCTAATGGTCCCGCTGTTCATAGCACTGACTGCGGTACTGAATCATTGACACGACCGGACTGGTACACCGGTATACCACACAGTGCCCGTCGGCTCGAGCGCTCCCCTTCTGCTGGTCACTGCATGTAGTGTGGCCAAGCATACCACAGGTAGAGGTGCTTCTGTTTAGTCTACCCGGTCTGACAGGAAGTGCTCTTTAACAAACACTTTCCCGTCAGACCGGGTTGAGAAAACAGAAGCTCCTCTACCCTGTCCACAGCTCGGCCATGCTACAAAAAGGTCAGTGGGCACAGAAGGAGGGGGGGAGACACGTGAAGGAGCAGTGGGGAAATAAGATGCATGGATGGGCTGGGGGAGGCGAATGAGACACATGGAGGAGCTGAAAGTGGGAAATGAGATACATGGAGAGGTTAAGGGAGGGAAATGAGACACCTGGAGGGGATGCAAGGGTAATGATAAACCTGGAGGAACGGGGGGGGATGAGACACATGGAACGACTGGGGGGGAATGAGACACATGGAGGGGCTGGAGTGGTAATAAGACACATCGAGGAGCTGATGGGGATTTTATACATATGGAGGAGCTGAGGGGGGAAATAAGACACATAAAGGGTCTGAGAGGGGAAAATCAGACACATGGAGGTGCTGAGGGGGGAAATGAGACACAAGGAGGGGCTGGAGCGGGATTAAGATAAGTGGAGGGGCTGGAAAGGAAAGAGACACACAGAGGGACTGGGGTTGGGGCTGTTGACAGGGCTTTTTTAACAGCATTATAGGCCCCCAAGCAAAGCAGTGCACTGGGGCCCTGTCTACCCAACCACTCACATGAATAAAAACATAAATATCAATAACATTGGTACCTCCAACAAATGCAGTACATACATACCATACATACAGACTGCTGAGTACATGCACATACTGCTGAGTACACGCACACAGACTGCTGAATAAACAGACAAACTGCAAAACACACAGAGACTACTGAATACACAGACAAACTGCTAAATGCACACACAGACTGCTGAGTACACACACAGATTGCTGAATGAGGGTTGCAGTGTATGTGAGAGGTACAATGTTTGTGTGGAGTGGTGCAATGTGTGTTTGTATGTAGAGGTGTGTACTGGTGCAGTATTTGTGAGGAGTGCATAAGGTCTCTTGTGTGGGGGGGTGCTAAGGGAGTAAATGTATATATTTTTTATTATTTCTACTTAAAAAGAAAAAAGAAAGCTTTATGTCCTCCCTCTTCTTCTTACCTTTTATCAGGGAGGGGGGACATTGCACTGTGATGGTCCAGTGTTGGCGGTGAACTTGTCCTGCCTTGAGCTGAGCGCTGTGTGGTAACGCACAGCAACGCTCCAACCAGCCTGCTTGTGGCAGGTTCATACAGTCTCCCAGGCCCTCCACCTCTACCCTCTCCTGTAGTCTCATGGGTTCTACTTTCCACCCTCTGCTGTAAATTGCCTTTGGGCTGGTTAGGGAGATCTCCCCACTGGCCCAAAAGGACAGACAGCAAGGCTGGCTCTGCATGGGCTGGCAGAGAAGATGAAAGGATCTCCATTATCAGCATTGGCACATGGGTATTGTAACGGCACCCTCAGCATAAAAGGGTTAAACCGCCGTTTAGTAGATCTTCCCTTCCAGAGACACAGGCACAGCTACTGCAGAACACCAATCCGTCGAACAGGAAACCATATGAATACTGTAAACAGCCGAATAGGAAAAACCATACAAATAGGTTTACACTCCTAGCAGTCAAACTGGAACAGCATACAATAAATCCCCCCAAGAACGAGACAAAGCTCCGTGTTGAGGGTCAAGCAGTGAACAGGCAGAGCTGTGGGTTTATTGTGCTTATGTACACATTCTTACACACAGGGTTTTGGAACACAACCAATAAACACATACAATACACTCAGACACTCCCACACAAATTCCTCCCCTCTGCATGTGATTCAATTACCTTACACAATGGGTAATGTAATTTAGAACAAGCAGAGAAATACAATTTTTCCACATTATTCATAACTTGAAAAGTATGCATCACATTCACATAAATGTACATTTTCAGAATCAGCATACTCCAAATACAAACATACGTCAAAATCATACAAATTGGTCCAGTGGTTCAAAAGATAGATCATAGTCCTTTGTGACCAAATGAAGCATGGCTTTTCTGCCCAAAACCAGTTCCACAGAGTCTTCTATCCTGGAGATAATTAGAAGTAATCCAATTATCTCCAAAGACAGAGGCAAAACTCCATTGAACACATGGCAGCAAAAAGACAGTAAAATACAATAAAATACACAAGGTTACATTTATGACATAAAATACAGACATGCAACATATGCCCAGATAGCTTAGGTCTGAGCGCACATTATTACTGAATGGCGCTCAGAGCACACACATACAGTTCAATTGCCACGGAGCCAAAGTCTTTCCCATAGTCTTTCATTATACGAATGGGCTCCATGGCATAGCTATCTGGGGTATCACTGCTCAAACAGGGCAAGCACCAAATGACCCGGCTTTCTTGTCTTTGCAGGGGAAAATAAAGTCTTTTAACATGGGGCCATAGTCCAAAGGCAGCAGGCGAGCAACCAGGCTTCTCCAATGCAATGTGGCGAGATTGGTCTCGTCACAGGTATCATGGTGGGGCCCCTATGCTTGTGGGGCCCTGGGCAACTGCCCAGCAGGCACATGAGTAAAAACAGCCCTGGCTGGGGAGAGAAATGAGACACAAGGAGAAGCTGGGGAAGGGGAAAGGGACACAAGGAGAGCTTGGGTGGATGAGACACAAGGAGTGACTGAAGGGAAATGAGACAAACAGAGAGGGCTGGGGCAAGAAAAAGACACACAGAAGGGGCTGACGGGGAGAAAGAGACACACTGAGGGGCTAGGAAAGAAAGAGACACATGGTGGGGTGGGAGACACACAAAGGTGCTTAGGGGATAAAGAGAGGGGCTAAAGAGGATCAAGAGACACACATAGGGTCTGGGAAAGTAGAGCAAGAGACAAAGAGGGGCTGAGAAAGGTAACCAAGAGACACACAGAGGGGCTGCGGTAGGGAAGAATGAGACATAGAGGGGCTGTGGGGAAGGAGACACACAGAAGGGCTGGGGAAGGGGAGAAAATGACAATGGGACTGGAGCTAAGAGACATATGAAAAGGACTATCTTGGCTGGGCCACAGAGTGGAGAGGCCTGTTTGGATGAGAGATGTAAGTTATGGCATCCACAATTTTAAATAGAAGGCTGTGTGCATGATGCCTAGAACTCCAGAGAATTAACAGGTGGTCAAGGGAGCAAAAAAAAAAAAAAACTCATTAGTGGTTCTGGGTGTGAAGGTGAGCTTGGTGTTGTTAATGAAACACAATCATTTTTTGCACAGTGACGTTAATAGTGTGGATTGCAGAGACTGTTATATAGTGCTTGGCTGCTAAATGGCAATCTATTGTGATTCTGTCTCCAGAAAACTTTTCTCAACAATAAGATATACATTTTGTACTCTGAATTTTAAATTCTGAATCTCAAACAAATAACCCTTTCAACAATACAGAAGCTGGAGCTTTGAATGATGCAAGTTTTATTCATTTATTTACTCATTGAGTCAAAATTATTCTTGAGTATTTCACTTTCAAATGCTTTTCTTTTCTTTATATAGCTATGTTGCACTCAATGCATACAGTAGAGCACGCTAGCAGCTGTGCTGTAGCACTAGTTAATGTTGTTGATATTTAGTCAGTGGAATGCCACGAAAAATCTTTACATAAGATTACTGATATGAATTCCCTGCCATGTTTGATTGCGTGGGATTTAATGTGTGACGGAGTGTGGGAGAGGTGAGAGGTTTGGAATTATCAGACGCAGGACTGTCAGCATTGGCTCACTCTGAGTTCAAGCCACACTGTGCAAACATACTAATGGACATTACTTAATGTGCAAACATTTCACAGCTTATCTACTGTTAATTTGAAAGCTAGAGGCAATCAGCTAGGTGATGTAGGGCACATGGTTTCTCACGCATCCCAGTGGGGAATTTACAAGAAATACAAAGAAATTTGATTGCAGTTCATTATAAAGTTATTGGTCTTGAAGTTCAAAAAGTAAGCCGTAGTTAAAATATTTGACATAGCACATCTAATAAAATGTAGATATCATAACAAAGTTGTAAGCCTGATTTAGTTTAAGGGACACTCTAAGCAACATTACCATTACAGCTCAGTGTAGTGATTATGTTACCAAGAATTTAATGGGTGTTGCTCCTAGATTCTTGATATCACTGGGGCTCTCCGGATTACCCAGAGACCTCTCCTTCCTAAGACGTATTAATAATAAATAGAATGAATGTAATCTTCGTCTATTCTGGACAGCAGTCGTTGCTCGAGAATGCTGGGAATGGGTTGGCCCATTACTCTCAGAAAGTCACCAGCATCAAAGTTTAATGAACAGCCCTGCTAGGACCAAATACTCAGATGCTGTAGTTAAATTATTTGGAATACTGAAGCAGGACAGGACTCACACTTGCATTAATACTACTACCTGCAGTAGCTACTGTAATCGGGCAGGTTCTGTGAGAGTAGATTGGAGTAAGGGGGAATATGCAGACTATAAGTCATTGAAAGGCACTCTTGTTGTGCATCAGCATTGTAAGACATTCCAACTTTGGTTTGGGGGAAGGATGACTATAAGTTGAAGGAGGCATGGATTTTGAGAGTTCTTGTTTACTGGGTGTCATTTTTCTTTGCTCCCCTTTTTTTTCTCTCCACTCTCCCTCAAAATGGAGCATAACAGAGGTATAGAGTTGACAGGCCCCAAAGATGCAGTAGTGAATAATCATGACCCAGCACAGAGCAACCAGTGACAGACTGAGGCCAACTGATCCCAATTCCCCACTTGTGCCTTTCTCCTCATTCCCCACTTCATCTGTCCTTATAACATTTTCCAATTATGCCTCTTCTCCCTCTCTAATTACCCATTTGTTCCACTTCCCTGCTGTAACTACTGAATTGTGACACTCATCCAATTCCTCAAACCTTCTCCCACACTTGAGCCACTTTCCTCCCCCTCCCCCCCACCTATTATGCCTCCATCTTTGTGCTTTTGTCCCCGCCGCACCTTCTCTAGTGAAACAGTAAGACAGAATAAAATAACAGATAACTTTTAACTCTAATAACCCCCCCAAAGTCTGGAGAGTAGTGCTGTGAGATAGCATATCTAAGTGTCAGTCAGGCACAAGCTGGTTTACTGCACAGTGTATGTATAGATTTAAAAATATAAAATGAAGAAAAAAGGGTAATAAATAACTTAATGCTTTAATTCCCAACACAATAAAATAAATGCTGCTTTTAAAGAGATGTTGTATGAGAATCATATAAATCAGTGGTCCCCATCCCAGGCCTTATTGACCATCAACAGTACAGGTCTTTTCTGTATATTAAATTGAATAAAAAAAGGGAAATATATAAATCCTGGACTGTTGGTGGGCCATTAGGACTGGGATGGAGAGCACTGATCTATATAAGGGAATTGTATCCACATTCCAGGGGACACTAATAAATAATAAATGATACATCTACAACTATGACCCAACAGAATGCCTTTGTATACATATATATCAGGGAATTCTACTTAAATGTTACATGTTTTTGTATATTCATAACTACCTAAAAGAAAATGCATACTGAATAAAACATGTCAGGACAAAAATGATTCAATTATTTCATTAAGATCATCTGGTACAACTCTGTTTTGAATTTTCTGTTTATCTTTACTTTGCTCTGTTCTGGGACATTGTCTATATGATCTGGACTCTAAGTTGCAAAGCTTTAAGCTTGATGACTACCTTCATAAAATGGTACGGTTCTCATATTTAACTTGTGCATATGTCTTTTATTTTATTCCGGTGAAGGTGCAAGTATTGAATTTTTGCAGTTTATATTTATACTGTTATGTCTTATTAGCAAGTCTGCGCTTTATTATTTCACTTGTCAGCTGTTTAAAGAAAGTGAATATTTCAATTCCTTGACTCAGTTCATATCGGAATTATTGCTGTATCCAAAACCTGCCACAGTGCTAGCGGAACTCTAATTCTTTCACATAGAGAATGCTAGTATTCTGGCATGAAGTAATAAAGTAATGGATGAGCACATCAGTTTCTGTGATGGTTTTTCAAAGCATTATGCCTACTGTCATAAATGGTGTGGTTCTTATGTTTATATTTATGTTTAGTTAAACTGTCTTTGATGTTTTAAATTTCTTCCTGGACATATATTTTGACATATTTACAACAAACTTGGAATCCCAAGTGCTCAATCTTGTGTATGCTGCATCATACACCAAATGACCAGATTTAATTATTTTCATGATATGAAGTCATGATTTTATTAAATGCTTTATTTAATGCTTGTCTCTCTTTTTATTTCCTCAGCAACAAAGAAATGATAATGTAAATGTCAATAGAAAAAACAAAAACTCTTAGTAAGAGTTAACTATCATCTCACAGTTTATAATCTCCCATGTGACCCTAAGCCACTGTAAGGCATTCCTCTTTGTTAATGATGACGAAACAAATAGTAAGAAAAAATTGATGTAACAAAAAAACAGAAAAATCAACAATACAATAAAAAAAACAAGAACATTTTGGTGATGACAAGAGGAAATCCTCTGAAAAGGACAAAACATGTCCACTGTAACTTAAGAAGAACAGGTCCATGCAAGGCCAAAACAAAACTTCAAGCTGAAAAAAGAACAGATAAACTGTGGTAAAATATGTTCAGCGTTAAAACTGCCAGATTCATAAGGCTAAGTCTAACCGTATGAGACAGTCAACCACAATAATCTTAAAAAATGTGACTGCATGTAATCTAGACAAACTGAAAGTGAAAAACAGGAGACCTAACACATTCACCAATACTTTGCTAGTATTAAATAAGCAGGGAGGGAATAAACAAACCTGTTATTGGGCGGACTAATATTCACCTCAGTGTCCTTAAAGGCACACTATAGTCACCGAGACCACTTCAACTCTATGAAGTGGTCTGGGTGCCAGGTCCCTCAGGTTTTAAACCTTCAAATGTTAAAATTTTTTTACATAGCAGGGTTAATCCAACCTCTAGTGGCTGTCTTCCTGACAGCCGCTAGAGGCGCATCTGCGATGCTGAAATGCTTTCCTATAGACAGGTTGAATGCGCGCAGCACTTGCCGAGCATGCATAAAAGTAGGTGCACAAGACCAATCAGCAGTTTGGAGAAGGTCTTTCCGCCTGCAACCCAAAATAGAATGCATCTCGTAGAATGTGCTCCATAAACCGAAGTGTCTATGGTAGCTGATGCCATAATCCATTTACCCCACAGGTCAGAGTAACCGTAGATACAGGACAATGCAGATTCCAGAGAGCTAAGAACAAATTGGGGTATTCCGGATCCCAAAATGTTGCAGTCCAGTATTCAGTTTCCTTAAGACATGCTACTGGACAGAGGTTAATGATGTGAGGAAAGGAAGGATAGAAAACCAAGGTAATAAATGCTTTTGTATGCCTAGAGATATCAAATGAAACACTGGCAAGAGTAAAGGAACATATCCAGTGCCCGAACATCTGACACACATTTGCAGGAGAACAAACAGAAGAGCATGACCCGTTTCACTGCAAGCTGTTTAAGGAGAGTTCTGTATTGCTTGGCTAAGTCTTAAAAAATGCAAAGAACAAGATTCACACCCCAGAAAATAGTGTATCTAGGTTGCAATGGCCACGCAAATCTAATACTCAGGAGAAGATGACAAAGCAAAAGATTTTTACCCTCTGGGAAACCATTCAAACCATGATGTCCTGCTGAAATTGCAAACCAATTAAAGTTAATCGTGCGATAAGTCAAACCTTGGTCAAAAAGGAGAGTAAAGTAACGCAAATTATGACCTTATTATTATGATCTTGCACCATGATGAGCATGTCGTCCAGATAGATTATCAGGTAGACTCATCTGCTGCGCAGTTGGGTAACTACAGGTTTCAGCAGCTTGGTGAAACACCAAGGGGCTGAAGAAAGACCGAAATGTAGGCACATGAAGCGTCACATGGTCCATTCCCAAAGAAAGTGCTGAGACTCTTCGGCAATCAGGACAGTAAGATATACATACTGTATGTCAAGTCTGACCATCCAATCTCCCAAAAAGATGAAATCCCAGAGACTCTGAATACCCTCCATCTTTAAATAGTGATACATCATAAATACATTTAGGGGGCGAAGATTGATAACCGGTCATACACCACCAGCTTTCTTGGGGACCAAGAAAAAGTTACTCACAAATCCTGGAGTGAAAAGCAGAACCTTTGAAATTGTGCCTTTTCATGCCAGTGTTTGGATTTCTGAAAATACAATGTACTTGTCTTATGCGGGGAACATGATCTGGTGGGGAAAGAAGGTTTGAACTTGGTGGTGCATACAATTGATGTGATAACTTAGAATGATTGGTGGAACCCAAACATTTGAGGTTAACATGTCCCATGCAGTGGAAAAAATGGTACAGTCTGCCCCCCATATTTGATAGAAAGAAAGATGGGACGCTAAGAAACTCACCTCGATAGCCCCGGTATAAAACCCGGGAGGAACGGATGGGCAAGGGGCCCTAATGTCTGCCGGCACTGCCAAGAACCTTCAAAGAGAACAGGCTTTTCATATTGGACTGAGCATTGTCAAGTGCCATGAACATACTGATATAGTTTCACCATTTCTTTAACAAAATTATCTCTGAAGAGAAGGCTGTGGCTCAGGCTCAGAAATAGCAAGAAACATAGAATGTGAAACATAGAATGTGACAGCAGATAAGAACCATTCGGCCCATCTAGTCTGCCCAATTAGATTAACTAGCTTTGGTTTAATCTTAATTAAGATTGCCTTATACCTCTCAGTAGCCAACGCTGTGTTTGCATTGCCGATCATGTAACTAGAGCGTTGGATCCAGTGTCTGAAGCCAAGCAGATCCACTGCGGTTCTCTAAGCCAATGCCATTTTGACGATGTTGAAAATCATAGCATTCGGTCCCAGAATGCCCTGGCAGTGGCACAAGGAAAAAGTAAGGCCTTTCTTTGCCTTCCACCCTAATCTGCCCAGTATTTGGGTGGTCTTATGGTTCACGTCAGTAGTGACCCAAGCCATATCTGGGACGTTGGTGACAGTCATTCAGCTGCTGTAGCCAGCAAGACAGAAATGGTCATGACATCTCAGGGGAATCAATGGCTCTGGTGCTTTCCCCTGTACCCACCACTGTATCCTGAAAATGGCTTCTGGAGTAAATGACTATTGGCTTCTTCTGGAGTACAATTCATGCTGACAGGACCTAAGACCACTACGGTGCCGAAATAGCTTTGGGGCACCCCAGGTGGGCGTGATCATCTTACTAACCCCTCCCCTTTGTACATGTGCAGTGCAGACATGCATGTTTCTATGTCAATGACTCCACCTCTCCATATTTTTGCCCCACCTGGGTTTGTAATTAGACACACACTCATTCACAGTCACACACTCTCACTGACAGGCACACACTTACAGATTTGACACACACTCACTGACAGAAACACTGACAGTCAGACACTCTCATTAAAAGACACTCAGCAATTTGACACACACACTCACTAACAGACACACTGACACACAGTATCAATGACAGACACACCATATCACTGATTTGAAACACTCACTGACACACACACACACTAACAAGCACATACATACACAAAGACAGACATTCTCACTGACAGACACACACTGTCATTGACAGAGACACATATGCACACTTAATGACATACACACTGACACACACTGTCAATGACAGAAACACAATCTTACTGATTTGAAACACACTCACTGACAGGCACACTGACCGACATACTCACTGACAGAGACTCTCACTAAATGAAAAACTCAGTGACAGGCACACTCACGGACAGATAAACTGAAATCCACTCTCGAAGGTAGATACACAATCCCACTAATTTGAAACACTCACTGACAGATACATACAATGACAGGCACATACAACATGCCAGACACACTCACTGCCAGAAACACTCACCGACATACACCTACTCACTGACAGATACACACACACTCTCACTGAGAGGCATCCTCACAGACAGACACACATATACACAATCCCTGACAGACACACTGACACACCCTCTCAATGACAGACACACAATCTCATTGATTTGAAACACACTCACTGGCAGACACATTGACAGACACACTCACTGACAGAGACTCTCACTGACAGACACACTGAAACACACTCTCAATGACAAACACACAATCCTACTGATTTGAAACACACACTGACAGACACATACAATGACAAACACATACACTGACAGAGCACTCACTGACTGAAACACTCACTGACATGCACACACTCTCAATGACAGGCACACTCACTGCAGAGACACTCACTGACAGACACAAACACACACTGACAAACACATACACATTTGTCATACCCTCGCACCTCCACCACTCCTTGGTGCCAAACGTTGAACCATGCTGCACCAAAGGAAACAGGGACTGCAGCTAGTCATTCAGGCCCGACCTAATGATCCTGCATCATCAAACTAGATGCACACACGCTAATCATGTGGATTCTTAAAGAGTAAGTACACAGGAGGCAGGTAGAGACTCTAAACAGGTGTGTCTATTTTCTCCTTTGTAAACCTGCTCATACCTGATACCTGTGTTCAGTATTCTGTGCTCCTTGTTCCTGTCAAGTTGTTTCCTGTTCCTGTCTGCTATTTGATATTCGACCTTTGGCTTGTCCTACACTTACAATCCTGTGCTGCCTGTACCGACCCTTTGCCTGCATGACCTCGTTTTTGCCTTATCCTTGCCTGTACCTCCCTCTGGACATTTTTGGTTTGTTTTTTTGCATATTGGTCTCGATCTACTAAATTGTGACTCATTTTCACATTCTTCCACACATACTCACAAATTAGGTATATATCTTGTTGTTTTAGTTTATTGTTTTTAGCCCCATCCAGCCTCCGTACTGTAGGAGAGCTGGTGTGGGTCCTCTCATTGGGATCCAGGGGGAGATTTTCTCCCTGGAAGTCTCCCTGCAGTCTTCCAGTTCCTCACTGCTACCTTGTGCTGTTTAGTAATGCCAGGCTGGAGTGATGTCATATTCGAGCTCCCAGCATCACCACAGAGGGCGCGTGAGGGAGCAGTAAGGAACTGGAAACACATCAGCTCTCCATCTCTGCCACTACCGCCTGCCTCCTCTCTCTTTCCAGGTATATTTTGGCAGAGCAGGGACCTAACTGAGTAAGTGCCCGCTTTGAGGGAATCCTAAGGTGGCCAGCTGGCAACCTCTTGGGCCCCCTATCACAGGTCATTGGCCTGCTCCTCGTGGTGCCCCCACCTTCTGGCGCCTGGGTGCAGTGCTCTCCCCTCCCCCCCGTGCACCTGCCCAGGAGCAGCCCTGCATGTTTAATGGTGTGTCTGGCTAAAATTATGGTCCTTATTGCATTATTTTTCATTATTCAATTTGTCTACAAGAGACTTGTGCATTGACACAAGCAAATACGGTTGTCCATAAATGAATTTTGTCACTGATAGGTGTTCTCTTGACAAACCTGCTTGTCAGAAGGTTGACAAACACCATTCAACCCCCAGCTTTGCTTCATTAAACTTTGCATTCATTTTACACCTACAAAGTTTCTGAGTACTAGAATAAATTATGAAACAACTCAAGCAGGACCAGATTACAGAGAAAAAAAATGCTAAATGGGCATGTACAAGCAAAAGCATCTACATTTCAGTTGAAAAACATATACATTCCAACCAAATTGCTCAAAATTAATACTTCAGCAAATTCACACATTTTTCATATATGCAGCACAAACATTTTGCAGACAATGTATGAGCAAGAAAATGAGTTGCATGTAATTTAAGTGACTAACAGCAAGTATGGAATGTGCTGCATCTGCATTCGAAGTGAAAAAAATCAGCAAAAAAGCTAGCTATACTAAAATTGCTCTTGAAAGTAATGGTCCCCAAACATCCAACAAAACTAATATTAAGTTTTACGATAGATGATGAACACACAGATGCTGCACCCTTGAGGTATGTTACCTAACCTAAAGGAATGTAGCAGTCTTTAGTGTGCACTAGGTTCTGGCAGCCAGCAGATGGAGTCTGTGAGTAATGGCTGCTGCCTGGCATGGCTGCCATCATCATACATACTGAGTGACTGCCTCTACAGCAGTCTGGCCGACTGGCCAAAAAGAACGCTCTTTGCTGGGTCTGCCTGGGTAGTTCACTTTTCCAGACTCCAGTAAAGCCGTCGCGTGCTGCACAATGTGCAGCCTATTTCAAAGTGTTCCCCCATGTTACTTTTTAATTAGGGTAAGTAAAAAAAATGTGTCTTCTTCGGCAATTCGGACCAAGGCATTCGGTTTGGTTCGGCACTTCCGAAATTCGGGGCGATTGGAGACTTCGGCAAATAGGAACTTTGGCAATTCGGAACTTTGGTAATTCGGACCCTAAACCCTAACCCTACCCCTAAACCTACCACTAACCCTAACCCACTTCGGCAATTCAGTACTTCGGTAATTCGGAACTTCGGCTATTCGGTTCGATTCGGTAATTCGGCAATTCGAACTTCGAACATTCGAATGTGCGAATTAGACGAAATTCATCCGAATATACATTCAAAATGAATTGCACATGTCTATTTTTAATTAATATTTATTAAAATGTTGAGTGGATGTGTGGTGTGGGTTTGTGTCTTGTGTAGGCATAGGGTGGCTATAAGTGTTGTAGCTATATGTGAGGTGTGTGTTGTGACTTTCTAAGCATGATTTGCAAGGCTGGCTGTGTGTAATGCATTAGTAGTTGTGAGTGATAAGTCTAAGCTGCTGTAAGTGTTGTGTGTGGCAATGTGTGTTGAGTGAGAAATACATGTGGGAAGTAGAAAAAAATCTATTTAGTGATGGGAAGGGAGATGTAGTGGGTTAATAAGGAGCTAAGGGGAAGGTGGAAATGCAGCAAGTCTTCACCCCTAGTGGGTGTAGATAGTTCCTTTCGTCCAGAGCCAGGATATGTATCAGAGTGTTGCAGTAGTAACCTACAGCAACGCTCTAATACAGTAGCAGGAGCACAGAACTTGGCCTGGAAGTACAGACCAAATTCTGCCTCCTCTGTATCAGGGGCAGTTTGTGACTGTGTGGCCGTTTGGCTTGGGTGGCTGACGGGGCACACAGCACTTTTCATTGGGCAAAGGAGTAGCTTAGTCTCCCATGATGGACAAGAAGTCTGCCCAATAACATGGGCTGGATTTCCTGTCCTAGCAGGAGGCAACATAAAAAATGATTGATAGTTAGGGGAAAGACACTAAATATTGATGTTATTCACATATAACCCCTTTCTGGCCAGGTGTCCCACCTCACTGGCTTCCTGCATGCATATAGTCTCCGAGCTGAGCCTCTGTAATGTGTAGGATGATTTTCTCTATGAACCTTGAGTATAGACAGCAATTGCTAAGTAGGATTAAATGAAATACAATGATGACTGACTCAGTGTAAAGTGCAAGGCAATTGGTTACCAAAGAATGAATAAATGGCAATGCAATAACAGTAAATAAAGTACCAATTTAAAGCATCACTTCTAATGTCCCAATCTTCCAATATATCCCGCACAAACAACAAGAGCCCACCCTGAGTTAATCTTTAGAGCAACACATTGCTGGGGACCATTGCTCTGGACATAGCAACCATCTAGTGTTAATTGTAAGACAACATCTAGAGGCAGTTTGTATAACAGGAGGGGTAGATGTCAGCAGGAGGCGGATGCTGTCTCTTTCCAAGTGCAGCCACATTTCATGTCTTTATTCTGACCACTCAGTATCTGTACTGCAGGGAATGTCAGTTTTCACAACAAATCTCTCACAACAAAAATACTTGCTTAAGGCAGGTTTCCTCACTGACATCAGGGCCATTCTTCCCGTTCCTATTCCTGTGCAGGGAATACCTGCATCTTTAGGTTGCATGTGATAGGTGAAGCTGTATGTCTTTCACAGTCAGGGCTGCTGTTACGGTACCTCCAGGAACGAAACGTACAAACCGCCGTTTAGCGAGTATTCCCCGTTCGCAATAATGTGGTCGGGTAGCGGGTATAATAAAACCATGCGAACGCCAGTCAGGGAACACTCCAACCTCCCGAACGGTACCTGTACGGCTAATTCCCTTCGCAAGCCGCAAATCCACGAACGGCAATTAATAACCGAACGACAATCTCTCCCAAGCGGCAAATAATCCAAGTAAGCAGTCTCTCGCCGCTGGTATCCAAATCCCCCCAATAACGAGACCAAGCTCCGCTTTGAGGGTAAAACACGAACTGGTTTACTGTGGGCTACCTGCCCGGTATTTATGCAGGTCTCCCACTTGGTGGACACTCCCCTAGGGGACCAAATGGGAGACTGAAATCACAGAGGGACATGGGGACATTCTGGACATACATCCCCACAATATTCCCAGCATGCAGTACAGTTCCCTCCCCTCTGCTCGGGGAATAATTGGGAAGTAATTCAATTATCTCCCCGAGCAGAGGCAATCGCCATTTTAGATACAAGTTACAAAAACACACAAAAATCCATAACTTAATAACTGCTGAACATTTTACATCAGTCTTGCATATCCCCAGATAGCCTGGATCTGAGGGCACATTATTGGAGAATAGCGCTCAGATCCCATTCGCACAGTTCAATCGCCATGGAGTCAAAGTCTCTTTCAGTTCTTCGGTATGCGATTGACTCCATGGGACGGCTATCTGGGTTAAGTCCATTCGTGTGGTTGAATCTCCCGAACGGCTGTCGTTCGCATGCTTTTGTCGATTGAGAAGGGGAGGTCGACGGCTTCAGCGGTGTTCGGCTGAAAAAGTGTCCGTTTTCCGATCCATGAAATAATCGTTGAACACCGCTGGTCGTTCGCATGGACAAAATGGCCGCCGCCTCGTGGTCGACATACGAACGACGACCACCCGGCATTCGGTTTTTAATTGAGAAGTGTCTGTGGTTAACCGCAACGCTCTAATTGGGATCAATAGGTTAACCAGCAGCACACTTCTCTTCTGGGTGGCCGTCCGTTCGGTAGTTCCGTTCGACAAAACCGACATTCCCTTAAACAAAGCATACGAACGGGGAAATTCATGAAAACGGCAAAACAGACGAACAACGCAGTTATAATCCAGACAGATGGGTCTGTCACACGGCTCCCCCCTTGTGGAACACTCCGGCAGACCCGGCTTGACCCTTTGGCGGGTCAACTTGGGGATGACCGGACTGAGGAGGAGTAGGGACGTCTGTTTGCCGAGATAACCCATCTGCATTCCCATTCTGCTTACCGGGTCGGTAGCTGATGGTGAAGTTATATGGCTGTAGTGCCAAACTCCACCTCAGCAGTCTGCCATTGTCTCCTGAGACCCGGTTAAGCCACACGAGGGGGTTATGGTCCGTAATAAGGGAAAATTCTTGTCCATACAGATAAGGGCTCAGTTTCTTCAGTGCCCAGATCAGGGCTAAACACTCTTTCTCCACTGCCGCATAACTTACTTCCCGGGGTAGTAACTTTCTGCTTAAGTATGCGACAGGGTGCTCTCCTCCATCTTCCCCGACCTGGCTTAGCACAGCCCCCAGTCCATACATGGAAGCATCTGTATGTACAAGAAAACGTTTGTTAGGGACTGGGGCAGCCAGGACAGGAGCATTAACAAGAGCTTGCTTCAGTGCCTGAAACGCGGCTTCACAAGCTGGAGACCACAGGACCTGCTTAGGCAAATTCTTCTTAGTCAGGTCAGTCAAGGGCTTGGCAACCGTACTGTAGTCGGGGACAAAACGTCGGTAATACCCTGCCGTCCCCAGGAAAGCTAGCACTTGGGTCTTGGTGATAGGTGTGGGCCAGTTAGCTACAGCCTCTACCTTGGCTGGCTCCGGTCTCTGGCTCCCACAGCCTACTCTGTGACCCAAGTACTGTACTTCTGCCATGCCTAGATGGCACTTGTCTGGCTTCAAGGTCAGGCCTGTGGCCTGAATCTTGTCCAGCACCACCCCCACGTGTACTAAATGGTCTTCCCAGGACTCACTGTAGACCGCAATGTCATCCAGGTATGCACATGCAAAGTCCTGGAAGCCATCGAGGAGCCTATCCACCATACGCTGGAAAGTAGCCGGAGCATTCTTCATCCCAAATGGCATAACCTTAAACTGGTACAGGCCAAATGGGGTGATGAATGCCGACTTAGGGATAGCATCCTCGGCCAGGGGCCTTTGCACAGGTCTATGGTGGTCAGATAGCGCCCCCTGGCAATACGGTCTAATAACTCGTCTACCCGGGGTGGTCCCATCTTTCTTAGGCACCAGAACTACAGGCGAGGCCCAAGGACTGTCCGAATGTTCGATAACCCCCAGCCTGGTCATTTCCTGTATCTCCTTCCGCATTCCTTCTCGGACTGCTTCAGGGATACGGTATGGGGGTTGCCGTAGGGGGTTCTGTCCGGGTGTCTCGACCTTGTGTACAGCTAGGGTAGTGTACCCGGGTTCTTGGGAGAACGTGGCCTGCTTCTCCCACAGTAATTGTCTTGCCTGTACCTTCTCTGCCGGGTTTAGTCGGTCCCCTAGCTGTACAAGACTAGTAAGGTCTGTCTGGGGGTCCCTCTCTAGCAAGTCCGGTAACGGTAAGTTCTCGGGGTCGTCAGTAGCTGGGGCACATACTGCCGCAACATCCTCTGGTCGTTCTTGATACTCCTTCAGCATGTTCACATGGAAGGATCGCTGAATCCTTTCATCTGAACAGCTGGCTATAAGGTAGGTAGTATCGCATACCTGAGCTAACACTTTATACGGGCCCTGCCAAGATGCTTGCATCTTGTTCGTCTTCACAGGCTTGAGTACCAGAACCTTCTGCCCAACCTGGAAGATCCGCTGTCGGGCACCCCGATCGTACCACCGTTTCTGTCTCCCCTGGGCCGCCTGGAGATTCTCCCTTACCATCAGGGAAAGTTTCTCCATGCGGTCCCGGAGTTCCAGGACATAGGGTACTATGGGGGTCCCTTCTTGCTCTGTCTCCCCCTCCCAGTGTCCTCTAATGAGATCTAGGGGTCCACGGACCCTTCTCCCATAGAGTAACTCAAAGGGGGAGAACCCAGTAGATTCCTGAGGCACCTCTCTGTATGCAAATAGCAGATGAGGCAGGAATCGCTCCCAGTCTCTGCAAGTGTCAGTAAAGGTCCTCAACATCTGTTTGAGGGTGCCATTAAATCGCTCGCAGAGACCGTTAGTCTGTGGGTGATAAGGTGAGCTAAGCAGAGGTTTAATACCGCACACCTTCCACAGCTGCTGGGTAAGCACAGCGGTGAACTGGGTTCCCTGATCGGAGAGGATCTCCTGAGGGAACCCGACCCTAGTGAAGATTTTAACCAGGGCATCAGCAACCGTCTCTGCCTCTATATTAGACAGCGCTACTGCCTCTGGGTAACGTGTGGCATAGTCCACCACGGTGAGAATATACTTCTTACCTGATGGACTAGCCCTGGCCAGTGGACCCACAATGTCAACGGCTATGCGGGAAAAGGGTTCTCCAATGATAGGCATCGACTGAAGCCTAGCTTTTGGGTGATCCCCCCGCTTACCTACCCGTTGACAGGTGTCACACGTGCTACAATAGACCCGCACATCTCGGTTAAAATTGGGCCAGAAGAAATTTTGCGTGATCCTATGAGCTGTGCGGCGGGAACCTAGATGGCCGGCTAATGGCACATCATGCCCAATCCGCAGAATCTCCTGCCGGTATTTTGCGGGCACCACTAGCTGTCGATTCTGCGGAGGGGTATTCGGCTTCTGGGGCGGTTTCGGGATCCTGTAGAGTCTATCCCCCACCCACTCGTAGTGCTCCCCATCTACTCCTTCTCCCCCAGAATCGGCCCTGGCCCTGTACTTTGCTAGCGTCGGGTCTTCCCTGGTTTCCTTCCCGTATATCTCTGGGGTATCCCAGCCTAAAGGGGCCTGGTCTAAGGTACAAGTCGGGGTAGAGAGTCTTACCTGGGTCTCAACAGCAGGTGGGCCGGTCTCGGCGGCACGGGTCTGGGCACGGGTCGTGACAGCGTCCACTTCAGCAGGACCCATGGGAGCGTAGGCGGAAACAAGGGGCGCCAAGTCATTGCCAAGGAGAACATCCGCTGGTAAGTCCTTCATGACCCCCACATTCACATGTCTAGCGCCCACTCCCCAATCCAAATGTACCCGGGCAACGGGCAGACGGAACACGGCACCTCCAGCTACTCGTACGGCGACCGTGTCCCCTGTATGTTGGGCTTCGGATACCAGGTGCTTCTGGAGCAATGTCATAGTTGCCCCGGTATCCCGTAGACCACTGACCTCCTTCCCGTTTACTTTCACACACTGCCGGTGATGCTGTCGGTTATCCCGGTGGGCAGCCTGAACGGGGTCTGCCTCATGCAGGATGCCCCAGCACTCTTCTTCCTCTACACAGTGAGCGGCCGGGAGGGGAGGTCGGGGATTGCCGCCTGCTGGTCTCCGCCAGGACTGGTTCTGGTTGGCGCTGTTCATCGGGCACTCGGGTCGCTTGTGCCCTAGTTGTTTGCACAGGTAGCACCGAATGGGTTGCGTGTACTCCCGTGCATTAAACCTAGGTGGCTGTTGGTACGGGGCAGATGGAGGAGGTGCTGATGGGCGAGTCATGGGAGGCTGGTATAGGTTGGCGGGGGCTGGTGCTGCTGGCCTGTATTCCACTCTGGCGGGAGCCTTGCTGATGAGACTGTCCAGTTTGCGGGCGTCGGTATACTCATCCGCCAGGCGAGCTGCTTCGTGCAGAGTGGAGGGTTTACGGTCCCTTACCCACTCTCTGACCCCTGTGGGCAATTTGTCAAAACAATGTTCTAAGAGGAACATCTGTAGCACCTCTTCCCCGGACACAGCCTGGCAACCCGCCATCCAGTGAGCGGCTGTGCGGTGCACCTTGCATGCCCATTCCACATATGAGTCCCCAGAGGTTTTAACCGTGTCTCTGAATCTCCTCCGGTACGCCTCAGGTGTAACAGCATACCGGGAGAGTAAAGCTTCCCTGACGGCCCCATAATCCCCAATCTCCTCATCTGGAATGGCCCGAAAAGCCTCGCTGGCCCGGCCAGATAACTTGCCGGACAGTATAGTAACCCAGTCTTCCAGGGGTACCTTGTGCAGGGCACATTGCCGCTCAAAATCAGCAAGGTACCCATCAATTTCTCCTTCTGTCTCATTGAAGGCTTTAAATGCTGTAAAGGGTACCTTTTTCCTATCTCCCAGGTTTGCTGTGACTGGGGCTGCTGCAGCACCACTTTGGCGTAGCAGGTTGGCCTCCACAGCAGCTATGACCTGGGTAACAGTCTCAGTAGTTGGGTTGGGACCATAATGGGCCAGCCTGATCCTTACCGCCCGGTCGAAGCTTGCCTCCTCGGGGGTTCTGTCAGCTGTGCTGGGTCCATCGGTTCCCTCTGCCGCTGGTACTCCATCCATTTCCAGCAATAATGTAATAATATCCCTCTTCCTGAGGTTACTGGCTTGTCCGCCTCTTTGCTCTAATAAATCCTTTAGGGTAGCTCTCCTCAGGTTTTGATACTGTAATTCCATTTAGTCCCGGTTGTAGTGGTTTCTTTGGGCGCTGAGGATCATCCCGTCGCTTGCCACCAGTTGTTACGGTACCTCCAGGAACGAAATGTACAAACCGCCGTTTAGCGAGTATTCCCCGTTCGCAATAATGTGGTCGGGTAGCGGGTATAATAAAACCAGGCGAACCGCCAGCCAGGGAACACTCCAAACTCCCGAACGGTACCTGTACGGCTAATTCCCTTCGCAAGCCGCAAATCCACGAACGGCAATTAATAACCGAACGACAATATCTCCCAAGCGGCAAATAATCCAAGTAAGCAGTCTCTCGCCGCTGGTATCCAAATCCCCCCAATAACGAGACCAAGCTCCGCTTTGAGGGTAAAACACGAACTGGTTTACTGTGGGCTACCTGCCCGGTATTTATGCAGGTCTCCCACTTGGTGGACACTCCCCTAGGGGACCAAATGGGAGACTGAAATCACAGAGGGACATGGGGACATTCTGGACATACATCCCCACAATATTCCCAGCATGCAGTACAGTTCCCTCCCCTCTGCTCGGGGGATAATTGGGAAGTAATTCAATTATCTCCCCGAGCAGAGGCAATCGCCATTTTAGATACAAGTTACAAAAACACACAAAAATCCATAACTTAATAACTGCTGAACATTTTACATCAGTCTTGCATATCCCCAGATAGCCTGGATCTGAGGGCACATTATTGGAGAATAGCGCTCAGATCCCATTCGCACAGTTCAATCGCCATGGAGTCAAAGTCTCTTTCAGTTCTTCGGTATGCGATTGACTCCATGGGACGGCTATCTGGGTTAAGTCCATTCGTGTGGTTGAATCTCCCGAACGGCTGTCGTTCGCATGCTTTTGTCGATTGAGAAGGGGAGGTCGACGGCTTCAGCGGTGTTCGGCTGAAAAAGTGTCCGTTTTCCGATCCATGAAATAATCGTTGAACACCGCTGGTCGTTCGCATGGACAAAATGGCCGCCGCCTCGTGGTCGACATACGAACGACGACCACCCGGCATTCGGTTTTTAATTGAGAAGTGTCTGTGGTTAACCGCAACGTTCTAATTGGGATCAATAGGTTAACCAGCAGCACACTTCTCTTCTGGGTGGCCGTCCATTCGGTAGTTCCGTTCGACAAAACCGACATTCCCTTGAACAAAGCATACGAACGGGGAAATTCATGAAAACGGCAAAACAGACGAACAACGCAGTTATAATCCAGACAGATGGGTCTGTCACAGCTGCCATCAGAGGGGTACAGCTGATACAGCCGTATGCGGTCCTTTGGGTCCAGGGCTTATATTCCTAATGTATATAGTGAGAATCTCTCTCTCTCTCTCTATCTCTCTCTACATGGTATATATATATGCGCACCTGCAGGCCCCTGGGCCACTGCTGTTTTGAGCAGTGTCCACCTCTGGCAGGTCCTCTCCAACTCTTGCGATCCCCGGAGTGAGAATGTTACTGCAGGTTACCACGGCAACACTCAAAAGCGACACAAATGCAGATGCTTGTGAGAGAGGGAGAGGAACTGCCGCCAGCCGGATATGTAAGTTGGACTCTCCTGGATCCCCTCCTCACTTTTCAAGTCAGGTGTGAGCCTGCACAGTACCACCATTGAGTGTAATAGCACCCCTACCTGGCACAAGATTTTTTTTTTAATTGCTTACTCCCACAGCCCCTATTCAAATCTACAGATTTACGCAACACACACAGTATCCACTTCACACACACTCTACATCCACTATACACACTGCATCCACATTACTCACATACACTCTGCACTCCGTATAAGAAACACTGTACTCTGTAGGCGTACTCAGAGGCAGGTCCAGGCCTTAAGCTTTGATAAGTGTTTGGAGCAGGGGTCAAGTCCTGTAATCAACGTTTAACTCGCAAGTTGGAATAAACTTGGAATTAATAATAACATTAATAACTAAAAATAATAACTTAAAAACCAAGTGTAAAGTCAGAGTCCCACACTCCTTGCTTTCGGCAATTTAATAATATTTATTAATAGAGGCTAATCAAACAAACAATACATAAGCATTTGAAATAGGCTTGTATATGTTGCTACTAAAACTAATCATTGACTGAATGGAAAGTAGTCTAAATTAACATAGTAAAACAGGCATATACACGTGATACAGTTACCACTCCATTGATCGTCAGCTGAGAGTAAGAGAGGGGAGCGGGAATAGGGAATAGGGAGAGAGAGTGTGGGGAGAGTGGAGAGAGAGAGAGAAGGTGAAGAGAGGTAATTCAAAGAGACAGACAATGTGCTATTCACAGGGCTTTAAACAGGTTAGCCTCTCCTTCTGCTGGACACATCTCCCTTAGTCAATCCCTTAGGATGTAACAGAACCAGAGTGCCTCCTGGGGGAAGGGGGATTGCATTGGAAGGGAATGGAGGAGGAGTTTATCAACAACCCAACTGGTTTTGCCTGGTGAAAGGCCATGTGCTTCACAGAGGACTCCATTATTGCCTAAGGGTACAATGGGGGCTTGAATACCTTTATTAGAACACAATAACACTTCATTGGCATACAGTTTGGCTGTTAAGTCCTGGGTAATAAAGTGTGGGAACTCAGGCAAGAGTAAAAGGACTACAGGACTGTGGAAAAAGTGCAGGAATGCCTTTCCCACGCGTTCATGCAGGACTCGAGCCCTGCTTTGGAGAAAGAAACCCTTTTTTGGGAGGAGTGTGTTGATCAGTAAAAAATAAAAACAGATAATTTGAAAGAACAGAAGAATACATCGCAACCAGCTCTAGTCGCAATACGACAGTATTTAGATAAACTAAACTTGATTAAGATTCAAGACCATCAAGTAACACAGCTTACAGCACCCATCACCACGGAAGAAGTAATAAAACGTATTAATGAAATGCCCAAAGGAAAAGCTCCGGGCCCTGACAGATTTACCTACGTGTACTATACTACATTCAAACATCTATTGGCCACATCTCTTACTCATTTTTTTAACGAAGGAACCAAAAAAGGTACTTTCATGACCGAATTTTTATCGGCATAAGTCATCACTATTGCAAAACCAGGGAAACCTCCAACGGTATGTCAACATTTCCGACCTATATCGTTATTGAACATAGATGCCAAATTATACGCAAAAGTTTATGCAGAAAGGCTTAAATCTATTTTACCAACCCTAATCTATACAGATCAAGTGGGATTCGTACCAGGCAGACAAGGGATAGACAACACAAGAAAGGTGCTAGATATCTATACTATTTTAAAATCATCTAAACAAGAAAGCATCATGTTATCTCTAGACATCGAGAAGGCCTTTGATCGTTTGAACTGGCACTTTCTTTATGAAACTCTGACAGTATATGGCTTTCTACCTGAATTTCTTTCAGTGGTCAAGGCCCTCTATAGTAATCCGACAGCAACAGTAATGAATTTAGGTTTCAGGTCTAACCTTTTTAAGATCACTAATGGGACACGCCAGGGCTGTCCCTTATCTCCCATGCTGTATGTTCTGGCCTTGGAGCCTTTGCTATCCGACAAAACAAAGATATACACGGAGTTCGGGTGGGATCAGAAGAATACAAACTTAATATCTTCGCTCATGATATTTTATTAATGCTTACCCAAACACATATTACTCTACCTAATTTACATAAAGAAATACATAAATATGGCCAACTCTCCTTTTATAAACTAAACATTACAAAAACGCAAGCGATGTGCTTTAATATATCTAAATCGCTAGAATAAAAACTCAAATCAGCTCACCATTTTGATTGGAGAGAAGATCATCTTGTCTATCTTGGAATTAGATGTACAAAAAATGAAAAAGAACTGTTTTTGACGAATTACACAAAATTATTCAAATATATTGAAAAACAATTGAAATAATGGGGTAACACGCTACTATCGTGGGTAGGAAAAATAGCGGCAGTGAAGATGCAAATTCTACCAAAAATCCTATATCTGTTTAGGTTACTACAGATCAAGATTCCGCAAACATACAACTCAGCTTTGCAGGCAATATTCATTCGCTTTAGTTGGGGCGGGAAACACTCCCGAGTCTCGAAGAGTCTAATAATGAAACAAGTAAAGGATGGAGGCATGGGATTCCCGAATTTAAAAGCATATTTTCATTCAGCAATCCTAAGCAATATAGTTAGTATAAACTCGCAAACATATATTCCCCAATGGGTTGCAAAAGAGACTTATTGTTGTGGAACCTCTAAACTCTCTTCTATATTTTGGCTTCCCCAACAGAAACTTATTATATCTACTGACACATTATAAATTACCAAGCATTTGTTAAAAATCTGGGACAACAATAGAGAAAAATTATGCTCGGCTTACCCATGGGCATTCGTAACCCCAATAAAGACCCTACATGCTTGCAATGACACTTTCCCTTGTCAAACTTGGAATGGAAAAGGAATAACTCACATCTTTCATCTTTTAACAAGAAGTGGTTTAAAATCTTTTTCAGACCTTCAAGTAGAGTTTGCACTTCCTTCACAGTTTATATTCACATACCTCCAGATAAAATGACTTCTTTCTAACAACAAAATTCTCATAAGGCATGAAACATTACACACATATGTTACGAAATTTGAACAAATATGCGCAGCTTTATGCCCACCAAAGAAAATAATATCTATTTGCTACGATAATCTTATCAAGATACAAGAACCTAAGGTCTGGAAATTTATGGTAGAGTGGCAAAATGATATTCAAGAACCTATAATTCAAGAAGAATGGGAGAAAATCTTCACAATACACAAAGGCTTATCATCATGCGCTTCATATTTCGAAATATCGCGAAAAATATTGTATAGGTGGTATATGGTACCAAGTCGCCTCCGATCAATATACCCAGATACAGAGGACACATGCTGGAGATGTCACCTATATAAAGGCACTATGTTGCATATATGGTGGACATGCAATAAAATAAACAACCTATGGAAAGATATTGAGAGAATGATCCAAGAGATTACAGCATGCAAGCTAGAACATACACCAAAGACACTACTCCTTAAAGTTCTTCCAGACAATATTACCAAGTCTATAGGGAAATTGATTTTTTTACTTCTATCTACAGTATCAACTTTAATAGCTAAAAAATTGGAAATCCCCAAAATTGCCCTCCTTACCATAAATTAAGACTTTGATGACTTCAACGGTGGAATATGAACTCACTATGTGGAACCAGACACAAATAGGAAGACTAAGCCCAGAGGTAGCTGATAGATGGCGGAGTTACTTACTTATTTACTAACAACTGCTCTTTAATTTCTCTAAATTATTTATATGGATGAAGAGAAATAAAGGAAGAAAAGAATAACAAAATAGGGAATATATATCTTAAGTTAACTGTTAACCCCTCCCTTCCCCCCCCCTTTTTTTTCTTTCCCTTTCTTCTCTTCTTCTTCTTATTTTCTTCCCTGCTCTCTTATCAGGGAAGTTTTCTGGGAAGTACACATACAAATCTATAAACCTATTACTACTAAGTTCCATAAGTGAATTTACAATAGAGAGAATATATGATTTATCTTTAAATTAATGATTATTCTTAGCTAGAAACCTCTAGAACAAAAATTGATAGAGAATATTTGATTATATTAAGATTACCATTTATCACTTTGTAGTTTAAGATATGTTAATATGCAGACTTAATTATTTCTAATTTATGTTTCTGTACAAGCGATACAGAGCTCTTTTACAAGTAATAATGCTTTCGACCTATGTGATATTTATCAATAATGGCATTATATCTTAAACTCTGAGGATTATATTATTGTGGACTGTAACCCTTGCTCTTTTTCTTTTCTGTATTCTTTGATTTATTATGGGGGAAAAAAATGAATAAAAATTCAAATTTGAAAAAATAAAAACAAAAAAAATCTTCCTCTTACTTAGTTACTTACACAGTGTCACTCACACAAACTTTGAGTGGTAGATACCTTGCTTCATTCATCCGTGTGTGAGACTGGTGGCGGGGAAAGGGTTCCTCTTGACTAGCTACAAAACTTACACAAGTGCCATTGCCACTTCACACCAATGAGAAACCACCAATTTACAGTTTGACACATTATTTTTAGTAGAAGAAAATAATTGTATATATAAAAATATAAAAAATATGGATGCTACACATGAAGCAGAAACTTACACTAGCTGCATGAAATCCTAAAACACATAGTGAAAATATGTGTACACAGAAAACAAACAAAGAAACCAAATATAGTGACTAATGATAAGAAAAAATTATACATACATGATATCATACAATATTTTGTGGATATGTGGATCCAAAATTTGACATGAAAATGCAAACAAAAAACTTTGCTGATCAATATTACTAAACATTGCGCGTACACACACACACACACATATATATACATATATATGTAAGGCTCTTGATGTGTGAAACTCTATTCATAAACAAGACTATACATAGGATACAAGGTCACACATTTAGACTGGAAGAAAGGAGATTTAGTCTAAGGTAAAAGTCTAAGAACAATAAGGATGTGGAATTCTCTGCCTGAAGAGGTGTTTCATCATTTAGAATAAAATATCCTTGATTTTACTATATATGAATCAGAATGACTTCAAATCAGTACATGTTACCTGAATTTTGTAATGTGGGTCTTTATAAGATGACAATGCTCTGTTTAGTGAAAAAAATGACAGTGACAAATTTATAATTAGTAAAAATAGCAGTCTTGTAGGTCACACTCTGAAAGATAAACATACATAGACACCATGTCCAGGCCCAAGGGAGATAGCGCAGCTTAGCGGACAAGAGCACATATATGAGTGTGAGAATGGATGAGCTGTGATTGGCAAACATGTGTGTTGGAGTGTTTGTGTCTGGTAGGAATGGGTGGGGACCAATTAGCTTACCTCAGTGCCACTTAGGATCCAGGCCAGCAACAGCTTCCCTCCTGAGCCTTCTAAATTTGTTGCTGGGCCTGTGGGTTTTACAGCCTGTGGGCATGGATGCTGAGGCCACCTTGGCGGCCCTCAGGGAAACTGCAGTGCAAGACGGTGGCAGCGGCTCTGCAAGCAGTTTGCTCGCCTTCTCCCTCCTCAGCCAGTGGTGTGGTGTCTCCCCCCAGTGGCCTAGCTCCAATGGCTTCCCCTCCTGCAGCCTCCACTTCGGACAGCTGCACAAGTGCAGGACTCGTCTGAGGCCTGGATCCTCTAAACCTGGCACGCAGCTGGCAACGACACAATCTCGCAGTCTGAATGTTGGGCAAAGGCCAGCCCAGGTGCCGCGCTTTTACTCCGAGGTCAGTGGTGGTGAGTAGTCCCCTTGGTGCCATGCTCCCACCACCATTTGGTGTCTTCTCCTCCCCTTCTCCCACCCCTTCTAATTTAACCCCTCCTGTTTTTCCTATTTCTTCTTCCCACCCTTTTCTTTTGGTGGCTCCCTCCTCCTCCTATTCCCCTTGGTGTGTCTATCCACCCCGGTTCCCATTTTTATCTCTGCCCCGCCCTTCTATTGTCCCTGTTGCCCTTCCTCCTCCCATTGCTCTGCCTGGCCTATACCCTCCCTTTCTGGGGTGCCCTCTGGTCCCACTTCTGGGTCCCTTCCCTTCTACTTACCTTTCTCAGCTGCCTCCTGGCCTGGGGTGCAGGCTCAGTTCTTCACCACTGCTATTTTCACAGGCCTCTGATGTTTTTGCTGCATCTGCATCTGCCCAGCACCTGGAACACCTGTGTGGACAGAGTGGTGAATACTCTGGATCAAGCTCCTCCTGGACCTTCTTTGCTACCGTTAGCACAATCGGGCTACCGGGCGGCTACTGGTGAGTCTTTTTCAGCTTTGTCTAACTTGTTTTTTAGATTAGTGGGAGCAGGGTGCGCATGTACTATGGGATTCTAGGTTGGATAAGGTTGGATAAGCAGCTGCGTTCAGTCTGATCTCCCTCTAGTCAGGTCACCGGTGTGCAGGCGCCAATGGTTTTAGGCCCACTGTGGGGTGGCCCTGGCAGCAGCGTTGTCATGTCTATTCCAGCGGTCATGGCTCCGCCTGGGGCACTTGGCACGGGTTCTGGCGCGAATGTCTCCTCTGCGGATGTGGCTAATTCCTTGGGTGTTGCGCAGGGGGCCACCTATATGTGCTGGTCTGGCCGTCTGGTCTTGAAAATAAAGCAGAAGGTTAGGGACAAGATTTGGAAGGAAGAATTTGTGGAGATTTTCTCTGTCCTGCTATTGGAGGATGCTCCTCCTTTGAGGGACAATGACAGTAAGGACTCTGACAAGGAGAAAGAGAAAGAAAAGTTTTGGTATCGCAACATTCCGAAAACTTTCGGGAATTGGACCTGAGCCTTTTCCATCCTGACGAGTGTTATTGGGGAAAAGGCTCCCCAAAAGTGCGCGGCTTTGTTTTGTTATCAGGACATCATATGGAATGCTTGGGGGACATAATTTTAACTCGCTGGGTATGTTCTTATTCAGTAAACTGGGAGTTGTTCATAACATTAAATTTTAAGTGTGTGTGTGTGTGTGAAATTTCTCACAACAAAAAAATATGCAAAAGTGCTCTCTCCTACCCCCTTGTCCTTTAGAGCTCTCCCCTGCCACTTAGTGGTCTCTCCTCTCCCCCACCCCATTAGTGGTCTCTCCTCCCCCTCCCTCTTAGTGGTCTCTACTCTCCTCCCCCACCACCCTTAGTGGTCTCTCCTCTTCTCCCCCCTTTCCAATAGTGGTCTCTCCTCTTCCACTTAGTGGTCTCTGCTCTCTTCCCCCCCAGTGGTCTCTCCTCCCCCTTTTCCATTAGACTTCTCTCCTCCCCCACCCCTTTCCATTAGTGGTCTCTCCCCTCCTACATCCTTTCCATTAGTGGTATCACCTCCCCTCCTCCCCTAATTGTCTCTCCTCTTCCCCCTCCCTGTGGTCTCCCCTCTCCCCCCTTGTTGTCTCTCCTTCCTCCCACCCATAGTGGTCTCCCCTCTCCTCCTTGTTGTCTCTCTTCCCTCCCACCCCTAGTGGTCTCTCCTATCCCCCCTCCCTTAGTGGTCTCGCCTCTGCCCCCCTCCTATATTGGTCTCTCCCCCCACCCTTAGTGCTCTCTTCTCACCTCCCCTCCCCTAGTGGTCTCTCCTCCACCCCCCCTCCCTCCCATAGGGGTCTCTCCTCCACCACCACTCCCTCCCATAGTGGTCTCTCCTACACCCCCTCCCTCCCTCAGTGGTCTCTCCTACACCACCTTTTGCTCCCTTTGTGGTCTCTCCTACACCCCCCTCCCTCCCTTTGTGGTCAAGTCAGCGGTACAGGAGCTTCTGTTTCCTGTACCCGGCCGGACTGACAGGAACTGCAGAGCTCGACCACGCTACACTGAGGGACTGAGCGCTTCCCTCCTGCCAATCCCTCATATCTTGCACCCCTGGGTCGGTGCGCCCTAATGGACGCGCTGGCCCAGGCAGAGCTGCAGCCATCTGAGGCTCTCTGTAGCGCGCTCAGACGGCTGCAGCAGGAGGGGGGCCTGCGCTCCAGACCCCCTTCCTAAGCCTCCGCTCCTTGCCTGTGAGGGATTTCTCCATTGCCTGTCCCCCCGCAAGATTTCCTGGGGGTATGTGTCCCCCCCTACGGTTCCGACGTCTGTGCCTGTGGTGGCCTGGGCTGGTGGAGGTATGACAGCGAATTTGTTTTTCCCGGATGGGTTTCAAATTACTGAGGTCGAGCTCAACCTCGTTCATCTTGCCATCCATGAAGTGGTGGAACAGGCCATGGGTTGCTTGGGTGGGGGTTGTGGCGGAGATGTGTTCTTGCCAATCATGGTGGGAGATGGCTTGACGGGAAGAGTGATAGTCTGGATAATGGTCATGTCTCAACCTCCCCTGTCTCTTATGGTAAACTGTGAAGTTGCCAATGTGGACATGCCCCACTGAGCGTGAGGGGTGCCGTGTGTGTAAGGGGGTGTAGTGTGTTTGTGTGAGAGTTTCTGTGTGTGTGTGAGGGGTTTTGTGTGTGTGAGGGATTCTGTGTGTGAGGGGGTACAGTGTGTTTGTGTAAAGGGTTCTGTGTTTACGTGAGGGGTGCTGTGAGTGTGTGTGAAGGGATGTAGTGTGTTTGTGTGAGGGGTTCTGTGTGTGAGGGGTTATGTGTGTGTGTGAAGGGTGCAGTATGTGTGTTTGTGTGAGGGGTGCTGTGTGTTTGCATGAAGGGTGCTGTGTGTATGCGTGAGGGGGTGCAGTATGTGTGTTTGCGTGAGGGGTGCTGTGTGTGTGTGTGAGGCGGTGTAGTGTGTTTGTGTGGGGGTTCTGTGTGTGTGTAAGGGGTTCTGTGTGTGAGGGGTGCAGTGTATTTGTGTGAGGGGTTCTGTGTGTTTGTGTGAGGGGTCTTGTGTATTTGTGTGAGGGGGTGTAGTATGTTTGTGTGAAGGTTTCTGTGTGTGTGAGGGATGCAGTATGAGATGGTGTAGTGTGTGTCAGGGGTCTATATTATGATGGGGTGATCAAGGAGAAAATCTATATTTTTATTCTTTAGAAGAGGAAAAGAAAACTTTATGTACAACACCCCAGTACCACCCCCTCCCCCCATCCTTCTTACCTCTGGCCTGGTAGGAGAGGACATATCACTCCAATCCCTGGTGGTCCACTGGTTTTGCGTACACTTTAGCCTGCAGCTCATCTGGCTGCAGACTGACTTTACTATTTTCTTCCCGTAAGCACAGCGTTGTCAGAGCATTGCTATGGTAACGCGCTGCAACACTCCAACCTGCATGCTCTCCCTTAACAAACTTCACCGGAGACCGGTGAGGGAGATCTTTGAGTCAGACAGCAGGACCGGCTCTCCATGGGCCGGTCCAAAAGTTTATTAGAACTGACCACTGTAGCCAACAGTAGGCCTATTTCAAAGAACTCCTTGTATCTTTCTGTCATTTCAAACCATGGCCTTCTTGCCAATAATCTTAGAATATGCTCTGATTAGTATTGGGACATAAAGAAATAGATGCAGATAAAAATGCATGGCAAAAAGAGAGTTTCAAAAATACACAGGGAAAACAGTTTTTTTTCTGTCTTTATCACTCAGCCTTGTACTCTTATTAGTGATATGAACACAGAGGGGAATTTTCACAACAGTTGTCAGTCAGTCATATGCGACTCTAGGAACAATACATGTGGGGTTACACAAGATACCACAGTCAAAACGGAGGAGGGGGGAACTAATAATTCCCACTAAATCATAGTAGCAGTGGACATGAGAGAGCGGGGGATAGAGTCTGTAGTGGGTGCAGGGGGATAGAGGCGGTAGTGGGTACAGGCGGATAGAGGCTTTAGTGGGTGCAGGGGGATAGAGTCTGTAGTGGGTACAGGGGGATAGAGGCTGTAATGGGTGCAGGGGGATAGAGGCTGTAGTGGATACAGGGGGATAGAGGCTGTAGTCAGAGCAGTTGGATGTAGGCTGTGGTTAGTACAAAAAAGGGTTAGGAACTTTAGTGGGTGCAGGGAAGCTGTACTAGGTACAGGAGGCAGGCCTGGACTGGCCATCGGACACACCGGGAAAATGCCCATTGGGCCGCGATGGCCGTGGGCCAAGGCCGGCAGCGGAGATCACAGGATCTCCCCTGCCAGCCCCTGCAGGGCCAGCGCTATCCAAGCGACGGCCCTGCTGTGTGCCTCCATGGGTCGGTGGGGAGATCAAAGATCTCCCTCACCGGCCCACAGGTAATTATAAGCGGCCGCAGGCTGGGGAGTGAGGGAGGCAGGAGAGGACCGGTGGAGTTCTAGCTTACCACGGCAACGCTCAGATCTCGCGAGAGTTCACTCTCACCACTGGACCACCAGGGAAGGATGGCAGCACAGCATCCACCTTAATGGATACCTGGCTCTCTCCCCTCCCCCCCCCCAGGCTAAAGGTAAGAAAGGAGGGGGGGGGAATATAACCTTTTTTTATTATTAATAAAAAATATATTTAAATTTAAATAAAAAATACATTCACACTCACACTAACAGCCCCCTCACACACACAGCACCCAGACACACACAGCACCCCCAGACACACACAGCACCCAGACACACACAGCACCCCCAGACACACACAGCACCCCCAGACACACAGCGCACCCAAACACACAGCACCCAAACACACAGCGCACCCAGACACACAGCGCACCCAGACACACACAGTGCACCCAGACACACAGTGCACCTCCAGACACACACAGCACCCTTAGACACACAGCACACATCACCTTCAGACACACAGAGCACCCTCACTCACACACAGCACCCTCAGACAGACAGCACCCTCGCTCACACACACAGCACACACACACACATATATATATATATATATATATACATATATATAATATATAAAATAACCCTCAGTGAGTTAACAGACAAAGAAAATTAGAAACCTAGAATGTGACGGCAGATAAAAACACCCTCACACACAGCACCCCTCTTACATACACACACACTGCGCCCCTCACACATACAATACGTCCAAATATATATATATATATATATATATATATACACACACACACACACTACAGCACCTACACTGCACACTACACACATTACGCTCCAGATACACGCTAGATCCCTTACCCTATATGCACTCTTAATCCTCTACACACACACACAATCTCCTATACACACTCTGGGTCCTTTACACACTAGATCTCCTACACACACACTGCACCACCTACACACACACTACATTCCTTGTCAGCAAACACATACAACATTCTCTAAACACACCCTCTCTACAACCCCTACACACACTACGTTACCTATACACACACACTACAGCCCGTATGCACACACTCGCTACATCCCCTATAACACTATGCCCCCTATACACACACTCTCTACAGCCCCTAGCCACACATATTACACCACAAACACAAATGAAATTGACCTATTTGCACAATACCACACTCTACACACACGCAATCCCACATGCAGGCTCCAAACACATGCACCATACACTTTCCTGGTCCTTTTGTCCTCTGGTATCCCACTTGTTGAGACACCAGAGACAATTTAAAAGCAAACACAGCGCAAGCATGTTATTAAATTTGCTTGCGCTGCGCAGAACAAATTCAGGGCCTTTTTCTAATGCCAGAGCGCTTCTGCAGGGCTCTGCGCATTGAACCAACATGCTCACTTTGAGAGGGGGCGTGCTTGTCATTAGTGATGACAAAACACACCCTATCTGGCCCCGCCCCCTTGTTAGGGGGCCGCTCTGATTGAAAATGCCCGGGACTAATTTTTTTCCCAGTCCGGCCCTGACAGGAGGTAATAAAGACTGTTAGACATGTGCAATTCGTTTTGGTCCGAATGTGAATTTCGGACGAATTTCGGGCAATTCGGACATTCGGGTGCTTCCCGAATAATAGTATATAATAATAGATGACGTGCCGAATTCCTGAAGTTCGAAATTACCAAATTTCCGAAGTGGTGAGGTGCCGAAGTGTCGAAGTGCCGAAGTTCCGAAGCACAGTATTTCCTAAGTACTAATATACTTACCCAGTGGAAGAATGAAGAATGTTACACTGTATACAATTTTAAATAAAAAGTATACAAACATAGCCAGGATTCATCTGTAAGCATTTGCAACACTTACAACAATCAAGTAACACACATTCATATAAAATGGTCTTTCAGCCAAATTTACTAATACTAAGTAAAGATTACTTAGTATTAGTAAATTATGCCCCTACTCGCTACCCTGAGTGGTGGGTGGGGGCCCTAAATTAGAATAAGGGGGTGGACCTAATGTCCTCCCCCCTGGCCCCAACCCCTGAGCGGTGGGTGGGGGCCCTAAATACTAATAAGGGGATGGGTACCTAATGTCTTCCCCCCCGGCCTCCACCCTTGAACGGTGGGTGGGGGCCCTAAATTAGATTAAGGGGGGGAGACCTAATGTCCTCCCCCCTGGTCCCCACCTCTGAACAGTGGGTGGGGGTCCTAAAATAGAATAAGGGGGACCTAATGTCCTCCCCACTGGCCCCCACCCCTGAGCGGTGGGTGGGTGCCCTAAATACTAATAAGGGGGGGGGCCTATTGTCCTCGCTCCTGGTCCCCACCCCTGAGCGGTGGGTGGGGGCTCTAAATAAAAATGTAACCCCCCAGGTGAGTAGTGGTCCCCAAACCCCTAGTCACCCCCCTCCCAAAAAAACTAACCCCTACCTACCCCCCTCACCCTGAAAATAATGAGGGGGGACCATTAACTAAGTACCTGTTCAATCAGGGTGCTCTGACAGGTAAATAAAGAGACTGACAGGTAAGTCTCTACATTTACCTGTCACAGCACTCTGATTGGTTAGCTTGAAATCCACCAATCAGAGTGCTCTGTGTCATTTTACACAGCGTGGGAAAGTTCTTTGGAATTTTCCCACGCTGTGTAATTTGCCTCATAACTCTCTGATTGGTTACTTAATCCACCAATCAGAGAGTGATAAGTCAAATTACACAGTGTGGGAAAACAGGTACTTAGTTAATGGTCCCCCCCCTCATTATTTTTAGAGTGAGGGGGGTAGGTAGGGGTTAGTTTTTTGGGAGGGTGGTGACTAGGGGTTTGGGGACCCCTAGTCATCTGGGGGGTTACATTTTTATTTAGGGCCCCCACCCGCCGCTCAGGGGTGGAGGCCAGGAGCGAGGACAATAAGTCCCCCCCCTTATTAGTATTTAGGGCCCCCACCCACCACTCAGGGGTGGGGGTCGGGGGGGGAAGACATTAGGTCTCCCCCTTATTATAATTTAGGGCCCCCACCCACCGCTCAGGTTTCTTTTTCGCGTTCCTAAATTGTCTCCGATACGTATCTGGGGTTACTGCATACCGTTGTAATAAAGTGTCTTTACCCGGTCATAATGGGTTACCTCCTCAGCAGACAGTGTCCGGAATGCATCTAAGGCTCGGCCCAATAGTTTCCCTGACAGTATAGTGGGCCAATCCTCGCTGGGTATCCGATGAAGCGCACATTGCCTCTCGAAGACGGCCAGATATTCATCAATCCCCATCTCATTCTCTAGGAACGATCAGAACGCTGCATGGGGAATCTTTGGCTTCCCAGCCCTTTCTGCCGGGTCCACTGCCATCCCTGCAGCGGGGTTTTGCTGGGGTGTGCTTAAGTTGATCTCATGTGCTCTGGCCTCCCGGATCTCCACATCTACTTGTGCCATAGTTTGTTGTATCAGTTCCATGGCCGGGTTCGGGCCGAACCAGGAGAGTTTCTCCCGGACAATCCGGTTCCTTTCCTCGCTAGCGGACATCGGAGCCTCCGTCATGGTCAGGCTTTGATCTAGTTCTGTCAGCTCTGCGATCAGCTCCCTCCTAGGTCGGTTGCTAGCGTTCCCACCTCATCTTTCTAGTAGATCCTTTAACGTGGTGCGTTTGTCATAGGCGCTCTCCATCCGCTCCGTATCTCTCCTAGGAACTCCAGGAAGATCCCGCCGCTGCCACCAATTGTTACGGTTACCTCCAAGCTAGTTTAAGGCTGGACCGCTTGGATGTCCTGGTTCCTGAGTGTGGAGAGAGAGGAGCGCCGTTCTGTTCGGCATACCATAAGAATCCCATGACTGTATAACAATCCCACTAGCTCTAGTATAGCTAGGATACCCTGGTTCCCACAAAACGAGTCGAGGCTGCGATTTGAGGGTCAAACACGAACTGGCTTTAATGGCACCTGGACATCGCTATTTATGCAAAAACCCCAGGTCCGGGGACAGCCCCCTCTGGACCTGATGGGATACAGGGACAATACAAACAGTTGACCAATGACAGTACACTGTATCGTTTGAAATAGTCATCGCCCAGCTTGGAGATAATGATTTCAACGGTTATGGCAATTCAATTATCTCCAAGTGCCCAAAATCCCACGTGTCATTTGAACATGTAAAACAGCATAAAAATACATATTTATAACATTTTAGTAGGCACCTCTTACATTCTACCATTCATTAGATAGCTCAGGTCTGATCAGATAGGCGAATAGCGCTCAGACCTCACGAACGGTATAGCCAGTCTCTTGCATACAAGTCGTTTCGTGTTTCTTTTGTCCCGAACACGAGATGGCGGCCATGTTTTCTGTCGGTTAATAGGCGAGCGGGACCTGGCTCCATAACCCCTGGATCGAGAAACGGGTAGCCTGCTGTGCGAATACCGTTCATTAGATGGATTTCCCAGCACTTCGTGGACCGAACGCAGACCGCCCTGAAGGAGCAATTAGCCTGCGGTTAACCGCAGCCTCAGCGTTCTGATTGAGGACACACGCCTGACTATAGGTGGTCCTCGTTCGGGAGTTTGAGTACGGTGAAGTCTTATACGAACGAGGCCACCCTGAGGCAGTCAATTAAGTTTGTGGTTAACCACAAACCGCAGAATCCCGGTGGTCATCCATTCGGTTGTTTTAAAGGTGAAAAGGGTTAAGTGGCGGCACACGTCAAGGGCTGGGTGGTCTTAGTTTGCATGCACGAATATATGCTTCTGGTTGTTCGTGTAATTGGGTGTATACAACAATAATACCGAAGAGAACGGCATACGGTAACTTAAAATAAAGTAATTCCTTACTGGTCTGTAGGGCGTCCGTAACAAGATGTATTGAAAATAATCATCTAATTTGTTATTTTTTCTTGTTTTAAATTCCAGTTTCACTTCTCCAACATTCTACATTTGGTAAAGCTTCAAAATTAACTTTTTATCCCCCAGTCTGAATTCTGCATGAATATTTTTTGCTCTGTTAATGTTAAGTATGAACTGGCTAAGATTTCAGTTGTGTTAGGTATTTATAGTTTTGGTGAGTGACATCATAAGAAGAATTTGACATCACTGAAGATATGTGTAGCTAGTGGAACACATTCAAAAAAAGAAGAAAGGAATGCACACCAACTAACACAATAATATATATCTAAATATATTTATTATAATACAAATCCAAATCTTACATATAAAATGTAACAGTGACCAAAAAAGGCAAAAAAGTTTAAACAGTATATTTACCAAATACGACAAGCCTATAAGGGCAGAAACACGAGTCACAAACAATCAAGGATAAAGGCTACCAGGAGGAGCCGAAACGTTGGGGGATTGTTTGTGACTCGTGTTTCTGCCCTTATAGGCTTGTCGTATTTGGTAAATATACTGTTTAAACTTTTTTGCCTTTTTTGGTCACTGTTACATTTTATATGTAAGATTTGGATTTGTATTATAATAAATATATTTAGATATATATTATTGTGTTAGTTGGTGTGCATTCCTTTCTTTTTTTGAATATGTGCTTTATTGGTATTTAAGGGAGTACCCTTTTGGAATAGCACCCACAAGCGTGGTGGCAATTATATTAAGTATCTCTCCACATGTTGTATTTTTTATAGCTAGTGGAACACAACTGATGTCATTCGGGCATTGCCAGTTAATATGAAGGTGGAGATATTTGTTTTAGAGTACGGTGAGTTGACAAGTGAATTGTAGGCCAACATTGCCAATCTCTGGATACTTTACTATTCCATCTTGGTTATTGTGTCCTAAAATATATTTTTCCTTGACTGGTCTCCCTGTTTTAATGTTTTGTGAATAAATCTTTATCTTTTGCTGCTTTTTGTTCCAGAAAACCATAAATAAAATGGAAGATTTAGTTAAGAAATAAGGCTACAAAACGTTTTGTTTACTTTAGAAAGATTAAATCTCACAGGGGATATGATAACATTGTATAGGCGAAGTACAAATAGTCCTCTGGTAACATGTTCATTAATAGGACAGTATAAATAATATAAGGTCACCCACTTCTTACCCTTATCCTGAACATATTCAAATTATTATTATTATGGGTTGGATTACAGGTAAGATTATGTTTTGGGTTATGGGTTGGTTTGTGGGTAGGATTATGAGTAGGGTTAAATGTTGGATTAAGAGTTGAATTAGGGGATAGATCAGGGGTAAGATTAGTAGAAAAGTTAGGATATCATTGTACTCAAAAACAGTAACAGAATACAATATTGGGTATTTAAGTAGTGGGACACACAAGGTCTGTGAATTTCCCCGTTATAAAACACATGTGTGAAAAACACAAAAAAAGGTTAGTGAAAAAATCATTAAATGAAAAGTGTCAAAATGCTCTTTACGTGTTACAAATATATTATTTTGCATAGTGGTTTGGGATTTTGTGATTACCGTACTATAAAAGGTGTTTATGTAATCTCAGCAAATTTTGCAAAGTTATAGCTTTAAAATTATAATTCACGCCTTGCAATATTTGTTTTGTAACTTCTAATAATTTAAATATTATACATATTGAGCATTTTAACAAACAGGAATAATTATTGAATATATTTTGAGTTTGTTTTCTTTAGTTGCACTTGTTGTGTAGAAAATATTAAATGTAAAAGTGAGAAATGTTTTAGGTTTTTTTTTCAATATTTATTCATATATATAAATAAATAGCCTTATTTCTCCTTTAAAATTTTTTAAAAAAAGAATATATATAATACATATAGGTGCATCTAAACAGAAAGGGTGAAATTGTGGTAGAATGGACGCATGGCAAAATTGTCAAACACACCTTGGTCACAAATGTGTCACATGTCAAAAGATCCTTGGTTGTTAAGGGGTTAGCATATGTTTTGAGATGGTTATATGCATGCAATGTCTCCCTAGTCTCTTTAGGGGCCTGATCGGATTGATACCATTCAGATAGTTACACATGGTGAAATATAAGAAGAAGATTCCAAATTGCCTCTCTGGTTAATTCAGCATTGTCAGAAACTGAGTTCTACCCGATCGAGGAAGCGAACGAAGACGGAGTGTGAGAGAACGCCATAGATTGAACCGAATACTCGAGCAGCTGCGAATAATTCAGACACTCTTCATACCCCACAATCTCCATCATATATTTTATTTCTTGTTGTGTTTGGTTTAGAAATAAATCATAACGGAAGACTGAGATGACCGGCTGTTTTTTCCTCTGATGTGGATGTGCTTGCTGTGTAGAGTGGCATTTATACTATTCCTATCTTGTGAGTGAGATTCACTTTAATTTTTGTTTTTCCTTGTCACAAGGATTAATACTGGTTCATAAGTATTTTTTACATTGCTTTATGTGCACTATTTAGTGAATAATATATATTTTTTTAATATATAGTCACCATAAGAATATAGATTTACTTAACTTTCAGGTTTGTTAGTTAGTGCATAGCGCATCCAGAGTAAGACATTTAGTTTTTTACTGGTTAATTTAACAAATCCTGTATGCTTTTTGAGTAGGTATGAGTCTATATTTGCATATACAAATATGCATTGCTGCCTATGTGGTATTTGCATGTACATGTATGATGCAACATATCTTTGTTTGTCAATGGATATGTTACTAGTTGCTAACAGCTAATGCTGGCAATTTGACTTATGTAAGAGTTTATATCAGGCTTCCCCAAACTCCTGCAATCCAGACGTTGCTGAACTACAATTCCCATGATTCTCAGCCTATCTATTTCATTCATAGAATAATGGGTGTTGTAGTTCAGCAACATCTGGAGGGCCGGAGTTTGAGGAAGCCTGGTTTATATAATGCAGTTCTGGACAAATGCCAGGAGCTAGGAGGCCATGGCTCTTTGATGTATTATTCGTTGTGCCTAACACTTCTCTCATTTCACTAATTTTAAAAGAAACAGACTGGATTTTAAATATGTCAGGTTTCCTTCTGGATACTACAAAGGTGCCAAGCCCTCTGATAGACAAATGAGTGGAAGTAATGTGGGCATGAACCACAAGGTGTCAGTGTAAACAAGTTAACTGACAGCCTACTTTGTTTTTCTCTGTTTTGGTATAACATTTAAAGGGACACTCCACTGCCCAAATAAAATAAATAATCATAGAAATCATAGTTACATAGCTGAAATGAGAAATCTGTCCATCAAGTTCAGCCATTCTCATATTTGTTTTTGCTGTTGATCGAAAAGAAGGCAAAAAACTTAGTCTGAATCCCATGCAATTTTGCAATAAACTAGGAAAAATGTCCTTCTTGACCCCAGAATGGCAGTCAGATATCTCCTTAGATCAAAAAGCTATTACCCCACAAATTACAAAAAAATATATCCCTGTACATTATGTTTTTGCAAGTATTTATCCAATTGTTGTTCAAACATCTGTATGGATTCTGATAAAACCACCTCTTCAGACAGAGAATTCCATATCATTATTGTAAAAAAACCTTTCATTTGCCTTAGGTGAAATATAATTTATTTCAGTCTAAATGCGTGACGTTGTGTCCTATGTATAGTCCTGTTTATGAAGAAATTTCCACACAATGGTTTGTATTGGTCCCGAATATATTTGTATAATGTTATCATAGCACTCCTGAGGCATTGTTTTTCCAAACTAAAGGTTAACAAAAGTAAATACATGTGTTAACCTTTTTCATAACTATAACAACAACACCGTATGGAGAGACAAGTATAAAAAAGTATAATTAGGTGCTAATACTCACAAGCACTCCCTTCAGTGCCTAAACAATACTATATAATACAAAAAGAGATTGCACACTAAAATAACTGCAAAGAGTACAGCGCTACGGAATCTGATGGCGCTATATAAATAATAAAATAATTATAATAATTATAATATATACATAAATGCTTTTATTAAACCAGAATAGGCATGACAAACATAAAGCACAAAGTTAAGTGACAATAAATAAGGCAATCACATATACAATGATATATACCACAAATTCCACAAGCCTAGTCTGACAGAAACACCCCCTAATCATTCTTTATCCCCCCTCTCCAATTTCCTTCTCCCCACTCCCAATTTCTTTCTTTATACCCCCTGACAATCGTTCTTTATCCCCCCTCTCCAATTTCCTTCTCCCCCTCCCAATTCCTTTCTTGCTTTATCCTCCCCTCCCAATCTTTCTCTCCCCTCCCAATTTCTTTCTTTATCCCCCTCTCCAATTTCTTTCTTTATCCCCCCTCCCAATCTTTCTTTATCCCCCCCTCTCCAATTTCCTTCTCCCCCTCCCAATTTCTTTCTTTATCCCCCCTCTCCAATTTTCTTCTCCCCCTCCCAATTTCTTTCTTTATCCCCCAATCTTTCCCCAAGCCCTATATACCCCCAACGTTTCGGCACCTCCTGGCTGCCTTTCTCAGGGGTGGCCACCTCTGCAATTTTTCTAGTGCCATAACATACAATTTCTATTGAAATCTGCACTTTTTGTATAATGATAAAAGTGGATACTCTTCACAAATAAAGCACTTTACTAAGCTGAAGTGATTTAGGGTTCTGTAGTGTCCTTTTAAAATCTGAAAGTACTGAGTTGGCGAGATGATTTGGTAAGTATGACAAGATATGTTGCCAATGAACAGTGAATCTGTTTGGGAACAGCAGAGTAAGAGCTGTGAGAGACTCGAGGTTCTGAAATAATACATGATTTTATCGACACTAAAAATCTCAGACAGGCATCTTTGAATATGCTGGAAATGTTGCAACCAACCCCAGTTGTGTTTCTAAATGAAGCAAAGCAAGGCTACCCTTACCATATGAAGGGCACTGTTAAAGCAAAAATTGCAAAGCCCTCACCATATGTGACACAAGCATGTAATTAGCCCCAAACATATACATAACTAGCCACTGGCACACATGCCTCAACCTAATTAGAAATATACTTATGCAAACACACTTGCATTGTTAGACACACACTAACATGGCAATCATAGGCAGGGCTGATCTGGCGCTTGCCTTTAGTCATATATCCTGTAAGAAAGGGGGGATAAAGAAAGATTGGGAGGGATAAAGAAAGATTGGGAGGGGGGATGAATAAAGATTGAAGACAAGAAAGTGGGAGAAGAAGGCATAAATATAAGCATTGGGAGGATAAAATTGAGAAGGGCATAGAAAAGGTAAGGGGATAAAATAAGGTAAGGAGGAGATAAAATTAGGAGGATAAAATTAGAGAGGGTAGAAAGGAAGAAGGTAGGATAAAGAAAGATTGGGAGGGGGATAAAAAGAAAAAAGTGGGAGGGAGAAGGAAATTGGAGAGAGGGGAAAAGAAAAGATTGGGAGGGGGAGGATAAAGAAAGGAAGGTGGGAGGGAGAAGAAGTGGAGGGGATAAGAAGCGATTGTCAGGGTATAAAAAGAAATTGGGAGTGGGGAGAAGGAGGTGGAGAGGGGGATAAAAGAATGATTGGGAGGAGGGGATAAAAGAAAGAAATTGGGAGGGGAAGAGGAAATTAGGAGGGGATAAAAGAAGAAAGATTGGGGGGATAAAGAAAGAAATTGGGAGGGGGAGAAGGAAATTGGAGAAGGGGATAAAGAAATAAATTGGGAGGGGGATAAAGAAAGAAATTGGGAGGGGTGAAGGAAATTGGAGGGGGGGAGAGAAGGAAATTGAAGGGGTGGGGGAGATTTACATTCATCACACACAATGCACCTTGCACAGAGAAAAACACACAATGCATTACACACACTGCATTACACACACAGACACACATACACAAGCAATGCAACCGTTACACACAATGCATCCCTTACACACACAAAAACACACAATGCATTCATTACACACACTCAATGCACCCCTTACACACACTCAATGCATCCCGTACATACACAGAAACACACCTTGCAGCCCTTACACATACAAACACAGATTCACACAATGCATGCCTTACACACATATCAGGACATCCCCTACACACTCCACCCCCTGTGAACAAACTCATTGGTGGAACATGAAGGTGGACCCTGGGACCCAGACCTTGAGCTGTGTAAAGGGCCCCAAAAAAATGGAGCTGCTTCCCGTTCTCCCAGAACATTGATTTTTGTGACCACAGTTACAAACCGCCTCCAGAAAGCCTGTTCTGCACCAGACCAGTGGAGCCAGACTGCAGCTAGAGCCCATCATCATCCCTCATCTGGTTGTAAGTAGGCAATCTAGTATATTATTCGTGGCACTAAGCTCTAATTTACCTCACATTAAAGAAACACTATAGTCCCCAGAACCACTGCAGCTTAATGTAGTGGTTCTGGTGTCTATAGCCAGTCCCTGCAGGCCTTTTAATGTAAACATGGCGGCACTGCAGCACTGGCGTTAGATAACATGGCAAATCATATGGGTGGGGCATTGTGATGTCACATGGGGGGGGCAGCAAACTTTACTTTTGCCTAGGGCGGCAAAAATACTTGCACCGGCCCTGCCTGTCACTCAGCCACTGCCTTACCCATTACCCTTACCCAATATTGGAATCCAAACTTAAAAATTGCAGTTTATTGATGAGCCTTCTATGTGGAACAGTGTCAAAAGCCTTACTGAAATCTAGGTAAGAAATGTCTAATTCACCTTTATGTATTTGAGATCAGGATATTGCAGATGCAGAGTGTGCAGAAATAGGAGTACGGTGTAAGCAAAAAAAACAAAAAAACACCATCAAGGCTTGATATCCAGCTCCTTTAGATATAAATTTACATTTTGATGCAGTGTTCAACTCAGAAAACAAGAGCAGAAATACATCACTTTCTGCTTAGTCTGCCTCTGCCTGACCTCTGTCTAACATTCGTTACTGTATTACCTGGCATACCCTTACGCATACACTAACTCTTTATATCTTGAAGTAGAGTAATTTATTGGAATGAATAGACTGAGTAAGCATTTTACAAAACACTTGCTTTTTAATAATGCTCACTGACTTTATAGTGAAATACCCGTTCATTACTTATGAAACCAATTTATTTTACATTAATAGGTTCTGAAAAGAACCTCTGGACCTTGGAAAAGGAGACGTGACTGTGTCAGTAGATTAATAGTAGATTAATAATGGCAAGGCATTGGGTGTTGCTCTCTCTGTGTTGCTGCTGTTTGTATAACCAAACGCCACGAGCTGGAGAAAATGGTGGCCATCTTGTCGCAAGAACGCAGGCAGCAGGACTTGGTCGTCGAGTGTCTGGAACTCTAAGTCGGACACTTGACCCTGCAAACACTGGTTAATCCATACAAAAGCCTGCTTCTTTCTGCGACAAGCCATGAGTACGCTGTTCAGTACCTATGAGCCAGGGGAACCGTTCGTACTTTTGTTCGTTTTGGAACTCCCAAAATTGACCAACCGGTACCACTGAAACTATGGAACTAATTTGGGCATACGCCCTCATGAGCGGTCGGTCAAAACTTTACCCCGGTGGCAATTCGACTGTATTTGTGGAATCTGAGCGCTATTTGGACAACTTGGGCACACAGATCCAGGCTATCCGTCTATATCATATTTGTGAGGGTCCCTATATGTATTTTATGTCTTTTATGCCTAGTCATGACACTGACACTGTAATTTGTAACCATTTTGTGGGAGTGTTCTGGGCGTGTTTTCCTGCCTCCTGATTTTGCATATAAGTGGGCAAGTTGGCCAGATTAAACATATTAGTTTCTACCCTTCATCAAGTCTAGGCTGATGTTCTGGGAACTTGGGCTATAATCCCTACTGTGCTTGAGACTCGGGAGATTTATAACGGTTATACTCAGTCGGAGTAAAGGGGATCCGTTACACTGGTGGCAAGCGGTGGGTTTCGTCTCCTGAATGGATGTCCCGAACCGAAAATAAAACGACGTTAAAGGAATTACCGGTAGCTCGAGGCAAAGTGGCAAGTAACAAACTGAAAGCCACAATAATTGCTGAACTGGTGGAGAGTGACCAAACATTAATGCAGAGATGAACAGCCCGACGGAGTTCCAAAAGGATGTAAGAGAGAGACTCAGCATTGTGGGGCCCAATCCATCGCAAGACATCATTATGCAAATCATGGCTCAAGCGACAGAGGCACAGAGAGCTCGGGAGTCAGGAGCAGGATCGCTGCAAGGGGATATAATATAAATAATAACTGATTTTTATCTCATCTGTCTTTGTATGCACTGTGACAATTTTTTTTCTCATACTAAATATGCCTTTATTAAAAGGACACAAAAGTCACCAAAAACAACTTTAGCTTAATAAAGAAGTTTTGGGGTGTAGATCATGACCGTGCAGTCTCACGGGATGTGTGGCTAGGGCTGTATAAACAGAAGCAAAAGTGATTTAACCCCTTAAGGACTGAGCCAAATGTACACGTTGTGAACAAAACAAAACGTAAACAAAACCTGGCATTTGCGCTACATGTCTGTCCAACCGTAATTCACCTCTTTCATATTAAATGCACCCACCCTTATTATATATCATTTTATTCAGGGGAAACAGGGCTTTCATTTAACATCAAATATTCAGCTATGAAACATAATTTAATATGAAAAAAAAATGGGAGAAAATAGGAAATGTTGTTATTTTTTTAGTTCTACATGACATTTTAACTGTCAATGTCATAATACTGTTTGCTTTTACTGCAATAAAATACACATATTTGTATTCAGCAAAGTCTCACGTGTAAAACAGTACCCCCTATGTACAGGTTTTTATGGCGTTTTGGGAAGTTACAGGGTCAAATATAGCACGTTACATTTGAAATTGAAATTCGCCAGATTGGTTACGTTGCCTTTGGGACTTTATAGTAGCCCAGGAATTAAATTTACACCCATAATGGCATACCATTTGCAATAGTAGACAACCCAAGGTATTGCAAATGGGGTATGTCCAGTCTTTTAGTAGCCATTTGGTCACAAACACTGGCCAAAGTTAGCGTTAGTATTTGTTTGTGTGTGAAAAATGCAAAAACTGCCAATTTTGGCCAGTGTTTGTGACTAAGTGTCTACTATAAAAGACTGGACATACCACATTATCAATACCTTGGGTTGTCTACTATTGCAAATAGTATGCCATCATGGGGGTAATTTTCATTCTTGGGCTACCATAGGGTCTCAAAGGCAACGTAACCAATCTGGCGAATTTTAATGTGAAAAAAATGAAACGCAAGCCTTATATTTGATGCTGTAACTTTTGAAAACACCATAAAACCTGTACATGAGGGGTACTGTTGTACTCGGAAAACTTCGCTGAACACAAATATTTGTGTTTCAAAACAGTAAACAGTATCACAGCAATAATATCGTCCGTGTAAGTGCTTTTTGTGCGTGAAAAATGCAAAAAACTTCACTTTTACTGGCAATATCATCATTGTAATAGATTTTACTGTTTTGAAACACTAATATTTGTGTTCAGCGAAGTCTCCAGAGTAAAACAGTACCCCCCCCCCATGTACAGGTTTTATGGTGTCTTGGAAAGTTATAGGGTTAAATGTAGTGCTAGCAAATTAAATTCCCTATACTTTCGGCATGGGTTGTCAGGCAGGTCCCGCTAATTGTAATTAATTAAAATACCTAATTATGTAAAAATATTACATAAATATATATGTATAATTAATATATGTATATATACATATGTGTATATATATGTATATATATATAATTTAAAAAATATATTTTTATTTAAATATAGGTATATATATATATAGTGATATATACGTATATATTTATGTATATAGATATATATATTATTTCGTTCTACGTGTATTTTGATACAAATATATATATATATATATATTAATTTCACAATACAGTTAGAACGAAATAACACACATTTATATATTTTTTAATTATTTATTTTTAATTATTTTTTGAATTTTATTTTTTAACGTATTTACATATTTATTTTTTTACATTATATATAAATATATAGAACAATAATTATATATATATTTAATCAGTATCAGTCTACACGTAATTTGATATTAATATATATATATAGTTATATATATATATATATATTAATAGTAAAATACACCTAGACAGTATATGTGTGTGTATGTATATGTGTATATATATATATATACTTAGATAATATATATATATATGATCTAAGTATAT
>OW240920.1:89399575-89415054 GCA_933207985.1 Pelobates cultripes
AATGTCTGTCTGTGTGTATGTGCCAGTACGTCTGTCTGTGTGTATGTCAGTATGTCTGTGTGTGTATGTAAGTATGTCTGTGTATGTGTGTGTCAGTCAGTATGTCTGTCAGTGTATGTGTCTGTGTGTATGTATGTATGTATGTATGTCTGTGTGTGTGTGTGTGTCAGTATGTCTGCCAGGATATATTTGTATGTCAGCGTATGTGTGTGTCAGTATATATCTGTGAATGTTTAATGTCTGTCTGTATCAGCCATTACGTCTGTCTGTGTATATGTCAGTATGCTTGTGTGTGTGTGTATATATGTCAGTATGCCTGTGTGTGTGTGTCAATGTGTCTGTCAGTGTATGTGTCTGTGTGTTTTAGTATATCTGTCAGTGTATGTGTTTGTGTGTGTGTCAGTATATCTGTTAATGTATGTGTCTGTGTATGTATGTATGTATGTCTGTGTGTGTGTCAGTATGTCTGCCAGTATATATTTGTGTGTAGTGACTGTGTGTGTCAGTATGTATCTGTGAATGTTTTAATGTCTGTGTGTGTATGTCCCAGTACGTCTGTCAGTGTGATTGCGGGTTGGACGTAATTGGGGGGTGAGGCAGTGGCAGGGACAGGGCCCATGGGGCCCAAGAAAATGCATTGCCCAGGGTCCTAATCATATTATAGACGGCCCTGACCATAGGGTCTCAAAGGCAACGTAACCAATCTGGCGAATTTTAATGTGAAAAAAATGAAACACAAGCCTTATATTTGACGCTGTAACTTTTGAAAACACCATAAAACCTGTACATGAGGGGTACTGTTGTACTCGGAAAACTTCGCTGAACACAAATATTTGTGTTTCAAAACAGTAAACAGTATCACAGCAATAATATCGTCCGTGTAAGTGCTGTTTGTGCGTGAAAAATGCAAAAAACTTCACTTTTACTGGCAATATCATCATTGTAATAGATTTTACTGTTTTGAAACACTAATATTTGTGTTCAGTGAAGTCTCAAGAGTAAAACAGTACCCCCATGTACAGGTTTTATGGTGTCTTGGAAAGTTATAGGGTTAAATGTAGTGCTAGCAAATTAAATTCCCTATACTTTCGGAATGGGTTGTCAGGCAGGTCCCGCTAATTGTAATTAATTAAAATACCTAATTATGTAAAAATATTTCATAAATATATATGTAGAATTAATATATGTATATATATATATATATATATATATATATACACACATACATATGTGTATATATATGCATATATATATATATATAATTTTTTAAATATTTTTATTTATATATAGGTATATATATAGTGATATATACGTATATATTTATGTATATAGATATATATATTAATTTGTTCTACGTGTATTTTTAAAATAAATATATATATATTAATATCACAATACAGTTAGAACGAAATAACACACATCTATATATTTTTTAATTATTTATTTTTAATTCTTTTTTTAATTAAATTTTTTAACATTTTTTTACATTATATATAAATATATATATAACAATAATTATATATATATTTAATCAGTATCAGTCTACGTATAATTTGATATTAATATATATATATATATACATATAATTATATATATTAATAGTAAAATACACCTTGACAGTGTATGTGTGTGTATGTATACATGTATATATATCTAAGTATATGATCTAAGTATATTGGGTTTTTTTACACTGATTTTAATTTCATTTTGTTTCAAGCCAGCAGGGGGACTAACTGTCATTATAGGCAGTCCCCCTGCTGGCAATGCAGCAGCCAGCTAACCCAGCCATGTGATTGTGAGGCAGGAGGAGGCAGGAGGAGGCAGGATCCGCCGCGGGGATAAGTAACAAAAAAATGGAGGGCGTACTATTACGCCCTGCGGCGTTTAGAGCCGCTTAGAATAGGGCGTAATAGTACACCCTCCGGTTTTAAGGGGTTAACTCCTAAATGGCAGAGAATTGAGCAATGAGACTCCAGAGGCATGATCTATACGCTAAAACTGTTTCATTAAGCTAAAGTTGTTTTGGTGACTATAGTGTCACTTTAAGTTCTGTATTTGCCTGATAATGACTCACATTAACTGATCAGACCAATATATTGGTAATTGTAAGTTGGATAGATAATTTCCTCAATCATATTTTGTGCATTGTTAATCTAAATTGCTTGGGGGACTATGGTGTTCAATTTATAAATTGTCTTGGTGGTGGCAGCATTATGATAGTATTTATATTATTATAATTAAAGGGACACTATAGTCACCAAAACAACTTTAGCTTAAATTAAGCAGTTTTGGTGTATAGATCACTCCACTGCTGTCTCACTGCTCAATTTTCTACCATTTAGGAGTTAAATCACTTTGTTTATGCAGCCCTAGTCACACGTCCTGTAAAGAGTCCTCTAATGCTAATCATTCATTTATTGCAAATTCTGTTTAATTTAGAATTTCTTATTTCCCATTCTGTTAACTGCTTGCTAGACTCTGCAGGGTCCTCCTGTGTGTGATTAAAGTTAAATTTACAGAGCAGGAGATAAAACTTTTAAAGTAAGTGTAATCTGATTGAAAGTGAAACCATTTTATTTAATTAAAAGGGATTTAACTCCGAAATGGAAGAGATTTTAGCAGTGAAACTTCAGAAACATAATCTATACATATAAACTGATTTATAAAGTTAAAGTTGTTTTGGTGGCTATAGTGTCCCCTTGGGTGTGGGTGGTGTTAAGACCTCCCCTGGCTCGGATTGACACAGCCTGCATTAAAAAAAACTGGTTTCACTTTCAATCAGATGTAATTTACCTTAAACAATTGTATCTCTTTCTCTGTAAATTAAACTTTAATCACATACAGAAGGCTTTAGCAGGGTCTAGCAAGCTATTGTCATAGCAGGGTAGAAGAAAATCTAAATTAAACAGAACTTGCAATAAATGAAAGATAAGCTTTATATGACTCTATACAGGAAGTGTTTATGAAGGCTGTGCAAGTCACATGCAGGGAGGTGTGACTAGAGTCTATAAACAAAGTGATTTATCTCCTAAATGGCAGCGAATTGAGCAGTGAGACTGCAGGGCATGATCTATACACCAAAACTGCTTCATTAAGCTAAAGTTGTTTTGGTGACTATAGTGTCCCTTTAAAAGTTTTAGGCCACGATAGCTAAACTGGGAAAATATCTGAGATGGGAATTTGTGTAGAATGCTGTAAAGAGGATTAGCACGCGAATAAAGTATTTTTAATATTGTTATATTTTCTCTGCATCTAAAACATTTTATCATAAGAAAGAATGCCATCATTTGTGTCTGAGGTTTTCTGATATAGATATAAAAACACTGTTATCTCAGTTGGATAGCTTTTTGTAGGATAAAACGTATCCAGCTCGGCTCAGCTGTAGCTGTGAGTCAATCCTCCTACACAGGAAATTCTCCCACAGAATAGCCAGCATGCATGCTATTTATCCTGGCACATGAAATACTGAGCTACTGAACACAAAGCATGATTAATACACAGCTGGGGTATAAATATTAAGGGACCCTTTACATTTTTACAATCAATAGACTAATAAATAGTATATGTGTTTATGATCCATAAAACAGAGCTATTAAATAGACAGCTACTCATCTGCTGTTTATGTTAAAGGTAATTATAGAAGGTTGGACACTAAAATGCAGTGGTTTATGTAGACATACTTTATATGTAATTTACTCAATTTATTAGTAGCATAACCAGGGGTGATATGTTAAGCCCTAAAGAAATACGTGTGTGAATCACAACCCCCTGTTTTGCTTTTTAATTCTTTATTTCAAGTTTTGCAAACAATGGGTGTAACGGATCACCTGGCACCCCGACTAGGTACCTCCGTTGAAGGATGCTCCTAGCGCGTCCTGAGGGTTTCCAGCACTCCAGCAGACACCATAACCACCATAGACTCCTTCAGAGGGCAAGACAGGAAGAAGCTCTTACAAGAGCTTAGTAGTGATTTAGCAAGGAAGTATGACAAGCATAGCAATCAATTTTAGCAGATTCCCCCAATAAGAGACGGCCAGGGCCGGCCTTAGGGGTGTGCGAGCTGTGCGACCGCACAGGGCGCCATGGAACAGGGGGCGCCCTGTGGCCGACACAGCTCACTCATGGCCGGAGTGCAGGGGAGCTAAAAGAGGTACCTGGCTGGAGGATTAATTATTCTCCACCCGGGTCTATTAAAAAAAAAAAAAAAGAGGGGGCGGGGTTTACCGAGCGGCGGAGGCGGGCTTATCGAGAGGCGGAGACGGGGCTAATACCTCCCGAAGCCCCTGCTGTACAGGAAGAGGGAAAGATGCTTCCCCATCAGCCAACTGCATCCACTGGAAAGAGGTAAGTGTGTGTGTGTGACTGTTTGCCTGTTTGTGTGACTGTCTGTCTGTGTGTGTGTGTGACTGACTGTCTGTCTGTGTGACTGCCTGCCTGTGTGCTGTCTGTGTGACTGCCTGCCTGTGTGCGTGTGACTGTCTGTGTGTGTGTATGTGACTGTCTGTGTGACTGCCTGTCCTTGTGTGTGTGTGTGTGTGTGTGACTGTCTGTCTCTGTGTGTGTGTGTGACTGTCTCTGTGTGTGACTGCCTGCCTGTGTGTGACTGTCTGTCTGTGTGACTGCCCATGTATGTGACTGCCCATGTATGTGACTGCCCATGTATGTGACTGCCTGTGTGTGTGACTGTCTGTCTGTGTGACTGTCTGTCTGTGTGACTGTCTGTGTGACTGTCTGTGTGACTGCCCGTGTGTGTGACTGCCCGTGTGTGTGACTGCCTGTGTGTGTGAGACTGTCTGTCTGTGTGACTGTCTGTCTGTGTGTGTGACTGCCTGTGTGTGTGACTGCCTGTATGTGACTGCCTGCCTGCCTGTGTGTGTCTGTCTGTAACTATCTGTCTGTGTGTGACTGCCTGCCTGTGTGTGTATAACTGTCTATGTGTGTGTTACTGCGTGTCTGTCTGTGTGTGTGACTGCCTATGTGACTGTCTGTCTGTGTGTGTCGCTGTAGCTGTGCTATTGTTTGTGCCTGTGCCTGTATGTGTGACTGCCTTTAACTGAGTGTGTGTGTACATGCCTGTAACCGAGTTTAAATTTCCCCCACCCCTTCCTGTCAAGGCCGCACTTTGACTGACAGACGCTCACTCACTGACAGACGCACACTCACTGACAGACACACACACTCATATACACTGACAAACAATGACATACACACATACACTATTACTTGGACACACACTGACAGATGCACACTCTCACTGACAGACGCAAGCACTCACTGAAAGATGCACGACTCCACTGACCGACACATACACACTGACTGACACACACTCACTGACCGACACACACTCACTGACCGACACACACTCACTGACCGACACACACTCACTGACCGACACATACACACTCACTGACCTACACACTCACTGACCTACACACTCACTGACCGACACACACTCACTGACGACACATACACACTCACTGACTGACACATACACACTCACTGACGACACATACACACTCACTGACTGACACATACACACTCACTGACTGACACATATACACTCACTGACCAACACACACATTCACTCACAGACACACACACATTCACTTACAAACACACACAATTACACACACACACACACACACATTCACTTCAAAATAAACACTCACAGACACACACACAGACATTTCCACTAACACTCACAAACTAATATTTTTTACATTTATTTTAAATCCACCCAGCCTCCCTGGGAAAGCTGGAGTGGATTTCTTACCAGCAGTCCAGTGTGGCTGCTGGGCAGGCAGGTAGGGGGCGCACAGGCTGAGTAAGCAGCGCTTAGTGATGCCGGGAGCCGGACTGACGTCATATTCTGGCTCCCGGCTTCATTAGGCGGCGCAGAGGAAGCTGAGCAGGAAGAGCTCAGGTGAGTATGCTCCTTCGCTGCCCGCTGCCAGCCTTGGGGGGGCTCAAAAGTGGCCAGCCGGTCAGCTCTTGAGCCCCCAGGATGCGAGGCAAGCAAGGGATCTGCCTGGGGGTTTGGAGGGATGCTTTTTTTTGCCGCCCCCTGCAAAGTGGTGCCCAAGGCAGATGCCTTGTTTGCCTCGTGATACACACGTCCCCGGTGCCTGTGTGTGTTACTGTATTCAGGCAACTTGGTGGGAGGTGGGGGGGGCGCCGTGAAGACTTTTTGCACAGGGCGCCTAATTGCCTAAGGCCGGCCCTGGAGACGGCACTCCAAATTGAGGGTGAAGAAGAACTGAGGTTTTTAATGACACACACTCTGCTTTTATGCAATTCTCCTGTGCAAGGGAGACGCCCATAGACAATTATGAATTACCCAACACACACTGGTTACATCCCACACATCTCCTCCCCTTAGCCTGAAAGGTAACACAATTAGCCGCACAGTTTAAAACATACTTTTTACCCAACTTTCATAACTCTAAAACTATACACCCAATATTAATAAACTGTCGAACTGTCGAATGAACTGTCGAATGCATTAGTTCCAGGGAAGGTAAAACTTCAGGCGGGGGTTACACTTCCTCGGCAGAACGGGTTCAAGGTTTGTTACGTTTGCTTTGGTTTTGGGAGGCTTGCGGGTGTTCCCCGTCTACTGTTTCGGGGAAGCTTTCTGGTCTTAGTTTCTGGTTTAACCTAACTCGGGTGCCGGATGTCACAAAAGATTTCATGATTCCCAGCAGCATAATAAAATATAATATGCCCAAATACTGTATTTAAAGGGCCAAATCTCCCAGGGGCCATAGTCAGCAGGCAGGAGGTGGGCAAACAGGCTTCTCCAATGCCCAGTGGCAAGGTTGGTTTCACCACAATGGGTGTACAACAATAAGGAAGCACAAAATTAGCAATATTGTAGCCCCATGTAGCAAAAGCGCAGCTTAACGGAAAAGGGCCTTGACAGGGGTTAGGAGGCATGCATGGGAGGAAGTAAGCAGGGACTGGTGTTTGTGGGTAAGGGGTTTGGCTTTTTAAACAGGCAGACATCTTGAAAAGGGTCACTTTTAATTACCTACCTGGATGAGTTTATGTGCACTTCTGGTGTTCGCAGATTTGGCCTGGTGGGATTTTCTTTTGTCTTTTCTGCAGGATGGATGAAGTGGAGAGGCTGCTGGAAGGGATCCAGTCGGCGGTGCGGCAACAGGGAGCTGATTGGGTTCGGGCCCAGCTTGGATCCGTGCTGGCAGCGGCAGTGGACATCCTGCATCGGTCAGGAGGCCCCCTCGTCGGCTGAGACCGGGCGCGGTGCCTGGTGAAGATGGAACTGGCAGACATGAGGTAACCAGAGCGGGCCATGTTCCCAGCGGCAGGTCTGGCGGCCACGTGGTCAAAGCCCCGTTTCCCAGCGTGCAGCCGGGGCCTAGGCGAGGTTCCTCCCGTCGGGCGGTTGCTTGGGACGTCAGCAGTGTGGACGGGACCGTGCTAGGAGCAGGGGCCCCAGCGGTGGATGGAGGTCCCCCAGGATTGACTGGCCAGACAGGGTCGCGGCCCAGGAGGGCGCCCCCGGCAGTGAGATTGGGTCAGCGGGGCCGGCCCCAGGGCTACACAGAGCAGGCAAGTAATACAGGCAAGTGCAGGGGGCCCCACCAGGGCTGGGGGGCGGGGTGCTGGGGTCACAGAACTCATCTTAGGCCCCCAGGGAGGGAAGAGGGGAAAAGGAGGATGCCATGGTGTCCTGAGGGATCAAGGGGGGGACAGGGAGGCTGTGGTGGGGCAGGGGGCAGTCTCTAGGAGGTTTAGGGGTTCCATGGCCACTGGCCAGCGGTCTGACTTGGGGCAGAGGGCTGGCGCCCCCATGGATTAGAGATAGTAGGGCGGGGTGGGTCCCCCATGCGGGTTGGTGATGAGGCCCCCACGTGGGTAGGGGTGCCCAGGGGAAGGCCCAGCACCTCAGGAGGAGGGGATCTGTCAGGGAAGGTACTCCTGGCGGGGGGCAGGACCTGGGAGGCAGGCGGGTCGAGGAGACTGCGCCTCGGGGCCGGGGGACAGCAGCGTGGGTGGGGGGCAGGCATACCAGGGGGGTCATTCTTTTGTGGGGGAGGGTTTGTCCCGTAGGTCCTGCCAGCGGGGTAGGTGTAGGTCTAGGGGTAGGTGCTCTTCAGGGTCTGGTAGGTGAGTCCAACAAGTTGCTGCACTCCGACTCGTTACTATCACTGCTTAACTCGTTGGGGACAGGGAGTGGTCCAGGGGAGGGTGTGAGCTATGTATGGGCACAGAGGACAGGGATCGCGGGATGTGCAGGGTCCAATGATGAGGGAATGGTGAGGTGTGGCTCGGGCGGGGATGCAGGGGCCATAGTTGGTTCAGCGGATGGGGTTCCGGATGGGGCGCAGCAACATGCGTATGTGTCGTTCGCGGGTCCACTTGGTGTTAAACAGGAGGTGAAGGAGAAGTTATGGAAAGGGGAGTTCTGCAAAATATTTTCGCTTCTCCCCTTGTAGGACTTTATTGACCTCAAGGAGGAGGATAAGAAGGTCAAGAAGGAGGAGGAGGAGAAACGGAAGCGGTATCAAAAGATTCCGAAGTTCTTCGGTAATTGGTTGAGGGTGTTCTGCGTACTGGCTAGCGTCTTGGGTGAGAAATCACCGGGGCTATGCTCGTTGCTACTTGGATGGGATTTGGGAGGCGTACCGCACGTAAGTCGGGCTGGCATGGTGGCGACAAACAGTTCCGGCAACGGCTGGCAGCAAATTCGGGCATGAGGTGGGATCAGATGGACCCACCTCTCTGGATGAAACTGATGATGGCGCAGAAGGCACAGCCCTTTCAGCTAACGGCCGGCGCAAGAGGGCAGTCCGCTTTGTCGGCTACCTTCCAAAAGGGGCTTATGCTGGCTTTTCAACAAAGGTCAGTGCAAGTGGTGGGTTTCCTGTCGCTTCAAACATGCTCGGGCTGTGGGAGCTCCCATGGATTTAGCCGATGCTTCAAGAAGGATACTGGGGTGTCTGCCTCGTTTGGGAGTGCACCCTCTGCCCCGGGGCCTAACCCCAGTGAAACTAGGCGCGATAGAGCCTTGGCTAAGCCGCTATGATAATATGGTGGATGCCGAGTTGCTCTGGGATGGCTTCGGGTTGGGTTTCTTTATTCCTTTTCGGGACAGGGGTGGGTCACGGGGGTTACGCAATCTCAAGTCGGTGGCGGAGTTTCCGTGGGTGGTGCAGGAAAAGCTGGAGAGAGAAGTGCAGTTGGGCAGAATGGCGGGCACTTTCCTGGTGCCCCCTTTGGCTGACTTGTGGGTCTCCCCTTTTGGGGTGGTCCCCAAGAAGTATCCTGTGAAGTTAAGGCTCATTCACCACCTCTCCTACCCGAACGGGGTGTCAGTGAATGATGACATCGATAAGGACTTGTGCTCGGTCTCTTACGCATCATTTGACCAAGCAGTTGAGTTGGTAAAAGGGGCCGGACGTGGGGCTTTAATGGCCATGGTTGATGTGGAGGCCGCGTTTTGTCTGCTTCCAGTTCACCCGGACTGTCATCATCTGTTGGGTTGCTTCTTTGACGGGGGTTTTTTGTCGACTTATGCCTCCCGATGGGATGTTCGATTTCTTGCTCCTACTTCGAGAAGTTCAGTTCCTTCATGGAGTGGGTGGTGTGGGTTGAGGCGAGGAGCAAAGACAATGTGCACTACTTGGACAATTTCATCTGCGTAGGGCCAGCTAGCTCCCCCACTTCCCTTCACCTGCTGCGAACCATCGAATAATGTGGTGGGCCAGAGATAGATTTGGTACCCGGGGAGTGTCGGCTGCCTCAGGCGAAGCTTGTGGGGCTGCAAGGCGCGGTGTCTGAAGTTGTCCGGGCGCGAAAGGTGACCCTTCGGCAGTTGCAATCGCTGATTGGGAAGCTCAATTTTGCTTTCAGGGTGATTCCGATGGGTCGGGTTTTTAGCCTGAGCCTGCCTGCGGCCGCAGCCAGTGTACAATCCCCGCACCATTTCATTCGGATGTCGTTGCCCATGCGGGCTGACCTGGGGGTCAACAGGACAGTGTTCTTTCGGCAGGCAGATGTGTCGGTTGGGCAAGCTTGAACCCTTTACGGATGCGTCGTGTAGCGTGGGTTTTGGGGCTTAATTTGGTCGATGCAGGTGTGCAGAAAGGTGGCGGGGTGCAGAGCCCCCTCATTCGTAACCTGGTTTTCCTGGAGCTGTTCCCCTTGGTGGTGGCGCTGGCCCCTTGGGGCGATAGACTGCAGGAACGGAATGTGGTCTTGGTACATGCAGTCAATAATCTGTCGGTTTCGTGTTGCAGCGCTTTGTTTTATTCTGCATGTCCCTTAATGTGGTTTTTAGTGCGTGAAATGTGCCCTGGTACTTGAACGTGGTGGCTGATGCTTTGTCTCGTTTTCAGTGGTCCCAGTTTCGGACGGTGGCTCCAGGGGTGCAAGAAGTGGGGTAGGCTTGCTCGGACGAGATGTGGCAGCCTTGGGGGATATGTGAAAGCATCTCTAGCGCCGGCCACTTGGGCCGCCTACAGTAAGGTATGGGGTTCGTGGGAACGTTTATGGGATGGGGTGGACTGAACGTTGGTGGGGGAATCGCACCTCGATGCCTTTCTTTGGTTCATGTTCCAGTTGTTAGCAAAGGGCGGTGGTGGACAAGTCTATGGCTGCGATGGCTTTCTGGTTCAAGTTGCACAGGGCGGAAGATCTTACGAAGTCCTTCGTAATCCAACAGGTGCTTAAGGGGTAGCGGAGGGGACGTAGGGTGCCTGATGCCAGACTACCGGTGTCTGTGCGCGTGTTGGGGGATCTGATTCGAGTGTTGCCCGAGATTTGTTTCAACAAGTTTGAAGGGTCTTTGTTCCAGGCAGCATTTCTTTTGGCCTTTTTCGGGCCGTTTCGGATAGGGGAATTGGTGAGTGCCACCCGGGTGGTCAATGGGGGTTTGCAGGTATCTGGGGTTCGCGTACAGGAGGGGCGGTTGGTGGGCCACCTGGCCAGGTCCAAGACTGACATCAAGGGTGTGGGTCGAGATGTGATCCTGGCCAGGATCCGCATTGTGCCAGGTGGTTAGGAGGCCTGCGATTGGGGGGTCATTATTAGTGCACGCGGATGGCTCTTCCTGGTCTCGCTTCCAATTTACCAAGGTCTTTCTGTCGAGTCTGGCAAGATTGGGGTTACGTGCTGGTTAATTTGGGACTCATTCCTTCCCCGTCGGGGTGGCAATGGAGCCTATGCGCTTAGGTCTGATCGAAGCGTTAGTCAAACGGATAGGGAGATGGAAATTGCTTACGTTCCGCTCTTATGTGCATTTGGGTTTATTGGACTGAGGGGGGGGACTGGGGGATACCACTTTGGAGTTGGTGTTTACCTTTTTGTTTGGAGGACTGCAGCTCGAGTTCAGGGTCAGCAGCTGGGCTTTCCAAAGTACCAGTTGGCGTTGCGCAGGTTTGATTACAGGGGATTCTGCTGGGGTGACGTCTGTAATGGCGGTTTTTGCGGATAGTGGCAGGCAGGAGTAGGCCGGACTTGCTGGTTCTACATGCTGGGGGCAACGATTTGGGCCTGATACCGCATCGTAGGTTAGTGAAGTGGATGAAGCAGGACCTCAATAAGCTGAGAGACCTGCTGCCCGGGGTGATTTTGGTATTCGTTGGAGATTGTCCCGAGGCAACAGTGGCGGCATGCATGGGACCCATTGGCTATTGATCACTGCAGGGGAAAGATTAATAGTTTGATGGCTAGCTTTGTGAGGAAACTGGGGGGCGTTGTAGTGAGACATGGGGAGTTGGAGATCGGGTTGCCCGGATATTACCACTTGGATGGAGTTCACCTTTCCACAGTGGGGTGGGACCTCCTGAACCTAGGTTGGCAAGAAGGGCTGCAGAAAGCTCTGTTTCTTTAGGGTGGCGGAGCTCAGACGGCTTAAGGGTTCAAGGTCTGAGTTTGTGGCGGGATAGGGAGCAGAAGGAGAAGAAATATGCTCCCCCATTAGGAACATTATGGAAATGGCAAATTGTGGTTATTGGTAAGTTGGTAAGTTTTGAGTCCTGTCGGTGGCTCAGAACCTGGTGTGGTAAGGGTATCTGGGTATACCCCTACCATGGTTAATTTATGTTGGCACTTTAAGTTATGTTAATGTTGGAAGAATTATATATATATATATATATGTATATATATATATACATATAAAATGTTATTTATATTGGGGTCAACCTGTTTTTCTATGTTAAGTTATTATTATTATTTAATAAAAAGCTGTGGACAATTTTGACCCATATACCCTAGTGTCCGTGTTTTATTGGGAAAGGTATGTTAAGGCATGCTAAGCCTTGAAAGGTAATTTAAAAAATTTGTATGGTTTGTTGCGCACGTTTTGTACTAGAATAGAGGGAGGGATTGTAATTGAACAAGGACAATAAATAGGTGGAGAATGCTTAGTAAAGTCCAGAGTATTTTCTGACAGGTTATAGTAATACTGGCTAGCTAATAGAGTTTTAGAAATATAAGTAGTGAACCTGGATATTTGGGTAGGTGGGGGGTGGATCTATAGGGGAATGTGGAATAGGAAACTATTTACATGTGTAAGAAGAAAGAATGAAAGATAAGAAAATGTTTGAGAGGCTTGAAGAGTGAAGGGTATAGATGTAGGTTGGATTTGCCTGAGTCCCTGGGGGGGTGAAGGAGAGAATGGAGGGGGTAGGAGAGGAAATTACTTGCCTCAGAGGGTGTTGGTGCCTTCATCATCAAAAGTCCTACACAGAATATAACCATAGGGGGGGGGGTCAGATTCATTGAAATCCTGGATAAGCAGAGAGAGGGGACAATAGGATGCCACATCCTTTGCATCTCTGTCTGCCTTGGGAAGGAGTATCATGGTCTACTGGCAATCCTTCTTAGTATAGCTGATTAGATAAGGTTTTGAGAGTGGGGCATATTTGTAGTTTCAAGATTTTATAATTCTCTGTCAGGTGCCTTCACAGTTTTAAGGAAAGCTATTGCTGTGTGTATCTCTCTTTCACTAATGGGTTCATGATGGAGGGTCCTAGATTTCTCATCTACGTGGGTTAGTTTAATATTTTTTTAAAAATAGATGCATAGTGTGTAATTGTCAGTTGGGACAATTGAGAGGGTTTGAAAAAATTCATAAAAGGAGCCTGTGATTTCTCTGTGAGAGGAGATCATGTCTCCCTCAGTGGAGGTAATTGAGATATATTGGTTTGAATTCAATTCTGGGATTGACCATGCAGGTCAGTAGTTACCCATTGAAAAAAATATTGCTTCTGGAAGTACAATTTCAATTGAGCATGATTAGCAATGAATGCTGTTAGAGTGTATTTTGCATCTATGCAAAGGTATTGTTTTTCAGTGGTAGGATCTGCTATATAGTTTGTATGGTAGAGTTTAAGGTCTTCTTCTAAAGTCGTGATGTCCTGCTGCCATTTTCTTCTTGCCGATGCTGAATATGATATACTATGTTCTCTCATAACTGCCTTGGGCATCTCCCATAGCAATTTAGGTTCATGGGCATGTTTCAGATTATCATCCATAAAATGTGCTTAGCTGGACAGTAAATATGAAAGGATGAATGAGTCACCAAGTGTGATGGGAAATGCCAGTGCCTGGTAAACGGAGGAGAGAGTAAGGCTGATAGTATTAGAGTGTTGGGTGCATGACGAAATATGGTGAATGACTTAATGGCTGCCCTGCTAATGTGTGGCAAAAGAACACTAGTCACCAGAAATATGTCTATCCTAGAGAAGGAGTCGTGAACGAATGAGTGAAAAGTGTAATCCCTCTACCTGCCCTGCAAGAGCTTCCAAGGGTCCTGTAAACAATAAGTGTCAAAGTGATGCTGTCCCCCCAATAAAAGCTGTTCTTTGTCAACAAGGGTAAGCAATGCTATGCTAGTAACTTTGTATAAAAGGGGGCTGTTGCAGAATATGGTACATATAGATTAACAATGCAGGAACAATAGTAAGGCATAACATTTTGTAGCTCCTATTGGCTAACGACTCTCCTGCAGGAGGCTGATGTAGGTCTGATGTCTTGTTAGTTAAGTAAGGATTTTTTGTCACTTCAGAGGTGTCATAGCTTCCTCTGCATTCTAGGACAAAAATTCAAGATGGGATTTAGAAACGCTGTGGAGGAAATTTCATTTTCAGCCAAAGCCTCAGTGGGGTGGATGCTGTTGTGCAGAGTAAACATTTAGAATAGGATACCACCTGTCCCAGTACAAGCAGACATAATGTCCTTAAGTACTAAACCATTGAGGGGCCCACTGTAGCTAGGGTGAGCTCAATGGCTGTCTCTCAGTCCGGCAACACACTGTGTAGGAAGATAGTAGCTTTTTCTCCTGAAGTGGCGGAGAGAGTACGATTTTCAGACACTCGGAGTTCCAGACACTCGATGACCAAGTCCCGCTGCCTCTTTCTGTGCGACAAAATAGCCGCCGTTTTTTCCAGCATGTGTTGTTTGGTTATACGGAACGGCGGCCACACAGGGAGAGCACTAATTCTTGTGGTTTTCTTAGAACTTAATGAGCCAGAGGGTGGTCGTGTTTGGTAGATTTTTGTACCGAACGCAGAAAAATAAATTTTGGGAACCAAAGTATGTAGTTTTGTCACATTGCGCCCTGCTAGTTTCATGGTGTGGCATACCCGCCTAGACTCTAACCCTGGGATGTCTGGGGAAATCAATCACGGTTCCAACTCCGTTTACTGGATAATCCATGGGCATCGCCGTTCTGTTTGCCTGGCCTGTATTGCATGGTGAAATTGTAGGGTTGCAGGGTCAGGCTCCAGCGCAGCAAACTGAGGTTTTCTCCAGCAACTCTTTTTTTTCTTCAACCAGATGAGGGTGTTGTGGTCTGTAACCAAAGTGAAGAGACATCCATAGAGATATGGTTGTTACTTCTTTAATGCCCATACCAGAGCCAGGAATTCCTTCTCCATGGTGGCAGCTGCCTGCCAATCATGGATGCTGGCCAACAGCATGATGTGCTCGCTCCATGCTTTCTCAGGACTGTCCCAAGCACTCACATGTCCACTTGTCTCCTTACCTTCTTACTAGCAGACAGAAGCTCCTGGTATACAGTCTGAGACAGAGAAAAAGTGGATGTAGTGAGTGTAGAAGAAAGGGAACATGCCACAGTGTTAGAGAGATCAAAGTCAGCATTACCTTAAAGGGACACTCCAGGCACCCAGACCACTTCTGCCCATTGGAGTGGTCTGGGTGCCAATTCCCACTACTCTTTACCCTGCAAGTGTAATTATTGCAGTTTTTGCCACTAAAGGGCACTTCCTGCTTCATAGCACAGAAAACCTGTGCTAGAGCGTTGCTGGACGTCCTCACGCTGTGTGAGGACCTCCAGTGTCACTAAAATCCCCATAGGAAAGCATTGAAAAGCAACCACCAGGGAGCCCACTGGACCACCAGGGAAGAAAAGGTAAGCTCTCTCACCAACCCCTTTTCACCCTCAGCCTCACAACCCCCACCACCCTCAGCCTCACCACCCCCCTTCACCC
>OW240920.1:89415154-89526074 GCA_933207985.1 Pelobates cultripes
CCCTCTCACTCTCAAATTACCATCACCCCCTCTCACCATCACCTCCCTCTCACCATCACCTCCCTCTCCCTCACACCATCACCCGCCTCTCCCTCTTACCATCACCCCCCTCTCCCTCTCACCATCACCCCCCATACACACTTCATGCAGCTACCCTATACACATAGGGTCTCAGACAAAAACGCAAACATGCTCACAGAGACATACATTTACACACAAGGATACTCTCTGTCAGACACACTCTCAGGCACATACACATAAATCAATGTGACACTTTTTTGTTAGTGGGGCCTCATGTTTGAGTTTCGCCTAAGGCCTCATAAAGTCTAAAGCCGCCTCTCCATGTCTCAGCATCCCCAGAGGTCTCCATGTGTCCCTATGTCTCATAGTGTCCCCTAGTGTCTCAGTGTCCCCATGTCTCCCTGCAGCCTTTACCCCATCCCTCACTTCCCTGAACTGTAGGCTGTCTCTGCAGGCTGGGAGCCGATGTCTGGACTCTCTGTGCTGTGTAGCTGCTCCCCCGCAGATCAGTGAGTAGAGAGATGTAGGTATATGCTGTAACTTCCTATCCCTGCCTCTCGCCACACACACAGCGACCCCTACTAGCCGGTAATGGTATTGCAGAGTAATCTCTGTTCATACTGAGAAAAATACAGGCATTTGTATTGCCGGTATTACTGCAATAACGGCACCGGCCAGGCAGCCTCAAAAAAATACCGGCCAGGTTAACAATCCTAAGAGTAGTGTGTAAAAAAACAAAAAAATCAATGGGCCTATTCCATGGGCCTCGGCCTGGAGCTGCAGCTCCATCAGCCGCTATGTAAATCCGGCCCTGGCCGAGGTACTGCACTTCAGCCAGACCGACATGGCACTTGTTGGGCTTCAAAGTGAGCCCTGCTGCCTGAATTCACTTCAGTACCATAGAAAAGTGTTTCAGGTGGTCTTCCCATGTGCGGCTGTAGATGGCGATATCATCTAAATACGCACACACAAAGTCCTGAAATCCCTCTAGAAGCCTGTCGGTCATCCTCTGAAAAGTAGCTGGGGCATTCTTCATCCCAAAAGGCATAACCTTAAACTGGTATAGCCCAAATGGGGCAACGAATACTGACTTCGGTATGGCCACCGCTTCCAGGGGGATTGGCCAATAACCTTTACACAGATCTATGGTACTCAAGTAATCTCCCCCTTCCATGCGATCTAACAGCTCGTCTATCCTGGGCATGGGGTTCGGCATTGGTGACTGTCCTGTCATTAAGTTTCCAGTAGTCAATACAGAATCGAGTTGTACTGTCTCGCTTGGGTACCAGCACTACCGGAGAAGCCCAGGGACTCTGGGATGGGTCTATGACTCCTAACTTTAGCATCTCCTGAATCTCGTTCAGCATGTTATCTCTGATGGCTTCAGGGATACGGTAAGGTTGTTGCCATAGGAGAGTTTCTCCCTGGGTCTCAACTTGGTGGACCGCAGAGGAGGTGTACCTTGGCAATGAGGAAAACATTTTCCGGGATCCCTGGAGCACCTGGGTGGCCCTGGCCTTTTCTAAGGGGTTTAGTTTTTCCCCTAGACTGACTTGCTCTACCGTACCCGGGGAAGGGGCGAGCAAGTCGGGTAGGGAAAGGCCCTCACTAGCTTCAAAAGAAGGGGCACATACTGCCGCTATGTCCTCCACACTCTCGAAGTAGGGGTTGAGCATGCTCACATGAAAGGATCTCCGTATCCTTTCATCTGAACATTTACCTACGATGTAGGTAGTGACGCTTATGTGCTCCACTACCCAAAAAGGTTCCTGCCAGGCGGCCTGAGGCTTGTCTCTTTTTGATGGCTTCAGAGCTAACACCTTCTGTCCTATTTCTAGGACCCTATCTCGGGCACCCCTATCATACCACCTTTTCTGGCGTCACTGAGCCGCCTGCAGACTCTCCCTGACAGAGTCAGTGAGCGTCTGCAAACGATCCCTCAACTCCATAACATAGATATTCCTCCCTCTCCAGTGTTACCCTCCCAGTGCTCCCGTATGAGGTCTAGGGGTCCCCTTACTTTTCTCTCGTAAAGGAGTTCAAAGGAGGAGAACCCTGTAGATGCATGGGGCACTTCCCGGTTGGCAAGCAGCAGATGAGGAAAAAACCTTTCCCAGTGCCAACAGGAGGCCGTGCACATCTTAAGCATCTGCTTAAACGTGCCATTAAAATGCTCACGGAGTCCGTTCGTCTGGGGATGGTAAGGGGAGCTAAACAGGGCCACAGTCTCTGCTTCTATATTAGAGAGGGCTACAGCCTCCGGATATCTAGTAGCATAGTCTACTACTATGAGGATATAGCTCTTTCCCGAGGTACTGGGCTTACTGAGGGGGCAGTGGTGGAACTACCACGGTCGCAGGGGTCGCAGCTGCAACCGGGCCCATCACTGCAGGGGGCCCGGCCACCCTGCTGACCACTGCGACCATGGAGTCCACCAACATTGTTGTGCGGCCCCAGCCGTGCGGAGCAACCACCGGGGCTGCAATGAATAGACCCATCGGGTGGCCCCAAGAGCATAGGCCACCCGATGGGTCCATTCATTGCAGCCCCGACGATGAATTACCTGGGGGCCCCATTGAAGATGTCAGAGTGCCAGCTGGGAGAAAGCCATCACTTCCTCCCAGTATACACAGAGCAGAACCGTGCAGGAGGAGAACGCAGGGAAAGGAGAGGAGGGAGTCAGAGAGGGAGCTCTGACTCCCATCAGCATTAGGGAGCCACTGGACACCAGGAACGTCGCTGTAAATTTTTTTAACAGTTTCTGTGTGCGTGAATGTCTGTATGTGTGTGTCTGTGTGTAAATGTGTGTCTGCATGTGTGTGTGTGTGTATCTGTATATGTATGTCTTTGTCTGTATGTATATCTCTTTGTATGTGTATCTCTTTCTGCATGTGTATCTGTATGTGTATCTTTGTCTGTGTATCTGTTTGTCTGCATGTGAGTCTGTATATGTATCTGTTTGTCTGTATGGGTATATGTATGTCTGTATGTGTTTGCATGTGTGTCAGTGTGTGCTCTATGTATCTGTATGTGTGTCATAGTTTATATCTGTATGCTTGTCATTCTGTGTATCTGAATGTTTGTCATTAAGTGTGTCTATGTATATGCATCCATGTCTATATGTGTATCTGTTTGTATGTGCATCTGTGTATCCACATGTGTGTCTGTGTGTTCTGTGTCTGTATGTGTATCTGTTTGTCTGTATGTGTGTCAGTGTGTGCCCCTATATATCTGTATGTGTGTCACTGTTTATATCTGTGCGTAACATTCTGTGTATCTGAATGTTTGTCATTAAGTGTGTCTGTGTATCTGCATGCGTGTCTATATGTGTGTCTGTGTATTCGCATGTGTGTCTGTATGTGTATCTGCATATATGTCTGTATGTGTATCTGTATGTCTGTATGTATATCTGTTTGTCTGCATATGTGTTTCTGTATGTGTTTCTGTTTTTCTGCATGTGTGTATCTGTCTGCATGTATGTCAGTGTGTGCCCCTATGTATCTGTACTTGTGTCACTGTTTGTATCTGTATGTAATGTAGGTAATTGTTTAAAGAGTTATTCAACCCAATAATGGACGTGGGAGGGGGGACTGGACGGGGGGTGAGCGGGGGGCTGAGGCAGAGGGACACCCTTTCGTGTTAGGAATACAGTTTTGTATTCCTAAAACTCTAGTGTTCTTTTAACATGGGTGAGGAGGACAAAACGGTGAGGCAGAAGGAAAATTAGGGCAGATGATCAATTAGGCCCGTAAAGGCTACAAGGTTAATTTGTTTAATTTACCTTAATCTTAATCAATTCAGCCAACTCATTGGCTTGATTGTGATTTTTAATGGTTGATGGCTGGATCCGCAGTGCCTATTCATATATCCCTAAATTGACAGCAGCACAGCAGGGATATGTGAAATTGCTCATTACTGGCTCAGTTTACCTTAAATGGGAGCTGCCTTCAGAGCAGAAGCAAATTGTAATAACACTTTGACAGCTGTCTCTGTTTATAGCTCTCCCTGCTTTCAAGGCAGGAAGAGCGGATGTTGATTGTTACATAGTTACATTGTAATAAAGGCTGACAAAAAGGTTCCATTAAGTTCAGAGCTTCACATGTTTTTCTGGTGTTGATTCAAATGAAGAAAAAAACACAAATTACATTTAGAAGAGATTTGAAGGTAGAACATTCCACATGTAATGAACCATTTCCTCTGACATAGGTGAAATAATTTGGCGTTAAAGGAACATTATAGTCACCTAAACAACTTTAGCTTAATGAAGCAGTTTTAGTGTATAGATCATGACTCTGATGTTTCACTGCTCAATTCACTGCCATTTACGAATTAAATCACTTTGTTTCTGTATATGCAGTCCTGGCCACACCTCCCCTGGCTATGATTGACACATCCTGCATGAAACAAAAAAATGGTTTCACTTTCAATCAGATGTAACTTACCTCCTGCTCTGTAAATTAAACTTTAATTACATACAGGAGGCTCCTACAGGGTTTGTCAATCTATTAACAGAGCAGAAGATAATACATTCTAAATTAAACAGAATGTGAAAACATTAGATGGCTCTTTAGAGGAAGTGTTTAGGAAGCCTGTGCAAGTCATATGCAGGGAGGTGTGACTAGGACTGCATAAAAAAAGTGAGCAGTGACACTGTTTCATTAAGCTATGCAGTTATTTTGACGATTATAGTGTCTCATTAAGCACACAAACTGTTTTATTCACCACATATATGTTTTATATGTTTATGGTTTAATCATCACCATTCATCACACAATTTACAAGTGGATGTGGGGTTCTAGAGGGGGCCCTCGAAGGCACATTATGCTAGAACATAATTAGGACTTAATCTTTTCCCTTTTCCACATTTTTGGCCTGTTTATATATACTTTGCATTGATTGTTTAGTGGACTTCCCTTTCTGCTCTTCAAATCTAGGAAAGTAACACTAATTTTGACACCCCCCTTTTTGCTAATGTTTAGTAGAGTTCCGCCCCCCTCTGTCTTTCATATCTAAGAAAGTGATACCATGTAGATACACTGTTCATCCAATGTACAGATGTCCACAATGGTCTAGACAGCCATTCCATTCAATGATGTAAATGCTAGAGAAATTACTGTTCCCATTTAGTCTCTTTGTAAGGCATGACAGAATATTTCCGTCATAGTTGTCCTACCCTTAAACAGCAGGGCAGAAGAATAACTCCTAATATAAAGCTAAACTGACACTGCTGCTGTATCTAAGCCAGCCTGTATGAGAGAAGTGTCAGAATAATAGTGAAAAATGTCATCAAGAGACTGGAACCAGCCAACAGAATTGAGAATACCAAGTCTTGTTCACCTATCCACACCAGTGATGGGCCTGAGTATCCACTAATCTTGGTTCCAGTAAAAGAACAAAGTAAGCAAGTGGCAGGGCATAACAGAATGAACAGGAAGACCTTCAGAAAAGGTATTTTCAAAGATGTATTAATAGAGGGGCGTGGCTTGGTCACCGGAGTGAATGGCCGCATGAGAGCTGAGCTCCGTCCAGAACAGGCCTTATAAGCAGCATCCCCGGCAGCTAAGACGACATGGCATCGAAAAAACCTCGAGCACAGGCAAACACTACCCCAGCGGTACCACTTACCACGTCCAAAACCTCCCTCCGACGGTATTTCGGAGAAAAACCGGAGCCGGAGAGCAAATCCAAGATGGCGGCGGTAGAGAAATCTCCTGCGCACAGCGCACCTTCTAGCCCTGCACCCTCAGAAAGCTCATTAGAGGGTAACGACCTAAAAACCCTACTCTCACAACTACCATCTAAACTAGATCTGGAACTGATGTTTTCTAAGATGGAGAGGAGCTTTGGGGACAAACTACAATCGCTCCACGAAGAGGTAAGCCAAATAGGCCACAGGGTACAGACACTAGAAGAAGAAGGGGAGGCAAGTGCCCTGCATCTCACAAACATACAATCCCTCCAGCAAACCCACAATGAAGCCATCCTATTCTTACAAAGAAAAATAGAGGATTTGGACAATAGAGGCAGGAGAAACAACCTCAGGATAAGGGGTTTCCCCGAAACACAGCAGGGGGAGACAGAAGATATCATACTCCTACTCACTGGCCTCTTTAACAAGATACTGGGCAGGCCTCTTGACACAGTCATTAAATTTGACCGCGCACATAGGGCGCTTAGACCTCGGGCACTGCCCCAGGACAAACCGAGGGATATTATCTGTAAAATCCACCACTTCCCACTTAAAGAAGCAATCCTGCAAAAAGCTAAGCACCTCAGAGAAATCAAACATGATGACCATAAAGTGCTGATTTTCCAAGACTTGGCACAATCGACCCTCATAGCGAGGAGAGCACTCAGACCCATAACAACAGCCCTTTCGGACATGAACATTAGATACAGATGGGCATATCCCTTTGCTCTTGTGGTCACTCAGCAAGGGACAACGTACTCTATCTCGACACCTGCGGAGGTCCAAGCCTTCCAGCAAGCCCTAAAACTACCAAAGGCCGCAGTGGAGGACTGGACTGGGCTAACACTGGGACAGACATCACACGCCTCTCAGAAAAATAAATGGCAAAGAACCCCGAAGAAGCGCAGAAGGCGTATCCCATCGGGCAATGAACAGACCACATCACCCAGAGGCACCACAAGCAGACCCACCTGAGGGATCCAATATATCCTTTATTATGTTAAGCAGACCTCTGAAGCACCTGGACGCTCTTTCTTATATGTTTGAAAGTTGTATGCCGTTTGTCGTGACTTGAATATTGATTATCATATTGTAGATTTAAACTGCCTTTCGTGCGGCCACCGCCTACACCCTCCTGGGGTTCGGGCCCTGGCTGCGCGAAATTAGGGGATAAAAAACCCACATTTCAACTTTATAACGAGTTAGCATAAGAAAACACAGGCCACACTATAGGAAACGCTTTTAGAATGTTAAATTTACCAATCAGATTACTGGCCAAGTTCTGGACAACCAAGACCCCGTAACCCCCTAGAGGTGTCGCAGAGAGCACGTAGGACTCACACAGAGCCTAGCGCGCTAGACACCATCTGGTAGATGCATGTTACCCACATGCTCATTGTACATAGCATTCCAAGTTTACATTCCCCCATACACCCCTCTGACCCCCGAAGGTACAAGTGTAAGCATTACTACCCAGAGGAGACACGCCATCACCACCACCTGACCCCCAATGGCTGATCTCAAAATAATGTCCCTAAATGTCAGGGGACTTAATACTCCAGAGAAACGTACAGTACTAACCCAAGAAATAGACAGACAACGGGCTGATGTCGTTTTCTTACAGGAAACGCATTTAAAGGGGGATCAAACCCCTAAACTAAGGGCAAAAACAATAGGACAAGCATTCTTCAGCAACTATCACGGGGGCAAAGCGAGAGGAGTAGCCATCCTACTATCACCACGCATAATCTTCACCCCGAGTGAAATCAAAACAGACCACTTGGGAAGATACTTATTTATCAAGGGCTCACTGAATAACACACTGGTGACACTAGCAACTATATATGCCCCAAATACCAAACAAGTATCATTTGCCAACTCATGTCTTAGGAAACTACACAAATTTGCTAATGGGATAATAGTTTTAGGGGGAGACTGGAACATGGTCCTAGACCACTCTATGGACAGCTCCACAACCAGTAAAGACACACAGAAACACCAAAGGGCTTTATTTCAAAGATCCCTCCATGCCCACCAGCTGGTGGACTGCTGGAGAATATCCCACCCACAGGAGAGGGACTATAGCTACTATTCACAGGTGGCCCATAGTTATTCCAGATTGGATATGTTCCTCTTAGAACATAGGCATTTACACTTGTTAAAGGAAGCATCAATTGGCCACATCACATGGTCAGACCATGCCCCGGTGTTCCTCACACTATCCCTTGCAGGAACATGCACACCCACCAACAAGTGGCGGTTAAACGAATCGCTCTTGGACGACCCAAGAGTGACTGATGACCTCAATAATTCCCTCCCTAAATACTTTCTTGAAAACAAACACAAAGACACCACAGACACCTGGGTATGGGAGGCACACAAAGGTATCACCCGAGGCATACTGATTAAGTGGGGTGCACGTATAAAAAAAGAACGCCAAGCAAAGATCAAATCACTCACAGAAGCAATAGCTAGAGCAGAAATGGAACATAAAACCGACTCCTCAGTGGAGGCGTATAACAAGCTAACGGCATTGAGAATGGATCTACGCAATATCCTTACGATGCAGGCACACAGAGCAGTACTCCTAACCAGGGGAACATATTACGCACACGGTAATAGGAGTGGGAAGTTCCTGGCCAGAGCCCTAAAAGAAAAGCACCAAAAAACATACATATCCCACATAAAGGCGCAAGACGGTACACGCAAAGATAAAACCGAGGACATAGCCAAAATTTTCCGGGAATACTATAGTAATCTATATAATCTAGAGCACCATAGAGGTCCTTCCCATGACATTAAAACATATATCTCCTCCCATATCCAAAAAACAATAGACTCACACCAGTCAAACATATTAGACTCCCACATCCAGCTGGAAGAATTGCAGCGAGCAATTAAAACACTTCCTAAGGGTAAAAGCCCGGGACCAGATGGCCTAACGGCCAGATATTACCAATCTTTTCAACACATCCTATCTCCCCACTATCTAGAAGTGCTTAACAATCTACTAACCACTACCGAATTACCACCCCCGATGCTGAAAGCATCAATAACAATCCTGCCAAAACCCGGCAAGGACCAGAGCCTGTGTGGTAGTTATAGACCCATCTCCCTAATTAACCTCGATGTAAAATTACTTGCAAAAATCCTTGCCAATCGACTCAAGACACTACTGCCTGACTTGGTCCATACAGACCAAGCGGGTTTCATCCCTGGAAGGGAGGCGAGAGACAATACCACAAGACTACTCAACCTCATATATGGTGCCTCTACCACCAGGGTACCGACAATACTCCTCTCAGTGGACGCTGAAAAGGCGTTCGACCGAGTAGACTGGACCTTCCTATTCACCACCCTTGAAACCCTAGGAATCGGCCCCAATTACATACGATGGGTGAGAACACTATATAAAGGACCATCAGCCACAATTGGAGTCAATGGGCAAGACTCTCCCCCCTTTGCCATAGGTAATGGCACAAGACAAGGGTGCCCTCTGTCGCCGCTACTATTCGTTCTGGTGATGGAACCATTTCTGAACGCCATCAGGGCAAATGCCAACATTAAAGGCATCAGGGCAGGAGACCAGGAAGTAAAAGTATCTGCTTTCGCAGATGACGTACTCCTAACACTCACACACCCTGAGTGCTCCCTCCCGCATCTTCAGAGCGAAATAGAACACTTCAGTACATACTCAAATTTCAAAATAAACGCTGATAAATGCGAACTAATGGGTATCAACCTAAAACCGACCCAACACAAACACATAAGCCACAACTACCCTTATCGATGGGCAAACACAGGCCTAACATATCTAGGCATCAAACTCGCACCCACAACGACAAGCCTCTATAGAATGAACTACATTCCCCTATTGGATAACATTAAATCACAACTCAAACACTGGGACAAACCCCACTTTTCCCTTTTTGGAAGAGTCAACATCATTAAGATGATGATACTACCAAAAATTTTATATACATTTCAAACACTCCCCATCGAACTCGGACGCCAGTTCTTCCACATACTGAAAAACATCTTCCTTACGTTTGTTTGGGGAAATAAAAAATCTCGACTGGCATATGACATACTCACGCGGGATAAAAAGAAAGGAGGTGTCGGGCTACCCCATATGTACAACTACTACATAGCAGTCCTTTTCACTAGACTCAGGGAATGGATAGATATAAAACACAAAAAATTGTGGTACGACATAGAACAAATACATGCACAGGCTCCTTTACCATCCCTCCCTTGGCAGACATGCCAACTTCAGCGGCTGTCCACCATGACACACCCCCTTATTCCCCACATTCTAAAGAAGTGGAGATTGCACAAAAATACCTGGAAACTGTCACCGGGCATATCTCCATTATACCCGTTAAACCATAACCCGGATATATTTGGAGGCAGAGGGGCAGATACTATACTAAAACTATGGGGAATACAAAACCCACAAATAGGAGACTTGCTGACAGGAGATACACCCCCTAAAATCAAGCAACCCCAAATTCCGAGAGGCCACCATTCACTCATGGAAGCAATGAGATGCGCACAACTAAGACACACTATCACTCAAGCGGTACTACCATATTGGACCCCAAGAGGTTCAACCCCCTTTGAGCAATTATGCACGACCGCACAACCAATAAAACGCACTTTATCACAAATTTATAAACTCATCCAAACTAATGATAGGGCTCAAGAGACCCTAGCATACCAACGTAAATGGATGAAGGAACTTCACATACATATGTCACACCAGGACTGGGCATATGTCTTCACAAAACCCATGCACACCTCCAGTAGCCTATCAAGACAAGAGTCATTCTATAAACGTATCACTAGGTGGTATAGAACCCCGGAGGTACTTCATCTCTATTGGCAAACAGTTAGCGAACAATGCTGGAGGTGCGGGGGAGAGGTGGGCAGTATGGAACACCTGTGGTGGTTTTGCCCACTCATGAGACCATACTGGGCAGAAGTGACCTCCAAGATCGATGAGATCTTAAAACTACCACACTCCCTAACCCCCTCCCAAATTCTACTAGGATGGCCACACTCCTTTCAATGTATGAAGAGTCAGCGCCTACTATGGCTCCTACTGGGAGAAGCAAACAACCTTATACCGGTCCATTGGAAACAAAATGTACCACCCACAGCCAAACAATGGATAGAAAGGGTAGAGCACATGAGAGAAATGGAAATGCTACATTGGTCCACAATAGGCAAATACACTACATACCTAAACATATGGGAACCATGGCTAAAACACTGGGCACTAGTACAGAATAATCCACAATAGACGGAACAGTAAAAACAATAAAAGATACCTTGTACCTCCCCCCCCACCCCACCCACTTCCCATGTATATAGTACTTCCCCGCTCTCCCCACCATTCCCTACCCCCAACCTTTCTGGGGACACTAGTCACCAACCCTGCACCAAGGTTTTGTGTAATACAGAACGATGAGACAATATCAGCGGTACCAATATGCAAAGAACAATGGGGATTGATGTATATTTGTCTATATTTGTCTATATCGACATTGCTGTATAAAATGTACGAATCACAACCGCATACCTTACCCTCCCTTCTTGCCTTCTGTATCCCCGTTATACGTTGTGAAATAACAATAAAACTCGAATTAAACAAAAAAAAAAGATGTATTAATAATGTGCTGAGTGCTACGAACATGGAATGTGTCCAAAGTAAAGGCTTGGGAGCAAGGATGAATAATCTGGTATTTGAATTCTGTTCAGTCAGGATGCAAAAAAGAGGCCCTTGAAGATGGTGGCACTGAAGTTAAAGAGGCTGAAGGAAAAAGAAATGGCAAAGGGATTGTGATACTTATCCATAATAATCAAGTACACAGTCATTTTACTTAAAAATAAATAATTCATTTTTCATTTAAAAAAAATTATGACAGTATTTTTTTTACCTAAACACACATTTTGGGCATTTTTCTTTGTCTTTTTAAACACTTCTTCATTAGAGATGTCGCGAACTGTCTGCTGAACTGTTCGCGAACTGTCCGCCGGCGAACAATAGCGTGTTCGCGTTGGGCGAACATATGCGATTTCCGGTCCGCCCCCTATACGTCATCATTGAGTAAACTTTGACCCGGAACCTCACAGTCAGCAGACACTTTCTGGGAGGGAGGGAAGGTCTGCTGCTGATTGGGTGGAATGTGTCTGCTGGCTGTGAGGTTCCGGGTCAAAGTTTACTCAATGATGACGTATAGGGGGCGGACCGGAAATCGGATATGTTCGCCCAACGCGAACACGCTATTGTTCGCCAGCGGACAGTTCGCGAACAGTTCGGCGGACAGTTCGCGACATCTCTATTCTTCATTAAAGAGTTCCAGTATAATTTTTTTTTTAATGGACAGCTTGAGCTTTTTAGATTCTCTGAATATTATACGTATATTATTATTATTTTATTATTTCTATAGCACCAGCAATTTCCGTAGCACTGTTATGACTAAAAAACACATAACAAAATCGGAAAAAAGTTGTTGTCACAGTTATGCCTAATATAATGTAAACACAATGAATCCTGCTAAATAAAAAATACCTCAAATATATTAAATCATTTATGTAGCCTGTCTAGAATTTCAGTACATTTTATAAAACAGACATTCGCAGCTTTAACTTTCAAGCATTTTTTCACACCCTTTTTCATCACACCATTAGTGTTTTTTGAATCAGGAGGGTTTGTGCTGCTGCTGCCCACATTTTTTCCTCCCTCAGCCCCTTACCTATGTGGCCATAGAATATTGCGTGGATAACACCCTATAGCCCCCTATCGACTTCATAAAGAGCAACAGGCCCTAGTTGGCAGGAAAAGCATGGGAAATATGTATATGAGAGACAACGTCCAGCTCTCCACAGCAAGGGGTGTGTGACAATGATCTTGTGTGTAGTGAGCTTGTATGTGTCGTGAGCTTGTATTTACATTTCTGTATCGATATATATATATATATACATATATAGATAGATAGATAGATAGAGAGATACAGAAATTTAAATAATCTTTCCCCCCAAGATTAGGTTGTGGATCCACCCCAGTAACAGCAAAGTCACCCATTATTAGATATGCTTGCATTGCACAATATGAAATCCGGACATTCTACCGTGTGCAATGAGAGTACATGGTCTACCGGCTGCCCAGCACAGCTTTTAGTCCACTATGTACCCACCTTTTTCACGGAAGTCACTCAGACAGAGCTCTGCTCCACTCCTCCTTGTCCTGGTGTGTACATTCTGGTATTGGGAAGTATGCATTTAGACACTTTTTATGTAAGCATTTTTTAAACCAATTTCTGATATAACATCTGGCCATTTATCTGCTTTCACATACACACGTATTGCATGTTCAAAGTGGATATTGCATTCCCTATTTACATCCCTTATAAGCTAATGCAGTAAAAAAAAAAAAAATGTATTTCTTCCAAATCCCAGCATTATCCACACACTTTACTAGTTTTTACTTTTTTGTGTGAGGGAGTTTCACAACCAAATGGGGATCAATCCATGTATGTGTTTAAACTTCCAATAGTGAGAGATCTATTTATTGATCATATGAAGCTCCAACACCAACTTATCCATCTACCCATAGTAAAGTGCTGTGGAGTTTGCTGGCGTTATATAAATAATATAATAATATGGATCACTATATTCAAAACAGAGCCTAAGCCTTCCATATCTTGAGCCATTTCAAGAGACTACTTTATTACCAGCTTGATTGACTAGCTGTCAAGATTATATATAGTTACATGGTTACATAGCTTAAAAGAGACATGTGTCCATTAAGTTCAGCCTTCCTCACATTTGTTTTTGCTGTTTATCGAAAAAGAATGCAATAAAAACAGTTTGAAGCACTTCCACTTTTGCAACAAACTAGGAAAGAAAATTAATTCTTGACCCCAGAATGGCAGTCAGATTAATCCTTGGATCAATAAGCTATTACCCTACAGTTGAAAAATGATATCATTGAATATTCTGTTTTTGCAAGTATGCATCTAGTTGCTGTTTAAACATCTGTATGGACTCTGATAAATCCACTTCTTCAGGCAGATATTTCTATATTCTTATTATTCTTACGGTATAAAAACCTTTTCTTTACATTGGACTAAATCTTCTTTCTTCCAGTCTAAACGCATGACCTTGTGTCCTATGTAAAGTCCTGTTTGTGAATAGATTTCCACACAATAGTTTGTATTGGCCCTGGATATATTTGTATAATGTTATCATATCCCCTCTGAGGTGGGGCTAAAATGTTCCATTCCTTTAATTAATTTTGTAGCCCGCCTCTGCACTTTTTCTAGTGCCATAATATCCTTCTTTAGAAAAGGTGCCCAAAATTGCACAGCATATTCAAGATGTAGTCTTACCAGTGATTTTATAAAGAGGCAAAATGATATTCTCATTCCGAGAATTAATGCCCTTTTTCATGCATGACAATACCTTACTGGCCTTCGGCACTGCTGATTGACATTGCACATTGTTGCATAGTTTGTTGTCTATAACAAGTCCTTCTTGTGGGTTATTATCCCTAATTTGCTTCCATTATAAGTTGCTTACGCATTCTTGACGCCGAAGTGCATAACTTTGCATTTTTCTACATTAGATTTCATCTGCCATTTGAGTGCCCAGTCCCCCAGTCTATCTAAATCCCTCTGCAGCAAAGTAATATCTTGCTCACATTATATTACTTTACAGAGTTTTATGTTATTTGCAAACACTGAAACATGACTTTCAATGCTTTTTTCATTTATACATGTTAACATGTTAAGTAGAAGGGGTCACAGAACAGAACACTGAGGGACACCACTTGCCACCTCTGTCCAGCTTGAATATTTACCATTAATGACAACTCTTTGTACTCTATTTTTAAGTCAATGTTCTACCCAAGAACAAGAATTTTCATCTAGACCGATTTCCTTGAGTTTGAACACTAATCTATTGTGTGGAACTGTATCAAATGCCTTGGCAAAATCCAAGTAGATCACATCCACTGCAACACTCTGATCTATACTTCTGCTTACGTCTTCATATAATGCAATTAAGTTAGTTTGACATGACCTGTGCTTCATAAAACCCTGCTGATTTTTGCTGATAACCACGTTCTTCTCAAGGAACTCTTGAATATCCAGTAGAACAATACTTTTCTGTACAATAAACAAAATTATTACTTAATACACTCATTATTTTCCTAGACCGCTGTTTATATCTTTTGTCACCACTTAATGCTTTTCTATTTTACCTAAATAGCATTCCAGAATAACTAAACAAAAACAGTAATTTGCTGGGCACAATGATTTATTTTTAGAAATTGATTCTCTATGCACTGTAACTTTGACTTCTGGCAAACATAGAGCGTTGAAGAAGACCTCCATCTAAGCTATCAGTTATTCCACCTTCCCTGCTCCATTATTACCACCCAAAACTGGGACACCACTTGTGTTATGTGTGTGGAGATTATTTGTGTTGTGGATAAATTGCCTATAGTATTGTGTGTGGGATGATGTCTGTTTTGTGTATGGGTAGACTGTATGTGTTGTGCATGGGGAATGTGTATGCTTGTTATGTGTGAGGAGGCTGTTTGTGAAGAGACTAAGATGCTGCTTCTGTTGTTCTGGGAGACTGTGTTAGTAGGTTGGGAATCTGTGTGCGCGAAAGGTATGTGTTTTATTTGTAATGTCTTTTTTTTGTTTGTTTCATCTCCTTATCTTGCTTAACTTTTGGTAATATCCAGTGGTCTGCTTAGGGAGCTCTTGCAAGTATAGTTGATTTTAGAGCCTGCTTCCAGTCCATGCCCTTCTGTATGAACCAAGAAACATGCTGGGTAACCTTGCAGGTTTAGGCTCATGCACACAGAAGTGCTGGAGGTTACTTTAGTATGGGGACACGCAGTAAATCAGAGAGCTCTAACAACCTTGGGCTGGAACTCCAGGTGAATTTCTTGTTTTGCCATATGGTCACAACACACTTGCTCCAGTTGTGGCCTTAGTGACCTCATGGGAAATCTGGCCAAGATTATACACAACATTTTTATGACACCACTAATAAATTTAGAATGGGCTATCAAACTACTTCCAAATGCATGATTTGTCCCTGTCATTAAGGTTAAAGGGGCACTCCGAGCATCATAAACAATACCAATATTTGTAAAAAAAATGTGTTGTGTTAAACCATTTCCAAGCAGTCTGATAAAAATTTACAAACATAGAAATAGAAGATAATAGGTCGCGCCACACAAAAATTAAAGTAGTTTGTGTGGCGCGACCTATTATCTTCTATTTCTAGGTTTGTAATCCTGTTGATGGTCTGGGAGGGAACATCATTATCTTAGGTTGTGGCCTTTTACCTTTCTGCTATCCCAGATACCTACTGGTCACTAAGCGCTGAATCCAACAATTCTCTTGATAAAAATTTAGTCTAGCCTTCTGTCACCGCCCATCTAATGTGTGTAATGAACTTGCAATTCAGCTCCTCCAACCTTGGATGGCAAACAAAAGTCTATGCAAGCTTAGCTTTAAACACAACAATGAGCATTAGTGATTTTGGTGCTAAGAGCATCTCTTTAACAACTCGTAACCAATTAGTGATTATGGTGGGTAGAGTGCCTCTTTAAAAACCCATTTAAGAATCAATGTTCTAGATTACACATAAATCAGTGCAACCCCAACATACACATATCATTCAAACAAGTGAGTGCTAGCATCACACTGTTCTTGTCTTTAGTTTATCATTCTGCAGACATGTTTCAGGACAGCTAGTGTGATTGTATTTATATTGCTAAAGAGGATCTAGAACGGGGCACCCAAAAGGTCCCCATATATTTTAAAACTTTCCTCCAGACATGAAGCTCGCCTGAGCTGGGTCCTCATCTACCTCTTCCTGTATCATTTTTTAATTGTCTCATTTATTGGTAAATTTTCTCCTTTCTTAACCCCTTAAGGACAGAGCCAAATGTACACGTTGTGAACGAAACAAAATGTAAACAAAACCTGGCATTTGCGCTACATGTCTGTCCAACCGTAAGTCACCTCTTTCATATTAAATGCACCCACCCTTATTATATATCATTTTATTCTGGGGAAACAGGGCTTTCATTTAATATCAAATATTTAGCTATGGAACATAATTTAATATGAAAAAAATGGGAAATTTTTTTTGATTTGTTTAGTTCTACATGACATTTTAACTGTCAATGTCATAATACTGTTTGCTTTTACTGCAATAAAATACACATATTTGAATTCAGCAAAGTCTCACGTGTAAAACAGTACCCCCTATGTACAGGTTCTATGGCGTTTTGGGAAGTTACAGGGTCAAATATAGCACGTTACATTTGAAATTGAAATTCGCCAGATTGGTTGCGTTGCCTTTGGGACTTTATAGTAGCCCAGGAATGAAATTTACACCCATAATGGCATACCATTTGCAATAGTAGACAACCCAAGGTATTGCAAATGGGGTATGTCCAGTCTTTTTTAGTAGCCATTTGGTCACAAACACTGGCCAAAGTTAGCGTTAGTATTTGTTTGTGTGTGAAAAATGCAAAAAACGCCAATTTTGGCCAGTGTTTGTGACTTAGTGGCTACTAAAAAAGACTGGACATACCCCGTTTGCAATACCTTGGGTTGTCTACTATTGCAAATGGTATGCCATCATAGGGGTAATTTTCATTCTTGGGCTACCATAGGGTCTCAAAGGCAACGTACCCAATCTGGCAAATTTTAATGTGAAAAAAATTAAACACAAGCCTTATATTTGACGCTGTGACTTTTGAAAACACCATAAAACCTGTACATGAGGGATACTGTTGTATTCGGGAGACTTCGCTGAACACAAATATTTGTGTTTCAAAACAGTAAAAAGTATCGCAGCTATAATATCGTCCGTGTAAGTGCTGTTTGTGCGTGAAAAAACGTCACTTTTACTGGCGATATCATCGTTATAATATATTTTACTGTTTTGAAACATTAATATTTGTGTTCAGCGAAGTCTCCTGAGTAGAACAGTACCCCCCATGTACAGGTTTTATGGTGTCTTGGAAAGTTATAGGGTTAATTAGCCCGCCTTAAATTCCCTTTACTTTCGGCATGGGTTGTCAGGCAGGTCCCGCTAATTGTAATTAATTAAGATACCTAATTATGTAAAAATATTACATAAATATATATGTAGAATTAATATATGTATATATATATATATATATATATACGTATGTGAATATATATGTATATATATATATATAATTTTTTAAAAATATTTTTATTTATATAGGTATATATATAGTGATATATACGTATATATTTATGTATATAGATATATATATTATTTCGTTCTACATGTATTTTGATATAAATATATATATATTAATATCACAATACAGTTAGAACGAAATAACACACATCTATATATTTTGTAATTATTTTTTAATTTTATTTTTTAACGTATTTAAATATTTAATTTTTTTATATTATATATAAATATATATATAACAATAGTTATATATATATTTAATCAGTATCAGTCTACGTGTAATTTGATATTAATATATATATATATATATAATTATATATATATTAATAGTAAAATACCCCTAGACAGTGTACGTGTGTGTATGTATATGTGTATATATATACTTAGATCATATATATATATGTAACATATATATATGATCTAAGTATATATTATTATTTTTTTACACTGATTAACTTTATTTATTTTTATTTCCAGCCAGCAGGGGGACTACCTGTCATTACAGGCAGCCCCCCTGCTGGCAATGCAGGAGGCAGCTATCCCGGCCATGTGATTGTGAGGTCCCCGCAAGGACCTCACTCTCACATGGCCGGGGGGCACCGGAGGAGGAGGATCTGCCGTGGGGGGGCTCCCTGGGAGTCCCCCCCACGGCGATCGCCTGCGGGGTAAGTAAGGAAAGACCGGAGGGCGTACTATTACGCCCGGCAGCGTTTAGAGCCGTCTAAAATAGGGCGTAATAGTACACCCTCCGGTCTTAAGGTGTTAATATTGTAATGCGCTGCGGAGTAAGTTGGTGCTATATAAATACCAATACCAATAATAATAATAATAATAACTACAGCTTCCATGATGCTTTGTCACTGTAAGGGATATGCAAAGCATCATGGGAGTTGTAGAACTACAACAGCTGTGCATCTACCTTTTGGGCACACATAATCTAGAACATGTGAGTAAAGCTAATTTTGCAAGGGCTTAAAAAGACTGTGAGTGCTAAAATATCCATTCAAAACAAAGAACAATATAGCTGAGTTGTATGGCTGTCTTATATGTACAGGATATCTGTAGTGGAATCCAGGTCAGTACGCCTGGGAGAACTAACTGGTTTTCTACACGAATAAGTTGCTATGAAATATAGATAGATAGCTGGTTTAAAAATTAATATTTCACTGTTTACAGCTCAGAACTCTTGAAACAACGCACACTTTTAAAAAGGGAAAACAATATCTTCAAAGCTATTTGAAATATATCAAGACAAAAATAGCTTGTAGGCAGCTATTTTTTACTGTTTGTTTTTATTCAAATACATTTTATGTTGTTTTTTTACATGTCTGTTCACTTGTTATTTAATATATGTGTGTACAATGTTATTTTAAACAGACACATGATTATTTTTGCCCCACATTCCAGGTTTTTTTAGAATGTCAGTAATCTGCATTATTCTCTTTGTGTGTTAACTGACTTTGGCCTCGATTTAATACTTTTGGATAACATTTTCAAATGATTTAATAATTTAAAGTATATATATATATATTCAGATTTTGATATTTTTTGATATATTGAAATCGGTTTTATATATGATATTTTTATTTATTCATGATATATAATTTATATATATATATAATCCATGATCCTGCACTCACATTTGTAGTATAAGTGCCACGGTACTCTTTTAGCCAAATCAACATGAATCTCCACCAAGAAAGGCACACGCTGGGCTTTTTGAAGAAATGTATTCGTCTTTATTAATAACACACGGGTTACAGCAAATCGACATTTCAGTCCATCATAGGACTTTCATCAGAATAGGATATATATATATATATATATATTTATTTTTTTTTTATCCAAAGCTTATTCAAAAATATTAAGTCAAGGCCATTGTTACTTATTGGTGCATTCTTTATGTTTGCAATTTTCTTAGCGTTAAGACCATTCGTAAGTCAGTAAAATGTTGGTTACCATCACAAGGTAATTTTTCTTCATTTGAAAAACATTGTTTGTGCATAATCCTTGTGTTATATTCTTATCTAAGACATCGAGTACTTCTAGTATTGCAATGTTGTCCCTTAATCACAGACACCCATGTTAACTCAAAGTTGATACTTTCGGAGCAGCTCGTTCTGCCAATTTCTCTTTTTGTTTGGAAACACTACTGGGATTCTAATCCTTTGAAATTCCTCTATGCATTTAACTAATTCCACCTCCAATGCTTTTCTTTCCTCGTTAGGCTGCGAAGATTCAGGACAGCTTTGTATTCCATTTTCTTTTACCTCTTGCACAGTATTTTGGGGTGAGGTTGTTACTTGTTCCTCACTGAGTGTGTTGGGGGTCTCTGACAATTCAAGCACAGTAGGACGAGGAATGCTTTCTTCATTGTCATCTTCATTGTTGGGAATGTCATCTTCCTTAGACTGAATATCACCAACTGGCTGATCGGTGGATGTCGTAGCGGAATCGTGACTGTCCAAGCTAGAGCTGGAAAGTTCATTACCACTGTCAGGCTCGTGTCTTTCCAATGAATGTTGTATTGAGACAGGGTCACATTCATTGATTTCTTCCATCACATATTCCTCTGCACAGAAAGATATAGGAGAACTATGTCAGAGGTTATCATGTCTATCTGTCAACGTTACATTCAAACGTAGGGCCAAATGAACTAAACTGGAAGTATAGCTAACTATGAAATGTTTTGTTCAGTCTAGCTATTTTGACTTTATATTTGAAATTTACTTTGAACTCATGACAGTTACTTTAGCAAATAACCCTGTCTCTATTTGTATAACTAAACAGTTTAATTATGTTAGAAACCAGGATGGAATCATGGGAGACTTTATTTATAAACAAAAAAGATGTCCAGCACTCTTTATTGTGAAAAGATGATATGCCTTCAGTGGCAAAGCAGCAATTGCTTGATAGAGACACACAATCGAAATGTTGCTGTTTTGCCAATAAAGGGATATCATCGTTTCATAATAAGGAGTGCTGGACATTTTTTTTGTTTATTCTTTGATACTTATCCAGGAAGGCAGAGTCGAAGTCATTGCACCCTGAAGAAAAGTAAAAGTGAGTGCTCTCTCATATCATTGTTATTAGGATTGTATTTATAGGGAAGGGGCCACATTAGCAAAGAGTCAAATTCCTTGGATCAGAATGTTCTTGTCATTGTATTAGTGTTACTGAAGAGGCCCAAGGGAGATAGCTCAGCTTAGCAGACAAGGGCACATGTATGAGTGTGGGGATGGATGAGATGTGATTGGTTGTTATGTTTGTGTGGGAGTGTTTGTATGCTAGAAATGGGTGGCAACTTGTTAGCTTATCTCAGTGCCACTTGGGATCCAGGCCAGCAACAGTTTCCTGCCCATCCTCCCTTCTTTCTGGATCCTGGTTTGTCATCACAGCTGGCGGGGGGCATGTAGTTGCCAATCAAGTTGGGAGACAATTTACAGGCAGACTAAAACGGTGGATAATGGTCGGGTCTCAACCTCCCCTGTCTCCTAGGGTAAACTGCAAGGTTACCAAGTTGGACATGCCCCACTAAGCTAAAATCCAGCTGATGGAAAGCATTATGGACGTGTCCCACTAAGCTAAAAGCCAGCTGGTGGTGAGAATTAAAGGTTAAAAGGGAATTTTGAGAGCATTTGGGGATGTGAGTTATATTGGGAAGGACATTTGATTAAAATTAAAAATACTGTATGACACTTTGTGTTATTTATGTGTTAATTTATTGATCAGTTTCTTATATTTATTGATTTATAATTAAAGATAGATGTGTTATGCAGTATTTATTTGTTTTAAATAAATGCTGTGGCCTGTTTCATCCATCGTTGTTGTCTGTCTTTATTAGGGATTTACTGGTTGGTCAGGGGGATGCTTATCTTATCCAGTGCCCACTACGTACATAGTGTTTCTCTGTTAGCCTTGTTGTTAAATAATTCATTGCAAATTATAGTCATTCTGTTAAATAATGCCTTTAAGATGATCTTGCACAAAGATACATCTATATATATGGGCATCTGGCAATCTGTCTGAGTGTATGCAGACATCCCAACATGCAAAAATGCATTTCAGGGAGGTGGCATCACCAGCTACTGCATCTCCTCCCTATACACACACAGCCACCACACATGTGTGAGCACCTTGCCACACAGATAGACACACTGATACATACACACAGGTACACACACTGGCACATACACACATACACACCCACTGGCACATACACACATAAACTCAGATACACACTCACACACAGATACACACACCCAGATACACACACTGGCACATACACACACTCAAATACACACTAGCACATAGATACAAACACTGACATACAAGCAAATACACACATTGGCACATACAATCAGATATGCACATTGACATACAGATACACACTGACATATACACAGATACACACACTGACACACACACACACACTCAGATACACACGCTGACACATACACTCAGATACACATGCTGACATACAGATACACACTGACACATATACAAACACTCAGATAAACACTGACACACAGATACACACACACTGGCACATACACACACCTAAATATTGAAAAAAATTCCACAAATCTGAAGAAAAATACTCCAGAAAAGTAGATAATGACTGGAAATTAAATTGAAATGAATAATATCAAAATATAAAGATAAAAAACAAAAAATGTTTGTAAATATACCAAAAGAGAAACCAAAAAGTATATATATCTATATATAATCAATATATAGATCTCCACAGCTATCAATAGCTGTACCTCCCTAATGTCTATGTTAGTTAGTGTCTAATCAGACTTCTGACTTTAATATGATAATCAATGTCAATGTCTGAATAATATGGAGAAAAATATATATACAAATATCATGGACATCTATTCTAATGTTAACACAGCATTTGTATCAAAATGTCAGATAAATGGCAGGCTTACAACAAAGATTAAATGTAGTGCTGCTGCCTCATTATCAGATAGTGCTGTGTTAAACCTGTGACTAAAGGGGGGGGGGGTGAGAGTAACCTGTTATATACTATGCAACAGGCTAGCCATTAATGTAACTGTATCTGGGATTATATTCATTGCGTGGATCCCCAACAGAAACAAAATATCCAGTCCTTGTAAATGAACAGTAAAGATAGCAACATTGCCATCCAGACAGATATATTCAACGGACTGATCGTGGCTGCCTCTGGTACTAGATATAGAAACAGGTATATTAGGTTCTCTCCCCCAATAGTACTAGGAAAGAATATACAGGAGGAAAGGAAAAAAAAAAAAGGGGAGAACATTTAGTGCATCCTAATGTGCAGGACCATACTTAGAGTGTTGGTCTCTGCACATGTGACAGTGGCAACCAGACTTTATCTCATTGAAGTGGTCTGGGTGCAGTGTTCCTGTCCCCTTAAACCTGCAAGTGAAAACATTGCATATAATGTCTACATTACAATGCTAAGACTACCTCTAGTGGCTGTCTTCTGTGAAATGAAACTGTGCATGAGGATATTCAGCATTTCGTAAAACTCCATAGGAAAGCATTGAGTGAATGCATTCCTGTGAGGAAGGCCTAATGCTTATACGGCACTTGCAGCAGGTGCGCATTAGGTTCCCAGATCACATTAACGTCGGAGGAGGAGGAGACCGATCCAGGGACCTCAGAGCTGCAAACAGGTAAGTGTTTTGCGGGTTTTTACCCTTATATGGCTTTGGGAAAACCAGGGGAATGGGGGGGGGGTACGGACACAGAGAGACACTGTAGTGTTAGTAATACAGTTTTGTATTACAAATGTATAACAATTTGAAAAACACACTCTTCAGGGCTTCAGTGTGTAACATGAATAATGATCTTAATATGTTTGTGTTAGAGGGGGATATGTAACTCTCCATGTTGGAAAACATGTAAGTGGGATGTGTTAGTGTCAAGCTTAGCCTTGGCGGGCAACCAGTCCTGCATATAACCAGATCACTGCAGAATCTCTCTTGCATAGAGACTAGAGACATTTTGTTGGTTTCACAAGCCTCTGATGTCCGCTGATACAATACAGAAGAGAAATAAAAAATTCCCAATGGTGAACCATGATGTTCTACTGGTTAGGGCACAACAACAGTCATTAAACAGGAAGAAGGAACGTGTTCGTCCATAATACTTTTACCTGGTAATGCTGAAGATAATTCTGACTGTGTTATTTGTTCCTTAGTGAGATTTGCAGCACCTGCAAATTAAAATGCAAGTTAATCAATGGTTTCCGTGTTAATTATTGCTATTTATGCTTGTACCATCAGTTAGTACTGATTACCTGTATCTATTTTAAAAAGCGCAAATGGGGTTATCTTTAATGTTATTGTGGCCCTGTGCAACTGTCCATCTATCGGCCCTTACTTAACATCCTAACAAGCTCTGCATCATTCTGTTTCTTACATCTTTCTCCCACCCATTTTAGCCTCAACTAACCCAGTTCTAATCACTTCATGTTGGTACACATTCTAGAGAATCGGATAAGCATAACTATATCAATGAGGATAACAATAAAATGAATGAAATTGTAGACACACAGAAATGACAGGTAAATAGGGGGACAGACGCAAAAATGACAGATAGATTAGATAAATAGATAGATAGATAGATAAATAGATAGATATGATGAAAGACACATGCCTTAATAGAATGGTAGTTATAATTCTTAGAGAGAGAAAGAGAAATGTAAGACAGGATAGACAGAGAAATAGAAATATATATAGACAGCCAGATATGCAGGTGCACACACGCTAATATAGAGAACAAGACAAAAAAAACAAAAACATAATATACATAGTAAACAGAGAGACAAATTGATTAGCATATACAAAATTTTAAAGAGGCCCGACAAATAATAGAACGGACAGCTGATCAGACAAGATAGACAGGGAGAATACAGAAATACTTGAGACAGGCATAAAAGATGTGAATGAAAGTAAGATAATGCCCTGATCTATGCCATTTGGACTGGTGGGGAGATCAAATATCTCCCTCGCTGGCCAACAGGCAGTCGAATGTAGCAGCCAGGGAGCAAGGGAGAGGAGGACCCGGGAGCTTTAGGTTGCAGCTCTGCCAGGTCCTTCCTCTCGCGAGGTCATAGCGTTTCTGCGGTTACCATGGCAACGTCCGATCTCATGAGAGTGAACTTTAGCCTCAGGAGCTGCAGGCTAGATTTTACTCCCTACTAGGATCAGCAAGGCTTCATAAGCAGTGTTTCCCTCCCTAGACAAAGGTAAAGGGGAGGGGAGATAAAACGCTTAATTTTTTGAATAAAGAATTCAAATACATATTGAATATATTTGCATGAGTCTGCCTTCACCATGCACACAATACTTCCAAACATATTCACACACTGCACTCACCACACACACACGCAGCACCCACCACACAGACACGCAGCACCCCTCACACACATACACACTGCATCCCTCACACAGCACCCCTCATAAACACACACACACTGCACACCTCACACACACACTGCACCCATCACCCACACAGCATCCCTTACACACACTGCATCCCTCACACATACTGCATCCCTCACATTGACACAGCACCCTATCACACACTGCATTCCTCACACATACAGCACTCCTTTAACACACAAACTGGAGCCCTCAAACACACCCATCTCACACACACTGCACCATTCACTCACACTGCACCCCTCACACACACACACACTACACCCCTTGCATACACCCCTTGCATACGCACACCTCACACACACACACACACACACACACACTGCACCCCTCACACACACAGCACTCTTCACACATACACTACACCCCTCACGCACATATTGCAACCTCTTAGACACATTATACCCCTCACACACACATTGCAAACAATCACAAACACAATATACCTCTCACACACACTGCACCCTCATACACACATTGCACCTCTGACACAGACACTGCACTCCTCACACCCATTACACCCCTCACACTCACATTGCAGCCACTCACACACAATGCAGCCTTCACACACACACTGCACCCCTACACACATTACGTTCCACAGGGATGAATGTAGGGGATCCCATATACAACTCTGGATCATCTACACACACTAGATGTCCTACACACACTCTGGGTTCTTACAAACAAACCACATTCACTACACACACTGCATCCCTCACACACACACTGCATCCACCACATAGACACAGCACCCTATCACACACAGCACTCCACCACATACTGCATTCCACACATACACACATTGCACACCTCACACACACACTACACCCCTGACGTACATTTTGCAACCCTTCACACACATTACACCCCTCACACACATTGCAGTTTTCCTCCCCCCTACACCCTCCCCCAAAAAATGACATCTTCACCTGTGTGTTTCTTAACCTCCCCTAGTGTATCTTATCTCCTATTTGTTCCCCATTGTGTGTCTTACAACTCTCTTGTGTATCTCTTACAACCCCCTTTGTGTGGCTCTTATCCACCCTCTTTGTATCACTCTTACATCCTACATCCTCCCACATTTTGTGTGTCTTACTGCTCCCAACCCCTTTGTGTGACTCCTACTCTCCCAACCCCTTTGTGTATTTTGCTCTTCCCAGCTCCTTTGTGTGTGTCTCTTTCACCCCCAGCCCCTCGGTGTGTCTCTAGGGGACCAGAAGGAAGACTGGGACATTAGCCAATCACAGTGGCTCAGGCATAAACACTCCCCCTTGTTAACTGTTTAGAAAGAAAAGAGAATATTTTGGGAGACTGTGGTATCACGGAAAAAAAAAACAGTTCCTTTTGCTTATCATGGCTCATTGATTCTAGTGTGAGACTAGCTTTAGCTTTTTAATTCTATATTTAGAAGCTATTACTTCCAGAAGCACTATAGAAAACTTTGAGAGGGAGATAGCAGGTAGGTTCTGGGATTGGCAGCCATTTGGTCATTCATTCTCGTGTGAGTTTATTTTACCAGCGCACAGTTGTTGTGGGCACAATTTGAGCACTGTTTCTTAATGTCAAACACAATAACTTTACAGCACCTTATCACTGAGCAATTTTGCAACAAAGTCACCTATTTTTTCAGAATAAAGTTCATCATTCTGTAACAAGAAAAAGAAACCCACCATCATCAATGTAAATGACCTAAGCCCAAGCCAAAATTGAGTTAAGGGTGGGGGACAGGGGTCCTGTTCACTTATACACCATAAGCAGTGGTTCCATGGCTTCTGATAGTTAGAACACCTTGGCCATGAGGACTGCTGACACCTCCGTCAGCATGCTCTGCCTCACCGGTACCACTATTAGTAGTATTCAGTCTCAGATTAGCAGTATGTATTTTAATTCTGATTAAACACCCGGTATGCTGGGTTTTATCCAATACTTTCCATGCTACAATTGCTTATGCTGCTGCTTCTTCTGACACTACAGCTCCTATAACTTCAGCTAGTTCAAGCATCACACTTTCTTGGTGCCCCCAAAAAGAGAGACTGCAGCAGAATCTAATTTGTGATGTCATCAGAGCCACTCTTTAATGAGAACTTACAATGGAGTACTAAAGTAGTATTCTCAAAGTCTGGTGGTGATGAATCTGAAAAATAACTAGGGATTATTCTAGTGTTTAATGACCGAATAATCGTAATTTTATTAAAGACAGGAGGCGAATATTTGCTTTACTTTCTTTACTCAAACTTCCCAGCAGCAAAGAAATGGTTAACAATGTAAAAGCAAAAATCAAACAATCACAGTATAGATATCATATAATAACTGATGGTGAAGCTCCTCCCACTTCCTCTTTCGAAGATGAAGCCGCACAAATGAAGTCAACCATGTAAACCCAGAAATAATAAGCTCAGCTGGAGCTGGAAGACCTACAAAGGAACTGTGACGGTCTGAATAGCTATCACCGTCTTGCATTCCCTTATTCCATAATATAATAACGGCAATAATCCAAAGGTTCCAATAACCCACACATGAGCCAAAGCTTAATGCTGGGACAAGACTGGTTTAATGGGAAAACAGGCATTCAATTTATACAGTACATAAATCCTCCTCTGGGCCAGCGAGATAATTGAGTTTTGATACTAAACTCAAATATCTGCTGGTCAGAAAAAGTTAACAATTTCAAGATTTTCAGAAATACCACAAAAGTCATATCCCTGGGTAGCTGATCTATGTGGGAGAAACATATCAAAATTTCAGCCAAATCCGTTGGGTAGTTTCTGAACGGCACTGTGGAGAAAGTTGACCGGTCTGCCAAGAGGGTGAATTCGAGAAACAGTTCCAGAGGTTTTGTATCAAGAGTCGGTCTCCATTCGTGGAGATTCATACGAAAACCGCAATAAGTAAAATAGAGATGGTTCGTGCAGAATGCTCCTTGCGTTCGTCTGTTTCAAACTCCCGAACGCCGTTCGTCTAAAGTGCTGGGAAATAGAACGTAGGGGAGTTCCACCTAAACCGGGGTTCATGCTAGTGCATTGCCGAAAACAGTTCCAGGCACTGGCGACCAAGTCCCGCTGGCCACGTTTCGGGAGACAAGATGGCCACCTAGTAGCATTCAATTAGTCTACGGTTTTCGTATTGCTACACAGTGTTCCATGTTCTAATTAGTCCCAGGGTGGTCTCCGTTCGGTAAAACGAACAAGTTAACGAATGGCCATGAAAAAGAAACAAATAACTGAGGGAAGTTAATAGCAGCGAACGATGAAGGGGTATTCCTTCAGAGGGACAATATAGAATCTTCAGACTGAAATTAAGAAGAAATATTATGAAAGAATGGTGTCTAATAATCATGGCAATCATGTTAGACAAGCAAAATTCAAGCAAAAATAAGCACTATAAATGTCAGACACAATCTGGAGAGTGAGATCAGAACCACAGGAGATAACGTATCATCAGAATAAAATACGTGAGAAAATCAATAAAAGTCCAACAGAAGATAAAGCGGAGTTGTCAACCCCAGATAGTAGGGAGGGACAAGAAGTGTGGGAAAATATTCACCTCCTGCCTTTAATAAAATTTAGATTATTCGGCCATTAAACACTTGAATAATCCCTAATTTTATAGCAACACAGGAGGCTTCATATTTGCTTTTTTAATGCCCAGAAAGCAAAAAAAAGGAAAAAGGGTATGAGAACCAGGACAAAAATAGAAGGTACGAAAGGTAGCTTCCCTAGACCAATCTGCTGAGGCCAAAATATCCGAAAGGGCGCCTCTTGCAAGAAATGCAGAGAAAGCCACCGTACCGCGCACAGAATGTGCACCAAAGGAACTATCAATACCGGAAAGTATCTAATCCAACGAGCAATAGTATGACTCGAGACCGGTGGTGTGGAGGGACATAGGAAATCAAGATGGGTTCTCAAAGGGGGCGCAAGTGGGCTAGTCAGAGTTACATAGTGGTGTAAACAATGTGCCACACATAGAGAGGGTCTATGAAAGGGTCTTGGTCCTACAGGAGATGGTAAAAATAACACCCTCGGGTGTGAAAACAAGAGCATGGACATCAAAGGCTTTGACATCAGACACTCTCCGGAAGGGACGTGCTCACAGACACAAGCCATCCTCACCGGCAGCTGTATATTGAATCATCACAATCCGTATCCATCCTTAACAATCCGAAGGTCCTTGCTGTTATTTCTCAATGCATCAGTCTGGTAATGCATTTCTGAATCTAGTGTGACCTGTATTTTTATATTTAACTTTTTCCAAAGTTATTTTAATATATTCAATAAACTGGCATTTTTTTTCTTATATGAAGTGATCCAGTTTTATGCTTCAGTTTTCCAGCGATATATTGTTTTCATTTTTATTGCCTAAAGCTAACAGTTCCTTGTACTGTATAGCTTATTTTTTACTTCTGTCTTTTACTAAGTATATTATTTGCAACAGGTATCATGTATCCCTCATGTTGTTAGGGATATAGACACCAGTTTCATACATATTTTTTGGTCATCCAGCAGAGAATTTGGTCTCTCATCTTTCCCCTTTTTGTATTTTTGTATTTATTTTTATATATATATAAGGTTTTTTTTTTTTGTTTTTTTTTATCACCCCCCCTATATAGCACTGCTTTGCATGTTTGCACATTCTTAAAGGACATTTAAAGGTATAGCAGCATTCTCTTTGTATTTTTGCATATTTAAAGGGATATCCCGTTTATTTGAGATCTCCACTCATAGCACCTTTATTCACATTTTTGCACATTTATAGGGATACTTTGTCCATTCCAGATTTAAAGGCATAGTACCATATATATATTTTTATATTTTTATTCTCTATGTAGTAGTATTTTAGCCATTAGTCACCTAGCCAGCTCCTGGTATTCCCACTCTTCTAGAGAGTTCTTTTCCCTTGTTCTATATAGGTTTTTAGTGAATCCCTATCATTACCAGTTTTCGAGCAGCTTAGTGCTAGTCTGTCTCCCTCTCTCCTGTGTGGTACATTAGGTACACCAGAACCGTTCTACTCTCCGGAAGGAAACCAAGCAGAGGAGTAGGGCAAGTTTAGCAGAAAGTTCCCTTATAGTTAGCTCCAAGTTGGGAGGCCACGTTTACAAAAATGAAAAAAACAATGACACATCACAAAATTGGGAAAATCTAGGTGCAGGAGGTAGGGCAAATTAAATACCACGCAAAAGTCTGCAGACTGAGGGGTGTCTGCCCACGGAGAAATTTTCAACAGGGATGTGAGCTGCGAAATAGCGGAGTGAAAGAGATTGATAGTTCGATAGGCCTTACCGTGGTCAAAGAGTGAGGATAAGAAATTCATGACGTAAACTACAGGGGATGATAAGGGATCAATATCCCTTTCCACACACCAGATAGTCCAGATCTGCCAAACGGACAGATAGGAACGTCGAGTACTGGGAGCCCAGGACCCGAGAGATATTCTGCTTGCGGGGAGATGTTACTGGCCAGGCAAAACTAGTAGAGTTCCTTCGTCGGATCCAAAAGGAGTTTGGAATGGGAACCTCCCAATCGGTTGACGTAACAGACCGCGGAGACATTGTCCATCCGAGAGTCAGAGAACAATTGTATGTATCCTTTGCAAAGCTGCGGACTGCAAAGGGGCCGGCAATTAATTAGAGGCAGTTTATGTGCAAGGCCTGTTCTGAGGGTGTCCAAAGCCCTCCAGTGGAGAGATCCGAGCAAGTTGCACCCCAACCACAGAGACTGGCATCATATTCCAATATGAAGTACGGTAGGGAGCAGAAAATTGCCTTCCCATTCCACTCCTCCATATTGTGGAGCCACCAATCCAGTTCCAGGCGGACTTCTTCCGTCAGAGATATCAGTTGATTGTAGGAAGGAGATCTTTGTAGGTAAAAAGTCTTGAGGTGTTGCATTGCTCTATAATGTTTTTATTTCTGTCCAAGAATGTAACCGCAGCAATGCTCCAACCTCGCGAGAGGAACCCGGCAGAGCTGCTGGCTCGAGCTCCCCGGGTCCTCTCCTGCCTCCCTCCAGCGGCATATCAGTGCCTGTCGGCCGGTGTGGGAGATCTTTGATCTTCCCACCGGCCCATGAAGGCACACAGCAGGGCCGGCACTCGGATAGTGCCAGCTCTGCATGGGCCAACAGGGGAGGTCCTGTGATCTCCCCTGCCGGCCTCGGCCCACCAGGCATTTGCACGGTATGCCCAATGGCCAGCCTGGGCTTGGATTATAGGTTACTGTATTGCACCAATGAAGCAAACTTTGAGATCACTCTGAATGCATCCAAGAAGGCTGACTTGCAAAATGTAAATTGTGCGGCAAGAATGGGAGTAGGGGCCGAGTGAAGGGTTTCAGTGCCGGTATAAGCAACATCTGCAAAGACACCTTGAGTTTGCATTACTGGGGGAAGAAGCTGAACAATAAAATACTACTGCATGCAGCACATCCACTGATCGACTGGCAGTACTATTTCCTCTGCTACTACTACCACCACCCTCAGACAGAGCAGGGGGATGGTGAGGATAGTACCAGTAGTTGACAGAAGTAGTTAGCACTCCAGTCATCATCTGGTGAATTTAAAAAAATGCCTAGCTGTTACTGCAGTGCGACTTACACCAACTTGAACTCACTGATTTAGAATTAATTGTGCTTCTGGTGCTTTACAAGCTTCTTCCCTCGGTTATATACAGTGTGTGGCCGTTTACTGCACAAGTGAACGCTATCTACATTAACAGGGTTGTTTACCAAAAAAACAATTCAAAGTGATGTTCAAAGAATTTAGCAGCAAAACAGCAGGTACATCAACTTTACCCCTAAACCAGTGGCGTACACATGACCCATGAGGCCCTGGTGCGAAAATTGATCCATGGGTCCCCCCCGGCGCGCGGGCCGGGCCGCAACACATGGCGGTGGGCACCTGGTCGCAGGGGTTACAGGGCTGCGACCCCTGCGACCGCGGTATGTACACCAGTGCATGCAGATGCACACACACTTAAAGGACCACTCTAGGCACCCAGACCACTTCAGCTTAATGAAGTGGTCTGGGTGCCAGGTCCAGCTAGGGTAACCCATTTTTTCATAAACATAGCAGTTTCAGAGAAACTGCTATGTTTATGAATGGGTTAAGCCTTCTATTCCTCTAGTGGCTGTCTCATTGACAGCCACTAGAGGCGCTTGCGTGCTTCTCACTGTGATTTTCACAGTCAGAGCACGCAGCGTCCATAGAAAGCATTATGAATGCTTTCATGTGATCTGTTGAATGCGCAGCAGCTCTTGCCGTGCGTACATACAGCCGACGGGAGGAGAAGAGGAGGATCGGAGGAGGAGAGCTCTCCACCAGCGCTGGAAAAAGGTGTTTTACCCCTTTTCCCCTTTCCAGAGCCGGGCGGGAGGGGGTCCCTGAGGGTGGGGGCACCCTCAGGGCACTATAGTGCCAGGAAAACGAGTATGTTTTCCTGGCACTATAGTGGTCCTTTAAAGGACCACTACAGACACCCAGATCTCATCAGCTCAATGAAGTTGTCTGGGTGTCAGGTCCCTCTAGTTTTAACCCTGCAGCTGAAAACATAGCAGTTTCAGAGAAACTGCTATGTTTCACTGAGGGTTAATCCAGCCTCAAGTGGCTGTCTCACTGACAGCCGCTAGAGGAGCACACTGAACGTCCATAGGAAAGCATTGAGTAATGCTTTCCTATGGGCGGTTTGAATGCGTGCGCGGTCTCATTCGGAGCTGAGAGGCTGAGGGATCCCCAGCGCCAAGGGAGTCCGGCGCTGGAGAAAGGTAAGTGCTGAAGACACACACTCTCACTTACAGACGCATACACACTAGCTAACAGAGACACACTCAGCGACAGACATACATACACACACACACTCACTTACAAAACATACACTCTCATTGACAAACACACACTCACTAACAGACATCAAACAGACTCACTAAGACACACACACTAACACTCACTCTAACACTCACTCTAACACTCACTCTCACTCTAACACTCACTCTAACACTCACTCTAACACTCACTCTCACTCTAACACTCACTCTAACACTAACACACTAACACTCACACTAACACTCACACTAACACTCACTCTAACACTCACTCTCACTCTAACACTCACTCTCACTCTAACACTCACTCTAACACTCACTCTAACACTAACACTAACACTCACTCTAACACTCACTCTCACTCTAACACTCACTCTAACACTAACACTCACTCTAACACTCACACTCACACTAACACTCACTCTAACACTCACACTAACACTCACTCTAACACTCACTCTAACACTCACACTCACTCTAACACTCACTCTAACACTCACACACACTCAAACACTAACACGTTTTTGTTTGTTTTTTAAATGTAATCCCCCCAGCCTCCTTACCTTTTGGAGTGCTGGGGGGATTCCCTGGGGTCCAGTGGTGCTGCTGGGCTCCTGGGCGGGTGGCCGGTCGGGCAGGCAGGCAGGCAGGCGCGCGAGGGAGCACTCAGTGCTTCCTCTTCAGCTCCCTCGCGTGCCGCGTAGGGATGCCGGCGCCGGAAGATGACGTCATCTTCCGGCTCCGGAATCAGTGCGGTGCGCGAGGGAGCTGAAGAGGAAGCACTGAGTGCTCCCTCGCGCGCCTGCCCGCCTGCCTGCCTGCCCGACCGGCCACCCGCCTGCCTGCCCGACCGGCCACCCGCCCAGGAGTGTGTGTGTGACAGCAGGGCCAGCCTCGGGGGGCCCTGGGGTGGCCGGCTCCTGGGCCCCCCAGTGGAAGAGGCTGGCCCTGTGGGTACATACCGGGTCGCAGGGGTGGCCGGGCCCCCTGGTGGGCCGGGCCCGGTCGCAGCCGCGACCCCTGCGACCCTGGTATGTACGCCACTGCCCTAAACAGTTTCATTAAAGCAGATATGTATGTTTGTTTCTAACTTTGGGTTAATTTAGGGTGTTGCTTTAATTAAAGAAACACTATAGGGTCAGAAACACAAACATGTGTTCTTGATCCTATAGTGGTAAAACCACCATTTAGGCGGTTAGCATCTCTATAAATGCATCTCAATAAGGAAAGTTCAGTGTCTCCATGCAGAGGGTGGAGGTACTGAATGTCAGTGCTGCACACTGTATAGCACTGCCCAAGGAAGCATCTTTGAAAAGGCAGTGCTTACATTAAAAAGCCTGCAAAGACTGACTATACTCACCAGAACAACTACATTAAGCTGTAGTTGTTCTGGTGACTATAGTATCCCTTTGAGCTCCATGGCCTTTGACAATGTTTTCATTGGCCATCAGATTCCATACTCACCTCCTTTCTATGCCACATCACTTCCTAAAGCAGCGGGTCACTGATTCTCAATGTGTTATTGGTGAACTGAACAAGTGCTCGATTTGATGCACACACCTATCTTTGGGCAGATAACAATATTTTATGGAGCCAACATCTTACAACTTTAAGATGGTGGCTTCTTCTTGGTTGGCCCTGATGGACCAGAAAACCATATACAATGGTGAGTCTGTTCCCAGGGTCTAGAATGGTTAGGGGGCTTCATGATAGCTAAGGAATCGAGCTGTTGACAGATCTGCTTTAAGCTGAAGTTTATTTGGTGCTTAGAATATCCCTGTAAATAATGCATGTATTTCTAACCTCTTGATCATAGTGCTTTGAAGTGTTAATATTTGAAAATGCAATAAAACATCTCGTAGATCATGAAATACATCATTACGGAAAGTTAAAAAGGAGCATTGGGATTGCAGAACCAGAAAGACTTACTCTATATTCAAAACTCCAAATTTTACCTGAAGGTTGTTTTCAGCCCCAATGGGATACCTGACGTTGACAGAGTGAAACTTGAGGATAAGTCATCTGAAGTTATAATCTGAAAGTGCTGTGGCACTGGCCACATCTGTATGGCAGTGTGTCATGAATACTGAACCCAAGAGCATCCAAGTATTTGCTTAAATGTACCATGCTGCTCAGCTCACTCCCAGGACCAACATCAGAATGGTACAGCCAGTGTTCTGCTAAGTAGCCCAGCCATGACTTGTGGCCTGCATGGGCCCGATAAAACTATGTGGTATATCATGGAACCACATGGTTCAGACTGCCCCTATTTATTTCCAGCATAGAGTAATACTGAAAATAACACAAAAGTGTGGTATACTGGCACTTAATTAAAAAGTGTTAAATGAGTGCAGCTAAAAATCCACTGGGAAATCAATCACTAAACTTCACACTTTAAATATCAGAAAAAAACACACCTCCTGGTGGACAGCGCACTTACAAGAGAAGCATAAATTAACTGTGATCTATATACCACCATGTAATTAAAACACATATGTAAAAAGATAGGAAATGTATATACCTTTTTTGATTATTTTTTTCTGATGGATAGAGTAATGTCTGGTCCACTGGGTTTGTAAAGTGCCTCAAGTGTTATGATGGCAACCTCGTGTGCTCTTAAACTGCCATGGTTTATAGGTGGTCAGGGTTACATCCTCAGAGTATATAAATCAGGAACACAGCATGTTTAAAGACTTTTTGTCATTCCTAAAGCCCTGACGAGTCTTTATTATATTATTTGAGTGTTTTACTTGTGTAAGGACAAATGTCTAACACGATTTACAGTGCTCCTGCTCTTGGTAATGCTAAGCTTAGTTCTGCCTCACCTATATTTCTGTTATCCACAACCTCTGTTTTTTTCATTATTTGTTTCTTCTTTGGATCCCCAGCCTATGTTAGAAGAGATATTTTATGGTTTGTTATTTTTTTATGACTTTGCTTCTTACATTTTGGAGGATTTTTCTTTAATCCCAGCTACTCTAAGGACCTGCAATCTGTTGCCATTTGTTACTTTCACCTGCAAACTATCCCTCTCAAACTTTGGCAAATGTGGCAGGTGGGATGAAAAATTATTTTTTTTAAAAGGCACAAGTTCAAAACAAAACATTTAACAAGTCTTACATTTTATTCTAAAATTAATCCAAAAGAAGATGAAAAAAACCAATTTGAAGTGATTTTTCAGTGTGCAACAAAATTGGGGATAAAAATAATTCTTGACTCCAAATAGTTTTCTGATTTCATCCTTTGATCAAAAAGCTGTTATCACACAGAAATAGAAGAGAAGTCCAGGCACTCTCAGGATACAAAAAGGCACATTTATTGAACCCACTGCAACGTTTCGACCTACACGGCTTCACAAAGACGATGTAGGTCGAAACTTTGCAGTGGGTTCAATAAATTTGCCTTTTCGTATCCTGAGAGTGCCTGGACTTCTCTTCTATTTCTACTTATTATGGTTGACACAAATGGAATAAAAGTAAAAACCAGTTCATAGGTATCCTTACAATTTTCAAATCAGAAAGTGCCCTGAGGTCCTTCATCACTGCTAAGAAATAATTGAGCAAAACCTGTGAATGATGATTGATCAGGAATCAGGATAGTGAAGTGTGGATGTCTTACTATATTGGATAGATGTACCGAAACAGGTGTGCTTACATTGTATAGGTTGTACAAGGCTAATTGCGCTGTGATGGAAGTGAATGTGGTGAAATTAGTTAAATGTTCATAGGGCACCTCATGAAAGGTATGTAGGAGTTATTTGAGAAGACATAGCAATAATGGCAGATACCTTAGTACTCACAGTAGGAAAACAGTCTGGAAATGAATATAAGTGGAAACAATGTATTTCTAAGGAAAGCCTATGCTCAAAAACTAAAGAATTTAAATTTTTATTTTAAATCATCAAACAGATGATTGTAACTGCAAGATAAATTAGAGGCGAGAGTGGGCAGCCTGGTTTAGCAAGTTCCTATGTGTATACTAGGGGCATACTAGGGGTAATCAAAGAAAGGGGTGGTCTCCATAGTGGAGAGGGGCTTAATAAATACAAAGACACCACTGTATAGATTATGCCCTTAGTTAGCAAAGCTGTAAAGGACAAGTATTCTGGTCACCACGTGTCAGAGTGAAACGCATCAGGGTACTCTCGATATTATTGGTGCTTCCCAGCTGGATAGTGCTATACATTTGTGCCCAGATGCTCTGCAGAGAACGGTGCATTCATGGTTGACCGCACTGACCACAGTTACTCGGTCAGAGAACCATTACCATTGCATTTTAAACCGTAAACAAAGGCACACAATGAACTCTTTCTGTCATGCAACATCAGATATAGTACTCATAACAGCCTTCTTCCCACCTAATGTTAAGTCCTTGTTGTTCATGTCAATCTGTGATCACCAGAGTTAACACTTCAGGTGCCAACAGGGTTTTACCCTTAAAAGTCCTAATGTCCAGTCCATGGCTTTTAATATTTCTTTAATGATCAACCTGTTACTGATGCATGCACATAGGTTTGTTCTCGGATGGTTTAACTTTTCAGGGCTGGAGTGGTATTTCCATCACAAGTCTCTGAATAAGAGGATAAGAGGTGAGCTGGCCTGCAAGTTCCTGCTGTATAGTTTTACCCAAAAATGTTCAGTTTCTGATCTATTCATTACCTTTGCCTGGGGGTAGCATATGTTGTAGTTGGGATAACTGCCAGAGCAGGAAGTGTGGAGGACAAACACCACTAGCCTTACATTGCACATAAAAAGTTGACCAGCAGATCCTGGTCTCCAGTTACTCAAAGAAATTCGCTTAAAGGGTTACTCCAACCACCATGACCACTTCAGTGATTTGAAGTGAACATGGTAGTAGGATTATGTATGTGCAGTATTTCAGCTTGAAACACTGCACATACTGAGTAATTTTCACTTTTGTATCAGAGGCTAGATTTCCATCGGCACGCGTGACTTAGGCAGAATGGAACTCTGTTTCAGGCTGCTTAATGTCAATTTCCTGTATGTTTTACATCTGTCATTAGCACACATTGAACGCTGGAAGATGTAAAAAGAATTGGAGTAACCCTTTGAGTGTGAATTGTCATGAACTCAAAATAAATATAAAATTTTAGGCAAAAATTGCCACACCAAAATCCAGTTTCAATGGAAGATGTTTACAATTTGTATTTGAAATTAAAAATTCACTGTGAACTTGAAAGATTAAGTCTGTTAGATAAAAAGATCAAATTCAAGGCTATATAGTGAAATCGGGAGCTCCTGGAAAAAATAAAGCAAGGACACATGTTTATATTGATAGAGGTCACACAATCTTTGCATGGTATGCTTTACAACTTGGGGTTATAGATGAGATGGTTAAAGTCAGACAGGGCTCAAATATATATATTTCTCAAGTTTAAAATGAGATGATTGTGTTTGAAAAAAAATATTCAGTTCTGGTGTAGTTACTGTGGATTTACATTTTTGAGAGACTCTTTGATTTCAGTAGGTTTAGTTAAAGTCCAGAGATTGCTGAATCATTTTCCAGGACATGTAGAAAACCATTTATGAAACGACAAGGCATTTTACCAGTTAAAGTGTTCTCCACGTAGAATAAATACTTCCTTGAATGCACTGCTTTAACTCCTTAAATCCCGGGGTTTTGTGATATGGTCTAAATGGGCTTAATGACAATGGTGTAAAAATAAAGTGGGTCTGTGTGAGGGAACGTCCAATGTCGGCTCCATTTGGAAGGTGATAAGGAGGATGGTTCTGCAGGACTGCCTCTTTAGGAAGATATGCAAAACAATCTCAAGGCTTCCCATTATGTGAAATAAAACATTCTGAAACCAACATTCTGATTGTTGAGAATGCTATCTGAAAAAGTAATAAGCTGCAGAAGATCTCTTATAGAGTTTGTTATGATATTCCTAGGATAAACTAAAACTTTTCCCTAGTCCAACCTAGAATGTTTTCACCATCATCCGTCAGGAGACTTGAAAAGGGCTTTAAGGGTTACTCCAAGCATCATAACCACTACAGCAGCATGTAACATAGAAACATAGAAACATAGAATGTGACTGCAGATAAGAACCATTCGGCCCATCTAGTCTGCCCAATTTTCTAAATACTTTCATTAGTCCCTGGCCTTATCTTAAAGTTAGGATAGCCTTATGCCTATTCCATGCATGCTTAAACTCCTTTACTGTGTTAACCTCTACCACTTCAGCTGGAAGGCTATTCCATGCATCCACTACCCTCTCAGTAAAGTAATACTTCCTGATATTATTTTTAAACCTTTGTCCCTCTAATTTAAGACTATGTCCTCTTGTTGTGGTAGTTTTTCTTCTTTTAAATATAGTCTCCTCTTTTACTGTGTTGATTCCCTTTATGTATTTAAATGTTTCTATCATATCCCCCCTGTCTCGTCTTTCCTCCAAGCTATACATGTTAAGATCCTTTAACCTTTCCTGGTAAGTTTTATCCCGCAATCCATGAACCAGTTTAGTAGCCCTTCTCTGAACCCTCTCTAAGGTATCAATATCCTTCTGAAGATACGGTCTCCAGTACTGTGTACAATACTCCAAGTGAGGTCTCACCAGTGTTCTGTACAATGGCATGAGCACTTCCCTCTTTCTACTGCTAATACCTCTCCCTATACAACCAAGCATTCTGCTAGCATTTCCTGCTGCTCTATTACATTGTCTGCCTACCTTTAAGTCATCAGAAATAATCACCCCTAAATCCCTTTCCTCATATGTTGAGGTTAGAACTCTATCAAATATTCTGTACTCTGCCCTTGGGTTTTTACGTCCAAGATGCATTATCTTGCACTTATCCACATTAAATGTCAGTTGCCACAATTCTGACCATTTTTCTAGTTTACCTAAATCATTTGTCATTTGGCTTATCCCTCCTGGAACATCAACCCTGTTACATATCTTAGTATCATCAGCAAAAAGACATACCTTACCATCAAGACCTTCTGCAATATCACTAATAAAAATATTAAAGAGAATGGGTCCAAGTACAGATCCCTGAGGTACCCCACTGGTGACAAGTCCAAGCTTCGAATATATTCCATTAACCCTCTGTTGCCTGTCACTCAGCCACTACCCATTACCCATTCAACAATATTGGAATACAAACTTAAAGATTGTAGTTTATTGATAAGCCTTCTATGTGCAACAGTGTCAAAAGCCTTACTGAAATCTAGGTAAGCAATGTCTACTGCACCACCCTGACCTATAATTTTAGTTACCCAATCAAAAAAATCAATAACATGTAGTGGCTATGATGTCAAGAATAGCATGTTGCTATTTCCCGATAAAGAAGCAAACCATTTTGCAAAGGTTTTCCCTCTTACCTGTGTCCATGCAGGGAGCTAAGAGTCTTCTATGGCCTGTGACATGCATCCAGCTACTGCAGAGCTGCAAAAGCTGGTTGCCAAACACACCAGCCATTCATTGGCTGAGAACATCAGCTGACCACTATCAGCTAATGACTGCAACTCTGTGAATAAATAGAAATATGTACAGAATTGACATTTGGCCACCTGGAACTCTTGTTTCGGGTTTTCTAATGACAACCCAATAACGCTGCTGGAGGAAGGAGTTAAACTCTGTATGTGCAGTATTTCATAGCAAAAACACTGCTCATACAGAAATAAGCCACCATGACCACCACATGTCACTGATCATAGAGCTTGAGTAACCCTTTAATGGAGCAGCTGGTCACAGCCTTAATAACTATTGACCTCGCTGGTGGGGAGTGAATATACTTAAGATGTGGGAATGGGTTTCTATTGGTCCTTTGTGAGGGCTCAATGGGAAAGCGTTGAAAGGGAAAAAGAAACCAGAGAAAACAGAGTGGATAAAGGCAGAAACAGAGACTGAATAGTTTAAAGGAGTTGAACACTACATAAGTTGAGTAGACAAGATACAGACCAGGGGATGTTGCTGAGGAAAGATGGACAGACCAAGGGATTGTGCTGAGGGAGGTTGGACAGAACAGAGGATATTGTAGAGGATGGATACACAGACCAAGGATGTTGCTGAGGGAGGATGGACAGACCAGGGATTTTGCTGAGGGATGATGAGAAATCGAAGGATTGTGCTGAGGGAGGATGGACAGACCAGGGATGTTCCTGAGGGAAAATGGACAGACCAGGGATGTTTGTGATGGAGGATGGACAGACCAGGGATTGTGCTGAGGGATGGTGGAAAGACCAGGGATGTTGGTGGTGGATGATGGACAGACCAAGGATGTTTGTGATGGAGGATGGACAGACCAGGGATTGTGCTGAGGGAGGGTGGAAAGACCAGGGATGTTGGTGGTGGATGATGGACAGACCAAGGATGTTTGTGATTGAGGATGGACAGGCCAGGGATGTTCGTGATGGAGGATGGACAGACCAGGGATGTTGTTGAGGGAGGATGGATAGACCAGGGGATATTGGTGGAGGAGGATGGACAGAACAGAAATGTTGGTGAGAGAAGATGGACAGCAGGGATGTTGGTGGAGGATGTTTAATAGACATGAAGCACAGATAGTGAAGATGGATAGATCAGATGTCAAAAAGTGTGAGTGACCAAGGATCAGAGGTGGTGTAGGGGAAACCCCAAGAGACAGAGGAATGATGAACCAGGTGATATGTGGTGAAGCATTGGTCAGTTAAGCAGTCGAACAGAGACATAGGAAAAGGTAAAAAATGTGGGGGGAATGCAGGGGAAGATAGGTGAGAGTATAGAGAGGTGAGGGGTAAAATTGGCCAGAAAAATGGCCAGAAAAATTGCCAGAAATCAATGTACACAGGAGTAAGAGAATACTGGAGACAATATTATTGGTAGAGGACAGAGTACATGTGGGAAAAGATGGATAGACATGGCCATTAAAGGTGTTAATGAGCATAATGAGAGAGATCAGTTGAGTAAAGCTGGTGTGGAGAGAGAAGGCACCAAATGGAGTAGGGAGTTATCAGTACATGGGTTGTTAAGTAATATAGGACTGAGGACATTGGGAGTCTATCAGGCTAGGGGAAAAATATGGGGACACAGATGGAAATAAGCAAGGGAAACAAAGAGATCAGAGATCATGGGAAATCACTGAAGGATCTAGGAAACAGAGAGCAGATGTGAAAGCAACAGATAGTTAGGCTAAGGAAAATGGATATAAGCAAAATATTGTGACAGAGTGTGAATTTGCCTTTTAGAACTACTCCCTGCATCGTTACTTTGTTATGTGTCCAGCAGTCATTGAGAGAAGCCCAGTGTCTTCCAAGGTCCAATGACCCACAGCTATATAGAGGAGATCTTTGTATTCTGGGGACATAATATTACAATGGGGGTCTCGTGAACATAGGCTTAAGTTCAGACTCAAAATTCCAAATGGGCCTAGGAGCTTGGGAAAATGTGAGAGGTACATGGGGCTGCTGAGAGACACTGATTATTGGTTAATAGACAAGTAGGTTGAAATGAAAAATGCTGTATGAGAAACCTGAAATTAACTGAGAGATTTACGGTAATATCAGGAAAGTCAGAAAGCTGACAAAACATAGAAAGGAGGATAGAGGACACATAGAGAGTTCTAGGGTATTTGAGTGATAGGGGATGAATGAGAGACACATAGTGGGATGGGTGACAGACACCCAAAGGTGGTGGCAAAACATCGAGGTAGTTGACAGTTGGATAGGAGACACATAGGGGTTGGCTGGGACATACAGATTGATTAGTAACAGACACAGAGCAATGGCTTTACAATTACAATATGGTGGACCTGATATACAAAGAAAAGGGGCACCATCGTAATAGGGTTCCAGCCCCTGATGAATTAGTACACATAACCAGTTCTACAGTTAAGGCCGTTGAGTGCATATTTTTTTTATCAATGTTATGAAGCTCCAGTTGTTTCTAATTATGCAGCATTTTTCACGGTTTATCTCTTTTCTACATCACTAATACAAAGGCTCCTGTAATTTTCAGTTTGATTCATTGTCTAGATTTTTTTTATATTTTTTTTTTCCTGCTTGAAACTCTACAGTAATAATTTCTATACAAGTGTACTGTGTCATTTACTATTTTGTTTGCCCCATTCTGCGTTGAGTGCATCTAAGAATGCGTGTGTTATTTAGTTACACCCCCACCACATTTCATTTGTTTAAAAGAACAGGATTTTCCCATACAGGGATTAACCAGGGATTTAGGATAATAAGTGAATATTAACATGCCCCTTAAAGGTCAACACAACATCATTTCATAAGTAGACTTTTCCAGTTTTAGTAAAAAGAACACTTCATTCCACATAATATAAACTGATAATAATTGATTATAAATAAATCATACATGTTAAACCATGTGCTAGATGCTAGTCCTCAGTTTTCAGAATAGAAAAAGAAGACTGGGAATACTGCCAAATATATAATTATCATTATAGCATTGACAAAGGGCCACAGCCCAAAACATTTGCAACTTGTATGTTGTCTTTCAAATAAATATGGTAGCACCTGGGTGTTCACTTTACCAGTTGTGCATTTCTCCAATTTTTCTGGTTTTGGCTACTGCACTGATGGAACTACAGTGGGAGTTATTGCCCCACTGTTTACCTATCATGTATTTTTATTGAAACAGTGTAGGTAGATATTGCCTGCCTCTACCTCATTATATAAAGTATATAATTATTATGAACCTAAGTTTATATACCTGAGCCTGTGCAAACTTTGCCGACCATTTATGCATGTTTTGTCCTCCACATGTCCGTATCTTCAGTGACAGTCGAGGCAAATGAAGGAGTCGGTTTTCCTTTTTAAATTAAAAGACTGGTGTCTTCACTGACTACAGATCTCTCTTAGTATGCTTCCCCAAGTTGTCAAAATGTAATATTTTAAAATGACAGATAGGCTCACAGCTATCACAGGCCATCAAGCAGGGACATTGCTGGGTGGGGGGTTGGCTAGCAGGTACAGGAGACCCTGGGTCCTGTAAAGCCCAATATCTAACTGTGGTACCATTTCATTGTTAGGCCCACGTCCTCTGTAATATAGAGAGCGAAATAACACCTCCAATTTGTAATTTTGTAACAGTGCCACTTTAATTTGGGCTTGGTTGGAAGGCAGGGAATCATTACATAACATTCTAGAAGGTTGTTTGCCTCATTCTAAAGAATAACATATTGGAGGAGCTGATGGTGTAAATGAATTTGTGCTTTCGCCTGCAGTAATTACAGTATCAACCAGAAGCTTAGTAACAATAAATCTTCATAGCACTGAGTCCCTATGGCTGTATCATGCAAGAGTTTTGTGACTAAAGGGTGATGCAACAGGCAGCACATGCCTCGCACCTCCTGTAGCTAGAATAGCAAGAGTCTGATATATTGCTTGAATACAGAAAGCATTAAATGAAAAATAATTCCCTTTTACTTTTGTGTGCAACAATATATAAATGCATATTTATACGTGTACATACCTCCCAAGAGTCCCTATTTTGGAGAAGGAGTCCCTATTATCTGCTCAAATTCCTCAATCCCTTTTTCTATCCTAATGTCCATATTGTTGGTGTGTCTGAGTGTATAATGCAGCTTCACAGCAATAGGAATCCCAGTAATGTGCCTTTAATCTACAATAAATGTTTTTAGAAATCAGTATGTATGCAAATGTGATACATAAATTACTGTTAGGTTGCTTAACACATCTCAGAATTGCAACAGCCCCACTCACTCTCCTAAAATAAAATGTCCCTTGGATTTTCTATCTTCATAATTCCGCTGTCTGTTTGAAAACCGTTTAACACTACAGGATATGGTCACACAAAAAGCAATTCTATATAACTCTACCCTTCCCCGGCCCCTCCACCCCCACACACATGCACCATCCATACACCATTCCTCTGCTTGAATTATTTTATGAATTATGCACAGGCTGGCTTGACAAACTGACTGCAAAATAAAGAACTTAATAGTATGTCATTTTCTTTTGTGAAACCTAAACATTTAGCCTGAAAATGCTCCTGTAATGGCAAAATGAAGCATGTATCGGGACTCAATTGCTAGTACAGAAACCACCTACCCACCACAACTATGAAGCAGCATCACATCTAAAAATGTTGTATTTTTATTGATTCATTTGGAGTGGGAATTATGGCACAACAGACTAAATGTCGTTTTATTTTGGAGACAGTTTTTGGTTAATAACGTGTTACTATATGGAGAATTGTGCTTCATAAACTCATGATTGCTCACTCCTGCTATTTATCCCTTAGAATAATCTGGGTCAAAGGAATTAGTGAATTCTTTAATGTTATGTCATCATGAATTACTGAGCATTTACTATATTGTTAATGCAATAAAGCCAAAAATGAAAATGAAAGGATCATGACTTTATAAATCAAGAAAGCTATGTTGCTGATTGTTATATTTACGTCTCGGACTTTTTCAAGTGACTGTAACATGCAAAACCGGCTTAATAAACACAAAAAAATTGTAAAAAAATATGCGAACCCCATATTGTTACATGAAGAGCAAATATTGAAGAATAAGAAATGTAACAAAGATATTGTAGTGTTTCCTAGCACACTAGAGTAAACATTATTATAGGACCGTGTCCTCAAGGAGTCAATCTGTAGGTGACCACCGAATAATCCTTCTGGTTGTTTTGAAGGAAATCACAGATGATATGAAGGGTGATAACACATGCCTGTGATTTGCCACGTATATGATATTGCTGATGAATAATGCTCAGAGCTAGAGCTGGGATTTCAACGCACATTCACCCGCCTGGCCTAAATTAGAGCATTTGCATGGACAGTTCTTGTAAGGTGTGATCAAGATCTAGACAGGACAGAACGCGGCCCATGCATATCAAATAATTGTTGTTAGGGGATTTAGAATTAAAGGAACACTATAGTATTAGAAATACAAACCTATATTCCAAATACAATAGTGTCCCTTTCCCCAACTGACATGTAAAGGGTTAAAAACTTTTATATTTACCTTAGTTCTTTAATGGCTAAGTCTCCTCCTTCTGGGATGACACACGATTGTTGGATGTCACCGTGCACACATTAAAGCTTCCCCATAGGAACGCATTAGGTGAATGCTTTCCTATGGGGAATTTGCATGAGGGTGTCTAACGTTGTTTAAAGGAGTAAAATTCCATTAGGAAACAGGAAGTGCCTCTAGTTACTGTCAGAAAGACAACCAGTAATGGTGGAGTTAACCCTGCAATATAAACATTTATCAGGGTTAAACATACAGAGGCACAGCACACAGACCACTTCAATGACATGCCTTCAGAAGAACATATAGCATTATAGCAGCGTGTGCTGGTTCATAGGGGCAGGGATGGTGCCCTATGCTCCCAAAGCATTTATTGAAACAAAATAAAATGATGTCATAACATCAAAATTTAGTATACTGGCATCCTTAGAATCAGGAGGGAAAAGGAGCAATACACCAACTGAGGAAGCCTATTAGGTGAAACACGTTTTGGTGACTATTGGACTTTTGATGATGCTTTTGTTTTTTATCTGACCTGTTTTGGAATAAATTATTTACTTTTATAGAAATTTAAAGTATTTTATTATTCCTGAAACACTACTTGACATCCTTCCCTATCATCTGGAGTGGGGTTTGGATCTCCCTTTAAGAATCCTACTTAGAAAAACTAATAATTTAAAAATAATTTAAAACAGAGACAGTTTTCATCTAATTCTACAAAAAAGAAATACAAAGTCAACGAGGCTTAATACGCCTTTATTCTAATGTTATATACTTTCTCTGGTGTCCCTGTGGTTTGCAAGATATGGGGATGACTACTAGTAGTAGTCTCAACACCAGCATATTGGAACACATAGGGAACATTCAGAGGAGGTATCCTAAACACTGTATTTCAGCCCTTTTTCATCCCTCCTAGTTAGGCTTTATGGTCATATACAAAAAGAAAAAAACGGTATGGTTGAAGACAAGTTTAATGTAGAGTAGAGTAGTAGATGGATATCTGAATTGGACACTCTATCACCCAGTGGATTACATTTAGATTTTGAAATGGTATATTTTTTATAATGGTTCATTTATATTCTACATTTTTGCACCTCCTAGATTTTGAAATGCTACATTATTAAATAGTGGTTCATTTATAATTTATATTCTACATTTTTGTTAATTTTTCCCCCCACTGATAGAGGGATGCCCCTTTCTCACGTATCTACCTGACGTCTAAATTTAATTTATTATTGTTTATTATTATTATTGTTTTTATGTTGCAAAGAGAACTCATTCTGAAATATGTCTCTTATTTGATCCGTTCTTCTGTGTTTCATCATGTATTGATTTTTACATTATATCATACTCGGCTATTTTGGACGTTCTGTGCACATGAAATATGGTGACAAGAGCCAGCATTAGGTTTTACAGCAGAAATTAGGAAATAGAGGAGGGATGGATATTCATGTTAGCATCATAGAGACCACTCAACCAGAAGTGATGAGCAGATCTGGAATTGATGTCAGATCCTAACCCATGGGGGTTGTATTCGCAGATTTAAGTGAACTTCTAAAAGTGCAAAGGTTTGGAGTCGCAATTATCAGCACTGATGAAGACTTTATACTATAGTCAAAACACGTTTGCTGTAAAACTGTATTTATCATTTATACGGACTAAGTGGTGCATTTTATTTTGTGGTGTTTTTTTTCATTGCTACAATCTTTAGTCCATTCATTTTACCCTTACATTCCAGTTTTCTTCCCTGGATCTTAGGCCTGAATAGGCATTTTGGGAGCACGTTACAGAGCCTGATATGGCTCCACAGATTGTAAGTGTTACTATGATATCTATTACTCTATATATCTATACAGTTTACACTATGTTTGCTGTGTTTTATCTATTTTAGATTTTTATTCTGCAACCATTTCACAATTGATAAGTGAAGACTATGCTGTTCCAGTTATACAATAAGTATTTTATTGTATGTGTATACACATTAGTGTATTGTTCTATTGTGTATATGTTTGACTTCTGTTATGCTTGTTGTGGGCAGTTCACCAGGAAACTAAGAAGGGATTGCAGTACAGGACCCAAAAATCAGGATTGTCCCACTGAAATCAGGTCTTTTGGGAGGCATGATATTCATTTAGTATAGACATGCTTAGTCTGCTCTTATAATATTTCTTAGGTAGCAGTGGGTCAACAGTTACTGGCCACTCTAAAAAAACAGGCCTGCATATTGTCCTGTATTCAAGGCTGTCAGTGGGTAACAGCATCAATGGGTAGAGTCAGACTAACTTAAAGAGGTTGTTTGGCAAATGTATGTATCTGTAAGTTTATGGTGTTGAAATGGACATGACTTTTAATTAGTTGAGTACATGGGGCTAAATAAGCAGGGCCCTACTGGTCAGAGGACAGAGTCATATTCCAGGAGGTATCGTTAAACAGCCGCCACTGCATTATAGGATAGTCAGAACGAACGTCTTAAAGGTGCATTTATTTATTTGTTTATTTTTAAGGTTTTTTTTAAGTTTTGGAAAATCTTGCAGTGATGAAGTGATATTTTAATTGGAAGTAATGAAAGTTAGCAACTAACTCTGATTAAAAACTCACATCTATTTTATTGGCAAATGTTTTTTTATCTTCATGGCTGCAGAAAAGACAGCTGGTTTCTGTTTTATATTTTAAGTCATCTTAGAATGCAAATTCAATTCATGTCGTGGTTAATGACCAGAAAATGGACGCATGACCTATACATCCCAAGTGTCCTTCTTGAAGCTTCAATCATTCTGCTACTCATCACTGGCAAAGCTATTGTACCGAAGCTCTGTGTGTGTGCTGTAGCCACAGTGGAGTTTATTACAATGATTCAGAGCATGAAAGCTCACACCAAGGTACCTTTATGACTAACAATAAGCATGATTATATAATGGCCAGAGTGAACAAAGGGGATCCATTTTTGAATAATTTACCAAATCGCATGTCTGTCTGTCCATCTGTCTTTCGTTCTATTTGTATTGATTATAAACTGGGTAAACCCTTTAAATTCAGACTGTGTATCTTTAATCAATACTTAATGTTATTTTATAATGCAATTAAAGTATTTATGTTTGGTTGGGATATACATGACAATGTCATTGTGCATGTGCTGCCATCATATGTCACCAAGCACTTCCTCCATGGACGTGTTTACAGTTTATAACCACATAAACAGATTTTTGTTTCTTATCCGTCACTAATATTTGTTCAGTGGAGTAAATGTCTCTGAGCCCTCATGCTTGCAATACATCTCCTTTTTAATCTGCTATTAAAGGAAAACAAGTGCCAGGAAAACAAACCCCTTTCACTATGTAGTCCTTAGGGGTTAAACCCCTTCAGCCACTTACCTTTCTCCAGCGCCAGGCTCCCTCTGCGCTGGGGAACTCCCCTCCTCCTGCCGACATTAGCGCCGAATGCGCATGCGCGGCAAGAGCCGCACACACTTTCAAACCGCCCATAGGAAGGCATTACTCAATGCTTTCCTATGGGCGTCAGTGTCTTCTCACTGTGATTTTCACAGTGAGAATCGTGGAAGCACCTCTAGCGGCTGTCAGTGAGACAGCCACTAGAGGCTGGATTAACCCTGCAGTGTAAACAGCCGTTTCCCTGAAACTGCTATGTTTTCAGCTGAAAGGTTACAACTAGATGGACCTGGCACCCAGACTGCTCCATTGAGCTGAAGTGTTCTGGGTGCTTATAGTGGTCCTTTAAGTAATATACCTACAATCTAAATAAACCTGCAATTGCAGCAAAAAAGAAAAGTAATAATAATAATAAAACATTTTTTGGCAAAGTGCTTTCCCTAGCAAGATGCAGGAGTCAATTCACAGTAGAGGAAATTTTGGATGAAAAAATACAAATTGTTCTTTGAGTCAACATTATGAGTTTATACATTTGTTGATGGTTTAATCGTGAATTTTGATTGTTCCCTAATTTAAAACATATTTAACTGATGACTTTAGAATGTGTGAATACATACCTGATAGAATTCATATACACATTTACAAGTAACCATATACTTACCCATATTAAACATGCATGTATATACAATGGTCAAGTTTTTGCATCAAAAACAGTCATTATAAAAGTATAGATACACTTTTGTGGCAATATTACATCAGGTAGGAATAAAAAAAGGGAAGGGAGTAGCAGAGGAAGGAGATGACTTGGCAAGATGTGACATTTTCCTTCTGGGCAAACCTGAAGACAACATTCTTCTGGAACAACAAAGGATTTGAGTCTACAGAAGGACACCAGGTGAAAAGTTTTGGATAACTGTCAGCTTTGGAAAATCACAGAGGGAGGTATAAAGTCTATTGCTACATGAGGAGTTGCAAAAAGCAGAGGAGAAGTGGGGAGGGAGGTTAGTGGTTTTGTGTGCTTTCACTCACGGTAAAAAACGTATTCAGTGTAAGATGTCCAAATCTTGTCGTCCGTTTGCTCGTGAGCAAAGGCGCAGGTTCCAGTAGAATTACAGGCAACCATATGAAATCCAGCATCAGCTAGCCTATCAAAAGCCTGTTCAAGAAATGTGAACTTCAGGTAGTACCTGGATGTATATCTTTCAGGTGGTCTGTCTGGGTCCCGGCTCTCATTCAGTGTGTCCCCAAATACTTCCTTGGCCAATGAGGTCTTGCCACAAACCATGATTCTTGCAACCCTTCGGAACTTGGCATCTGTTTGACTATCTCTGCCTAGTGTATACGAGCCTCGGTACCCAATTGTAATAAACCCAGAGCGGCGAAGGTCAGGTATGGCAGATGAGTTACTAGCTGCAACAGCAAGAGCCGCACTCACAGAAGACAAATTCCGGGTGACCTCAGCATTAGGGGACTGTTCTTCAGAGTCACTTTGAAATGTATCATCTCCTACTGAGTTCTGCTTGCTTACTTTTGGTGCCAATATTTTGACCAATTCTGGAAGTTTGAAGTATTCAGCTTCTCTTTGCAATCTACTCCTTTCAGGGAAATGGTCGGGAAGAACCAGTTGTTGGTCCCTCATATAGTCTAACACATATCGAAAAAGAAATCCATCTCGATCCAAGAAGTAACGTCCTTTGCTGTCCCTGGCCAAGGGTCGAGAATTGTTCTGAGAAAACATATCCCACAGAAGTGAACCAGGAACACTGATTAAAGTGGGATAACGAGTGATATAAACCTGCCCACCAACATTGAGTTCTATGATTTCTGGAAATGAGTGAAAATCATCCCCATGTCTGAAACAGCTTGAGTTGTCTGGAAGCGCCATATTTTTTTTTAATAAAACCTGTTTTGAAAAACATAAAATAGTTATATTTTGTGTTAACCTTTTTTCATTAGATGCTCTGTATTCTTTAAAATGTACATTAAATATTTAGCAAATAATCCATTTCAGACAAGAAAAACATTGCAAATGGACAGGAGAAATTGAAACCTTGTTCCATTAATCCTCTTTTCTATATGCTTTCTCTATGCAAACTGCCAGGTACAAAGGACAGAACTGAAATGGAGTTAAAATGGTGGCACCTAGTTGAAGGATAAAGAGGTGTGGATTTTTACATGTCATTTTTTTTTAACACCTCACAAAAACATATTTGTTAAATATAGGGATAATCAAACATTGTATAAAAAATCCAGGGAAGGGACAGTTCCTTTTTAAAGAAGGATAAACACTAACAATTTTTGCCCAGAACTATGTTTTATGAGAACTGATTGTTCAAAATGAAAATGATGATTTAGTTTTCTTTGTTATCAACGTATGTATGACATCTACCTAGAGGAAAATAAAAGTATATATCAATGTTTATGTATTATGTATAAAAGGAAAAGAAATGCAATGTTTTATTTAGCTTTATGTTATGTGTGTTACAATTATGATTATTTATATAGCAGCAATAAATTGTGCAGGGCTGTATCTATCTAAACATGTATAACAGGTGAAGAGGACCCTGTCCAAATGAGCTCCCGTTTGAAAAGATTGTGCATATTTTGGGAAAATAATGTCATTAAGACATCATAATAAATCCTTACATTCCAGTTGTAGTTTAAATTTTCTAGGAACTAGAGTTGGCCTTATATTCCCTTAATGCACAGTTCAGCATTATGTATCGTTTGCTATACATATATGTACATTTTTTTTAAATTAAATTAAGGTTAGGGCTAGGTTTACGATTAGGGTTAGGCTAGGGTTATGATTTATTTAACCTCTTAAGGACACATGACATGTGTGACATGTCATGATTCCCTTTTATTCCAGAAGATTGGTCCTTAAGGGGTTAAATATATGGCAGCTCTGTAACCTATATTATGCCTGTCTTATATAGGTAGAAATTACTTTTTTTGAGTGTCAGCTGCTATTTGAAGCTGCTGTCCTTAATTCATCCATCTCTCTTTACTGTTATGCCAGGAGAGATACTACGTAGAAAGAATTGCACTGTCCCTGTCTCCGCAGGGACAAGAACACATTAGTAACCACAGAAAAATGCATTGGATAAAAATAAATGTCTGTACTAACATCTGCCATTAATTCCAAAACAGTTTTTAGTTTAAATAATAAAAGTACAGAGCAGAATGCTCTTAAAGGAACATTCCAAGCATTGTAAACACTACATTGTGCTTTAATAGTTATAGTGCCAACTGAGCCATGCTCTCCCCACTCCACATTGTAAGTAGCCAAACCATTTTCTTAAATTTTATTGGCTTCTTACATGTAGTCCATAGGGCATCGCTCCCTGTCTCTCGGCAGTAAGAAGCTACCTGCATGCACTAGATCTGGTGATGCAGTGCTTTCACCAATGGCTGAAGAAATCGACTGACACACTCAGCTAAGGAGCTGGCTCTGCATAGCAGGACCTTCTGGCTCTCCTTACTGGAAAAGGAGAGACAGAGGTTCCCAGGTAAATAGTCAAGCTTAAATGGGGTGAGATAAGCTGGGATAGGTGTGAATAAAGATTTTATAATAACAAAAGATGGGAAAGCTATTAGTTTAATTATGATCATGCTTTAAGCCATAGATTTTGAAAATGAATCTTTTCATATATTTTCTCCCAAAACAGTTTAGTTTTCTCTTTGAGGAGCCTGACTATGTCTGGAAGAAACTGTACAAGGGAGTAAGACAGGCAGCAGATTTCAAAAACAATAATTAGCTTCACAAAGGGGAATTTAATTATGCCAGAAAGTAGCTCATAAATGGCAGAGTAATTAATTCATAATTAAAACACCAAGATTTATTCACTTGCGTTTTGCGATGGGCAATAGAGATGCGTTTATGGAAATAACATTTTTAATTGGTGATGAGTCAAGCTTGTTTTTCTTTTACATCATTTGTAAGAGTACGATGGAAAGTCAAGAAAAAGAAAGAACACTAAATTATATCTGAAAGATTCATCGTTATTACAGTCAATGTACCCATGTTTAGATTCATAAAACATTTACAAGAAAAACAAGGTGCATTGTATAGGAATCAGATGCTGATCACCTTTAACAAATCGTTACAAGCTGAAATGTTGGGAGGCAACATAAATTCATTGTAAAGAATGAGGGTGATTATCAAACTGGGTAGTCAGTGGAGATATTACAGGTGAACATAGTTAGAAAATAAAAAACAGTTTATTCTCTTCTTACAAGTTGATTAACTCTTTGCTTCTGAGCAATTATTCTTATGTAATCCCTGTTTCTTATTACCAGTGAAGTTTTTTTGTTTATTTTTTAATCCTCATCGAATTCAATATTGGATATAAAGAGAAAGAATGGGCAGGCAGAGTGCAGAAATTGTATAAAAGGGGCCCATGCAACCACCCATGGCTTTGGGTAAGGGAGGAAAAGGAAAATAATAGAGGACAAATAAAATCATTTAAATTACGGGATGGAAATTATGGAATTACATAGACCAGAGCAAACATTATATGTATTCCTGAAAATGACAAGAGGTTGCACTATCAATAATGACCTATTGCCTATAGAAAGAGCGCACAGGGTGTGAAATGTACAAACTAACATAAACATAAAACGAACAAGAAAGAAAACAATAGGTACCTTTATTTTATAAATAAATATCCACACGTGTCAAATAATAATGACTAAAAAACAACATTAAAAAAATAAGGTGGGCCAGGCGGGCAATAGCTGAAAAATGGGGCAGCCCAGAAACGCCATCCATGGAATTGATACGGCAGAAAATAACAGACGCAATAAAAATGGACGAAAGGTCCGCAATGGTACAACCAAACACTTTGACAAAATATGGGACCCATGGTTCTACGAATTCCCAATCTCCGCATAACACACACAGGAACCAGCTATACACATAAGGCCCAACCGACCACAACAAATACACGTTCCCCCCAACCCCAAATGTTTTTTTTTCTTCTCTCCCTTTTCTTTCTCCCTCGCCCTCTCTTCTTTCTCTTCCTCTCCCCCACCCTCCCACACCTGAAGCCCCCCCACCACCACTGAACTACTAACACAACCACCACCACGGCCCACAACCAAACCACAGAACCGAACCCCACTCCACGAGTCCCACGCCCCACGGCTGAAGACTCATGCAATATTAATAACCTGAATGACTAAGACAAAGGGGGCTACAAGATCCCACCACAGCTCAGAATACACTTACCCACCTCCCTCGCCTATCAGCACCCCACCAAGATCATGAACCCATGACCCACGAGAACCGAACGAAACGTACGCACACATACCCGCAGGCCACACAAAAACATACAAAAGACGAACCACAGTACACGGGGACTCTCCGACGCCCCCCTCCCCGAAAGCCCACTAGCCCAACCAAGTTCGCAGCGAAACCACCCACAAACCAAAATACACAGGCAACTCATGCTCCACCACATACACACTCGGAAGCACAGACACAACCCAGAGGCTGACGATGACCACCCACGGGCCCGACACCACCAACACGCACCCACCCCAAACACCCAACCAGGCCCAGATGGGGACGCCGCAGACTGCATACACCAACACTATGACGCACGCACCACCACTGCACATGAGGCACAGTTGACAAAACGATACCTAGGATCGGTCCACCCACAGCCTCACCAGACAGAAACACACAACGCCATCAGAGAACAGAAATGGAGAATATCCTCATACCCCCCTTTATATCCAGAAGTCGTAAGACCTCACAATCCTGTTTCCCAGTTAACCTCAATCCGTTACAAAACAAAGAAATGTGCAATAAGATAATTATATTGGACACACTCCGAACTTTGTACCTCATGTAAGAACAAGAATGTAACCTTATTGTTATCCGAAACAACTATGAAACGTGACTTATTGCAAACGCTGTACCAACATGTTGACTGCCTTATTGTTAATTCTTTATGCACAAATAACATAAAGAATTTTTTTAAAAAACAGAAGATGGTTTATCATCCAAAGTGGAAATAAAATAGGTATATATGCTGACACTTGTATGCACTAAAGAGAGGTTTTCTATAAAATTTGAAATAAAAATCTAATTGAAAAAATATTGTGTCCTTGGACAAGTGTCCCCTACTCCATTTGTCACTGCATGTGCAGAGGGGTAAATGGTAATACTACTCCCTCAGAAGTTAATCCCCTTTTAAATGCATGGGCAAACAAGGCACGGGAGATGCCTGGTCTCACATATGTTCTGATTCTAGTAACGGATAAATCCCTTTCAACATTTATGGGTCTCCAAGTATACAGGAGATACCTGGTCTCATTGATCCTTAAAGCTAAGCACTCCTGGGAGGCTTGTGATCCCCAAGCCCCTAGCCACTTACATTGGCTATTTAGGGGAAAAAGAAAGAAGATTAGAAAAACTAAATGAAAACGTCAAATGGTAAATATGAATTTATTGTTTTACACTTTTGTTGTTTTGTTTTGAGATTCGTTGCCCCAGCCCCATATTTTAACAGTAATAAGGAGATGTGAAGGCCTGGAAGAAAAAAAGCCTGAGGAATTATCCTCCGCCCCACTCAGAATAACAAATATTGAATGTCCATTCAAAACGTTCTTGTTTAGAATCTGCATTCTATTTACCAGCTCAAAATATTTTATATAAGTTCATTCCAATTAATCATGTCCTACATAATGCACAAACTCTATGGATTTTGGCTCTAGGAAGGAACTGAAATTGTCATAAGAGAAAGTGTACAATTTCTTATTTGCTTGTGGGCTTCTACTTGGCAAAGTTGGTAGCTTCTGATCTCTTGACTTGGTCTCAAAAGTACGTACGTACATACGTACGTACTTAGAGTAATTGAAATACAACATTAAGGCTAAAATAGCTGATAAGGAAAATACATTCTATACTTGGATTTAGCTATAGTCACATCTTGGCGATTTAAATTTAAGTTTTCAATTTATAAAAGTTGGATGTTTTGTGAATATATCCTAAAAAGTTTCTCAACAACATTTTACAGATATATAAACATTGCAAACTACTGCATTCAATAACTACTCAGGAGCTTAGTTTGCAGACATGATGACTCCTGCTGATCAGGATAAAACTGATTGAGTTCATGAGAAAGCAGAGCCGGTGCAAGGGGTTTTGGGTTCAGAGGCGAAGATGCATTTTGCCACCCCCCAAAAAAGCATCTTCACTTCACCTGTGTCCCCTTTTGTGTTTTGTATCCCCTCTTTTAAATGTCTTACCCCCTTTAGTGTATCTTATCCCTTATTTTTCTCCATTGTTTCTTACACCTCCCTTGGGTATCTCTTACAACACCCCTTGTGTGTCTCTTATCCCCCCCCCCTTTGCATGTCTCTTTCACCTTTTCCCCTGTTTCTTTGTGAGCTCTTCCACTCCTTCCTTGTCCCTTAGTGGTCTCCTCTCCCCTCACCTCAGGTCCCTTATTAGTCTCCCTCCCTCCCTTAGTGGTCTCTTCTCCCTGTCCCTTAGTAGTCTCCTCTTCCTGTCCCTTGTTGGTCTCCTCTCGCTGTCCCTCAGTGGTCTCCTCTCCCCCTCACTGTTCCTTAGTGGTCTCCTCTCCTTGTCCCTTAGTGGTCTCCCCTCCCCATAGTGGTTTCCTCTCCCCTCCCCTTTCTGTCCCTTAGTTTATCTCTCCCTTCTCCTCCCTGTCCCTAAGTGTTCCTCTCCCGTCCCTTGTGGTGCTTTTACTCTCCGTGTCCCTTTGTGTACACCCACACCCCAACCCCTTAGTGTTCCTCCCTTCCCTGGTGTGTCACATTATCTCATTTGTAGCGTAGCTGAGTGGAGTGGACCGCGAATCAGGAGCTTCTGTTTCCTGTACCGGGACGGACTGAGAGGAAGTGCTTTCTCAGTCCGGCCGGGTACAGAAATCAGAAGCCCCTGTACCGTGGTCTGCTCCACTCAGCCACGCTACACAGAGAGACTGATAGGGGGAGCGCTGATTGCTTCTGTCCTGCCGGTCACTCGTATCTTGCGCACCCAGAGCTGGTGTGCCACTTTATGGATGCACCGGCCCTGTGAGAAAGCAATCTATTATTCTGGAATCCCATTCAATCTTGTGGTAACACTTCAGGTGCTTCTTATAGAATAGTTGTAGCAAGAGATGAGATGTGATGCAATGTATATTGGCTGTAAAATATGTAAAGTTCTTTAAAACTGGTAAATGACTTGCTTTGTTTACTGACAATGTAAAATATATGAATTCCATGAAAAACAGAGATATATAGTATGCGGTATTATTGCAATTTATGTATCTATTACAAATCCAACAGATCTTTATGTAAGCAAAATATAATGCATGTAAAAAATAATAAACAAGATACATGCAAAGCATAAAATAGTAACATTGAAGGTGGTAAAACACAATGGGTTGACAAGGTGATCTACTAAAAAAAACCAAATAAAATAAAGAATTTATCCAATGTATAACATACCTCCCAACATTTCACTACTGTGACTCAGGTGGGTGAGGCCACATAAGAGCATTGCCAGTGATACAAATCAAGTCACTAGCGACGCTAATAAAGGCAGGCATGGACCGACAGACTTACAGACAGCCTGGCCAGACCCCAGCTGCTGAAGCGCTACCTGCACAGCACAAGCATGTCTAATGATAAAGTACTGCCCGGGGACAGTTCCGTAGTGTCCCCATTTGTTGGACATCAGGGAACTGAAGGTGGATGTTGGGACAGGAATCCAAAATCGTGAGTGTCCCGCTGAAAGAATGTCACATAGCCTCAGTTGGGGATTGTTCCGACTAGACTCAAAACCTCAGAGCTGGTGTGAAGCTCGACCTAATGTAAGTTGCACTCCACACATACTTCTGTCCTGACATAGTGATATATTCCACCGTTGGACCTATTTTTGTTCTTTTTGTTTTACATGTACATTAATCTAAATAAAAAACTTAACATTTAATTGATCTCAACTTATTTACATATATGCTCATCTGAAGTGCAACGATCAACCTACTGTGAACAATTACCATTACCCTACCCATGAAGAGAGACTCTTGTCAGGATTGTTGTTGGTATCCACTTAAAAGAATGTTCTGGTGCTTGATCTTTGTGTTTTTATAAACTTATTTTATTTAGATCCTTCTTGGTTCAACTTCACCCTTCGCCTTTTTTCTCAGTTACTTTTTTTCTGCTCCTTGTAAACTGTTGTATTATTAAGGAAATGGTTGGAGCACTCCAAGATAGTGTTAAGCAGGGTTTAATAACTAGATGTAGGTAACAAAGTTTTGGCCACACAATGTGGCCTTTGTCTGTTTATGCTCCCCATAAAGTGGCATAATAGGTCCCTTACAGTTCAAGTATTCCTGAAAGTTCACTTGACAAAAAAAAAAAAAAAATGCAAACAAGTACACTGAATTTGTAATTATTTTCTGCATGTTTTCTTGTAACTATTTATTTAATATGCCAAAGCTGCCTTTTTATACCATTACACATTAGCAGGACTATTTACTAAAGTAAGAATTGTCGTGAATTCAAAGTGAATTTCAAAAATAAGGCCAAAATAACTGAAATGGAAAATTTGATCAAGTCATCTTTGCTTCCAGTTCAACTTTTTAGGTCTAAAATTTGAAATTCGCTTTAGTGTGTAATGGGTTAAGCCTTCCCCCAAAGCCTCTAGCGGCTGTCTCATTGACAGCTGCTAGAGGCGCTTGCGTGATTCTCACTGTGAAAATCACAGTGAGAGCATGCAAGCGTCCATAGGAAAGCGTTGATAATGCTTTCCTATTCGACCGGCTGAATGCGCGCGCAGCTCTTGCCGCGCGTGCGTATTCAGCCGACGGGGAGGAACGGAGGAGGTTCGGAGGCAGAGAGCTCCCCGCCCAGCGCTGGAAAAAGGTACGTTTTAACCCCTTTCCCCCTTCCAGAGCCGGGCGGGAGGGGGACCCTGAGGGTGGGGGCACCCTCAGGGCCCTATAGTGTCAGGAAAATGAGTATGTTTTCCTGGCACTATAGTGGTCCTTTAATATATTATATTATATATAATATTTTCATTTTTTTTAATTCAAAAACTGTCTGTTTAGGGGAAGATTGTTTATGAAAATACCTTTTTTTTCACGGCTTAAATATGCTTGGAAATTTAACATCTCTTATTATCATCTAAAATAAAAAACAAACAAAAAAAAACAGACATTCTGTTAATAGAGACAGTCCATGGAAAATGGTCACAACCATGGCGCAATCTTAGCAGAGGAAAACATTTTTTGGCAGTTTTACCGAAAAACGACTCTGAGAATGTTTTGTACATGATGAAGAACAAAATATATGATATATTGATTATTATATGTCTGACATACCTGATCTTATCCCTTGCTCTAGGGCAGTTATGTGCAAAATAAGTGTTTGACATTTTTGGGAACGTTCTTTTTGGGAACATTTAATTCTTTCTCTTAAAATTCCAAATGAATGATTTAAGTTTCTAGCCCTGCCAATATACCAAGTGGAATAGACTGTGTATATTATCAGTATGTTTTCTACCTTATTTGGAGCATACTCCCGCACAGAAAAATAACAGAGGAATTAGTAGCTTCGGATTAAAGTGTGAGCTGTGCAGATTAGCAGAATTGCTTTCCCTTTAATCCATTTTGATATATCTATCTTGGTCTATAAATAGTTAAAACAAGCAGAGTGGAACTAGGGGCACATGAGACCAAGAGCACCAAACCAATTGAAATATTTTGGGAAAGCAACAGCTAGAAACAGAGAAGACATCAGTGTGTATGTGGTGTAGGATAAATGTATAATTTGACGATAAAAATGTATGTCCACGTTTTAGTACGTTGAATAAAACACCTTTACTATGGGAATTTTTGAAAGTGCCTTTTTGCAGATGGGGAACAGATTATTAAAGGGTAAATAAAAAAAATAGAGAGGTTTCTGGAGGATTGTTGTGCAATGGAGTTCATGCACAATTTAATTCAAATGATTAAAAAGGGCAAACATGATCGTGTACAATAAGAAACAGATGCAATTTCAGAAAATCTATGCAATGATAGCATATGTTTTAAGCAAGATCAAATAATTCACATTTCAAGCCTTTGACAAGGCAAAGTAAATCTCACTGCTTTGAGTGCTGTCTCGTAGAAGCACGGTATTGACCCCTTCTCATTTTAGCATAGAATCCTTTTAAACCCTTAGACATCGAAAAAACCTTTTTACTTGTAAAAACAGAAACCTCAAATAGCACAAGTACCCATATAGATGAAACATTTTCACTACACCATCAAAAGATATTTTGTGTCTTATATTTTAATGGCTCACCTAATCCAGATGTTGGGATATCTCACATTCTGCAGTAAATGAAGTTAATCAACCACCCAACACATTTGTTTGAATACTGTCTCCATTTCATATGCATGCTTTGTTGTCTTTAACGGTAGGTCAAATCCCTAAGAGACGTCTTTCACTATATAAATCCTTGTTAAATGAATAATAATAATAATAATAATAATAATAATAAAAATCCAATTAACAGATCTACCTGTATAATTCTTCCAGTAAATCCAGAAATTTCCAGGTCTCTGTGTTTTATTTAGTTCTCATAAATATTTTATATTTAAATCTGTTTTCTATCTTCGGTCTCTCCTCCCTTCTGTCTCTCTCTATGCCAGCTCTGATAGTGTTTTAATTTGGTTGAGCACTGAGCATTGGCAGACACTCCCCCTTGTGTGTGTGTGTGTGTGTGTGTGTGTGTTCGTAAATGTCATTGTAAACGCTTGCTTGCTTTGTTAAAGAAATAATTAATTCAGCTCAGAGACTGGGGGGGATATGCTGGTTTATTACTATTACAGTCAGAGCAGAAGCTGTAGATTATCAACGACGGCTCGGAATCCTGCAGTGGTTCTGTCTAATTTAAGGTGACCTCTACTCATAACTGTCAGTTAAAATTTAAATATACGGATAGTGCAACAGGATTATATTTATTTACATATTTTTGGTATGCACGCATTGACTTGTAGATACATGTTCAAAAACCAGATTTTAGTCTACAAAGCACTATCTAAGACAATGTTGTCCTTTTAGCTATTTCTTGAATATGATTTTTCTTCATTGGAAAAACTCGTAGAAGGTAATAAAAGGTAATCCAGGTGAATCCCAGCTATGGATATTTGTTGTAGATTGTCCTCGTTTGCATTGAGAAATACACTTTAAAGTGTCAATGGTAATAAGAGTTCAAACAGAACTATTTCAGTTTTGACATGGTTAAATTCAACAATAACAGAAAAGAGCACTGAAATTTAATCTGGTTAATCTAATCCCCTGGTCCTTGTAACCAGCAGAGCATCTGCCTCTCCTTTCTCAATCCCATAAATGGTTTAGAACGTCAGGAGCCGTAGAGGTCCCAGGAAACTCAGCTGACCATTGTCACAAGTAATTAATCTAGAAAGGTTGTTTAGGGAAGTTTCCTGGATGTATGAAACAGTATTAGATGTATGCAGACACCTTTAAGGGATAAAAATGTATTAAAGGACTATTAAAGGCACCTAGATCACTTCATCTCAATGAAGGAGTTTGAGTGCAGTGCCCCTGTCACTTCAACCATGCAATGTAAAAACAGGGTTAAATCCAGGGCCTACTTTCCGCATGCCCAGGGGCCCCATGGAATTACCCATGGGCACCGGCCGACAGGGGATATCTTTTGAGAGCTGGCTCAGTTGCTGTGGACACACTCTCGGGCCGGTGGGGAGATCAAAGATTTTGGGGAGGGAGGGAGGACCCAGGGCAGCAGGAGAGGGAGGACAGGACCCGGGAGGCCGATCATTCCTCCTACGAGAATGCTCTTCTGAGCGTTGCTGCGTGTTACCATCATGCTCGAGGGAGGAGAAAAGTCAGCCTGCAGGCAGAGGGACTGCAGGCTAGAACTCTGTATTTTCCAGTGGACCACCAGGACTGACAAAATGTAAGAACAGTGGATGGGGAGGGACTTGATGCTTTTTTACTTTTAAACAAAAAAAATAAAATATATACTTTCTCCCTGATCACCACCCCCCAAGACACAGCACTCTCACCACACACAGCACCCCCCCACACACACGCACTGCACCCACACACACTGCACCCTACACACACACACAACACGCTCCCCACGCTGCACCCCTCACACTGCACCCCCACACATACTGCTCCCCTCACACACACAGCACTCCACACACACACACAGCACCTACCCCCACACTGCTCACCCCACACACTGCACCCCTCTCACACACACACACTGCATGCCCCACACACAGCACCCCTTCACTCAGCACCCCCATAAACTGCAACCCTCCACACACTGCTCCCCTCATTCACACAGCACCCCTCACATACACACAGCACCCCTCACAGAAATATGGGTGTATTCAGCGGTCACTGTGTGTGTACTCAGCAGTGTGTGCATGTATTCAGCGGTGTGTGTACTCAGCAGTCTCTCTGTGTGTACTCAGCAGTGTGTGAATGTATACAGCAGTGCATGAATTTATTCAGCAGTTTCTGTGTGTATTCAGCAGTCTCTGTGTGAATGTGTTTAGCAGTCTGTGATTGGTTTTAATGTATAGATCAGGGGTGCCAACACTTTCTAGTGTCATGATCTACTTTTAAATCACCAGCTCAATGAGATCTACCTTCAAAACAAAATCAAGTAGTGTGGCTGCCAACAGGGACTGTACAAGGATTCTTGTCTGCACAGGCGAAGATGAATTTTGCCGTCCCCAAACTTCCTCTACACCTGTATGTCTATTAACCCACTTTTGCCCATCTTACTCATCCTTTTGCCCGTTTTGTGCATCTTGACACCTTTTTATTTTACTTTTTATTCTTTGAATATTGTACCCTGTTTGTCATTCTTTTCATGCTTTTGCGTTTTTACCTCACATTTTGTGGCTTCTTAAGTCCCTTATGTCTTTGACCCCCATCTGAATGTCTTTCACTTTTGCCACCTTTGGTCTCTTACCCCCTTTTGTGTAACACTCCCCCTCTGATTTTCTTACTCATCTCTGTAGTATGTGTGTGTATATGTAAAAATCTAAATATAGGAATGGAACACACACAAACACACTCACTCACTGGCTCTTACACACACAAACACTCAGGCTTTTACACACACAGGCTCTTACACATACACACACAAACACACACACAGAGGCTCTTAGACACACACACACTCACACTGGCTCTTACACACACACTCACATACACACACACACTGGCTTTTTATACACACACACACACAATGACTCGCACACACACAAACTGGCTTTTATACACATACATATACACAATGACTTACACACACACACACACACACTAGCTCTTACACACACACACACACAAAAACTGGCTCACACACACACACACACTAGCTCTTACACACACACACACACACAAAAACTGGCTCACACACACACAATAACTTTTTCACACACACACACACACACACTCACACACATTAGCTCTTACACACACACTGGCTCACACACACACACATACACACAGGCTCTTGCAGACACACACTGGCTCTTACACACATACACTCATATATGCTTTTATACACTCACTGGCTCATATATACACACTTACTGTTTCTCATAATTGCTCCACACAAGTCCCGTGAGGTGTTGCTGCCCATCTCTCTCCCACAGCTCTCTGCCAGGATATGGCGTCATGTATTCCAGCCTTCAGCTGTCAAAAGCGATGCCACAACTGCTCCTCGCAGCTCCAATCCCCTCTGAGGCTGCACACACAACAGCCAGGTACAGGGTAAATACTCAGCATTCGGCATGGCTTCAAAGAGTTACCTGTGGAAGAGGGGTTCTCTGTGCTCCCACATCCCACCGGTTAAAAGTCAGCATCACCTTTGCGATCAGCGTATTGGGCACCCCTGGTATAGATCATACCCCTGCAGGGAAACTCTCAATTCTTTGATATTTAGATGTTACATTTTTCCACTTTGTTTATGCAGCCATAGCAACTCCTACTCTGCGTGTGACCTACACAGTCTTCCTATACACTTCCTGTAAAGAGAGATCTAATGTTTAAACTTCATTTATTGCATAGTTGGTTTAGAATGTATTATCTCATGGTCTGCTAATAGCCTGCAGTAGCCTATTAAGCCTAAAAAGACACACAAAACTGGCCAAAGAAAAAAAAAAGAAAGATTGGAAGTTCTTCAACGTGCTGCTAATCCCTAAGATTAGCATACACAGTGAGGTTTGCCCAAAATTGGAAGTAACTGAAAAGTTTTACGTCAATCCTGGAACTCCTATTCTGCTTAATGTGAATACTGAACGTGGTCTATATACAATCCTGTTCAGCAGCATTTTATAGAATGAGTAGTTCACAACTAGCAACACATTAATTCATAACAAGCTATTAATTAAACTGGTGTTTAAGCTTGCTGATTTCTTCATGAACATTATTTTCCTAGCATATTACTGTTACTACTTTTATAGTCCTCAAACTAGGACCCTAGTCTATCTGAAAATATGTATCTTTTATATTTGTATTAGTTTTGTTTATATTTTTCTACTTAGCTTATTTTATACTGAGAACCAAGGTTTATGCATACTCTATTCAGAAGGACGTTATTTTCACAGACGAGGTAGAAAAGTTAACAGAGAATTATAGTCACAGCAACATATGCCCAGGCAAGGTGATTCAGAAGTGTATACATTTTAAAGCACGGTCAAATAATCAGGATAGGGTCACGTTAAGAATTGATATCAAGATACTCCAAAAAAATAAGGACCAAGATCAGCAAAAAGAACACGACGCTGAAGTCAGCGGTAAGCAATTTACATATCTAATCGATAGTCCTGAAGGTATAAAGATGTATGGCTGTTTGATAAAACTGCTTAGGTCTGTCATTAGTTATTAAGTAACTAATGCCAGGGCTGTGCCCTAGACAAAAATAAATCAGCACGGAGCATAAAAAAATAGCACTTTAGCAGACTCAATTTATCATTATCTATAGGTTTTTATTGATAGCTGCTTAAAGTGACCTGGTCACTTTTGATACTTTTTTCCTTAAAGGTGGAATCTTTATGAAAAACATATTTAGGCATCTTTGGAAAGTTACTCCAAATTCCAACACAATTTAGAGACATCAAGCAAATGTAGAAAAGATTTTATTTTGGAACAAGCACAGTTTTAGCAAAATAAGATAGGTCAGACTTTCAATCCTCTACCTGTTGCATCTGTCCATATCCCATTAGTAACGGATGATGGGAATCAATATGTTGTATGATGAAAAATAGATGCCTATAGCATTTCATTGTACAGTGAGGGAAAAAAGTATTTGCTCCCCTTCTGATTTTGAACATTTGCCCACTGACAAAGAAATTAAATGTCTATAATTTTAATGGTAGGTGTATTTTAACAGTGAGAGACAGAATTACCCAAAAAAATCCAGAAAAATGCATGTCAAAAAAGTTATAAATTGATTTGCATGTAAATAAGTGAAATAAGTATTTGACCTCTTCGGGGTGGGTGTTGGCTGTTTCGGTGTCCCCCCACGGGCGGAAGCTGCATCCCCACACCTCCCCAGGTCGTTGAGGAGTGAGAACATTCACCCATGTGTCTCGTCCACAGGGCCTGGAGGTGATATCCTCCTGTCCTGTCCGTCTCTGTCCCATCTGGAGTGGCTGGAACAGGAGGTCTGTATCTAGTATGTCTTTGATCTTTGTGTGGACGTCGGTCCAGTACTATTTTTCTGCAAGACCACCAAATGAAGAGATCTGTGTCCACATCTTCTTCGCATCTCCAGCAGGTCTCAGGGGCCTTTAGGAAGTATACAATGTATCCTCTTCGGCATTCTGTACCATCCGGTCAATAATTTGTAATTGCGTTTCTGTTGTTTGGAGCACATTGAGCTCTGGTGGGTCAAAATGTGTCCACTGGGGGTCTGAGAGCATGAAACCAGTGGCACTTTCCCAGCACGCTATATGTTTGCGGGCTCAGGTCATGCCGAAGACTGGAGCAGCGTGTAGAGAACCAAGAAGCCCTTGTATAGGTGCGCTTGTGCCCTGCACAGTTCTTCAAACTCCGTCAGAGTCCTGTGGAATAAGTGTCGTCTATACTGGGACATGTAGTATGTCTTAACTTGGAAGTAGTGAAATCTGTCCAGACCCATCTGAATCCTGTTCTGCAGTAGGTCCAGTAACTGCTTTAGTGCATCCGATGTGCACCACTGGCTCATGTATGTCCAGTCTGATTCACCGAATACGCTGAAGTCCTTAGGTCTGAGGCCCCCCTCTACCTCAGGTTTATATATAACTAGGGTAAGCAGTCCCGGGGTTTTGGATAACATAAGTCTGGTCCTAATCGAGTACCATGCCCTCAAGGTCGCCCCTATGAACGGGTGGTTCCGGGTCCGCAGGTTCCTCAGGGGACCATGCAGCCACACTGCAGCCAGAAGCGTCCCTTCCATCTGAGTCCTTTCCATGTGTATCCAAATCTTAGTTGTCTTAGGTACATGCCATTCCACCTCCCAGAGTAGGTGTGTTGCTCTCTGGTAATTTTGTATGGAGGAAAGACCCACTCACACCTGTGCTTTCGATAGGTGCAATTAAGTTCTCCTCAGTCTCGGTGCCCTGGAATGCCAGATAAACCTGAAGATGGCTGTATCCTTGGATTGGAAGAAGGTCGTAGGCAAGCATATAAGGATCGTTTATAAAAGGTATAGAAGTCGAGGGAGGACATTCATCTTGATGGCATTCATTCTACCGAACCATGAGACACAGAGACTGAACCAGTGAGGCATGTCAAGTTTTCAGTGTGTGAAATAGTGGTGTGAAGTTGTGGGCGTATAGCTGGGACAGGTCTGCAGTGAGCCAAATACCGAGATATTTAAGTCTGGCATGGCGCCAAGTAAACACGAACTAAGTTTTAGACATGTGCAATTCATTTCGGTCCGAATGTGAATTCGGATGAATTTCAGGCAATTCGGACATTTGGGTACATCCGAATGTCCGAATAGATAAATTGCCGAATGGTTGAAGTCCCGAAATTCCGAAATTCCCGAATTTCCGAAGTGTGGAATTGCCGAAGTGCCGAAGTTCCGAAGTGCTGAAGTGCCGAAGTTGCCGAAGTTCCGAAGTGTCGAAGTGCCGAAGTTCTGAAGCACAGTATTGCCTAAGATCTAATATACTTACCCAGTGGAAGAATGAAGAATATTACACTGTATACAATTTTAAATAAAAAGTATACAAACATAGCCAGGATTCAGCTGTAAGCATTTGCAACACTTACAACAATCAAGTAACATACATTCATATAAAATGTAAGTTACTTGGCCAGTCAATGTAATGACAGGAATGAATAAGTAGATAACTCCCTAATTCCCACGGTATTAGGGAGCTATCTACTAAAAGGTTGAAAGACCTAAAGTGGACTTTCAGCCAAATTTACTAATACTAAGTAATACTGCGAGTAGGGGCATACTAATACTGCGAGTAGGGGCATGTCTATTAAATAGTGAGCAGCCTATGGCCTATTGCCCCCCCCGTCCCCCACCCCTGAACGGCGGGTGGGTGTCCTACAGTAAAATAAGGGGGGGACCTAATGTCCTCCCCCGGCCCCACGCCTGAGCGGTGGATGTGGGCCCTAAATACTAATAAGGGGGGACCTAATGTCCTCCCCCCCGGCCCCCACCCCTGAGCGGTGGGTGGGGGCCCTACAGTAAAATAAGGGGGGAGACCTAACGTCCTCCCCCTGGCCCCCACCCCTGAGCGGTGAGTGGGGCCCTAAATACTAATAGGGGGGGATCTATTGTCCTCCCCCCTGACCCCCACCCCTGAGTGGTGGGTGGGGGTCCTAAATACTAATAAGGGGGGGACCTAATGTCCTCCCCCCTTGCCCCCACCCCTGAGCGGCGGTAGGGGGCCCTAAATTGGAATAGAGGGGGACCTAATGTCCTCCCCCCTGACCCCCACCCCTGAGCGGTGGGTGGGGGCCCTAAATACTAATAAGGGGGGGACCTAATGTCCTCCCCCCAGGCCCTAAATACTAATAAGGGATGACCTAATGTTCCCCCCCGGCCCCCACCCCGAGCGGTGGGTGGGGGCCCTAAATACTAATAAGGGGGGACCTAATGTCCTCCCCCCTTGCCCCCACCCCTGAGCGGCAGGTGGGGGCCATAAATACCAATAAGGGAGGGACCTATTGTCCTTCCCCCCGGCCCCCACCCCTGAGCGGTGCATGGGGGCCATAAATACCAATAAGGGGGGGACCTATTGTCCTCCCCCCCGTCCCCCACTCCTGAGTGGCGGGTGGGGGCCCTAAAAAAAAAAATTTCAACCCCAAAAAAGGCCAAATAAAAAAATCCATAATAACGAGCCATAATAATAAAAAAATAATTAAAAAATAATCCATCTTCACCCATGGAGGGCTCCGCGCAGACTGAGTAACCAGTCAGAGAGTTATGTAAGAATTAAGTAACCAATCAGAGAGTTATGAGTCAAATTACACAGCGTGGGAAAATTCCAAATAACTTTACCACGCTGTGTAAAATGACACAGAGCACTCTGATTGGTAGATTTCATGCCAACAGGTAAATGTAATTCCCCCGCCCTGCAGAGCTCAGTCTGCGCGGAGCCCTCCATGGGTGAAGATGGATTTTTTTTTATTTTATTTTTTTAAAGTGCGTCGGTTATTATGGATTTTTTATTTGGCCTTTTTTGGAAGAAAGAAAACATTGAATGGAAAATTTTACTTTTTTTTTACAGGTACTTAGTAAAAGGTCCCCCCCTCATTATTTTTAGGGTGAGGGGGGTAGGTAGGGGTTAATTTTTTTTGGGGGGGTGACTAGGGGCTTAGGGACCCCCAGTCACCTGGGGGGGTAACATTTTTATTTAGGGCCCCCACCCGCCGCTCAGGGCTGGGGGGAGGACAATAGGTCCCCCTCTATTGGTATTTAGGGCCCCCACCTGCTGCTCAGGGGTGGGGGCCAGGGGGGAGGACATTAGGTCCCCCCTTATTCCAATTTAGGACCCCCACCCACCGCTCAGGGGTGGGAGCCAGGGGGAGGACATTAGGTCCCTCCTTATTCCAATATAGGTTCCCCCCCCTTATTCCAATTTAGGGCCCCCACCCGCCGCTCAGGGGTGGGGGCTAGGGGGGATGATATTAGGTCCCTCCCCCTTATTCCAATTTAGGGCCCCCACCCGCCGCTCAGGGGACGGGGGGGAGGACAATAGGTCCCCCCATCATTTTACTTTAGGGTCCCAACTGCCGCTCAGGGGTGGGGGCCGGGGGGGTGCAATAGGACCCTATTTTTTTTAACAGTGAGCAGCCACAGGCTGTTTAATAGACATGCCCCTACTCACGGTATAGCAAGTAGGGGCAAAATTTACTAATACTAAGTAATTTTTACTTAGTATTAGTAAATTTGGCTGAAAGACCAATTTAGGTCTTTCAGCCTTTTGGTAGATAACTCCCTAATACCGTGGGAATTAGGGAGTTATCTACTAAGCGGCTGCAAGAGAAGTCCCGAAGTGCCAAAGTCCCGAAATTCCGAAATGGCGAAATTCCGAAGTTCCGAAGTGTCGAATTTCCGAAGTGCTGAAGTTCCGAAGTTCCGAAGTGCTGAAGTTCCGAAGTTGCCGAAGTTCTGAAGTATTGAAGTGCCGAATTGCCAAAGTCCCGAATTGCGGAAGTCCTGAATTTCGGAATGCCGAACCGAACCGAACATTTTCCCCATGCACATGCCTACTGAGTTTGTAGGTGGGCGGCAGTCGCTTCCTCAATCTGGGGCGCATCTCGTGGGCAAGTTGTATAGGTCGTTGTAATAACCTTGAAAAGCTTTGATAATCTTGTCCGGCAATGGTGTTGTCGACTGGTCCTTAGTTTTCATTTGGTGATTATAGCACATGTCGCTTCTTTTGGAGTGTCCTGGCCAAGAGGCGGCCACATTTGCCAGAGTACTCGTGAAAAAAGCGATGGGATTTGTAGATAGTGTGTTGCAGTTTCTGGGACAAAATATCTTTCAGAGTCCTTTGAGTGTTCACAAGGGCCTTGTAGGAGTCATCAGACTGTGTGGATTTATTTGCTCCTTCCAGTTCCGTGATCCGCAGAGTCAGTTCAGCTATACGTCTACGCTGTTCCTTCTTCCTTTGTGTACACAGCTTAATACGCTGTCCCCGAATAACGCATTTATGCGCTTCCCAGACAGTTAAGGATGGCATGTCTGGAGATTCATTTTCTTTGAAGAAAGTGGTTAAGGCCGAGCGGAGTTCAGTCACAATGGGCGTGTCGTTAAGGACCAATTCATTCATCCTCCAATGGCAATCTCTGGGTCTGAATAAAGGGTATTTGATGCGTGTCGATATGGGGGGTGGTCGGACCAGCCCATCGGCCGGATCCCAGCTAAGACAAGCGGGGGTAAGAACTCCTGGGCTAGGTGTATATAGTCCAATTTGCTATAACGCTTGTGAACAGTGGAGAAATAGGAGTAGTTCCTATCATTGGTGTGTAGAATTCTCCAGCAGTTTATGAGACCAGATCCTCGCAATGCGTACCTCATATCCCTCAGGCAGTGGGGCAGAAAGGAGCTAACCCCTCTGGAGTTGTTGAGTCTTGGTTCCAGGGCAACGTTCAAGTTGCCGACTACCATCAGCAAGCCTTCTCGGAACAGCTCGAGTTTATTCAGCGTCCTCCTAATGAATCTAGATTGTCGAACATTAGGGACATAGATCCAGTCTTTTTTAGTAGCCACTTAATCACAAACACTGGCCAAAATTGGCGTTTTTTGCATTTTTCACACACAAACAAATACTAACGCTAACTTTGGCCAGTGTTTGTGACCAAATGGCTACTAAAAAAGACTGGACATACCCCATTTGCAATACCTTGGGTTGTCTACTATTGCAAATGGTATGCCATTATGGGTGTAAATTTCATTCCTGGGCTACTATACAGTCTCAAAGGCAACGTAACCAATCTGGCGAATTTCAATTTCAAATGTAACGTGCTATATTTGACCCTGTAACTTCCCAAAATGCCATAAAACCTGTACATAGGGGTACTGTCTTACACGTGAGACTTTACTGAATACAAATATGTGTATTTTATTGCAGTAAAAGCAAACAGTATTATGACATTGACCGTTAAAATGTCATGTAGAGCTAAAAAAATTACAAAAAATCGTATTTTCTCCCATTTTTTCATATTAAATTATGTTTCATAGCTAAATATTTGATATTAAATGAAAGCCCTGTTTCCCCTGAATAAAATGATATATAGTAAGGGTGGGTGTATTTAATATGAAAGAGGTGAATTATGGTTGGACAGACATGTAGCGCAAATGCCAGGTTTTGTTTACATTTTGTTTTGTTCACAACGTGTACATTTGGCTCCGTCCTTAAGGCGTTAAACGGCACATGTGAGCCAGAAAGCTTGCTGATTGATAGGGGATCAAATACTTATTTCACTCATTGACATGCAAATCAATTTATAACTTTTTTGACATGCATTTTAGTGGATTTTTCTTTTATTTTGTTATTCTGTCTCTCACTGTTAAAATACACCTTCCATTCAAATTATAGACTGATCATTTCTTTGTCAGTGGACAAACATTAAAAATCAGCTGGGGATCAAATACTTTTTTTCCTCACGGTACATATTTGAGAATATCTATGGAGGATCATCCATAGACCTACACTCCAGTGTCACCACTGGGGAGTCTTTGAAAAGGCTCTTCAAATGACATTGCCACTTTAACAACAAGTTTTCTTGGTAGATCAGTTGGTAAGTTCCCTGACTACAACTCCTGTTAAAAAATGCAAGGTCACAGGTTCAAGCCCTTCATCTTTCCAATAAAATGAGTACCATCAGTTGGGTAATAATAACATCTATTACTATTCAGCTGCTGGTTTGGTTAATTCTGAGAGTGTGTGCTGAAAAATGCTTTGAGTCCCACTGGGAGAAAGGCACGATATAAATACTAGTTATTATTATAATATATTATCTTGACAAAAAAAAACTATAAAAGAAATGGAAACTCCATGCATCCAGTATGTCATGTGTGATATGTAGGAAAGGTTGTGGGCAGATATGCAGAGCAAATGGCTTTTCCTTTGAACTTTCTGTCCCCCTTTCTCCCTCCTTGCCAGTTCACGTCTCTCCATCTTGTAGCATGGCTGAGCCACGGAACACGGTAGAGGAGGTTGTTCCCCTCTCCACGGTCCGATAGGAAGCAGTTCGGCGCTCTTACAGTCAGACCAGATAGAAGGAAACAAGCTCTTCTACCCCTGTCCTAAAGCGGCCGCCTGTATGACCTTATGCTAGTGCCGGCCCTAATTGTATAAATATATTCTGGGCCACTACAAACCATCTCTAACCAACATGTGGCGCAACCTGTTTTTTATCTCTACCTTCACTCCAAACAATTGTCTGGAAATCTATTAAATATATAGGACTATGCATAGAACATAAGGTCACACATTTAGACTGGAAGAAAGGAGATTTAATCTAAGGCAATGAAAAGGTTTTTTTTTTACAGTGAGAACAATAAGGATGTGGCATTCTCTGCCTGAAGAAGTGGTTCTATCAGAGTCTGTACAGATGTGGAAACAGCAACTGGATGAATACTTGCAAAAACATAAGATTATGGAATATCATCTTTAATTTGTTGGGTAATAGTTTCTTGATACAAGGAGAGATCTGACTGCTATTCTGGAGTAAAGTATGTCATGTAGTAGGTGGTGGCATAGGGAGGTTTCAGACATCTTTTAAAGTAACACGGAGCTATCATTGACATTGGCCAGCCACCATATAGTTAACCCTCTCATTGCTGAGGAATATGTAACAATTTGCCCACTGGTTGCTAAAGCTGACAGCAAGCTAATAGTTTGTTTTTTTAAAAACATTCAGGTCCAAATTTTATCCATTCAGCAGCTGAAACTGGACCTAATTCAGGCTCATTTGGAGTCTGAATTGCAAACAGCATGAACAATGTCCAGATTTGGCATTCCAAATACATTTTTGTAAATAGACTTTTTTGAACAAGCAAGCAATAATCATAATATATTATCTTTTAATACTCTCACATTGTACATATACATGTATTTTGCTTTGGTTGTACAGTTATGTGTGTTCTCAACAGTTATGTGTGTTCTAAGAAATCTCTAAGAAATCTTCCGGAAATAAGCTAAATGTTAAAAAGTGCTATTTAAAGTTTACTTTTATTTAAGGTGTTAATAGGAATTGAACAAAAAACAACATATGGTTAACAATGTCGAGACATAAATAAGTCATAAATCTGTTTTTTAGAAAATTTAGTGACCTACAATTATTTAAATCCATGTCCAGCTAACCAGGGGCAGATCCAGAACCTAATCTCGGGAGGGCTGTAGTGGGTTAATAGGGGCTGAAATGGGGAAACAACGGCAGTAATTGAGGAGTTAATGGCTAGGAGCTCTATTGTGGGGCAGGGGCTGAAGTGGGGAGATAGCGGCTGTAGTGGGGGATAGGGCCTGCATTGTGGGTAAGAACTGTTGTAGAAGGGTTAGGGACTGTAAATTGGGGGTTAGAAAATGGAGTAGGGGGATAGGGGCTATAGTGGGGGAATGGATGCAATCAGGGATATGGGCAGCAATTGGTGAGAGGGGCTGTAGTGGGGGGTAGCAACTGTAGTCAGGGAATGGGGCTGTAGTAGGGGAGTTAGGGGCTGTAGTGGGGTGATAGGGGCTGAAGTTGGGATGAATGAGGCTGTAGTGTGGGGGATATGGTCTGCATATAGGAGGTAGGGACTGTAGTGTGGGATAGGGGCTGTAGTGAGGAGTAAGGGACTGTAGTAGAAGGGTTAGGGATGGTAGAATGGGTGTTAGGGGCTTTAGTGTGGGAATGGAACTGTAGTGGGGGAATAGGAGCCACATTAGAGAGTTAGGGACTGTAGTGGGGGATAGGAGCTACATTTAGAAGGTAGGCACTGTAGTGGAGGATAGAAGATACATTTGGAGAGTAGGGAATGTAATTGGGGGTAGGGGCTGCTGTAGGGGGTAGAAGCAGCAGTTTGAAGTGCAGCACGATGAGAGGGCTTCCGATGGCCCTGCTTTGCTGCTGCCCCGGGCCGGCCTTTGGGGTGTGCAAGCTGTGAGGCATGGAGGTTAGGGGCTGTAGTGGGGGTTTAGGGGTGTAGTAAGGAGTAAGGGGCTTTAGTAGGAGTGTTAGGGGCTGTAGTGGGGGTTAGGAGTGTAGTAAAGAGTAAGGGGGCTTTTGTAGGGGAGGTTAGGGGCTCTAGTGGATGGTAATGGGTGTATTAGGGCATAGGGGCTGCACTTGGGGGGCTGTTCCCTGTTTCTCCAGTGGGAGATGTGCTGCTTTGTCTGCAGTGGGTGCAGACAGTTCCTTCCAGCAGCTGCCGAGGAAAGGATCAGTGCAAAGGGAGGGCCTAAACAGGGGGCGGATCCTATTGCAAGGAGGCGGAGACTGGCGGAGACTACCTATGTGTTTCTATCTACAAGTGCCATAGATAGTACGGCAGCAACGAAGCAGGGCCATCGGAAGCCCTCTCATCATGCTGCACTTCAATCTTGGGGCAATTGCCCCCCCACCCCCCCCGGATACACCACTGCAGCTAACAGGATCAATCGACAACTGGAAACAAAACATCGTGTTCTTGGCCTGATGTACAAAATGATTAAACAAAGGGCTCATTGCACTCAACCTAACATGCTTAAATGGGGTGCTGCTGGGGGGGCCCAAATACATACAGTAAAAAATGAGAAACCAGCGCACTCCCTATCTACTGAACAGCTACTTTTGTGCTGACAGATTTTGCTAGTTTTAATAAAAACACCTAATCTAGGCAAAAAAACAATAGGGATTTAGTTACATTATATGATCATACATTGCATAAACCTGCCACAACGTCAATGTACTCCATATTCTATTGACGTTGTGGTACCCCATTTAAGCATGTTAAGTTGAGTTCAATGAAACCCTTGTTTTTTTCATATGTATATATATAGCAGTCTAGCCAGCTCCCTGGTTCTGCACCCGTCCCTGTCACAGGTGCCTCATGCCAGGATCCTATTTGGCCTTGTACTGCATAGAACTCAAGGGGATTTTCCCAAGTGAGTAGCTCATTTAGTAGACAGTTGGTTGTTAGAGTAGGACCTGACGAATATGGGGTATATTGACGTTGTAGCAGGCTTATGCAATAAATGATCATATAATGTAACTAAATCCCCATAGTTTTTTGCCTAGATTAGGTGTTTTTAATAAAACTAGCAAAATCTGTCAGCACAAAAGTAACTGTTTAGTAGATAGGGAGTGCGCTGGTTTCTCATTTTTTACTGTACAAAATGATTTATTCTTCCAAATGAGGTTTAGTACTTATTTTTTAGAAAAAGAAAAAAAGAACATATTTTAAAAAAAAATGTAGTGTCCTAAACGTGGTAAAAACTGTTTCCGAGTCTGTATATTACACATCAGTCAGTCTATTTAATCATGGCTTGCAGTGAAGGGGTTAAAAACTGTCTTACAAAATGGTCTATTGTCCTTGTATAATGGGAGCTTCAGTATCAGCTGGAGAAGGCATTGATGCCTGACAATGTGTTTGGTCACTTTTTTACTTGGTACTGAAGACTTTCACAATGCAAGCCTTCCGCATCACTTCTGTGATTAATACTAAACTCTCGATCATGTTTTTGATGTTACCAGCACTGACAGCACCTGCTCCGGAGTTCTCAGGTGAGCAATTTTATTCAAACAGTATTATTGTTGCTGTTGTTTTTTAAACATTAAGAACTTGAAAAAAATAACAACTAGACCAAAAATATATTATGTAAGATGAGCATTTCATGGGTAACTGAATAGAAAATTTCCCATAGATATCAAGTGTAACTGTCACTTCCCAGGAATTGTAATATTACGCTTACTTATTCCTGTATTTAACAAGTAAGTATTTATGAAGTATGAAAAATAAAACTAACGGTACAAATCCCTTTCAGATACTTATAAGTTCTGTCCTTTAGTACCTAACAATCAGCATAGAAAAAGCATACAAGGATTAGGAGAAATTAAACAAAGTTTCTATATATCCTCTTCATTTGCAGTGTTTACCCTGGCTTTGCCTTGTCTCAACTGGATTGTGAAGTAATTTGTTAAATCATTAAATACATTTCATGAAAAAGTTATAGGGGATTTCAATTTTTTTTAACTCATGCAATGATGAAAGTGTTCCACTTTAGAACTTATCTGAAAGAATACAAATACCATAACATGCTATAAAGGTTACTTCATTTCATGTTATAGTTCACAGTTAACACAACGTCAAAGCCACACTGCAATGTACTATTTTTCGTTTCAGTAGTGAAGAATGGTATACGTTGAGTAAATGTTTGTGTACACATTCCCCTGGCCCCCACCCATGAGCGGTGGTGGGGGCCCTAAATTCGAATAAGGGGGGGCAATAGGTCCCCCCTTTAGATTAAAAGCACCCACTCGCACATCACGAGTGGGGGCTAGGGAGGGGGGCCCTGGTTTAAAAAAAAAAACATTTTAACAGTGAGCAGCCACAGGATGCTCACTGTTTAATATACATGCCCCTACTAGCTTATATAGAGGCTGGGTCATATGCTGCACTGGCCAATCACAGCCATGCCATTAGTAGGCATGGCTGTGATTACTTCTAAGGGCACACGAGTCAAACGCTTGTTGATTGGCTGCCCTGCAGCTTTTCAAAATGCGCCATTCAATCGCCGAACACCGAACTCGAACCCGAACTGTTACTGACATGTCCGGGCTTGGGTTCGGGGTCAAAAAATCGTAATGTTCGGTAAAGTTCGGGTTCGCTCAACTCTAGTTTCATCTTTTGCTACACTATAGGGAAAAACCCGTACCTTCCAACAATTCAATAGCTCAAAGATGGACTGGGAGGCTTTCAGAGTGTGATTTATAGGCATTGCATTACCAAGAATATTTCACATTTTTTGTGATTTCTTGAAAGCAATGTCATAAGGTAATTTGTTAATTGGGTAAGTCATGCAGACAATCACAAGGAAAAAAACATAGAAAACATTTATAATATTCTTGTTCTAACTAGTTTTGCCGGCTTGAAGTTACAAATCCAGGAAAAAGTAAAACAAATAAATATAAAACATAAAACAAAAAGTAACAGCAAAACAGGAAGTCACAGAAAAAAGTAGGCCTAGCCCTACAATTATCTTTATCTTTAATTTGTGTGGTTAACACTACCCTTAACTGTAACCCCTAAACTGAAAGCTCCCCCAACTTCTAACCCTAAGCAATTAGCTCTGCTAGATTCAGTATTGATATCAGAAGATGGATTTCCTATGTACAAGAGTAGAGAGCAATATGTGACAACACTAAAAATACTGAATATACATGTAGTGGCACAATGTTATGTGAGGTGTGTTCATTCTTTACGTTTCATGATTTGTCTCTAAATGACGGATTTATGTTTGTTTCATTACACAAATGTGAAACATTATGTTGTCTGTATGTAAAAGTCATGCATTGTCAGTTAATACATATTTTAAATTGTTTAATTGTTTGTTCATGGTCTGTAAATAAAATACTTTTTTGGTTACTTTTTTCTTAGGCAAAGTTGTGGGTTTTTTCCATTCACCATCGAAACAGTATAACTGCTGAGTTAAAGGATCACTTTAGTGCCAGGAAAACAAACTCGTTTTCCTGGCACTATAGGGTCTTTAGGTCCCCCCCACCCTCTGGGTCCCACTCCCGCTGGGCTGAAGGAGGAGGAAGGGGTTAAATTCTTACCTTTCTCCAGCGCCAGGCTCCCTTGGCGCTGGGGACTCTCCTCCCTCTTCCGACATCATCCGCCGAATGCGCATGCGCGGCATCCGCGCGCATTCAATCAGTCTACAGGAAAGCATTTCTCAATGCTTTCCTAAGGACGTTGGCGTCTTCTAACTGTGAAAATCACAGTGAGAAGCGCGGAAGCACCTCTAGCAGCTGTCAATGAGACAGCCACTAGAGGCTGAATTAACGCTAGTGTAAACATAGCAGTTTCTCTGAAACTGCTATGTTTACAGCTGCAGGGTTAACCCTAGATGGGCTTGGCACCCAGACCACTTAATTGAGCTGAAGTGGTCTGGGTGCCTATAGTGGTCCTTTAATGCCAAAATAGCACAACTGATAAAAGAATAGACTTTTTCAAATTTTTCAGATTCAGCTATTTTGCCTATTTTGAAATTAACTTGGAATGCCAAGCAGTTTTCCTGTAAGTGAATTACTCTATAATTGTCTGTTTAGAATTTTGAGGAACTCCCTGATGTACCTATATAATGCATGTCCTTGCTAGGGAAAGACAGGTAAGTCCTGATTCTCTGTGTGGATTCATGTTATACAGCACAATTAAATAGGAAAATATAGTCCTAAACTTAACTTTCTAAATAACAATCAATTGTAAGATTAGTCAATGTTTGAAACACTGAAATAATGTTATGTAAATGACATTTTAATTGCATTGAGGTCTGATTATTCAGAATTCAATAATCAGAAACAGATGCTAATTTATTATGTTATTGTCCTAAGAGACAAACAGTTATTAGATGTAATGTGGGTATTTTCATTGCTCTTGAATTTTATTATTTTTCTCTTTTGTTACAAAACATTAACCCTTTCCCAATGTTAAGGCTTGCAATGCCATCCTAGAAAAGGAGGGCTGTAACGTCGTTAGGATGGCATAGAACACACTAATGAACGGCCCTCCCTTCAATTAGCATACTTAACATGCCTAACAACAGAGGCAGTTCCCTTGCAGCCAATCTCGATGATCAAAGTCATATGATAGTGATGACACCACGATCACATGACTCGAATTCGCTGGATTGCAAGGTTGACTGCAGTGGGACTACCTTGGTTGTCAAGCAGATCCCCATCATATAATTTTAACATATAATTAGTCAAATAACTTAACTATGTATAATACAAATACAAATATGCACTTATAAAGAATATATATATATATATATATATATTTGTGTACGGGGTAATTCGAGGACGTACAACTAAAAGTATGTAGTTCTATAAGGACCAAAGTCGGTTGAGGTGTGCCGAAACCGACGAGAGGTCAGGCCTGCAAAAGAGGGCCCACCTGGTATATAATTGAAAATAACAAAGGGTTAGGTGGGAGGGGAACTTCCAGACGGCAACGATAGGTAAGCTGGGGTTACTGGGGATTTAAATAGGAAAATAACCCCTCCCACAAATTCAGGAATACGCCTTCCACTTGCGTACGGGGTAATTAGAGGACGTACAACTAAAAGTATGTAGTTCTATAAGGACCAAAGGCGGTTGAGGTGTGCCGAAACCGACGAGAGGTCAGGCCTGCAAAAGAGGGCAAAAATAGAAGACAAGATTAATTCACAGATTAGCAATCATTTAGTCACATTATCGACAAGAGAGTCTGATTTCTATCCTTGGTTAGGAATGTTCCCATTGTAAACCAACTTACCATATTTCTACTTATGTGTGTCGTAACACGTCCATTAGAGGCTGCTGTTGTATTGACATGGAATGAGATGCCCGAGTAGGAAGAAGGATTAAGGCCTGGGCGGAGTAATTAAAGTAACAAATATCACAGTTATTAAAGATGGTTAGGTTTAGTTAGGGGCCTGGCTAACCTGGTCTTTGATTACGAGTACAAATTTTGAACCGGGCACAATTTAAAACGCCCAACTGATATGTTTTGGTATGTGGAGTAGATAGATAATGTAACGATTGTTGATTCCTGAATTCTTTACGCGTAGGTGAAGCCTCAATAAATCGTAGAACACCAAGTGAACTGCTGACTTAAATTAGTAGGGTTATTACAGGGAGGCTTAATGGTTAATTCGAAAACTCCCCCTAAGATTTACTGTTGATAGGGAGTGAATTGAATGATTTGTGGAGTTTTGATCTCAGGCACTAGTCGGCACCTTACTGAATAATAAAAGAAAATGGGAGCCGTTGGGTATATGGTCTACACGTAATGTTAAATTCCTGTAGGTATAGTTTTAATTGTATTGTAGGCTAGTTTCAAAGAGATGTGGCAAAAATTGTGCAAGTAGCCATTTATAATTGGAACGCATTTATTATCTTGAATCATACACAATACTTACCCATATCGTAAGCTTTAGAGTAAGTTTTGCTTAGTGTTAGTAGACGAATCTACCTGCTTAAAACTCTAACTTAAGGCATGATTAGACCTTATTGAACTGCAGAGGATCTCTGGATTGAATGTTCTTTAAGCTCAACAGTTACGTTTAAGCAAGACCTGACCTCAGGACTTTAGGAGTGGCCAGGGCGGGGGATACTGCGGGGGACCCTTGGCAGGCTTGTTTCTTCTGGATGAGCGTTAACGCAACCTTATATGTGTGAATAACTGGTAGAACCACGGAGAAAAGGGACTGAAAAAGGTATATGACAAACTATCTGACGTGATGCGAACCGATGAGCAAACGAAATAGCGTGACTAACAGTAGGGAAAATGTGCTCTTAAGAGAGGAACCTGAAAAGGAGCTTTGATTGTGGTTTAAGCTTAAAGATAATATGTCGTATAACAACTACCCTATAATCGTTTACTTGATAGGCTTGAGATCGTAATTATCTGTATTATAAGATGCCTATAGGTGTAATTTCTTAGACAGAAACAGATAGCATGACCGAAAGTTAGTCCTGATGGACTTCTTGAACATAAATAACATAGTAAGATGTATATAATATTAAATAGCGTAACAAATGATTGAATGCGCATGGAGAACCTTGTGACTGTCAAGCGTGCAGAGACAAGTCCCCATTAGCTGTTAAGGATTTGAAATGTATTCATTTGTTTGTAATGAAGGCCGAGTGATGCCTCGATGTATGATATGAAACAAGTGGGAATTCTGATTTACCCTTTCTTTATTAGATTGCTAATGCTTTAACCTGCATTGCTTTGTATAATTGACGTAGACGAGATAATTAGGCGACAGTATGCGTCAACGTATGGTAATTTAGAACTCAATGTACTGAAATGCCCCTAATGGGCTGCCAAGTAATAAACAGTAAATCTGTAATGAATAAATCTGGAAGCATTATATTTGCATAAGCGTATTGAAGACCTGACGATGGCCCGATACAAGGCCTAAATATGTACAACGTGTAAACGTAAAAGACAGCGTGTGGCCAATATACGTATTTAACGGAAAATATATGTAAGAAACAAGATGCCTGAAACAATTGTAGGAGGAAACCGCTGATCTTGGTTTCTACTACATTGATATGGGCACCTAGTGTATGTGTTATAAAAGGATCACAAGTGAGTGACAAGTTGGGGAAATATGTATATTTGGTATCATCCTTGTACTGCTATCTAATTATGTAGTAGACCCTTAGTCCGTAAGTGATTGACGTATTAAAAGCATGGATTAGCCTTGTATGATAGTTCTGACATACTGTTTGTATTACTATAAGGATGTATAAACTCACCATCGAAACTAAAGTTATAACGAGGCGGGAAATAATCCGCTAGGGTACATGATATGATTGTCAGATATGAACATAGTGGGTATGCATGATGGGGTCTACAGGTGCGCCCCCCCCCCAAGAACTACGTGTGTGTGTGTTTGCTGGCTGACTAGCTAGTGCCGCAATGCAGCGAAACGATTACTCTAGGTTGGTGACAGGTGAGGCCCTGCTAATTGCCAAGTGGCTTGAGAGGCTCTATCTATGCGTTGGCGCGAGGGGATAGCGTGGCCACTGAATGTTGTGGCGGGGTGTCGGCCTCTCGGTGACAGTTAAACATGAGACAGAATGGGAGTGACAGGTGAGGCCCTCTCTATGCCACAATGCGAGGCGACTAACTATGATTTGGCCCGAGGGGCGTAGTACCTCCGAGTATGAGGATGGGTGTTGGCCTCGCGGGACCACTTAACCTAAGGCGAAGAAGCCAGGGGGAATGATAACTAGTGGACACCTAGGAACCTGACAGCCAGCCATTGCTACTTAAGAGGGAAGGTTAGTTCGTGAGAGAGAGGACATACCATGGGATGAAACATGAGTGATAATGAAGTAGAATTGTAAGGCTGACCGTAACTGGAGTGCCCTGTGAGCGTGTCGGGTCCAGATGGTCAGTATGTATGAACTACAATGCGTGTATGTATGTATGGCCCTCGGGGCTCGTACGTTTTTTGTTTTGTTTTGTTTTTTCTTCTTCTTCTTCTTCTTCTCACCTCTACCACACTACTTTAGTCATGAATAGTATCCAATTAGCGGAATTTGGAAGCAGTGCAACGATTACAACCGTAATTTAAGTGGTACTCGTTGGAGATAATGTGCGGGTAATTTGATTTGTATCCTTACTTAACCCTTTCAACACACTTGTGAGATTTTGCAGATCAGGAATAGTTAAACTATCTAGCTGGACATGTGTTTCTTTGTACTTGTTTTTTTTTTTTTTTATAAGATAAAAATTTTAACCGGAGTATCAGGCAATTCAGGTCTGAGATAGGTAAGTTAGTCATGTTGATGCTTGGTTATGCAAGTGCGAGAAAGGTAAAGTATGGAGCAAACTGTGGGGATAACATAGATTAGTTCAGGTTGGGTACAGAGTAATAGATATTGACTTGCATGGCCATCCTTCAGTGTAGACTAAAGTTAAATATGGTAACTAGCATGTTGTTAGAGTATTTTGAGCGTAGTGCATGAACATAGAATGTGCATTGAGAAGAAAGCCGCTTAGGTGATCTTATGCAATGTTGGTAATGGTGGGAACCCCGGGGTTGCCTCAACATTGTGTGGGGCGTACTCGGTAGAGGCTCACTGCCAGAAAATCAACCATAATGACTGTCCCACAGTTTTAGGGTTTGTGTGAGTGAATGCATGCTGATCGTCAGCGAGTTTGTACAGTGGTTGGAGAAATGTCGATCTGAGTATAACACCGTTTCTAGTTTAGAATAGGTTGAGAAACTACCAGTACCATTATCCCTATCATGGGACTTCTACGTGTAGTGAGAGCATAAGAATTACATTAACAGACATGATATTACAGGGGCTATTATAGGGTGATACAGATTGTAAGGTATCGGCATGGGTTTAAGTTCACTTCCAAGAAAGACTGCCACATTGTTAAAGTGGGTGAACATAGTCACTCAGGTTAGACTTATGTAAAACGTATCTTTTCTACAAAGAACTGTTTTTTTTTTATATATATATTTTACACATCCTGTATTAAATAATAAAAGCATTCATTGCTTTGTCTTAAAGGAGCAGTATATTCCGGTTTAAACTGCTGCCACTTTTCTACCAGTGCCCAGCGCAGTGTGTGGAAGGTGAGCAAAGTTACGGCTCTCCGCTGCTGGAACTCTAGTGTCCCGGTAACGTCCCTGCCAGCCCGTGCCCTGCCGGCTCGGTGTGTCCGCCGGTGTGCGGCTGGTAGGGGTCAGCAGGGAGGCAGATACTGGGGCTAAGCCCAGAGTTTTTTTTTTTTTAGCGAGGAATTTTTATTATGTTACAATACTTTTGGACAGCCTGTACTGGCAATCTGCCTAGCATCCTGCCTAGCATCCTTTTAACACCTGCATGGATTGGCTTTGGAAGTTAAACATTATGCAGCTCAGAACGTTACAGACGAATGATAAATAACTTGTTTCTTGTTTTCCTGGCCTAATTTTCTTGCTTGCAAGAAAGGTCCTGTGCAAATGTGTTTAAAGGAGAAGGTGCATATCAATATGTATAATGTGTCTTGAGAATATTGGTATAAATGTACTTACTACAAGAAAAGCATCAGCTTTACTTTACTTGGCTCCTGTAACAACAGTAATATTAGAAGAATGATCTAGACTTTTTTTTTTTTTTTTACTGAAATTAAAGACGAATATACACAGCCTCAGTCCCTGAAAGTATAAATTATATTAAATAGTATACTTCCATGAGTAAGACAACAGAAAATGTGTGCATTGGGATGATACCATTGCATGGTGTCTCACTTCTTATTAAGAGATATATTATACTGATAAGCAAGGGGAATTTCAGAAAAGATACAAAGTAGAGTATGAGAAGTTAGAGCATTGTAATGAATGTTGGCAGAAACAAGTCTGAAATGTGTGTGTGAGTTTAGAGTATGATTCTGAGCTGAAGGCCAATTGCCTGGGTTGCGGTCTTATACGTGAGCTTGTATATACGGTTAAAGAAAAAGTCAAACGGTGGGAATAGCCCGAACGCGGCTATTCTCGACAGTTACCTGGTGTTCGTTACTTTGTGCGCGTCTGTGCGAACAGAGGTTGGCGGGAATTATATATTAGGAGCCTGCCTGACACCCCATGCAGAAAGTCCAAAGAAAGGTATATAATAAGTGTGGATACACCTAATATGAAAGAGGTAAATTATGGTTGAACAGATCAAGATTTTGTTTTTGCTCAGAACTTGTACAATTGCCTCTATCCTGAAGGGGTTAATATCTGTGATATGATATTAAATTAGTTGGGCTACAGGAAGACAATACTTGCCACCAGTAGCAAGCACTATGGTGGAAAATAATTAATTTGTGTAGTTGAATGGAGACATCATCCAACTACTTCTTTCCCTCTACGTAATTTAAAAACGTCTCATAATGTCCTCTTGTTTAGGGTTTGATTTGTTTCACGGAGGCTTTGAGGTTATCGCATATATAATGTGCTGTTCTTGTAATTTATATTCCATCATATAATGCAATGCAGGCAATGTCCGTTACATATAGAAATATCCAGTTCACATTCTATAACACTTTTGTAAAATTCACCATCTCAAATACATAGATATAAATAAAAATATTTAGACCTCAAGTTAAATAAAATAAGATATGTGCGTTCGTCTTCAAAGCACTGCAAAATTATAAAATATTCTTATTTTCGGTCATTTAGTCTGAGAAAGAATACAAATTCACTATATACCAACTGACTCAATGGCTCACTGACAGATATTCGGTTAATTCTTGTTCATTTTCTAACTGCAGGCTCAATGCCACAGCCAATGGCAGTGTCTGGTGAGCATCGTTGTGGCCCCAAACCCTGACTAATCATCACGCAGGGCTATTTGGTATTTATTGAGTGTTTTATCAGCCAATCAATGTTAGGTTCCTGCAAAATTAGATGAATAGGAAACTTTAAAGTGAACGTGTCATGATAGATATAAATTTGCAGGTTTCTAACCATCTGGCTTGACTCATGTTATACAATTAAGTAATTCTTCAATTAATACTGTTAAAAGTTCATATTTTAATTTATTTCCATGACCCCTGTCTCCTGCTAAGAGCATCAATCATGTTTCAGTGGGTGTTACACTTTCTGTAAATGTAAATCTGTTTGGGAAGCACAGACCTGATTACCATAACACGTAAAAAAAAATCCCCAACATTTTATGTTGGCTTTATGGTATGAAAATAAAATGTATCTATTCTTTCTATTGATTCACAGATTGCCTGTCTATATCTGTTTTAGATCTTTCCCTGGGGTGTCTTCTAATTTTTGTGAAAATTGTGTGCCCTCTGCCTGAAGATAATTGGGTTATTCCTTAACTTATCTCAATATCTCCCAGGCAGAGAGAGGGAGTGTGTTACTGTAAACCTGTACTCTGATTGGTTATTTATTTTGTGTACTGTGGGAGGTCCTCTTGCAGGAGGATTCACATAAAAGCCTGTGTGGCATCAATAAAAGTTATTCTTGTTACACCCTTCATGAAGTCTAGACTCATGCTTGGGGGATATTCTACTTGCTGGGGAGAATCGTCTTGGAAGCTGCATTCATCTACACTATTCCTCTACACCCTACTGCAGTTATAATCACTTATGCTCAGCTACTGGGAGAGGAATAGGAGACCGCAGTACCATAACCACTGCAGGTCTTAACAAATGGTAAGCTCCGTGTGACAGTTCCGCTTTAATAAAGCAATTACCAGTAGCACCACAAGATTTCAGACAAGTATGTTTTTTAAGAAGAGAAACTGGTTCCTTAAAAGATGATAACAACAGGCTACAGGCAATGGAATCCACCTCTGCAGCTGCAGCCAGCAACACAATGGATCAGCAGACTCTGGCAGTGACATCCTTAGAAAGAAATGTCTGGCCTACCACCTAGTAAGACAATGCCTGTATTATATTCTTGACATCGAAGGCAGAGAAAAACAAGAGTGTCAGTGTATTCTGTTAGTAAACAGTCAAAGAAAAACAAGTCCGGCCCTGGATAATTTAGGTGTAGACTGTTTACTGAAGCAACTGCAGTACACTCACAAGTACATGGAACATTGCCACCAGCAAAGTGCACCAAAAGACAGCAGCAGCCCTATGTTGCCCAGTAGTAATACTGCTACTACAACTACTTCACACGTTCAGGGAAGGAAGGGTCAGTAAACAGCACTGGCGTCACCACTATCACCTGCAGATGTAACCTTTTCACCCTCCACTGAAAGAGTGTCAGAGGAAATTATAACAAGCTTGGAGCGTCAGGAGGACTTAGATTATAATACAAAGGAAGAAGAGGACGTTCAGCAGGAGCCTGAAAAACATAAAGAAAAGGGTGGTGGTAGTAGTGGTAGCACTACTAGTTTGACAGAGGCAGCATTTACATCCCACCTAGTACATCCCGCCCTGTAACCACCAGTGCCATAGTCACCACTAGTAGTACTGCTCCAGCTTCAATGGAGCAGGAGCAGAGCAGTAGTAGATCCCCATTTCACGTCAAGCAGAAGCAGGTCTACAGAGCAGGGAAACAGTATGAGACCACACATCATAAGGCTGAGGGAGAGTTGAGCAGCAGCTGTACTCTCTGCTAGTGCCTAAAGTGAGGAAGAAGGTCAGCAGAGATGGGAGACAAAAAAAGACAATGACATCAGCCGACCCTTGAAGAATTTGTCACATGTACATGTATTTTGCCAAAACAGCTGTCAAATAAGGTGACAAGATGGATAATCCAGATTGTTGCTGCTGGAGGAGCTAATTTAGCAAAAAGTAGAAGGGGATCTTTTCAAACAAGAGATACAGACGTAACATCCTAATAACCTCCTTCCTTCCTAAACAACATTTAGCAGGAAAGAAGGACCCTTTCTGTACCGCTCATGTGTATCACTTTTAAAGGAGAAGCTGAATAAGTCAGGCAGACTGAGTTTTCACTCAATCACAAACATATGGAGTGCCCCCCCCCTCCATTTGACTCATTCCCTTTTTCACCCAGTCACTCCATGTGTCTCATTCCCTCCCCCTCCATTCCCTCCAAGTGTCTCATTATTATTATTATTGGTATTTATATAGCGCCAACTCATTCTGCAGTGCTTTACAATATTATGATGGGGGGAATTTACAATACATGAGACAATTACACAGGAATGGAATGGTCTACCGGGGAATAACAGTAAGACTTGGTCCAGCTACTGCTGTAGGAGTGGAAGGAGACATTCCCATCGATCCCGGGTATACAACTCTAACAGTGCATGAGGTAGAAACATGAACAGGCACACCAGATACAACCCTTTTAACATATCTAGATGCAGTTATGGAAGGAATGTGGCAGGAAATTAGGCAGATGCTGGCCCTTGGAGTTATCAAACCATCTAATAGTCCGTGAGCCTCTCCTGTGGTGCTTGTCCCAAAGCAGGTTGGGACCACTTATTTTTGTGTTGACTATCAGACACTAAATAACAAGCTCCGGGTGGACGAACTCGATCGCATGTCTAGGGGGACCTATCTGACTACCACTGATTTCTGCAAGGGTTATTGGCAGATGTCTTTCACCCCGAAGCTGTACCAAAATTGGTATTCATTCTCTGCAGAACATATCAGTTTCAGGTGATGTGATTTGGCCTGAAGAATGCCCTTGCTACATTTTAAAGGAAAGTCAACCACCTCCTAGACAGCCTTCAGGATTATGCCTGTGCATACCTGGAAGACATTGTGGTCTCTTGCATGGTGGGGACATACTTGATAGGATAAAGTGAGGTGGGCTGACTCTGAAGCCAGACAAATGCTATCTAAGGATGGCTGAGGCCCAGCATCTAGGGTCAGAGAATGTTTAAACCAAAAGGAATCAGGTCTGGACTCCAAGCATACATAGAAAAAAAGGGAATTTAGGGCACACCCGTAACATGCAGTGATGCTGCCTTAGAGACCAAAATGTATAGAAAATACAAATTAGGGACCTGCGCACACACAAAAATACAGCTAAAATCACCTATTTCAGTATATATATATATATATATATATATATATATATATATATATATAGGGATTCAGTTCCACCATATGGCTATATCGTGTTAAACCCACCACTATGCCACAATATCCCAATATTGTCACAGTACAGAGTATTTATTATTATTAGTATTGCCATTTATATAGCGCCAACAGATTCCATAGTGCTTTACAATATTATTAGAGGGGGGATTTAACTATAAATAGGACAATTACAAGAAAACATACAGAAACGATAGCTTGACGAGGGTCCTGCACAAACGAGGTGGGGTATGGAGGTGGACAGGAAATAGCAATCAAATGAGGTGGGAGTGAAACAGAGCTGGAGGAGAGAGTAGAGTACTTCCCTTTAGGAAAGAGCAAGAGACAGGTATGTGAGGTTGAGGTTACTCTGGGAGGCCATAAGCTTTCCTAAAGAAATGGGTTTTAAGGCACTTCTTAAACGATTGAAGACTAGGGAGAGTCTGATGGTGGTAGGCAGGCTATGCCAAAGGAAGGGGGCCCCCCACGATAAGTCCTGCAAGAGCTAGTTGGCCGTACGGGTACGAGCAGCGGACAGGAGAAAGTCACGGGCAGAGCGGAGAGACCGAAAAGGGGAATACCTAGGAATCTGTGATGAGATATAAGTTGGGGCTAGAATTGTTCAGTGCTTTCTAGGTATGCGTTAGCACTTTAAATTGACTCCTATAGTATACAGGAAGCCAATGTAAGGACTGACAGAGGGGTGAGGTGTGAGAGGACCGACTAGAGAGGAAAATCAGTCTGGCGGCAGCATTCATTACAGACTGTAGCTGGGTAATACGGCTATTGGGAAGACCAGTTAGGAGAAAGTTACAATAATCCATGCGAGAGATTACTAGAGCATGGACAAGCTCTTTAGTAGTATCTTGTGTACTGTGCAGAGCTGTAGACTATGTGGTAGAGGTCTCTTGAGCTACAGCATTTGAAGTGTCAGAGCATTGCCTTGGTAACCCATGACAACTCTCTGTTATAGTCCTTACTGCTGTTAATGGGGTAAAATCTGAAAAGTCTGTTCTTGCTTTCTTTTACATGCAACTCCTATCCGTTGACTGAATGTGCTGAAGGATTACTTCAAGCACCATTACCACTTCAGCGGTTTGAGCAGCATTTCAGGGAACAAATCATTATATTCCAATTGCAAGCACAGCAGTAGGTTTCTTAATAGGAATCTAGTAAGAATAGCATATGGTCCCTTTATTAGTGTTAGGGGGATTCTGCTAACAGTGAAAGCTTACATGATGTGAACTACATGGCGTGAATTCATGATCCAATTTCAAGAATGATCACTTGAATAAAAACACGTTTGGTTAAATTATGTATCTTAAATTAATTTCTTAACTGCATGTTATTATATGTAATTAGCTCCTGTAAGATGTGTGAATTTTAGTTGATATTAATTACATCTGAAATATCTTCCATGCTCTCTTAGGCAATTGTATAAAAAAAAGAGTGTAGAGTAGCAGCTTCTATTTAGCTGAACATACTATTTAACTTTGCCATACCTACATAATACTGATCAATAATTATTATTATTTATTTTATTTTTTTTTTAATTTAGATTACCTCCAGAAAGTCCTGAAAAGTCACACATCTCACGCCTGCAATGGAGATCTACTCACAATATCTTGTCCTCACAAAACATCCATCAGCATACTCTCTGCTTTCTACGGACGTAGGGTCTCCAGTCAAAATCTCTGCTCCCTCATGTTTGATGACACAAATGAGGACTTGTTCTGTAGCTCCCCCACTGCCCTCCAGGTGATGCGAAATGATTTATAATTCCATTTCACTTAGTAAAATATTTCTCATTTTCGAGATCTCTACATATAATTGTCATTTTTAAATTGTGCTAGAAGCATATGTGTAAGACGCAGAGATGTACTTTGAACTCTGGAGCTACATGACAGTAGAGTGTGGTACAGGTAATTGGTGCAGAAAGCAGATGTCATAAGTATTGGTGTCATACAAATATTTACATAGAGCAGAAGTTCCATATTCCCACATATGTTTTGAAATCACAGACATGTATTAGTGCACAGTCACAGGTAACAAGTGTAACGGTACCCTCGGCATCAAATGTACAAACCGCTGTTTAGTGAATCCTCTCCTCTCACCATAATGCAAGCTGCCTTCATATCAACTCCAATCATACGAACCGCAAGCAGGGGAATACTCCAATCTCCCAAACGGGACCCTTACAGGTACTTCACTTCCCGAACTCCAAACTCACGAATCGCCACTAGTAGCCGAACGCATATATCTCCCAAGCGGCTAATAATCCCATTCGGCAGTCTCTATTCGTCGGTAATAAACCCTCCAATAACGAGACCAAGCTCCGCATTGAGGGTCAAACATGAACTGGGTTTACTGTGGGCTACCCGCCCGTATTTATGCAGGTCTCCCACTTGGTGGACACTCCCCAAGGGGACCAAATGGGAGACTGTAATGGCAGATGGACATATGGCATTTCAGGACATACAGGCACATAATATTCCCAGCATGCATCATGGTTTCCTCCCCTCTGCCCTGGAGATAATTGAGAAGTAATTCATAATGGCAAATCGCCATTTTAAATACAACACAAAAAACACATAAAAATACATAACTTTATAATTGCCGAACATTTCTCATTCGTATCACATATCCCCAGATAGCCTGGATCTGAGTGCATATTATTGGCGAATAGCGCTCAGATCCCATACGCATAGTTCAATCGCCATGGAGTCAAAGTCTATTACAGTCTTTCGGTATGCGATTGACTCCATGGGAAGGCTATCTGGGTTAAGTCCATTCGTGCGTTCAAAACTCTCGAACGGCCGGTGTTCGTATACTTTTGTCGATTGAGAAGGGAGGTCGGTGGCTACAGCGGTGTGTGGCGGAAAAAGTGTCCGTTTTCAGTTCCATAGAATCTGGACCGAACACCGCTGGTCTTTCGCTTGTTTAAAATGGCCGCTGCCTCGTGGTCGACATACGAACGACGACCACCCTGCATTCGGTTTTCTGCGGTTAACCACAACGTTCTAATTGGGATCAAGAGATTAACCAGCAGCACACTTCTCTTCTGGGTGGCCGTCCGTTCGGTAGCTTTGTTCGGCGGAAAAGTCAAATTAAACGAACAGGTGCATATGAACGGGTAATTCCATGAAAAGGCAAAACAGACGAACCAGCAATCCCAGTCAATACAGATGGATCTGTCACATGGCTCCCCCCTTGTGGAACACTCCGGCAGACCCGGCTTGACCCTGTGGCGGGTCAACTTGGGGATGACCGGACTAGGAAGTAATAGGGACGTCGGTTTGCCAGGACAATCCATCCGCATCCCCGTTCTGCTTACCGGGTCGGTAGCTGATGGTGAAGTTGTAAGGTTGTAAAGCTAAACTCCACCGCAGCAGTCTATCATTGTCTCCTGAGACCCGGTTAAGCCAGACAAGGGGATTGTGGTCCGTGATAAGAGAGAACTCCTGCCCGTACAAATAGGGGCTCAATTTCTTTAATGCCCAGACCAGGGCCAAACACTCCTTCTCCACTGCTGCATAACTCACTTCCCGGGGTAGTAGCTTTCTGCTGAGGTATGCGACAGGGTGCTCTCCTCCATCTTCCCCGACCTGGCTCAGCACAGCCCCCAGTCCATACATGGAAGCATCTGTATGAACGAGAAAACGTTGGTTAGGGACTGGGGCAGCCAGGACAGGGGCATTCACCAGAGCTTGCTTCAATGCCTTAAACGTGGCTTCACAAGCTGGAGACCACAGGACCTGCTTAGGTAAGTTCTTTTTAGTCAGGTCAGTCAGGGTCTTAGCAATAGTGCTGTAGTCGGGGACAAAGCGTCGGTAATACCCTGCTGTTCCCAGGAAGGCCAGCACTTGGGTCTTGGTGATAGGTGTGGGCCAGTTAGCTACAGCTTCTACCTTGGCTGGCTCTGGTCTCTGGCTCCCACATCCTACCCTGTGACCCAAGTACTGCACTTCTGCCATGCCTAGATGGCACTTGTCTGGCTTCAAGGTCAGGCCAGCGGCCCGAATCTTGTCCAGAACCACCCCTACGTGTACTAGGTGTTCTTCCCAGGACTCACTGTAGACCACAATGTCATCCAGGTATGCACATGCAAATTCCTGGAAGCCATCGAGAAGCCTATCCACCATATGCTGGAAGGTAGCCGGAGCAGTCTTCATCCCAAATGGCATGACCTTAAACTGGTACAGACCAAATGGGGTGACGAATGCCGACTTAGGGATAGCATCCTCGGCCAGGGGGATCTGCCAATAACCCTTACACAGGTCTATGGTGGTCAGATAGCGCCCCCTGGCAATGCGGTCTAATAACTCGTCTACCCGGGGCATCAGGTAGGCGTCAGTGGTGGTCCGCTTGTTGAGCCACCTGTAGTCCACACAGAACTGGGTGGTCCCATCTTTCTTAGGCACTAGGACCACAGGTGAGGCCCAAGGGCTGTCTGAGTGTTCTATGACTCCAAGCCTGGTCATCTTCTGTATCTCCTTCCGCATTCCTTCCCGGACTGCTTCAGGGATACTATAGGGGGGCTGTCGTAGGGGACTCTGTCCGGGGGTCTCTACCTTGTGTACAGCGAGGGTAGTGTAGCCGGGTTCTTGGGAGAACATCGCCTGCTTCTCCCACAGAAGCTGTCTTGCCTGTACCTTCTCTGTGGGGCTTAACCGGTTCCCTAGCTGTACAAGACTAGTGAGATCAGTCTGGGGGTCCTTCTCTAATAGGTCGGGCAAGGGTAAATTCTCAGGGTCGTCGGCAGCCGGGGCACACACTGCAGCGACATCTTCTGGTCTCTCCTGATACTCCTTCGGCATATTCACATGAAAGGATCGCTGACTCCTTTCATCTGCACAGCTGGCTATAAGGTAGGTAGTATCACACACCTGAGCTAACACTTTATACGGACCCTGCCAAGATGCTTGCATCTTGTTCGTCTTGTCTTCACAGGCTTGAGCACTAGAACCTTTTGCCCAACCTGGAAGACCCGCTGTCGGGCACCCCGATCGTACCACCTCTTCTGTCTCCCCTGGGTCACCTGTAGATTCTCCCTTACCATCAGGGACAGTTTCTCCATGCGATCCCGGAGTTCCAGAACATATGGCACAATGGGGGCTCTGTCTCTCCCTCCCAGTATCCTCTAATGAGATCTAGGGGTCCGTGGACCCTTCTCCCATAGAGTAGCTCAAAGGGAGAGAACCCAGTTCCTGGGGCACCTCTCTGTATGCAAATAGCAGATGAGGCAGAAATCGCTGTTACGATTGCCCCCGGTCTAGCAGGAGGGTTGATCGCTTGGATGTCCTGGTTCCCGCTGTAGAGAGTCGAACGGAGGTCCTTCGGTAGCAAGCTGCAAGTGTAGAATATCCCCAAGCACTAAATAAGCATCAATATCCCGGATCCCTACAACATGAGTCGAGGCTGCAAGTTGAGGGTCAAAACGAACTGATTTTACTGGCACATAGCATGGCAATTTATGTGATTCCTCAGGTCCAAGGACAGCCCCCTGTGGACCTGATGGAATACAGGTACAGTACAGACACATATCCAATCACAATACAGTGTATCCTTTGAATTAGTACCCGCCCAGCTTGGAGATAATGAGGCCAACGGTTATACAATCTAATTATCTCCAAGCGCACAAAAGACCACGTTTTATTATGTCCCAGAAAACTGCATAAAAATCCATAACTTTCACACTAATAACGGGAAACAGCTCATTCTACCATTCATCTGACGGCTCACGTTCGTGTAAATAAAACAGGCGAATGGCGCTCTAATCCCACGAACAGAATGTACTGTTTCTGTCGTATGAAGTCCGTTCGGCATTTTGGGATTATTAGTCTTTGTTGGCGGCCATGTTTTCTGCTGTTTTAGCGAGCAGCGGGACTTCGTGTCTAACTCGTGGAACTAAACTCGGTATCAGTTCATGCGAAGTCCCGCTGTCTGGCTGGTAGTGGGCTCGTTCGGTAAGGGAATAAGGACCACCTGGGAGCAGGGTACTTGACCTGCGGTTAACCGCAAAAACCACAGGTTAACGAGCGCCACACGACCCGCTGTAGGGGGTCGGCGTTCGGTTGATAGTTCGGTATTTTCCCTTCGGTACTTTGGGTGCGAACGTCGATGCCCCCAGGCCTACCAATTACGTTGGGGTTAACCGCAAACCGCAGGCACCTGGGTGGTTAATGGCTGCCACACTCCGAGGGCTGGGTGGTCGACCGTTCGGTAGTTCGTGGGGTGACGGGGTTAAGTGGCGGCACACGCCAGTTTGTGGGGGGTCCCCCGTTCGTACCACGAATGGAGCCTTCATAGGGTTCGCATAATCCATTCGTGTGGTCTTCTGCTTAACTTATGCAGTGGCAAACAGTATCAATCGGTGAGTTAGAACAGCAACATAGTGATTTCCAGTCTTTTGTAACAATGCTCCCTCTTTGTGGAACACTCTGGTAGACACTGTCTGACCCCTTTTCGGGGCAGACTAAGGCTGTCCAGACTCGTGGGGTTAGGCTGGGCTGAGATCTGTTTGCCGGGATAATCCGTCGGCGTTGCCGTTCTGCTTCCCGGGCCGGTAGGTGATTGTGAAATTAAAGGGTTGCAGGGATAAGCTCCAGCGTAGCAATCTGCCATTGTCCCCAGCGACCCGGTTGAGCCACACCAGCGGGTTATGGTCTGTAACCAGAGTGAACTCTTGTCCATACAAATAGGGTGTTAACTTCTTTAGTGCCCACACCAGAGCCAAACACTCCTTTTCTACCGCTGCATAGCTGACTTCGCGTGGTAGGAGTTTTCGACTGATGTAGGCAATCGGGTGTTCCTTCCCATCATCTCCTACTTGGCTGAGGACAGCTCCCAGCCCGAACATGGAAGCGTCTGTATGGACAATAAAACGTCGATTAGGGGCTGGGGCAGCCAAGACAGGAGCATTAATCAACGCAGTTTTGAGGGCTTGGAAAGCCGTTTCACAGTGGGGAGACCACAGGACCTGTCGGGGAAGGTTTTTCTTTGTCAGGTCGGTCAGGGGTTTGGCAATGGCGCTATACTCCGGTACAAATTTTCTGTAGTACCCAGCGGTACCCAGAAAAGCTAGTACTTGGGTCTTAGTGTGGGGAGTGGGCCAGTTGGCGACCGCTTCTATTTTGGCTGGCTCCGGTCGTTGCTTCCCACAGCCCACCCGGTGACCCAGGTACTGAACCTCCGCCATCCCAAAGTGACACTTCTCTGGCTTTAGAGTTAGGCCGGCGGCTCGGATCTGGTCCAGAACTATTCCCACATGAGCTAAGTGTTCCTCCCAGGTCTCGCTATGAATCGCTATGTCGTCCAGATATGCGCAGGCAAACTCCTGGAAGCCATCAAGGAGTCTGTCCACCAAGCGTTGGAATGTAGCGGGGGCATTCTTCATCCCGAACGGCATGACCTTAAAGTGGTACAAACCGAACGGGGTGACGAAGGCCGACTTGGGGACAGCCTCCCTGGCCAGGGGGATTTGCCAGTAACCCTTACAGAGGTCAATGGTAGTTAGGTAGTTCCCCCTGGCTATGCGATCCAGTAGCTCATCCACCCTGGGCATGGGGTATGCATCGGTGACAGTTTTGTCATTGAGTTTCCGGTAGTCCACACAGAATCTGGTGGTGCCGTCCTTTTTGGGGACCAGGACCACCGGGGATGCCCAGGGGCTATCGGAAGCTTCAATGACTCCTAATCGCAGCATCTCATCTATTTCCTTTTTCATGCCTGTCCTTACTGCCTCCGGAATTCGGTAGGGCGCCTGTCTCAAGGGGTTTTGGCCAGGGGTATCTACTTGGTGAGTGGTCAGCTCCGTGTACCCTGGTTCTTGGGAGAACATGGCTTGTTTCTCCCGGAGCAGTTTGTGTAGCTGCTCCCTCTCAACTGGGCTGAGTCTGTCCCCAATCTGTACTTGGCTCACTATTTCAACCGGGGATTTAGGGGTTAATAAGTCGGGTATGGGTAAACCATCTGCGTCCTCGTGCGCAGGGCTACATATGGCTGACACTTCCTCGGGTCTCTGCAAGTATTCCTTCAGCATGTTCACGTGAAATATCTTTCTTAAGTTTTCATCGTGACAGCTGGCGATTACGTAAGTGGTGTCCCCTCTCTTTTCCACTATCTGATAGGGACCCTGCCAAGCTGCTTGCAGCTTGTCCGTCTTAACTGGTTTTAGTACCATAACTTTCTGCCCGAGACAGAAGCTTCTTCGCCGTGCCCCCCTGTCGTACCAGACTTTCTGTCGCCCCTGGGCCGCCTGGAGGTTGGCCTGAACTGACTTAGCCAATTGCTCCATTCGGTCCCGGAGCTCCAGTACGTAAGGCACGATGGGGACCCCGGCGTTCTCGGTCTCTCCCTCCCAGTGCTCACGGATCAAGTTCAGGGGGCCCCGTACCTTGCGACCGTATAATAGCTCAAAGGGAGAGAACCCGGTGGTTTCCTGGGGCACTTCCCGGTAAGCGAACAGGAGGTGCGGCAGGAAACGTTCCCAGTCCCTATACTCCTGGGTAAAGGTTTTTAACATCTGCTTGAGGGTTCCGTTGAACCGCTCACATAACCCATTGGTCTGGGGGTGGTACGGGGAGCTAAGAAGGGATTTTATTTTGCAAACGTGCCAGAGCTGCTGGGTCAGCACTGCCGTGAACTGTGATCCCCTGTCGGATAGGATCTCCCTAGGGAATCCTACCCGAGAGAATACCTGCACTAATGCGTTAGCCACCGTGTCTGCCTGGATATTAGATAAGGCCACAGCTTCTGGGTAGCGGGTAGCATAGTCCACTATGGTAAGAATGTATCTCTTACCCGAGGGACTAGGGGTGGCCAGGGGCCCAACTAGGTCAATGGCTACCCGGCTAAATGGCTCGTCGATAATGGGCATGTTAACGAGGTGTGCCTTGGGGTGGTCTCCTCGTTTGCCTACCCGTTGGCACACCTCGCACGTATTACAATAGGACCTCACATCTGCATGTACTCCTGGCCAGAACAAGGTATGGGTAATACGGTGCAGGGTACGGGTTACTGCCAAGTGCCCGGCTAAGGGGATATCATGACCCACCCGGAGGATATCTCGCCTATACTTGTGGGGTACTACTAACTGTCTCCTCCGGTGGCCCTTTTTCTCTGTGTGTCGGTGCAAAAGTCTCCTGGTCTGGTCCCCCAGCCCCTGTGTCAGCCCGTTCCCTATATTTTTGGAGCGTCGGATCAGTTTTGGTCTCAGCCTCAAAGGCTGCAGGTGTGTCCCAGGGTAAAGGGGTAGGTGGGGGGGTCACAGTCGGGTTAAGTCTTACCTGAGCCTCCCGCACTGGTGAAGGGTCTCGTACTCATCCTGCTTGTGACCGGGTTGTCACGGGATGTGCCTCAGCGTTGTAAGAAGGGGCATAAGCTGAAGTCATAGGTCCCAGGTCGTTTCCCAGCAAAACTTCGGCTGGCAAATTATCCATAATTCCCACCCTCACAAGTCCTTTTCCCGCACCCCAATCCAAGTGTACCTTTGCTGTGGGTAGTTTGTATATGTCTCCGCCAGCCACCCGGACAGCCACTGTGTCAGGAGAGCGTTTGTATTCGGGAACTAACCGGCTTTGTACCAAGGTGATCGTGGCCCCGGTGTCTCTTAACCCCTGTGTGGGACGACCCTCTAGCAATACCTCTTGCCGGTGGTGTTGTCTATTGTCACTGGCGGCATACACAGGATTAGCTTCATGTAGGGGTCCCAGGTACTCTTCTAAAGGGCTGTCTTGTTCCAGGCAAAACGCTCGAGCGGGACGATTGTTTTCCGTGGGAGAGGAGTTATAGTTCAGTGCGGGGTAATTGTTGTTGAGGGGGCAACTCGCTATCAGGTGCCCCGGTTGCTTGCACTTATAACATGTGGGTCGGGAGCGTTCCTGAAGGTGGTGGCTGGGTGGCCCCGTGTACCGTGTAGGACCTGCGGGTACAGGGTTGCGAAACTCCGTTCATGGAGGTGGTCGGTACCCCTCTCTTGCTTCGGGGCGAGTTACCGTGCGGGCAGCACTGAACTCCTGTACTTGCGCATCCCGGTGTTCGTCTGCCAACCGGGCTGCTTCGTGTAGGTTAGCGGGACGCCAGTCCTTCAACCACTCTCGGTCTTTTTGTTCCAGACCCTCATAAAAATGTTCTAACAAGAAAAGTTCTAATATTTCCGTGGCTGTGACGGCCCGACACCCGGTAATCCAGTGGGTAGCAGCTCTCCGCATGCGGTGTGCCCATTCGGCATGTGTGTCATTCGCTTTTTTCTTTGTGTTGCGGAACTGCCTTCTGTAAGTGTCTGGGGTCACAGCGTACCGCTTTAGTAGCGTCTCCTTCACTGTGGGATACTGGGCTACCTCTTCGGCGCTGAGTGTCCTGAAAGCTTCCATAGCCCGCCCGGTTAACTTTCCTGCCAGGATACGTGGCCACGCTGAAACGGGGATCTGATGCAGAGCACACTGTCTCTCGAAATCTGCCAAAAATTCATCTATCCCCATCTCGTTTTCCGCGAACGGCTTGAATGCCGCAAACGGAATTTTCGACTGTTCTGTAGTCTCCGGGGAGCCCGTGTGGCTGTTAGCGGTGCCCCCTTGCTGTGCGGTCACCAGGTTCAGCTCGTGGGCTCGTGCCCGCTGTATGTCCGCCTCGGCTTCTGCCATCAGTTGCTGCACCAGCTCTACGGAGGGGTTCGGCCCGTATAGAGGCAGCCTTTCCCGGACAATCCTTGTCTTTTCATCGCTGGGGGTTACCGTCGGTTCTGCCATAGTGAAGCTTAGATCCAACTCGTTTAGGTCGGCAATCAATTCTCTCCTCGGCCGGTTACTTGCGTTCCCTCCACGGCTCTCGAGTAAATCCTTTAACGTGGTACGCTTCAGCTTGTCGTAGTTACTCTCCATCCGTCCTATATATCTCTCTCAGGAATTCCAGGATGATCCCACCGCTGCCACCAATTGTTACGATTGCCCCCGGTCTAGCAGGAGGGTTGATCGCTTGGATGTCCTGGTTCCCGCTGTAGAGAGTCGAACGGAGGTCTTTCGGTAGCAAGCTGCAAGTGTAGAATATCCCCAAGCACGAAATAAGCATCAATATCCCGGATCCCTACAACATGAGTCGAGGCTGCAAGTTGAGGGTCAAAACGAACTGATTTTACTGGCACATAGCATGGCAATTTATGTGATTCCTCAGGTCCAAGGACAGCCCCCTGTGGACCTGATGGAATACAGGTACAGTACAGACACATATCCAATCACAATACAGTGTATCCTTTGAATTAGTACCCGCCCAGCTTGGAGATAATGAGGCCAACGGTTATACAATCTAATTATCTCCAAGCGCACAAAAGACCACGTTTTATTATGTCCCAGAAAACTGCATAAAAATCCATAACTTTCACACTAATAACGGGAAACAGCTCATTCTACCATTCATCTGACGGCTCACGTTCGTGTAAATAAAACAGGCGAATGGCGCTCTAATCCCACGAACAGAATGTACTGTTTCTGTCGTATGAAGTCCGTTCGGCATTTTGGGATTATTAGTCTTTGTTGGCGGCCATGTTTTCTGCTGTTTTAGCGAGCAGCGGGACTTCGTGTCTAACTCGTGGAACTAAACTCGGTATCAGTTCATGCGAAGTCCCGCTGTCTGGCTGGTAGTGGGCTCGTTCGGTAAGGGAATAAGGACCACCTGGGAGCAGGGTACTTGACCTGCGGTTAACCGCAAAAACCACAGGTTAACGAGCGCCACACGACCCGCTGTAGGGGGTCGGCGTTCGGTTGATAGTTCGGTATTTTCCCTTCGGTACTTTGGGTGCGAACGTCGATGCCCCCAGGCCTACCAATTACGTTGGGGTTAACCGCAAACCGCAGGCACCTGGGTGGTTAATGGCTGCCACACTCCGAGGGCTGGGTGGTCGACCGTTCGGTAGTTCGTGGGGTGACGGGGTTAAGTGGCGGCACACGCCAGTTTGTGGGGGGTCCCCCGTTCGTACCACGAATGGAGCCTTCATAGGGTTCGCATAATCCATTCGTGTGGTCTTCTGCTTAACTTATGCAGTGGCAAACAGTATCAATCGGTGAGTTAGAACAGCAACATAGTGATTTCCAGTCTTTTGTAACAATCGCTCCCGGTCTCTGCAAGTGTCAGTAAAGGTCCTTAACATCTGTTTGAGGATGCCATTAAATCGCTCGCAGAGACCGTTAGTCTGTGGGTGATAAGGTGAGCTAAGCAGCGGTTTAATGCCACACACCTTCCACAGCTGCTGGGTAAGCACAGCGGTAAACTGAGTTCCCTGGTCAGAGAGGATCTCCTGAGGGAACCCGACCCTAGTGAAAATCTTAACCAGGTCATCAGCCACTGCCTCTGCCTCTATATTAGACAGCGCTAATGCCTCTGTATAACGTGTGGCATAGTACACCACGGTGAGAATATACTTCTTACCGGAAGGACTAGCCCTGACCAGTGGACCCACAATGTCAACGGCTATGCAGGAAAAGGGTTCTCCAATGATATGCATCGATATGAGCCTAGCCTTTGGGTGATCCCCCCGTTTACCTACCCGTTGACATGTGTCACACATACTACAATAGACCCGCACATCTCGGTTGAAATTAGGCCAGAAGAAATTTTGGGTGATCCTATGAGCTGTGCGGCGGGAGCCTAGATGGCCCGCTAATGGCACATCATGCCCAATCCGCAGAATCTCCTGCCGGTATTTCGCAGGCACCACCAGCTGCCGATTCTGCGGAGGGGTATTTGATCTCTGGGATGGTTTAGGGATCCTGTAAAGCCTATCCCCCACCTACTCGTAACGCTCCCCATCAACCCCCTCTTCCCCAGTATCTGCCCTGGCCCTATACTTCTCTAGAGTCGGATCCTCCCGGGTTTCCCTCCCGTACATCTCTGGGGTATCCCAGCCTAAAGGGGCCTGATCTAAGGTACAAGTCGGGGTAGAGAGTATTACCTGGGTCTCAGCAGCAGGTGGGCCGGTCTTGGCGGCACGGGTCTGGGCACGGGTCGTGACAGCGTTCACCTCAGCGGGACCCATGGGAGCGTAGGCAGATACAAGGGGGGCCAAGTCATTTCCAAGGAGGACATCCGCTGGTAAGTCCCTCATGATCCCCACATTCACATGTCTAGCGCCCACTCCCCAATCCAAATGTACCCGGGCAACGGGTAGGCGAAACACAGCGCCTCCGCCTACTCGCACCGCCACAGTGTCTCCAGTGTGTTGATTCTCAGACACCAAGTGCTTTTGAAGCAATGTCATGGTTGCACCGGTATCCCGCAGACCACTGACCTCCTTCCCGTTTACTTTGACAAATTGCTGGTGGTGCTGTCGATTGTCCCGGTGGGCAGCTTGGACAGGGTCTGCCTCATGCAGGATGCCCCAGCATTCCTCCTCCTCCATGCAGTGGGCAGCAGGCGGAGGGGGTCGTTGATTTCCGCTGGCTGGTCTCCTCCAAGACTGGGCCTGGTTATCATTATTCAGCGGGCACTCTAGTCGTTGGTGCCCTAGCTGCTTGCACCCAAAACATCTGATGGGTTAAGAGTAATCCCGTGAGTTAAACCGGGGCGGCTGCTGGTAGTTATTAGATGGTGCGGGTGCTGACGGCCGGTGCGTCGGTGGTTGGTAGATGGTAGTTGCTGGGGGTGCGGCTGGTCGGTACTCCACTTTGGCTGGAGTCTTACCAATAGCACTGTCCAGTTTGCGGGCATCTGTGTACTCATCTGCCAGGCGAGCTGCTTCATGCAGAGTGGAGGGTTTACGGTCCCTTACCCACTCTCTGATGCCTGGGGATAATTTTTCAAAACAATGCTCCAGCAGGAACATCTGCAGCACTTCTTCCCCGGATACGGCTTGGCACCCCGCCATCCAATAGGCAGCTGTGCAGTGCACTTTACATGCCCATTCAACATAAGAATCCCCAGCTAATTTGGCAGTGTCTCTGAACCGCCTCCTGTATGCCTCCGGTGTAACGGCATACCTGGAGAGCAAAGCTTCCTTGACGGCCCCATAATCCCTGATTTCCTCATCAGGAATGGCCCGAAAAGCATCACTGGCCCGGCCGGATAACTTGCCGGACAATATAGTAACCCAGTCTTCTGGGGGTACCTTGTGTAGGGCACATTGCCGCTCAAAATCAGCAAGGTACCCATCAATCTCTCCTTCTGTCTCAATGAAGGATTTAAAAGCTGCAAACTGTACCTTCCTTTTCTCCACCGGGATTGCTGGAACTGGGGCTGCTGCAGCACCTCTTTGGCGTAGCAGATTGGCCTCCACAGTGTCCATGACTCGACTGATGATCTCTGGAGATGGGTTGGGACCATAATGAGCCAGTCTGATTCTTACTGCCCGGTCAAAGCTTGCTTCTTCGGGGGTTCTATCAGCTGCGCTTGGCCCATTGCTTCCTTCAGCCTCTAGTACTCCATCCATTCCATCCTGTAGTGCAATAATCTCCCTCTTCCTGAGATTACTGGCTTGTCTGCCTTTGTTCCAATAAGTCCTTTAGGGTAGCTCTTTTCAGCCTTTGGTATTGTATTTCCATTAATCCTGGATGTAGTGGTCTCTCTGGGCGATGAGGGTCATCCCGTCGCTTGCCACCAATTGTAACGGTACCCTCGGCATCAAATGTACAAACCGCCGTTTAGTGAATCCTCCCCTCTCACCATAATGCAAGCTGCCTTCGTATCAACTCCAATCATACGAACCGCAAGCAGGGGAATACTCCAATCTCCCGAACGGGACCCTTACGGGTACTTCACTTCCCGAACTCCAAACTCACGAATCGCCACTAGTAGCCGAACGCATATATCTCCCAAGCGGCTAATAATCCCATCCGGCAGTCTCTATTCGTCGGTAATAAATCCCCCCAATAACAAGACCAAGCTCCGCATTGAGGGTCAAACATGAACTGGGTTTACTGTGGGCTACCCGCCCGTATTTATGCAGGTCTCCCACTTGGTGGACACTCCCCAAGGGGACCAAATGGGAGACTGTAATGGCAGATGGACATACGGCATTTCAGGACATACAGGCACATAATATTCCCAGCATGCATCATGGTTTCCTCCCCTCTGCCCTGGAGATAATTGAGAAGTAATTCAATTATCTCCCAGGACAGAGGCAAATCGCCATTTTAAATACAACACAAAAAACACATAAAAATACATAACTTTATAATTGCCAAACATTTCTCATTCGTATCACATATCCCCAGATAGCCTGAATCTGAGTGCATATTATTGGCGAATAGCGCTCAGATCCCATACGCATAGTTCAATCGCCATGGAGTCAAAGTCTATTACAGTCTTTTGGTATGCGATTGACTCCATGGGAAGGCTATCTGGGTTAAGTCCATTCGTGCGTTCAAAACTCTTGAACGGCCGGTGTTCATATACTTTTGTCGATTGAGAAGGGAGGTCGGTGGCTTCAGCGATGTTCGGCGGAAAAAGTGTCCGTTTTTAGTTCCATAGAATCTGGGCCGAACACCGCTGGTCTTTCGCTTGTTTAAAATGGCCGCTGCCTCGTGGTCGACATACGAACGATGACCACCCTGCATTTGGTTTTAATTGAGAAGTGTCTGCGGTTAACCACAACAGTCTAATTGGGAACAAGAGGTTAACCAGCAGCACACTTCTCTCCTGGGTGGCCGCCCGTTCGGTAGTTTTGTTCGGTGGAAAAGTCAATTAAACAAACAGGGGCATACGAACGGGTAATTCCACGAAAAGGCAAAACAGACGAACCAGCAATCCCAGTCTATACAGATGGATCTGTCACAACAAGCACACAGAATGGTGCCTACAATAAGATTTCAGATTGTGAGGGCCTCTCTGAGTGACAAGGAGGATCAATGTATCTATACTCCAAACCACACAGCCACACTTAAATGGTTATTGGACAAAGTTGCATACCTCCTAAGTGTCCCTATATAGGAGGGACAGGTCCTAATTTGGGCCCAAATGTCTCTGTTCCTCTTTTCTAGGAGCTCTATATTGTTGTTGTGTCTGAGTATAAAATAGCTCCACCGCAATAATACTCACAGTAATGTGTCTCTAAACTATACTTAAATGTGTTTAGAAATCAGTCTGTGTAAATCATGGGTCGTCAACCTGGTCCCTACCGCCCACTAGTGGGCATTTCAGAATTCCAGGTGGGTGGTAGGGATTTCCTCGTTTTGAGAGACTGGGCAGGCGGGCTGGTGCGAGCCGGTGGTACCCCTGCGACCGGGTACCACCATCATCATTTGTGGCCCCGGTCCGCACGGAAAACCACCAGGGCCGCTGTCCAAGGGGTCCATCGGGTGGCCCATGCTGTCAGGGCCACCCAATGGATGTGGATTGTAAGGGGGCCCGGTCAGCGCTGGACGCTTTAACAGCGCGACCAGGCCCCCTGTGATTACATCACAGAGCTGGGAGGAAGTGACTGCACGTCACTCCTCCCAGCTAACACACAGACCGCGCAGGAGGAACCAGAGGGAGTCAGAGTGGAAACTCTGACTCCCATCCACCTGAGCCACCACTGGACCCCAGGAAATGTCACCCTCCTGCACCTAAAAGGTAGGAAACAGAAGGGTGACTAAAATATTTTGTGTGTGTGTGTTTGTGTGTATGTGTCTTTGTATGTATGTCTTGTGTGTGTCTTTGTATGTCTTGTGTGTGTCTGTCTGTATGTGTGTGTATGTGTCTTTGTATGTATGTATGTCGTGTGTGTGTGTGTGTGTGTCTATCTGTCTGTTTATATGTGTGTATGTATGTATGTCTTGTCTTTGTATGTATGTGTTGTGTGTGTGTGTGTATGTCTTTGTATGTATGTCTTATGTATGTCTTTGTATGTGTGTCTTGTGTCTGTCTGTATGTGTGTATGTGTCTATGTATGTCTATGTATGTGTTTGTCTTTGTATGTGTGTGTCTGTATGTGAGTGTGTGCATGTCTGTGTGTATGTGTGCCTGTCTGTTTGTATGTATGTGTCTTGTGTGTCTTGTGTGTATGTGTGTGTGTGTGTCTGTATGTGTGTCTGTATGTGTCTTTGTATGTATGTGTGCCTATCTGTTTGTATGTATGTGTCTTGTGTGTGTGTCTATATGTGTGTATGTGTGTCTTGTGTTTGTGTCTGTATGTATGTATGTATGTATGTATGTGTGCCTGTCTGTTATAGTGGGCTATAGTAAGTGGGCTACCAAGCCAAGCCCTCCAACTGGGCATTGCTATAAGGAAGGTTAAAAAATAGAAAAAAAGTGGGGGGAAAAGTGGGGAGGGGAATTGAGGAGGGAGAGGAGATGAGCTGACACACAGATGAGAAATCATATTATGCGCAAACAGAGAAATTGTCTGAATATCACCAAAAGAGGAGACCTTCGTTTGTTCCTTACGGAAATCGAACCAGATATCAAATATTTAGTCTCGCAGCATCAACCTCAAGGATCTAATTAATCACTAGTAAACGTAATTTCAATTTACTTTATTGTTTTCTCATTAAACTTTATAAAGTTAAAAACATTATAAACATGCATTGAGTAGAAATAAAAAGATAAATGTACGTACATTTATTTTTTTAAAAACATCATCCTTTCTAAAAAATATTCAGCACTTGCGCGAAAACTGGTGGGCGGTAAGGAAATAGTGATGCACCGAACGGTTCGCCGGCGAACAGTTCCCTGCGAACATAGCGTGTTCACGTCTGCTGCGGACGGCGAACACATGCGCGGTTCGATCCGCCCCCTATTCGTCATCATTGAGTAAACTTTGACCCTGTACCTCACAGTCAGCAGACACATTCCAGCAAATTAGCAGCACACCCTCCCTAGGAGACCCTCCCACCTACTGAACAGCATCCATTTTAGATTCATTCTCAAGCTGCATGCTTAGTGAGAGGAGGGAAAGTGTAGCTGCTGTTGATTAGATAGGAAAATGCATAGCTAGGTTAGGGTATACAGTGTCCACTACAGTCCTGAAGGACTCATCTGATCTCTGCTGTAAGGACAGCACCCCAAAAAGCCCTTTTTAGGGCTAGAACATCAGTCTGCTTTTTTTTTTTTTTTTTTTGTGTAATGTAATTGCAGTTAGTTGTCTGCCACTGCTGCCAGCTTCTGTGTCAGGCTCACAGTGGATACTGTGCCCAGTCAGTGCCACCACTCACTCACTGGTGTCACAATAGCTTGCATTTAAAAACAAAAAACTGTTTTTCACTGTTATAGATTGAATAGCAGTCAGTGTCCTTAAAGCTGGTGTGTCAGGCTCACAGTGGATACTGTGCCCAGTGCCACCACTCACTCACTGGTGTCACAATAGCTTGCATTTAAAAACAAAAAACTTTTTTCACTGTTATAGATTGAATAGCAGTCAGTATCCTTAAAGCGGGTGTGTCAGGCTCACAGTGGATACTGTGCCCATTTGCCCAGTTCCACGACTCATATTTGGTGTCACAATAGCTTAAGCTTGACATTTAAAAAGAAAAAAAAAATTTTTCACTGTAATAGATTGAATAGCAGTTAGTTGTCTGCAAGCGTCTGGGTGTCAGGCCTCCTTCAGCGTGTGCTCTGCAGACCTCTGCCCGTGTACTTTGCCACTCATATCTGGTGTCTCTATAGCGTGCTTTTACAAAGAAAAAAAGTTTTTTAGTGTAAGCTAATAGCAGTCAGTGTCCTTAAAGTGGGTGTCAGGCCTCCTTCAGCGGGTGCTCTGCAGACCTTTGCCCGTGTACTTTGCCACTCATATCTGGTGTCTCTATAGCGTGCTTTTACAAAGAAAAAAAGTTTTTCAGTGTAAGCTAATAGCAGTCAGTGTCCTTAAAGCGGGTGTCAGGCCTCCTTCAGCGTGTGCTCTGCAGACCTATGCCCGTGTACTTTGCCACTCATATCTGGTGTCTCTATAGCGTGCTTTTACAAAGAAAAAAAGTTTTTCAGTGTAAGCTAATAGCAGTCAGTGTCCTTAAAGCGGGTGTCAGGCCTTCAGCGTGTGCTCTGCAGACCTCTGCCAGTGTACTTTGCCACTCATATCTGGTGTCACAATAGCGTGCATTTAAAACCAAAAAACCTTTTTCACTGTTATAGATTGAATAGCAGTTAGTTGTCTCAAAGTGGGTGTGTCAGGCTCACAGTGGATACTGTGCCCAGTGCCACCACTCACTCACTGGTGTCACAATAGCTTGCATTTAAAACCAAAAAACTTTTTTCACTGTTATAGATTGAATAGCAGTTAGTTGTCTTCAAGCGGGTGTGTCAGGCCTACAGCGTGTACTCTGCCAACCTTTGCCAGTGCACATTGCCACTCATATCTGGTGTCACAATAGCGTGCATTTAAAAACCAAAATCTTTTTTCAATGTTATAGATTGAATAGCAGTTAGTTGTCTTCAAGCGGGTGTGTCAGGCCTACAACGTGTACTCGGCCAGTTTACAGTGCCACTCATATCTGGTGTCATAATAGCTTGCATTTAAAAACTAAAAACTTTTTTCACTGTTATAGATTGAATAGCAGTTAGTTGTCTGCCAGCGGGTGTGTCAGGCTCACAGTGGATACTGTGCCCAGTGCCACCACTCACTCACTGGTGTCACAATAGCTTGCATTTAAAGACAAAAAACTTTTTTCACTGTTATAGATTGAATAGCAGTTAGTTGTCTCAAAGCGGGTGTGTCAGGCTCACAGTGGATACTGTGCCCTGTGCCACCACTCACTCACTGGTGTCACAATAGCTTGCATTTAAAACCCAAAAACTTTTTTCACTGTTATAGATTGAATAGCAGTTAGTTGTCTCAAAGCTGGTGTGTCAGGCTCACAGTGGATACTGTGCCCAGTGCCACCACTCACTCACTGGTACCCGGACGAAATTTATTTTCACAAAAGGCAATCCCCAACCTGTACTCGATTGTGCAAAAGGAAATAATGGCATGTCTGGCACACAGTGTTGGGGCAAGGGTCCATCTGACCACTGATTCCTGGTCAGCAAAGCATGGTCAGGGCAGGTATATCACCTACACAGCGCATTGGGCAAACCTGCTGACGGCTGCCAAGCATGGAATGCGTGGCTCTGCAGAGGAGTTGGTGACACCGCCATGACTTGCAGGCAGGCCTGCTGCCACCTCCTCTACTCCTCCTACTCCATCCTCTTCCATAACCTCCTCGACTGAGTCCTCTTCTGCTGCTGCGTCTTGCTCCACATCAACGGATAGGGGACGTAACAGGGATTAAACTGATAAGAATAGTACTACTTAACACACCACTCCTATCTGGTGGCACATTAGATTGCACTCGCAGTGCCCCAAATTTGTTGTGATCTGTGAGTAAGGTAAACGGTTGTCCATACAAGTAAGGTTGCAGCTTTTTGAGGGCCCACACCACCGCCAGGCACTCCTTTTCAATGGCAGTGTATCTACTTCCCTGGGCAAAAGTTTCCGGCTTAGATAAGCCCCGGGTTGCTCGCCGCCATCTGCTCCGACTTGGCTCAGTACTGCTCCCAATCCAAACATAGAAGCCTCTGTATGGACGAGAAAGCGTTTAGTTGGATCAGGAGCAGAAAGTACAGGTGATTTAATGAGCGCTGTCTTGAGCTGTTAGAAGGCCTGTTCACACTCTGGGGCCCATACTACTATCTTGGGAGGTTTTTACGTGTTAATATATGGCACTTACTGGGATTTAGGGTCAGTCCGGCCTCCCTAATCCGGTCTAGTACGGCTCCTATGTGGGTCAGGTGTTAGGGCCAGGAGCAGCTAAAAATGGCTATATCATCCAAGTAGGCGCAGGCATACTCCTGAAACCCATCCAGTAGCCGATCTACCATCCTCTGAAAGTTAGCCAGGGCATTCTTCATCCCGAATGGCATGACCTTAAACTGATACAGGCCAAACGAGGTGACAAATGCCGACTTGTGGATGGCGCCCTCGGCTAATGGAATTTGCCAGTACCCCTTGCACAGATCTATTGTGGTGAGGTACTGGCCTCTGGCCATTTTGTCTAGGAGCTCGTCTATCCGGGGCATAGACGAGGCGTCTGAGGTTGTTTTATCATTTAGCCTCCGGTAGTCTACACAGAAACGGGTCGTGCCGTCCCGTTTCGGTACTAGAACTACTGGGGAGGCCCAGGGGCTGTCAGAGTGTTCTATCACCCCTAACTGCATAATTTCCTCAATTTCTTTCTGATTATTTTCTTTAACTGCTTCGGGTATGCGATAGGCGGTTTGGCGAAGGGGGGTCTGGTCTAGGGTTTCAACTTTGTCAGTGGTTAACGGACTGTACCCAGGTAGGTTGGAAAACGTGGCCCCCTTGTTCTGGATTAGTCTTTGGACCTGGGTTCGCTCCTAGGGGGCCAAACGGTTCTCCTAACTGTACTTCTCCCAGGTCTCCGCTCTGGCCCTCTAGGTCTAGGAGATCTGGGAGTGGAAAATTATCATAATCTTCAGTGGCAGGTGCACAGATCGCGGTTACCTCTTCCGTGCGCTCGTGGTATGGCTTGAGCATGTTCACATGGAGCATGCGCTTGCCTCCCGTGCCTGTGACAACACCGATCACAAAGGTGGTATCACAAACCTGCTCTACCACCTTGTATGGGCCCTGCCAGGAAGCCTGCAGCTTGTCCTTGTGGACAGTGTCAATCCATATCTGCCAAGTGACCCTATGTAGGAGGAACAGTCTCTATTCTGCTCTGTGTCAGTGTGTATCAGGGGCTCTGAGGACAAGTGTCAATCCATATCTTCCAAGTGACCCTATGTAGGAGGAACAGTCCCAATTCTGTTCTGTGTTAGTGTGTATCTGGGGCTCTGAGGACAGGCGTCAATCCATATCTGCCAAGTGACCCTATGTAGGGGGAACAGTCTCTATTCTGCTCTGTGTCAGTGTGTATCATGGTCTCTGAGGACAGGTGTCAATCCAAATCTGCCAAGTGACCCTATGTAGGGGTAACAGTCCCTATTCTGCTCTGTGTCAGTGTGTATCAGGGTCCCTTAGGACAGGTGTCAATCCATATCTGCCAAGTGACCCTATGTAGGAGGAACAGTCCCTATTCTGCTCTGTGTGAGGAGGAGGAATGGGAAATGAGTAGCTCGGCATCCAACCTTGTGCAAATGGGGTCTTTCATGATGTCGTGCCTGTTGAGGGACCCTCGTATAAAAAGGCTGAAGGAGAACGACCTGT
>OW240920.1:89526174-89700921 GCA_933207985.1 Pelobates cultripes
CTGCCAAGTATTATGTAGGGGGAACAGTCACTATTCTGCTCTGTGTCAGTGTGTATCATGGTCTCTGAGGACAGGTGTCAATCCATATCTGCCAAGTGACCCTATGTAGGAGGAACAGTCCCTATTCTGCTCTGTGTCAGTGTGTATCAGGGATCCTTAGGAAAGGTGTCAATCCATATCTGCCAAAGTGACCTATGTAGGGGAGGAACAGTCACTATTCTGCTCTGTGTCAGGAGGTGTGTATCATGGTCTCTGAGGGACAGGTGTCAATCCATATCTGCCAAGTGACCCTATGTAGGAGAGGAACAGTCCCTATTCTGCTCTCTGTGTCGGTGTGTATCAGGGATCCTTAGGAAGGTGTCAATCCATATCTGCCAAGTGACCCTATGTAGGAGAACAGTCTCTATTCTGCTCTGTGTCAGTGTGTATCATGGTCTCTGAGGACAGGTGTCAATCCATATCTGCCAAGTGACCCTATGTAGGGAGAACAGTCTCTATTCTGCTCTGTGTCGGTGTGTATCATGATCTCTGAGGACAGGTGTCAATCCATATCTGCCAAGTGACCCTATATAGGAGGAACAGTCTCTATTCTGCTCTGTGTCAGTGTGTATCAGGGGCTCTGAGGACAGGTGTCAATCCATATCTGCCAAGTGACCCTATGTAGGAGGAACAGTCTCTATTCTGCTCTGTGTCAGTGTGTATCATGGTCTCTGAGGACAGGTGTCAATCCATATCTGCCAAGTGACCCTATGTAGGAGAACAGTCTCTATTCTGCTCTGTGTCGGTGTGTATCATGGTCTCTGAGGACAGGTGTCAATCCATATCTGCCAAGTGACCCTATGTAGGGGAAACAGTCTCTATTCTGCTCTGTGTCGGTGTGTATCATGGTCTCTGAGGACAGGTGTCAATCCATATCTGCCAAGTGACCCTATGTAGGAGGAACAGTCTCTCTTCTGCTCTGTGTCAGTGTGTATCAGGGGCTCTGAGGACAGGTGTCAATCCATATCTGCCAAGTGACCCTATGTAGGAGGAACAGTCTCTATTCTGCTCTGTGTCAGTGTGTATCATGGTCTCTGAGGACAGGTGTTAATCCATATCTGCCAAGTGACCCTATGTAGGGGGAACAGTCTCTATTCTGCTCTGTGTCGGTGTGTATCATGGTCTCTGAGGACAGGTGTCAATCCATATCTGCAAAGTGACCCTATGTAGGGTGAACAGTCTCCATTCTGCTCTGTGTCAGTGTGTATCATGGTCTCTGAGGACAGGTGTCAATCCATATCTGCCAAGTGACCCTATGTAGGGGGACCAGTCCCTATTCTGCTCTGTGTCAGTGTGTATCAGGGAACCTTAGGACAGGTGTCAATCCATATCTACCAAGTGACCCTATGCAGGGGGAACAGTCCCTATTCTGCTCTGTGTCAGTGTGTATCAGGGATCCTTAGGACAGGTGTCAATCCATATCTGCCAAGTGACCCTATGTAGGGGTAACAGTCTCTATTCTGCTCTGTGTCAGTGTGTTTCATGGTCTCTGAGGACAGGTGTCAATCCATATCTGCCAAGTGACCCTATGTAGGGGTAACAGTCCCTATTCTGCTCTGTGTCAGTGTGTATCATGGTCTCTGAGGACAGTATCCCCTTAGGACAGGTGTCAATCCATATCTGCCAAGTGTAGGGGGAACAGTCCCTATTCTGCTCTGTGTGAGGAGGAGGAACGGGAAATGAGTAGCTTGGCATCCAACCTTGTGCAAATGGGGTCTTTCATGCTGTCGTGCCTGTTGAGGGACCAGCGTATAAAAAGGCTGAAGGAGAACGACCTGTGCTGGGTGTCCACGCTACTAGACCCCCGGTATAAGCAGACAGTGGCGGAAATGTTACCGAATTACAAGTCGGAAAGGATGCAGCATTTGCAAAATAAATTAAAAAGTATGCTTTACACAGCGTATAAGGGTGATGTCACAGCACAACGGGAACCTAACAGGGGGAAAGTGCTGGGTGAAAGTCATCCTCCTCCTCCCACGGCACCACGCTTCATATCTGCCAAGTGACCCTATGTGGGTAAGTAGTAACAGTCTCTATTCTGCTCTGTGTCAGTGTGTATCATGGTCTCTGAGGACAGGTGTCAATCCATATCTGCCAAGTGACCCTATGTAGGAGGAACAGTCTCTATTCTGCCTTGTGTCAGTGTGTATCAGGGGCTCTGAGGACAGGTGTCAATCCATATCTGCCAAGTGACCCTATGTAGGGGTGAACAGTCTCTATTCTGCTCTGTGTCAGTGTGTATCAGGGGCTCTGAGGACAGGTGTCAATCCATATATGCCAAGTGACCCTATGTAGGGGGAACAGTCTCTATTCTGCCTGTGTCAGTGTGTATCAGGGGCTCTGAGGACAGGTGTCAATCCATATCTGCCAAGTGACCCTATGTAGGGGGACCAGTCTCTATTCTGCTCTGTGTCCGTGGGCATCAGGGGCTCTGAGGACAGGTGTCAATCCATATGTCAAGGTGTCAATATGTCATATGTCAGGTGTCAATCCATATCCATTGTGATTTAGGAATGTTAGGTGATTTATGCCCTTTATGGATTAAGACCAGACTCTGCATCAACTGTGTAATTTTCCATGGGAGTTTTGCCATGGATCCCCCTCCGGCATGCCACAGTCCAGGTGTTAGTCCCCTTGAAACAACTTTTCCATCCCTATTGTGGCCAGAAAGAGTCCCTGTGTGTTTTAAAATTCGCCTGCCCATTGAAGTCCATGGCGGTTCGCCCGGTTCGCCGGATTGCGAACATTTGCGGAAGTTCGCGTTCGCCATTCGCGAACCGAAAATTTCGTGTTCGCGACATCACTATAAGGAAATTTTTCCATCAAGAAAGATGCATTAGTGGGCGGTAGGTAGAAAAAGGTTGACTACCGCTGGTGTAAATAGATAGATACATTACATTGTTCTTGTTCTAAGTTACATTTTAGTTGTATAAGTAAGTAAGTCACCTCACCTAGTAAGTTACCTCGAAGTTCTCAGAACAGTCAAACCTCTGGCCACACTCCTATACACACCACTAGAATTAAAGCGGCACTGTCATGCTGAGCTTACCTTTCCCCAATCGCTTCCTCTTCTCTTCCTCTGTCAGGGGCACTTTATTAGAGTAGTGGGGGGGGCTTTTTTACAACAGTAGGGGCAGAAGGGAGATTTTAATCTCCCTTAGTGTGGGGATATTTATGGGATAATAATAGTAAACAGTTGAGAATTGCCCACTAATTCAATTCTCAGATCCCAAATAACGTTTATCGTAAGTGAAAGTATTTCATATAATTAAAATCACAATGTATAAAAATAGATTTTTATTTATATGACAAATTAATCAATAATAATATTATGCAACATGCATGACAATAATCAATGAATATTCAGTATAAAATGATATGCAATACAAAGAAATGGGTATTACGTTTCAATGGCTAAAACAGCATTATCTGTCAAGACTTCTGATGATTTATGACTATCTTTAACACAGACTGGAAGTGAAACTTTTCACAGCGAAGAACAGAATTCCTCAGAGTGCAGCATAAGATCGTAAAGTTTAGCCGACAGTTAGAATAACCCTTTCAATGCTGGCTAGATCTCCTAGGTAATTAAGATCTATTCTTATGTAATTTTAAATAAAATAACATTTAATCCAGTTCATTAGTCATTTCCTGGAACCATCCAATAAGAGAATCTACCATATTTTATAAGCAGATTTTAATTTGTCTAAAAGATATCTTATCTTAATTTAGAGCAAATCAATACACCTGGATAAAAACAACGGTATGCTAACACGTGATAATATCACATCAATATATAATTATTCTTAATTCCACCTGCAGAATGGAATGTTTATAACCATATATTCTTTAGTTAACTAAGATTTCTTAATATGGAAATCTTACCGTGCTTTATCCAGTCATATATAATGCTATTAATACATTTTAATTAATTAATTAAATGAAACCAGTATAATTACCAGTTGAGTAGATATTTCATCCGATTGGTAGTCTCAGGAACTTATTTGGATGTCTCTCTGCATGGAGGTTGGAGTCCCCAACTTCCAATTCCTCTCTCCTCTTTTTCTTTGCATATCTCTTGCATCTGCATATCTCTATCTTCCCTTTGTCTTAACTTTTAAAGGGCCAGACTCTCTGTACGTCATCAGTTGATAACCCAATAAAAGCACTAGAGGTGTGGTTATCTTCCAGATCGCAAATTAGTTATTTGGTCTGTAGAGGGCAGTCTTGTCCCACTAAACATACCTATCCAGGAAAGAGTTAACTTTTCCTGGTGGCTATTTTGACGTCATTTTGCGTTATCTTTATAGTGCCATAATTTAAAATTTCAAAGGGTTTCTTAAATTTTGTCCAGACTTAGCGTCTGCAATTCCTGCCATAATTTCTGATATGTTGAAGGAAAAGAAAAAAATACAAACGCAAGAAATACAAATGTACCTAACCAACAGAGTGGTAGGAATATACACGAGTACTTAACTTGGTATGAGATGAATGCAGCTTCCCAAGAGGTTACCCCCAAATGAACCTCAAATGCAGATATGTAAATGGACAAAATAGGGATACAGCTGAATGGCTAAAAAATATAAGAATACATAGTACATAGTGAAGTACCGTCACAATAATAAAATATAAACTTCAATGATTGCACTCACAAAATAGTGATGGATAATGCGCCTTTAAGCCCTCAAGGGCTGCAGTGGTATTCACCCTCCACGAATAGGTTGCTCTGTCTTCAAAGAAGTGGGAGTATGCCAGTGAAGTATAAAAAATTTTTTTTTTTTTATTATTAAAAGGCACTAATAAGCCTATATCAAAAAATCAATAGTTAAAAGTATACAAATAATACTGCATCTAACGCGTTTCGTCCATACAAATTGGACTTCATCAGAGAGAATTTTTTGCAGTATACACAATATGTCAAATACAAAGCATGCATAATCCCACCCCCAACAGAGTCCCTTAAATATAACCAGTCCGTTTGTTGATTGGAGAGTTCCTTTGTAGGCAGTCCCTCTTCAATAAAATCAATATTTTCCAGGTGATCGCCACCTTAAAATTCGCGGCTAAGACCAGCTGGTAATCCGTCCGGTAATATTCTGCGTTCCAAATCACAACTTCCGGTTGCGTTCCACACATGGATTTCCGGCGGCGAAATAACCACGCACGTCACAACCACTGGCGTTGCGTTCCAAGATCGGGCACATGCGTTCCAAACGACCGGCCCTTTGAATTGCTAAGAAGACTAAAAGGAGCAGTCTTAAAATCATTTAAACATCAAAGTAACAATTCTCATAATACAAATTCAACCACATCAAATTTGAAAAAGGACTTCAATCCTCTGCCACAAAGAAACTAAATATTAATAGAAATCTATTGAAAAAAGTAAATAATGTGCACAAAACAATAAAGAATAAAAAATGAAATAAAATAAATGAATGAATGAATAAAAAATAAAAAATAGTAAAAAATAATAATAAAAAAAAAAATAATAAAAAAAATAAAATAAATATATATATAATAAATAAAAATAAAATTAAAATAAAATAAAAATAAAAATAAATATAAAAATAAAAATAAAAATTGGAAAAAAATTGGAAAAAAATATATGTAATTAAATATAAAACAGGCAGAAGATGGAAATCCCCAATGGTGTAGGTTATCAAAACTTTAAACCATAAAGCTAGCCAAGTCCACATCGATGTTTAAACCTTTAGGTGACAAAGTGTCCAAATGGTAGATCCAATAAGTCTCCCGTTGTGCTAATTTCAATTCCCTATTACCTCCTCTCCAGTGAGGGGACACATGTTCTATACCACAGCCCTTGAAATCTCTCCAATTGAAGGCCTGGCACGTATTACAGTGGACTGGCACTGAATGAGTAGTCATACCTTTCTTTATATTGTTTATATGTTCCATAAGACGTACTTTCAAGGGTCTCTTAGTCTTTCCCACGTACTGCTTGCCACACGGACACTGCAGTAAATAAACCACAAAGTCCGTGTGGCAACCAATACTAGACTTCACTGGAAAAGAAATCCCGGTGGTGTAACTTGTAAATTGTAAAGTTAAACCTAAGTTCATCCTTGAACAAGCCCGACACATCTGACATCCTTTGGATCCCTTCATATGGGTGATAACTTTTTTTCCGGGTATATCTTTTCTAGGGTAACTTGGAGCAATTAAATCTTTTAGATTTTGACCCTTCCTATAAATAATAGATGGACAATCAGGTAGAATATTACAAAGGACTGAATCCTGTAATAATATAGGCCAATATTTCTTAAGGCACTTATTGATTTTCCAATGGTCAGTATTGTATTTTGTTATAAATGAATATCTAAAATGATCATTTGGATCATTCTTTGGATGGTTAGTCAATAATTCCCTTCTATCTTTTTTCTTTAGTGTTTTAATTTCCTTTTCAATCATATTACTATCATAACCTTTATTTACCAATTTATTTTTTATATATTTTGCCTGAATTTCAAAATCTCGAACATTGGAGCAGTTCCTACGTACCCTTGTTAACTGGCTTTTAGCAATACCTCTCAGCCAAGGTTGATGGTGACAACTTGACTTATGAACATAACTATTTCCGTCTGTTGTTTTAAAGAAGCATCTAGATCTAATTTTATTCTGCTCACAATACAAATTCAGATCTAAAAAATTTATGGTATCTTTATGCCACTCAGGTGTAAATTTTAGATTAAAGGAATTTAAATTGAGGTATTGTACAAATGATAAAAAATCTTCTTGAGTACCTTTCCAGATAACAATCACGTCATCAATAAATCTCCGCCATAGGACCAGGCTCGCCCGCCAATCATGCCCGCACCACACAAAAAGATCTTCCCATCTTCGCATGTAGATGTTGGCATAACTGGGGGCGAACCTGGTTCCCATGGCGGTCCCTGTTAGTTGTAAATAAAATTTACCCTCATGAAAAAAATAATTATGTTCAAGTATAAATTTTATGGCTATTAAAATAAAATTTTGCAAAGCATCATCTACCTCTGAATCATTTTTAATAAAAAATTGGACTGCTTCGATACCCAATTGGTGATGGATCACAGTGTACAATGATGTTACATCCAATGTTGCCCAACTGTAATCATCTTTCCAATCGATATCCTCAAATTCATGTAGAATTGCTGTGGTATCTTTAATATATGAAGGGGCACTTTGGGCATATTTCTGAAGTCTTGAATCAATAAAGGCTGAGAGATTTGATGTAATGGAGTTAATGCCACTAATGATCGGGCGTCCAGGTGGAAAAAATAAATTCTTATGGAGTTTTGGTAAAAAATAAAAAATAGGAATGACAGGAAAAGTACTATACAAAAATTGAAAATTTTTTTGAGATATTATTTTATTCTCCAAGGCTCCCAACAATAAACTTTTTAATAGGGAATTAAACATTTGTGTTGGATCTCTTGGAAGTTCCACATATGTCTCTATTTGACCTAGGATATTGAGGGATTCTTGATGGTAATATTCTGTAGATAGAATGACAATCCCCCCCCCTTTGTCGGCCTCCCTTATAACTATATCTTCCCTTTCCATTAAATTTTTTAGACACATGGATTCCTCCTTTGTCATATTATAATTCTTTTGTTGATTGCTCCTAATCTTTCTGAAATCTTGACAAACCATATTTTCAAAAGTTTCAAGATGAGAACCTTTGCTTTGGACAGGATAAAATTTAGACTTTGGCTTAAAATTCGTAAAGCCATTGTCTACACCCAAATGCACCCTAGAGTCGACAGGGGGATTAGATGAACACACATTATAATTGGTTCCCAAATTCATAGGGGTATTAATCACTGACGATGGACAAGAATTCTTTGCGAAATGGCGTTTAACTGTTAATGTTCTTATAAATTTTTTTAAATCTATAAATAAAGTGAACTCATCCGCTGTTCGTGCAGGGGCAAATTTAAGACCAGGTTCTTCCTCCATTCTCATTCTTTTTTGGGGAGTTTTTGTTCGAAGTGGAGAATATCGGTTTGGATGTGCCCAAGGTGTTTTTCGTGGTAAAAAATAATCCGTTATCCGTTGTTCTTTTTGTGTCTGACTTCTCTCTAAAAAATTATCATTGCTTAAAAGAGGAGTTCTCTCTCTACAATAAGTTTTCTCTCTAGTTACATCCGCAAAGGATCTCCTATTAGTGGTATCATTTATATCTCCATTTCTTTTTGGTGATTTTTTATCACTGATAGTTCTCCTCCCTAGGGGAGACCTATAAGTCTTCTCTCTAGTTTCATCCGCATAGGATCTCCTATTAGTGGTATCATTTATATCTCCATTTCTTTTTGGTGATTTTTTGTCACTAATAGTTCTCCTCCCTAGGGGAGACCTATAGGAACGTGAATTTCTTTCATTTGGCCACACCTTATTTGTTTGTGATATTCTCTGTGTTCTATATAATTCCCTATCTTCATCCTTTGATCTCAACTTATATTGATTAGTACCAGTGAAATTCCTATTAATTGTTTTCTGAACTTCAAATCTATTATAAGTAGGTGTTTTGGCAAATCGTCTTCTGCGTGACATTTTATTAACTGTAGAAAAAACATTATTGTATTTATCTTCTTTATCTCTCCTATATTTTTTACTCTTTGTTTCCGCAATTTTTTCGTCTAGTTCTTTCAATTTGTTATTTAATTCCTCCTCATGTTGAATAAGTTCTGGACTATCCAAATCTAGTGATTGTTTCTCATCTAATTCATGTAGTTGCACCTCAAGATTAGCTTTCATTTCTTTAGAATATTGAATGATGAGTTCCATGAGCTGGAAAGAACAATTATTTAAAATTTCATCCCATTTTTTCATGAAAACATCATTCTCCATACCAAAAGCTGGTGTTTTTTCCACTCTCAGACCTCTCGGTATAAGGCCCTCTTTAATATAATTTTCTAAGAAAGCTATCTCCCACCATTTTTTATTCTCATTGATTAACAATCTTTCTTTAGTTTTAAAATAGTCCTCTAACTTTCTGATTGGCTCAGGTTTTTCCCAATCATTAAATAAAGCTTCAAATTTTTGTGTTCTGGCTCTTTGAACCCTGGACAAAAAATTTCCAGCGGTCGCCATATAATCACACAATGTACAATATACAGAGATGACAAAATGTATAAATTTATACTAAACAAAGATATAAATTTATACTGAACAAAGATATGTAGCACACAATATCGGGGGTACAAATATGTTGAAGGAAAAGAAAAAAATACAAACGTAAGAAATACAAATGTACCTAACCAACAGAGTGGTAGGAATATACACGAGTACTTAACTTGGTATGAGATGAATGCAGCTTCCCAAGAGGTTACCCCCAAATGAACCTCAAATGCAGATATGTAAATGGACAAAATAGGGATACAGCTGAATGGCTAAAAAATATAAGAATTATTTTTATTTTTATTTTTATTTTACTTTATTATATATACATTTATTTTTTATTATTTTTTACTATTTTTTATTTTTTATTCATTCATTCATTTATTTTATTTCATTTTTTATTCTTTATTGTTTTGTGCACATTATTTACTTTTTTCAATAGATTTCTATTAATATTTAGTTTCTTTGTGGCAGAGGATTGAAGTCCTTTTTCAAATTTGATGTGGTTGAATTTGTATTATGAGAATTGTTACTTTGATGTTTAAATGATTTTAAGACTGCTCCTTTTAGTCTTCTTAGCAATTCAAAGGGCCGGTCGTTTGGAACGCATGTGCCCGATCTTGGAACGCAACGCCAGTGGTTGTGACGTGCGTGGTTATTTCGCCGCCGGAAATCCATGTGTGGAACGCAACCGGAAGTTGTGATTTGGAACGCAGAATATTACCGGACGGATTACCAGCTGGTCTTAGCCGCGAATTTTAAGGTGGCGATCACCTGGAAAATATTGATTTTATTGAAGAGGGACTGCCTACAAAGGAACTCTCCAATCAACAAACGGACTGGTTATATTTAAGGGACTCTGTTGGGGGTGGGATTATGCATGCTTTGTATTTGACATATTGTGTATACTGCAAAAAATTCTCTCTGATGAAGTCCAATTTGTATGGACGAAACGCGCTAGATGCAGTATTATTTGTATACTTTTAACTATTGATTTTTTGATATAGGCTTATTAGTGCCTTTTAATAATAATAAAAAAAAAAAAAAAAAAAATTTTTTATACTTCACTGGCATACTCCCACTTCTTTGAAGACAGAGCAACCTATTCGTGGAGGGTGAATACCACTGCAGCCCTTGAGGGCTTAAAGGCGCATTATCCATCACTATTTTGTGAGTGCAATCATTGAAGTTTATATTTTATTATTGTGACGGTACTTCACTATGTACTATGTATTCTTATATTTTTTAGCCATTCAGCTGTATCCCTATTTTGTCCATTTACATAATTTCTGATATGGCAGATCATGAACTAAGTTTACCCTTTTCCATACAATGGTACCTTATATATATATAGACAGTAAAATTAAATTATTTAATCTTCTCTGTCACAATTGTCTGGGTTTAGATTTGATTATATTCTTCTTATCACTTGTTTATACTATGCTATGCATTCCTTAGCTCTGGCAAAGTGGCTAGTCTTACAGAAAGAAATCCTGTGTCTTCTTTGTTAACTTGAAAATAACAAAATGGAGTCTGGTCTGTTCAGAGTGACTCAGAATATACACTTTTAATTTCTATCATAGCACAAGATGTCTGCCGATATAAATACCTTGACATTAGTTACTAATACTAAGTAATTTTTTTAAATTAGGGAGCTATTTACTAAGCTGCTGCAAGATGCAGCCGCGGCACGCATAGGTTTGTAATTTCATTAATTCAAATGAAATTCTAAACCAAATAAAAAGTATCGAATTGCGTCCTAACACCAATGGACAAGCTGTTCTCATTTTGTTAGGACGAAATTCGATAGTTTCACCAGCGTTCGAATGCCGAATGAAAAAGCAGGAGGAAGGTGAGAATTGTGGAAAAATTGCTTTGACCACAGGAAATGGAGCAGACGTGGCTCCTCCTCTGGGTCAAAGCTAGTCATGCCTAGGAAAAATACATAAGACAGAATAGTCCTTGCTTTGTCTTATGTTTTAAAGAAAAATAGATCAGTTAGGAAGAAAAGAAGAACAGATCCTGAGAGAGGAAGAGAAGAGGTAGCGATTGGGGAAAGGTAAGTTCGGCATGACCGTGCTGCTTTAAAGTGTCCTTTTTTTGCCCATTTGAAATGTTTGGAGGTATGGACCTGTGCCTGGTTTGTATGTAATGAATTTAATTAATGGCTAACCAATTATACAAAGTCTCTGTTTTATATCTGTTTGAGCATACATGCAAAGGTTCCTCTGTAATGATGCAGGCTGCAGTTTAATGTCACCATAGATTGGTTCCTTCCAGCAATTTGGCACCTTGGGCAAAAAGCCTGTGTTAATGATGAACAAATTCTTTGTACTTTTCTACTAGACTACAGGGTGAAGTCCTTGTTCAGATTGGTAAGTGGGAGGGAGCCTCATAATTAAACATGTAAATAATTGCAGAGTGAGATATGAAGAAGACTAGGGACATAGAAGCAGACAAAGAAGCTCAAGGAAAGAGAAAAAGAGGGCTTGCGATAGAGCTTGAGTAACAGACAATTAGAGAGGTTGCTGGCAACTGACATGGAGAGGGAGAAAAAAATATAACTAGTGGCATAAGGTTAGAGACACCCTATACCATAAGGAGAGAGGGAGCATGCCACATTTGGAGGAGAAATAGTTAAGTGACATATTGGGCAAGTAAAATGGGGAAGGCAGAGAACATGCATTAATATCATACGGGAAGATCGTGCAATTGACAACTGAAGACAAGAGACATGGAACAAGTGAAATGGGAAGAAGATGTCTATTGACATGGAGGGAGTTTCAGAGCCCAGCAACTTGTGTGCGAAGCCTAAGAGCAGTGTGACAATCACGTACTTTTTGTATTCATTTTTTCATGTTGTGCAGATGAAGATCTTGTTTAGATTCTAATTGATTGATGTTTTTTAACATTATATAAGGGAATAAAAGAAGGTGCTAATATGGCAGTAGTTGCAAAATAGCTGAAATTGGTGATTGTATGTAAAATATATGGTAATATATGTCTGTTCTTTTTAATACTCTACCAAGAAACTTTCCGATGAGTGCCAAGATCGCCGATCCTGTCATTTCTCTGTCAACAGCAGGGTTTTTGGATCAGACCCCTGTCCTGGCACAAGCAAATACCTGCTGGTGTCATACAAGTGTAAACCACGTAAGTTTGTTTCTCACTTAGTTGTGTGTTTTTGTTCTGGAGGATTGCACATTCAGTGTGTTAGCAACGTTTACATAAAAATACTGTTTCTAAATATCACTTTGAGTCACTCATTTGAGTCACATACATTTTATTATAGTTTTATACTTCTCATCATACATTCCATCATCCTTCCCTACTTTAATGCACATCGTTACTGTTCTTTCTATCTGCCCTTCTCAAAATATTATACTTAACACTTCAAGCTCTAAATTTATATGTTGCATTATTCATTCATTTTCTGCTCTTCTTAAAATGCTGTTGTCATAGTCTTGATTACTCTATCAAAATCTACACAGCTCTCATTGAATAAGAATCAATAGACCCACTATTAACTCGTGCAATTTCTTTTATGAAAGGCAAATCATCAATACATTTTTCAGATGTCAACAGTTTACTTTTTAAATATATACAGCAGTACTGTACCCTTGTGGCCCAGTTTAACCTTGGGAATACTAGGCTGGAATCTGAGTGCCCAGGGACATGTAATTTGTTCTCTATAGTAAGCAATGTATTACAAACAGATGGGATTGGGATGCAATGTCGTATGTAACATTAGACACTTAAGCATGAAGGTGTTTTTTTTCCCCCACATTGAATACACTTCATATTGGCATATTGTGTTGCCCCACTGTTTTTCTTTTTTGTTTGTTTGTTGTTTTTTTTTCTTTTTATGGGATGTTGTTCCTCAGTGCTCTGTCAATAATATAGGCCAGGGGAAGGCAACCCTCGTCACTGCATATATTGTGGAATATATCTCCAATAGTGCTCTTACAGCAATAATGCAGGCAAAGCATTAGAGGTGATGAAGTCCAAAAACACCTGAAGTGCCAAAGGTTGCCTACCCTGATATAGTCAAATGTGTATTAGAAAACAAAACAGATATCTGTGGTGCACGCTCTGCTACTTTTTTCACTGCTTTTCCTTGAACATGTGCCACAAAGAGAGGCTCAAAACCACATGCACTGGAACTCCTGTGATCTTGTATCTACATCTTGTGGAACCTTCAAGACATCTGTAGCTAAACTCTAATCCTGACAAGGACATTTCTGCGCTGGATCCATGGGAACAGGAACTCTGGGACATGGCGCTGTGAAGTGAATAGCTCTATCCCTCCCCAGTAACTGCACGACACACAGTTCTGGAAGTACAACTGAGATTTATTGTGCCACAAGAAAAGGTGAACCAGGTGGATTACACCACCACCACAGGAATCACACAGTGGAGCGTTAAGTATTGGGAAAATCGGATGACACTTATCCCAGTTGTAAAGATATAAGTGACAATATTGTCTAAAATGAGAGAATAAAACACATAATGGTGCAGTATGCCAGTGAAGTCTGGGTATAGTACAGAGGTGATATGTATATCCAACTCACATGGTAGAGAGCCTATAGATCGTCTCGAATCTCACTCGCCCAGGTATATATGGTTATACCAAACCTTGCTCCAGATCCACAATTCACAGAAGTTAAGATATATAAAAACAAAAATAAAGAGAAAAAAATTCCTAGTGCAGATCTGTTAGATGAGAACAGTGATCAAGGTGATAGTACATAGAGTTGCTCACCTGGAATAGAGCCAGTTGTACAAGGCTCTATGTATACAAGCACCTATGCCTTTAAGGGAGGCAAAAACCCTTCTTTATATGTAGATGCAGGAAACAACTTGAAGATCCACTGGATAAATATCAGATAATAGTAACAATTTATTATAAAACAATAAAAAACTACAATAAGTAGAAATACCAAGTATTAAAATCGATGAAGTGGTCTTCCTTTGACATCCGAGACGCGTTTCCCGGTCGGCTTTTTCAGTCGGGTGATGTTGCTTCCTGGAGAGGCTGTCTTTAAATTTTGCTCCTTTCCTTCTGATTGTCTGCTTTCTCAGCATCAGTAGACAGGAAGATCTTAGGGCTATTGGTGGACTTTGTGACATAGCAAGTTCAATACTTTCAAAGTGTTGTCCTTCACCTTTTAACCCCACCTGATCTGGGTGAACCAGTGAGAATATAAAGATTAGTAGCTAATGTCTTCGCCAACAACTTTAAAACTACATTCAGAAGAGAGATGGGCCTGTAGCTGGGCCAAAGGCCCAGGTTCTTAACCTTGTTTGGAATGAGAGTGATATGACTGTGAAACATCTGGGGGGGCAAGGCAGAGTAGTCCAGGATAGATAACACCTACCTGAAGTGTCACATCCACCTTGGGTTTTACAGTGGTAACGGAAACCATATTGCAGCGGAACAGCACATTACACCTTACAATCACGACGCTCAGGAGCACCTGGAAGTGGGTACAGGATCCTGAAAGGTCTTTGGTGGCACGGAGGCATTTATTGGGAAGAAGCCAAGCGAGGTATCAGCCAGGCGAATCAGAAGATGTAGTCAGACAATCCGGAGTCAGGTCAGGCAGCAGGCAAGAGTAGTAACCTTGATGGAGTGGTGCATATGGTTGTTGTAGGAGAATTCTGCTGTGGGAAGCAGAGATAGCCAATCATCCTGAAGATATGTGGTGAAGCAACGGAGGTATTGCTCTAAAGTTTGCTTAGTACGTTCCGTTTGACCATTGGTCTGAGGATGATAGGCTGAAGATAAACAGATTGAATTTTTAGGTGGCGGCAGAAGTGGAACCAGAAACGGGAGGTGAATTGAGAACCTTGGTCAGTGATGCTGGTTTGGGGCAATCCATGTAGACGAAATATGTTCTGCAAGAACAAGGAGGCGGTCTTGGCAGCAGATGGTAGTCCTATGAAGGGAACTACTACCATGATGGTGTTGTATTTATATGATAGGGGTAAATCCACGATAAAGTCCATGGCTTTGTCAGTCCATGATCCTTGAGGAACTGGAGGAGGTTGTAGACAGCCTATAGGTTTTGTCCTTGGAGTCTTTGATCGGACACATATATCGCACGAGAGGGCATACTCTATGATGTCTGTCTTGATGGAAGGCCACCAATAGTAACGGCTAATGTCTTTGAGCGTTTGGGTAATTCCTCCATGGCCTGCTGAGACAGTGTCATAAAACTGGCCAATTACTTCAGACTGGAGTGAAGCTGGTACATATATCTGTTCATCGTAGTACCACAATCCTTTTTTCTGGGTCAGAGGAGGAGCAGTAACCGGTGGTTGGACCGTTGAGTTGCATATACGATCTAGGAGTGAGACCTGTAATGCTAGGAATTGATGTGGGGGTAGAATGGTGTCTTGGGTTTGGTACGTTGGGTCTCTCTTTTCATACATGCATGACAGAGCATATTCCTTTTGATTTTTTGACCCAGGGTGGTAGGTGATCTGGAAAAGAACAAAGCCAATCGGGCTTGGTGGGGACATAGTATTTTGGTAGGTGCTCTAAATGACGGTGGTCTGTATATACAGTTATAGATAAGGGGGCTCCTTCGAATAGATGGTGCCACTCTTCCAGAATACCTTTAACCGCAAGAAGTTCCCTCTTGCCTACATCGTAGTTCTTTTCTTGCGGTCAAAGGTTTTCGAGAGTAAAGTGCAATGAGGTGTAGTCGGTCATCCTTCTCTCCTCTTTGGGACAGGATACCCCCAATGGCAATATCAAAGGTGTCTACTTCAAGGAAGAAAGCCTTTGTGGTGTTGGGTTGTACGAGAATAGGAGCTTGGGTAAACAGCCTTTTTAGTTTCCCGACGGCTTCTTGGGCTTGGGTGGTCCACGTGAACTGGTCATGTTTTTTAGTTAAGGCAGTTATGGGGGAGCATACTTAGGAAAAGCCTCTGATAAAACATCTATAGAAATTGGTGAATCCCAGGAAATGCTGTATAGACTTCTTGTCTTTAGGTATGGGCCATTCCAGGATAGCTGTGATCTTACGAGGATCCATTTGTATCTGCCCAGGGGTGATTATATATCCCAGGAATTCCACGGATTCTGTATCAAAAACACATTTCTCTAATTTAGCATACAGTTCGGGCTCAGGGAGACGGAGAAGCACCTTTCTCATGTGTTCGTTGTTTTCAGCAGGAGAAGAGGAGAAGACCAGGATGTTGTCTAGATATATTACAATGAAAGAATCTAGTATATCACGGAAGACGTCATCCAGGAAATGTTGGAATATGGCCGGGGCGTTACAGAGTCCGAAGAGAATGACAAGGTATTCGAAGTGCCATTACTGTGTTCTGAATGCTGTTTTCCACTCATCTCCTTTACGGATACGGATACGGACCAGGTTATATGCACCTCTTAGATCTTACTTTGTGCCTTCCTTAATCTATCTAGGATCTCAGGTATCAGAGGTAGAGGATATCGGTTCTTGATAGTGATATTACTTAAGGCATAGTAGTCAGCGCATGGGCACAGTTCTCCATCTTTCTTGCCAACAAGAAATATGCCTGCTCCTGCTGGGGATGTTGAAGATCTGATGAAACCTTTGGCTAGGCTTTCAGAAATATACTCCTCGGCAGCAAGAGGGAGAGATGGAACTGCTGCACACCTGGAAGAAGAGTCTTGGAGAGCGGAAAGCACTGCAGCTGCACCACAAGGATGCCGCGAGTGCCCAGGAGCAGGTGAGTACACGGCAGTGCTGTGACATGAAGATATTTGGGCCTAATGTATTGTAGAAGATTTTTAACATAAGGCTATCCTGTCCCTGGCTCTTCCCAGGCTTAGACGCTTTCAGGGCCGCTAGCCCTCCTCCGCGGATAGAGACCGATGGACATGTTGTTTCAGGTAGTCCATCACCTCCGCAGTAGGGGTCAGAGCTGCCATGTAGCTTCCATCAGGGGTGGTATTGTAGAGGAACGTGTAGTAGTCTCTAAAGGCATCATGTTAGATGTGGAAGAAGAGTGTAGGTGGTTGTCCGATTGAATCTTACTGACATACTGCCTTCTTACTGCCTTCGGTCTCTGAATACTCTAGCTAACATTTTACCTCTTTTTTTTTGCCAAAATCATAAAAATACTTCTAGGCCAATCTGAGTCAACTGAACCCGAAAATTTAAGAGGGAATTCAGTTCCTAGCGAAGGGAGGTCAAGCATAGGAAGTCGCTTTCAGCCAGGGTTCCTTTGTGAGTAGCTTCAAGAGTCACTGTTTGGTTCAGCAGTTAGTGGACCCTCTCTTTTCATTGTTTTTTTATTGGCAGAGGTGATAAAGTGCCCGTGAATCACACACTTGTGTGCCTCCCATATTTTCATAGACTGAGTTTCGGGTGGTAAATTTTTCTGGAAGTATTGGGTAAGGCAAGCTTTTATGTCTACAAAAATAAGTCCTGCGCTCAAACTCCCACTACTATTGAGAGGTAGCAATGACCATATTGCACATCAGCCCCAATACATACAATAAAAACCAAGGCAAACCTCTTAGGTGAGTCCCACACTAATAATTCACCTTGCTTCTTTCAGCTTTAGGTAAAAATCTCTATCTCAATCACCTCAAATCAATCTAAGGAAGCCTGGTGACCATACCCTGGTTGAGTGTGTCTGGAATCCTACTATTCCCCTGGTAGCTTCGGGTTGTTTTCCCTTGGTGGGGCATCTTGGCCAACTAGGGAACAGCGTCTGGAGTGTCCAATATTGTGCGTCTGCGCTATTTTTAGTGCAGCTTCTGATTGCAGGGCTCAAAGCTAAAGATTCAGGCACCCGTGTCAGACCGATGACAACCCACGCCCCACCCTGTATGTGTTGTATGTAATAGTGTGCAGTGTTTGTATTTAAGGTATATTATTCCTCAATGTATTCTCCAGTAGTATATGGTACACAAACATCACGTTTCACTAAAATTTTATTTTATTCTATTCTGCAGATCACCACAGGCTAAAAACAGTTTGTGAGAATGAGCAACTCACTCTTACTTGCAAGAATAACTCATTGCTCTCAATATACTCTGCTAGTTATGGGAGAACTGTACATAGGAAGATAGAGTGTGATTCAGAAAACAAAACAAATCCAGAATATGGTAAGTATTTTTTATAAAATCAGTAAGTAATTATATATCTCAGCAATTTCTGTGATCAGATCTACCTTCCTGGACCGCATGATGTCTGTAGTATCACCAATCAGAAATAGGTAGAGTGTCATATGTTGAAGTTAAGGATAACAACTACATAGTTACATAGGCTGAAAAGAGCCATCAAGTTTAGTCTTTCTCACATCAGTTTTTGCTCTTGATTCATGAGAAGGCATAAAACCCTCCCTCAAGCATTTTTAAATTTTGCAAACAAACTAGGAAACCCATTCCTTCTTGACCCCAGAATGGCAATCAGATCTCTCCTTGGTTCAAGAAGCAGTTACCCCATACATTGAAAATTGAATATTATGTTTTTGCAAGTATTCCTTCAGTTGCTGTTTAAACGTCTGCACAGACAATAATAAAACCACCTCTTCAGGCAGAATTCCATATACCAAAACTGCTTCATTAAGCTAAAGTTGTTTGTGTGACTATAGTGTCCCTTTAAGCTCATTTGTTTCTAATTTCCAGGAAAAGATTGTAGATACATTTAGAATATAGGAACCACATCTGCCTTTCTCCAATCCTTCGGTACAATTCCTGAAAGAAAAAAAATCCTGAAATATTAAAAACAGGCTCACTTATTTCCACACTTACCTCCTAAAGTACCGGTGGGTGAATACCATCACTCCCTCTGGCTTTGTTTATATTATTCCATTTAGGTGCAATCGATCATGGCTATAAAGATTGTACCCAAGCACAAAATCAGACCAGTGCTGTAAACAGTCAAAACGCTGTTTCCTAAACCATAACTTAAGCTATGCATTAACCTCCCTAATCTCCCACTGCCTCGCAGAAAATGGCATAGGTAATATCTCAGAGGATATATAAAACCACAAGGTTGTAAGTATATTCACCTATAGTGCTGCCATAGCCAAGCTGATACTCTTTCATCAAAAGCGTACAATAATCTGGCAAAAGTATATTTTTCTTGTCCATATGGAATTTGGTATAAAATGATTTACTCACATAAAAAAAGCTAAAAAAAATAAATAGATAACAAGATAACTTAACAAGTTGTCTGATACATAAATTATACTTAGTATAATGGGTTGAGCTAAGAACGCTGCAAGCAGTCCATGGCTAATATCTTGGGTTATTATTTGAAGCCTGAACATGTATATCCCTGGTGGGGATTGTACTACCCACAGTGAATTAGCAGAGAAAGCTATCTGCTCTAAAACAATGTTCACATGTGATTAACGTTTGGAGACACCATACAAATTGCCATATCCCGAGGCAGGAATTGTACAGCTGTACGCTATTTACCTTGATCTTGTTTAAGAATTTCTACTCTTGTGAGTATACCCTTTTTATTATAATTACGTCTACATCCTCTTTGTCAGAGATACTACACTACTGGACTATTTTTGTTTCTTGTGTTTCATATCTTACTGGACCCATTAAAGAGATTACACGATTCTCAACATACTAGACTGTTGGACATTCTTTTTCTGTATTATCACATGCCCATATAGTCCATACTATTGGACATTCATATTCTATATTATCACATGTCCATATAGTCCATACTATTGGACATTCATATTCTATATTATCACATGCCCATATAGTCCATACTATTGGACATTCATATTCTATATTATCACATGTCCATATAGTCCATACTATTGGACATTCTTATTATGTATTATCACATGCCCATATAGTCCATACTATTGGACATTCATATTCTATATTGTCACATGTCCATATAGTCCATACTATTGGACATTCTTATTCTGTATTATCACATGCCCATATAGTCCATACTATTGGACATTCACATTCTTTATTATCACATGTCCATATAGTCCATACTATTGGACATTCTTATTCTGTATTATCCCATGCCCATATAGTCCATACTATTGGACATTCTTATTCTGTATTATCTCATGCCCATATAGTCCATACTATTGGACATTCTTTTTCTGTATTATCTCATGCCCATATAGTCCATACTATTGGACATTCTTATTCTGTATTATCTCATGCCCATATAGTCCATACTATTGGACATTCTTTTTCTGTATTATCTCATGCCCATATAGTCCATACTATTGGACATTCTTATTCTGTATTATCTCATGCCCATATAGTCCATACTATTGGACATTCTTTTTCTGTATTATCTCATGCCCATATAGTCCATACTATTGGACATTCTTATTCTGTATTATCTCATGCCCATATATCATATTGAGGACTAGTACACCTAAAGATCAAGAAAGTATTAAAGTTTTGAAACCCCGAAACAGAAATGAAAAATAAAAATCTCTTATGATAATTTAGAATCACTATAGGGAACATGTGGTGAATTTTTTTTTTCAGCCTTATATTTTCCAATGCAATCTCCTAACAAGGAAGCGGGGGGGGAGGGGGAGGGGTGTTTATGGGTGAGTGGTGTATTCCCATTTGGGATAGATCTAAGAAAAGAAACAAGGCAGTCTGCCTTTTTCAATGAGTGCTTCCATCTAAATAATGGCTGAACTTAAGCAGACTTGCCCTGGTTATGTGCTCTATAAATCTAAACACAGACACATAGGTATAGAAAGGGCAGATATTGCAAAAATGATTTGAAAAGGAATGTTTTGCTGATAACCTGATGTTCACAAGTGTGACTTTTACATTTTAAAAGTATGCTATTGTGCAGCATACCACTTATATTCAACATCACTTGTTTTACCAATGTATAGATTTTCGAAACATTTAAAGGTAAATATCTGTTTGCTTTGCCTTATTTCTTTGTAGAATGTTCTACACAGACAGCCCTAAGGAAAATCTCCAGAAGGTGTCACAGAAGACATAACTGCTCTGTCAGAGCTGATATTAGAACATTTGGTGATCCCTGTTACCCAGGAGTGGTGAAATATTTGACTGTCTCATATTCATGTGGTAAGAGCATTTTGTCATACATGACACTGAGCATACACTGAGCAGAGTTTAGTGGGTGCAGGTAGTGGAGTGGGAGGAGATGAGACAGTTGGTGAGCAGGCACATAGCTGGGCAACAGTGGGGTGAGGAAGCAGGAGGAGGGAAGAGGAAAGGTTTAGCTAGTCCTGATCTTGTGCAGCCCAACAGATTTTCCCATTTGAGTGAATATGTTGGGAGCATCAGCTCAGGAGTAGCTGTACTGCAGGAAGCTGTTCTTTCTAACAGCCGGAGGAACAGCGCCCCTAGTACGGGTGGCGTTGAGAGGATAAGGAAGGCTAGACAGGTTGTAGTGAAAGGGGACCCTATTATAAAGAGAGTAGATAGGGTAATCTGCCACTCTGATCGTCTCAACCGGACAATTTGCTGTTTCCCAGGTACTCAGGTCCAGCATGTTGCTGACAGAGTTGAGGGATTATTGGGAGGGGCTGAGGATGACCCAGCTGTCATGGTCCAAATTGGTACCAATGACAAAGTCAGAGGAAAATAAAAGGTCCCAAAACATGAGTTCAGGGAACTAGGAAGTAAGCTAAAGAAAAGGACCTCCAAGGTAATATTTTCAGAAAGAAAGGCAGCGGGAGGTTAGAGAGGTCAATGTGTGGCTGAAGTCTTGGTGCAGGAAAGAGCACTGGGACGATTTTGCACTTGGGTACAACCTGTATAGTTGTGATGGATTGCACCTAAAAATGTGTGCCATTTACCTGGGGAAGAGATGGCAGCACGATGCACAATGGGAAGAAAGCAGGCCGTCAGAGGCAGTGTTATGCTTTGGGCAATGTTCTGCTGGGAAGCCTTGGGTCCTGACATTCATGTGGATGTTACTGTGACAAACTCCCCTATCCAAGTGAGTTTGCCACGAGTTCTTGGAGGGGCCTGTTTGCCAGCCTTCTGCCCTGTGACTATGGCCTCTGTGTTAAACCCTGATTAAAACTACTGTGTGTGCCTTTTTGGTCTTGTATGGCCACACTTTGAACTTTCGAAGAAGCACTTCGAATTACCGAACAGCAGCACGAACCAGAGACCACCCTGGAGCTTGTTAACACCTATTAACAACTTGGAATGTTTCTCACCGCAGTGTTCTAATTGTTCATCTGGGTGGCCGCAATTCCTATGGACCACCACGAGGTGGCGGCCATCTTGTTCGCATGAACGCAGGCAGCGGTGTTTGGGCATGAGTCTCATGGAACCAAAGCCGGATACAGAAACGTCTGAACACCTCTGGATTTCCATCATTGCCTGCGTTCGATTCTATTCAACTTAGAAGGGCACTGTTTGGTGAGATCATTTGTCTGGATGAAGGAAACAAGCTCCAGGGTAAGACTATTGACTCTGTTTTGGTAGTTTGTTTTAAAACTACCGAACTAGACCAACCGCAAGCCTTGATTCTCTGGAAGTGTTTTGGGCATGGCACCATGCCTGCGGTCGGTCAAAAAAGTGACTTCCATAGAATTCCTGTACCCCTGAACTGATCTGGGTGATTTTTGGATATGTTGGTCACCCAGATCAGCGCTATCAGGGGATGTAACAAGGCCACTTGTGGCTGTCATTAAAGCGTTCCAGCTTGCACTCCAAAACTGTGTGACATCCTGTTATTGGAGGGAAGGAAGATTTAACAGTGTTGTATCCCAGAGAATACAACATACATAAAAGGAGCCCTGACAATATGTATGTTGTATTCTCTGGGATATAACATTGTTTTGTGATTTTTGTGAGAAACAATGTTTAGGAGATATACTAAACAATTGTGGACTTGATATATTTGCATATGCCATATGGCTACTCAGACCTAGGTTTCCTGGAAGAACCAATCAGGAAATGACTGTTAATACATCACGCCTACTATAGCGGGCTTAACTAGAACCGGACTGCAGGACTACGACGTGATCTGAAGAAGCCGCCCAGTCGAAACGCGTCATCACATTCTGGTACGTACAACGTCATCACATGGTCGTACGACGACGCTCAAGTTCCGGAAGAACTCACCACTGTGCCGCAACTTGAAAACCGCAAGTGCAAGCCACGAGTTTTAAGGTCTGCAAAGCCGAGGGGTATGGACTTCATTTGGATGAAAGAGCTGCATCACTGATATGTGATCTTTTACTATTGTTTGAAATAAAGAAAGTATTTCTTTGTATTCTGTTGCCGTCCTGGTCATCTGCTATATTACTGTCCTGTGCTTGGGACACAAGCCATACAAGTTAGAGCAGACTTTTACTGCTCTCTCCTTGCTAGTTTATTTCATTCACTTATTGTATTATCACAAGTGTTACAATATCACACTATATATTTTCGCCTTTTATTTTTATGTATTATGTTCCAATATATCACTGGGAGAATATTATGAAATTCCAATTTTAAAAGACTACTAGTAAGTTTTTATTATATTTATCACTTAGTGCACTTGCAATTTTTGCACTCTACTTATATTTATTGTTACACAATTTTTCAGCACATTATAGTGCTCTGTTATTTGCACAGTGTTAAACTTTACATATTCACTGAACAGTATTTCAAAGGTACAGCGCACCTTTTTTACCTTGTTTTGTTCATTTGGTGTGTTTTTTGGGCTATTTCACTGTAAAGGTTTTTAATACTTGAAAATATTATCACATTATTTTAATATTAGCGCCTTCTTTGCTTGTATATTTTTTTGTATGTTTAAAGCATGGTTAGTGTAATTAAAAAGTCTGGTTGGCTCAGTTGTCAATAAGTATAACAAAATAATTTAACATAAATATATATGTGGAACTGATTTCCACTGGTTCTAAACAACTGATTCATTTATTTGATTGCTCGTTGCAGTTCCTAGACGTCTTATGGAGGGTGTCGGAGAGTCATCTTCAGATCCATTCTCCCTTTCAGATTATACACATGGTAAGAGGATTACAGTCTATTGGAAAAAATATCTTCCATACACACTAGTGAAACATACAGGTGATACTCGAAAAATTAGAATATTGTGCAAAAGTTCATTTATTTCAGTAATGCAACGTAAAAGGGGAAACTAGTATGTGAGATAGACGCATTACATGCAAAGCAAGATAGTTCAAGCTGTGATGTGTCATAAGTGCGATGATTATGGCTTACAGCTCATGAAAACCCCAAATCCACAATCTCAGTAAATAACAATATTGTGAAAAGGTGCAATATTCTAGGCTCACAGTGTCCCACTCTAATCAGCTAACTAAGCCATAACACCTGCAAAGGGTTTCTGAGCCTTTAAATGGTCTCTCAGTCTGGTTCAGTAGGAATCACAATCATGGGGAAGACTGCTGACCTAACAGTTGTGCAGAAAACCATCATTGACACCCTCCATAAGGAGGGAAGTCTCAAAAGGTAATTGCGAAGGAAGTTGGATGTTGGCTGTATCAAAGCACATTAATAGAAAGTTATGTGGAAGGGAAAAGTGTGGAAGAAAAAGGTGCATAAGCAGAAGGGATGACCGCAGCCTGGAGAGGATTGTCAGGAAAAAGCCATTCAAATGTGTTGGGGACTTTCACAAGGAGTGGACTGAGGCTGGACTTAGTGCATCAAGAGCCACCACACACAGACAGATCCTGGACATGGGCTTCAGATGTCGTATTCCTCTTGTCAAGCCGCTCCTGAACAACAAACAATGTCAGAAGCGTCTTACCTGAGCTAAAGAAAAACAGACCTGGTCTGTTGCTCAGTGGTCCAAAGTCCTCTTTTCTGATGAGAGCAACTTTTGCATCTCATTTGGAAACCAAGGACCCAGAGTCTGGATGAAGAATGGAGAGGCACACACTGCAAGATGCTTGAAGTCCAGTGTGAAGATTCCACAGTCTGTGTTGATTTGGGGAGCCATGTCATCTGCTGGTGTTGGTTCACTGTGCTTAATTAAGTCCAGGGTCAACACAGCCATCTACCAGGAGATTTTGGAGCACTTCATGCTTCCTTCTGCAGACGAGCTTTATGGGGATGCTGACTTCATTTTCCAGCAGGACTTGGCATCTGCCCACACTGTCAAAAGCACCAAAACCTGGTTCAATGACCGTGGGATTACTGTGCTTGATTGGCCAGCAAACTCGCCTGACCTGAACCCCATAGAGAATCTATGGGGCATTGCCAAGAGAAAGAGGAGAGACATGAGACCGAAAAATGCAGAAGAGCTGAAGGCCGCTATTGAAGCATCCTGGTCTTCCATAACACCTCAGCAGTGCCACAGGCTGATAGCTTCCATGCCACGCCGCATTGAGGCAGTAATTGCTGCAAAGGGGCCCTTCTATGTACACTCCCTGATTTATTGATTGCATGTAATATTCTAATTTACTGAGATTGTGGATTTGAGGTTTTCATGAGCTGTAAGCCATAATCATCACCCTTATGACAAATCACGGCTTGAACTATCTTGCTTTGCATGCAATGCGTCTGTCTCATATATTAGTTTCCCCTTTTACGTTGCATTACTGAAATAAATGAACTTTTGCACGATATTCAAATTTTTCATGTATCACCTGTATATTGCTACTGTTCATTTACAAATAATGCCTAATTATTGTTCAACAATGACAGCATGTCTAATGAAGCACTCACTCTGGGCTGGCTAGGATCAGGATGGTGGGACTGGAGCCCACAATTGGGATGGTCAAAATAAGGATAATTGAGGGCATGTTAAAGTGGCACCATTACAATGAGTTAGGATAGATTCAGTTTAAAATACATATCCTTGTAGAAAGGATGGGAAGTTCGTCATGTCCGTTAGCTCAGATGCTTTTGTGTGTTTTTTGCATTCTTCCCTCTCCCTGAATGATTACATGATATGAATATTTTGATTTACATTTGTAATTTTAGTCCTCTATCAAATCCTTAGCAAGACATTTGCTTTCTCCCAAAATACTGGGTAGTTCTTTAGGATTTTTAATCTGCATTGTATTAATCTGTCTTAATTGTGTTGATGGAATACAATAATATGCTTTTAGCAGGTAAAATTTCTGTTTATTAGAAATACATTTTTAAATTTTTTTTATCATATAGTAACAATTCGAGAAATGTAACATGGACATGGGGCAAAGTGGTACACGCAGGTGCCTATTTCAAAGAGTAAGTGCAAGTAAAAGGTTGGATATGCAGATCCCCAAATAAGTAGATGGAGAAACGCAGGTTTCCGATACAATGATGATACTAAAGGCTTTTTGGAGTCTTAGGTTATGGACCCCTATGCAGGGGTTATGTCTTATAAGTACTTTGTCTGCGGTCTGAGATCATGAAAGATATACAGCGATGGCCAGCCGAGGTATGCGATACCCCTTTCTGGCCATAGCGTGGTGTGATCGAAAAGAAAGGCTCTTGGGTTATATGGCATCTCGAATTGTGTTGCTATTCAGGTTATATCGGGTGCCATAAACATGTCAACCAGTGTAACTAATGCTCGCATGCTGGGGGGGAGGTTGGGGGAGGGAGAATGCAAGAGAAGAGGGGAAGGAGAGAAAGAAAAGGAGAGAGTAAGAGAGAAGAGAAAAAAAGGGTGTGGGGGTGTGCGCAGCCTGTTCATTTATGTGACTGCCTCTCAGGGTAGTAGTGGTGGGGTGGGGGGTAGCGCATGTTATAGCTTGCAGGGCGCCAGCGTGGAACCCCATCAACCCCTTGTAGTGTGTCCAGTGTCGTCAGGTTAGGTTCAGTGTCTTAAGCAGCGTGTTCTGCTGTTCTCGAGAGTCAGGTAGGGTATGGTGAACCAAGGATGGTTGCCATTGTAACCTAGTCCGTGTAATGCCCTTCCTCTCCCTAAGTGGTGTGGCACCTCTGGTCCTCCTCCCGGGTGCGTCTCAGCTGTAAGCTAGTCAGGGGTCCTATGTGAACCAGGCGGGACCAGGGGTTCCTCTGATTGTGTTAATTCCTCTTCCCTTTTTCTCTTGTTGTGATGTCTTGGACAATAGGGGGGGCTGTCGTTTTCGAGGGGTGTGTGTCACTCAGACTAGGCCTATGTTTATTGCACAGTGTGGAAGAGTAAAAATAAATTGTTATGTATGTTTGTAACTTCCCCTCTGTCTATAGGGAGAGTTCATGCAGTGCTCGGAGCTCCTCCATTTTTTAATAGCATAAGTTTATAGGCAGGGGCACTAGTTTTTTCCAGTAAAGTGGGATCAGGGTTTTAGCTACATTTGAGGATTCTAATTGTTAAGGTCTGTTTATAAGCCGAAAAGCGTATTTTGGAGTGGTGCAAAATAAACGGTGCTGATTTCAGTGGTGGCGGGTCATCTGAGAACTGTTGGATAAGTTTGTGGATGGGCGTCCAGTACAGTCGAATCAATGGGCGTTCCCACCATAGGTGTATAAAGATACCCATTTCCCCGCCACACCTCAAGCATTTGTCGTCTGCAGAGGGGTCATAGGTATGGATGTTTTGCGTGGTCGGATACCAGAGTGTGAGCAATTTATAGTCAGTTTCCTGTACCCTGCTAGAAGGTGCGCACTGTAGCGTGACGTTACAGATTTTGGACCACTAGTTAGCGGAGAAAGTGGTATCTAATGCTTCTTCCCACTTCCCCATGAAGCTCAGTGGCGGTGTTCTTTTCAGTTTCAGGTGCATGTCGTAGAGGATGGACAGGCCCCTAACCAGCGGGTCGGGGTTAATGCATAGTGATTCTAATTCTGTGACATTTCTCGAGGTGGAGTTTTCGGGGACGATGGAGGATATGAACGCTGAGAGCTGCTGATGTCTAAAGTGTAACATGAAGTGGAACCTTTCGTTTGGCCCTAGGGTTTCCAGTGATCAAATCTTTACATCATTAAGGGCATGGCAGATCCAGGGCAGCTCTTGCCCCAGTAGGCGTTTGAAAATTCTGGCCTCCATTCCTGGAGGGAAGGCCATATTGTGGTATAACGGAAGCAGCGGGGATGATGAGGTGGTGAGGGTTAGTGGCATGGCTATGGTGCGCCAAACTTGCATGGTCGCTTTGAAAAGGTGATGGGGGGCTGCTAGTTGTCTGCCCTGTTTCTGGTCTAGCAAGGGGAGGACGGAAATCGGCCTACCGATCTGTGCCAATTCTATATTCTTCCACAGTTTGGACACTCCCTGCTTGGTCCATTCTGTGTGTAGGATGTGTGTGTCTCTGTGGTATACCTGAAAGTCTGGCAAAGCCAAGCCTTCCCTGTTTTCTGGCAGTGTGAGGGTATCATGTTTAATCCGTGCATTGCCATATAAATCGAAGGGTAAGTGAGCGGAGTGAGGTAAAAAATGCTTCAGGTATGTATATATGTTGTGTTGATCAGTTTTAAATCGATTCAGCTTTTTTATTAAAAAAGAATACAAACTTAAAGATTTATAAAATTTGACGCATTTAGATGCAGAGCTTTATTGCAAAATTCAAAGAACAATATTGATATCACTGCACAATGGAATCATGGAAACTATTCTGGAAATCATAGACTCTGAGTGGATGTTGATGTCACATGTCCTCTGCAGTCTCATTTTTATCCATAACTACCACTGAGGGAGTATAAATTGTGATTCAGTTTCAAAATGGCTTCCTCAGAAAAACTGACAGAAGTGTCTAAAGTGTAATTATAGGTAATTATAGCTAAGCCTATTGTAGCTTGACTAGATGAAAATAATATGATTTTTTTTTTATTTTTTTGCATAATTGTTTTCAAATGTTTTATGCAAATTCATTTTCAGGTATCAGTGCAAAATTAAAGTAGGACTCTCCCTTTTGTCAGATAATTAACTGACCTGTGTATAAATCCATATTATGTAAGATTTATTTATTTTACATATATTTAAGAAGGACAGACACTTTGCTGTAAATTTGACCATGCTATTGAAGTATAATTGTCAAATTTTCTTTTTTCTTGTCCTGTGCAATTAATCAGTAGAAACTTGTTATCCAAGGGGTTTTAACTCACAAAGGATTTGTAGTTGCCCAATGTCACACTGCCTCATATATTGTCACACCTCCCCATATATTGTCACACTGCCTCATATATTGTCACACTGCCTCATATATTGTCACACCTCCACATATATTGTCACACCTCCCCATATATTGTCACACTGCCTCATATATTGTCACACCTCCCCATATATTGTTACACTGCCTCATATACTGTCACACCTCCACATAACTTGTCATACTGCCTCATATATTGTCACACTGCCTCATATATCGTCACAGCTCTCCATATATTCTCACATTACCTCATATATTGTCACACCTCCCCATAAATCATCATACTGCCTCATATATTTTGTCACACTGCCCTATTTTTTGCTACACTTCCTCATACATTGTCTCATATTTTGCCCCATTTATTGTCAAACTACTCCATATATATATATATATATATATATATATATACACTACCTTAGTGGTAAATATTGCAGCCCTAACATTGAGCTTTACTTTGCAATCATTAGACCCTGTAAAATGTTTACTGTTGTCACCTACTGGACCATTCAGTTCAAGTCTTGTTTTGTTTAGTTGCAATGACTGAGTACAGAGAAGATATCGCCAAGACAGCTATTTTCAGAGCAGGTTTGTCCTGGTCTTTCTCAGTAAATCTACCTTTTAGGCAGGGTCGGTGCGACACGCCATCATGAACTGCTCAGGAGACATGGGTACAGTGCACTTTGAAGGCTATATGGCAACACTATACAGTAATCTCCCATTCTCGGTTCTGCTGGGAAAAATATGGGTGGCTCCAGTTGCTAGTGTCATGTATCCTTCGTATCCATGTGGCAAAACCAGAGATAATTACCTTCCAAAGATTGAGGGGAGTGCCGCTCGGTGGTCTTCTGCCATGATGCCTGGCGCGGCATGCCGGCCGCTGCGGACCCACGCAATTATATAGCCCCACGTCCGTCCATGGTAAAGACGATGTCGACGTGCAGGTGATGTCACGCAAAAGACGCACACGCAAAAGATGCACACGCACGTTTTGGGGTCAAGGGCTAGGTACAGCCAACAGGATCTGTAAGAGGGTTATTTAAACTCACTTATTCCTTAGCTCATTGTGCTGTCGTGGTTTCCCTTAGATGGTTATCCGAGAGTGTTTCTGATCATGTTTTTCTGTTTTTTGACTTTGCCTTTGTTTTGACTTCCCTGATTTCTGGTACCCTTGACTTTTGGCTTTTCCTTATCGCTGTGTCTCGTTCTGTGTCCCTGACCTCGGCTAGTTTTCTGACTATTCTCGGGTACGTTAAATCCGTCCATTCTAAGGTCCAGTAAGATGTTACCCTTAGTTCTAGGGTGTGATACTATTCTGCGTGTTGGATCAATATAATCCTGACATTACGACATGGCCATACATGCTCACCCTTGCATTAAACACAGACCAAGGTTACCAGGTAAGAATCCACATGGCTTGTGAGTCTGTGCACAGGGACTGTGCAGGGATATAACTCCAAGTCGCAGTACAGGCAAGGACAAGCAGAAGAGTAGTTGTGGAAAGCCAAAGTGAGGGGAAGCCAGAGGTCAGAGAAAACGATGAGAAGAGCCAATGTCAGGAGCCGGGAACAAACTGGAGAATACACGATCTGGATACGCAGAAACAGGAACCAAAAACGTGAACCAAAGTCAATGAACTGACTCCCAGGACGAGGCAGTGCTTATATACCCAGCTAATTAATGATCTGCTTCAGGTGAGCTAGATAGACAGGAGCAGCCACGGGTAAAGTCAAGCCCCCAGTGCTGGAGACAGGGTGAGGATAACCATTAGGCAGAAACAAGAACTGAAGTGTGACGCAGAGGCAAGACATTAGGACTAAGGCAGAAAGAGTCCAGAGTTTAAATACCCTGTTGGGCACTTCTTTGGCAACTACGTCTGGCTACCCTGTGACAGTACCATTTTGAAGCTTCACCTGGGTCTTTCCCCACAGATAGAGCTAAATTTGGGTACTTAATGAACCAACTACAAGGTAAAGCCTTAGCATGGGCCAATCCATTATGGTAAAGTAATAAGACTTGCAGAATTCAAATTAACTAGGGATAAACCTCAAGATAGATTGTTTATTCCGTTGCTAGAAAGAGAGGAGGTACGAAGAGTGTTCCACGATAATGTGACAGTTGGACATCCGGGTATTAATAAAACTGTATCAGCTGTCTCCAGATTATTTTGGTGGCCTTCTCTTAGAAAAGACATCAGAGAGTATGTGGAGGCTTGTACTGTTTGTGGTGTTTCTAAGGTTCCCCATAAACTACCAAGTGGGTTATTACAACCACTTCCTATACCCAGTGTTCCATGGTCTCGTTTGTCTATGGACTTCATTGTGGAACTCCCGATTTCTAAAGGCTATACCACCATCCTTATGGTGGTTGATAGCTTTTCAAAAATGGCACACTTTGTTCCGCTCAAAAAGTTACCTTCTTCCCAAGATCTGGTTCATATATTTATACTCGAAATTGTCAGAATACATGGTATTCCACAAAATATTGTGTCAGACAGGGGTTCGCAATTTGTGTCACAATTTTGGAGAGCATTTAACAAACATTTGGGTATAGAATGGTCATTTTCATCTTCAAACCATCCTCAAAATAATGGTGCGGCTGAGAGGGCCAACCAGTTGTTGGAACTATATTTGCGATGTTTTATTAATGGCACTCAGGAAAACTGGTCTGACTTGCTACCATGGGCTGAATTTGCCAGGAATAATGCTACCCGTGACTCATCTGGACATAGTCCAATTTGTGTCAACAAAGGTCGTCATCCTACTGTTCTTCCTGTGGTGTTCTCCGACACTGCTATTCCTGCTCTGGATAAATATCTTGCATGTATACGTGAGACTTGGACTAAGGTCCACATGGCTCTTGAAACTGCTGCAGCTCATTTCAAATTTCATGCTGATAAGCGGCATGGTGCCAACCCTGTTTACCAGGTGGTTGATCAGGTATGGCTCTCCTCACGAAATATCAGACTCAAGGTTCCTAGCATGAAGTTTGAAGTTTTTCGGAGAATCAATCGTGTTTCATATTCTCTTGCATTTCCTGCCTCCTTGCGTATACCTGATTAATTTTATGTATCTTTGCTTAAGCCTCTTATCTGCAATAGGTATACTGTCCCTTTTGTCCCTCCTCCTCCTTTGGTTATTACTGGACGTTAGGAGTATGAAATCTCCTCCATAATTGATCCCAGATTTTCTCGTGGTTCTTTACAGTACATGGTTGATTGTAAGGGTTATGGGCCTGACGATCGTTCTTGGGTTCCTGCTTCTGATATACATGCTAGCCACAAAATCCGTTCTGAGGGTAGTGCTGCTCAGCGGTCTTCTGCCATGATGCCTGGTTTGGTTTGTGCGGCATGTCGGTGCATGCCTGCCACAGCGGACCCACACAATTATATAGCCCCACGTCCATCCACGGTAAAGACGACATTGACATGTGGGTGACGTCATGCAAAAGATGCACACACCCGTTTTGGGGTCAAGGGCTAGGTACAGCCAATTAGATCTGCAAGAGGGTTATTTAAACTTACTTACTCCTTAGCTCATTGTGCTGTCGCACTGTTTCCCTTAGATCAGGGGTAATCAACCTTTTACTAAATACCGCCCACTTTGTTGATGGCAAAATTTCCTTATGGTCCACCAGTGCCACAGTGCAATTTTTTTTAAATATGTACTTAAATGTATCCATTGTTTCCCCTTTTTTTTTCTATTTTTATTCTACTTTTTTTTCTGTGTGTCTGTCAGGTGCTGTTTGTGTGAAGGGTGCAGTTTGTGTGAGATGTGCAGTGTGTGTATGTGGGTGAGGGGTGCAGTGTGTGTGTGAATGGTGTAGTGTGTGTAAAGAGTGCAGTGCGTGTGTGTGAAGGGTGTGCAATGCATGTGTGAAGTGTGCTGTGTATGTGTGAGTGGGGCAGTGCGTGTGTGTGCGTATGAGGGACGCAGTCTGTGTGAGGGGGCAGTGCGTGTGTGAGGGGGCAGTGCGTGTGTGAGAGGACAGTTTGTGTGTGAGGGTTGTAGTGTGAGTGTGAGGGTTGTAGTGTGTATTTGTGTGTGAAGGGTGCATAGGGTCTATGCTGTGTGTAAGTGGGTGAGTGTGTAATATGACCCCCTCCCTTCTTCTTACCTTTTACCAGGGAGGGGGGGACATAATTCTGCAAGCCCTGGTGGTCCAGTGGTGGCATGTTCCCTTTATCCTGCAGCCACTCCTGTCCTCCTGCAAGCACAGCACTGTATTGGAGCGTTGCCATGGTTAACGTGCAGCAACGGCCCGACCAGCCTGCTCGTGGGAGGAACACAGAGCCTCCCAGGTCCTTCCCTCCCTCTGCTGGAGCCAAGTGCCAGGGGGCCGGTGACGGAGATCTTTGATCTCCTCACCAGCCCGAGAGGGCTCACAATAAGGCTACAGTTGCATGGGTCAGCAGGGGAGATGAAAGGATCTCCTCTGCCAGCCTTGGTCCATGGCCATCAAGGCCCACTTGGCATTTTCTGCAGAACCCACCACCGCCCACCTAAAATCACTAGTGGGCGGTAGGGACCAGGTTGACTACCCCTGCCTTAGATGGTTATCTGAGAGTGTTTTTCTGTTTTTTGACTTTGGCTTCGTTTTGACTCCCCTGATTTCTGGTACCCTTGACTTTTGGCTTTTCCTTATCACTGTGTCTCGTTCTGTGTCCCTGACCTCAGCTAGTTTTCTGACTATTCTCGGGCACGTTAAATCCGGCCATTCTAAGGTCCAATGTTATCCTTAGTTCTAGGTGTGATACTATTCTGCGTGCTGAATCAATATAATCCTGACAGCTAGGAGGATTCGCAACCAATCCATCAAATAACGCTGGGGAGCGGAGGGATTCCTCGTGATTCCTCAAAGAGAGGAGATGCTCACCCTCACGTCTGCCGAGGATGCGGTTTTAGCGCTCTGGGCTTGGGGGTCCCAAATGGAGCGGAGAGAGCGACCAAAAAGACATTAACACCTGAAGCTATCGACCCTGGAGATGGAGGTTCAAGAATAAGTAGGGGACTGGCTGGGAGCATTATACGCAGGCTATCCTCCAAGCCTTAGCGGAATGATAGCACTAAAGTGTCCATGGTTATTATTAGAATCTGGCCTAATATACATCTTGGCACCAACTACTATATGATGTGCATCTATTACTCTTAGTAGCTTTTGCCTATATGTCATTTAATATACCTTTAACGCAAGCAGGTTTCCCAATCTCTCCCTCTTTCCCTTTCCTACAGTTTGTTGTGTGGGATGCTTGCTTGTTTCTACCCATATCCAGAGTTCTGATTTATGTAAAGTGTGTGATTTCAGATATAGAAAAAGCTGTATACTATACGTATAAATGCTAATAAAATACAAATTGAAAAGAAATAAAAGAGAGTAGTAAAATTATTCAATACAAAATATTTATTAAATATGTCACTATGCAAGTCATATTTCCAGGCAGCTCAACACTAAATAATCAAATGTTTGTATGACATTGCTGCTATGTCTCTGTAAATAGGTCCTATAGTGTACTATATTGTCAAAAATAGCCTATTGTAAAAAAAAAACACACAGCACACGAGACAAAAATAAAGCCTTTTTTTAAAATTTCAGTTAACAAATTTTATTGTAAACATCCTAAAACAATTATTCCAGTATTATGGGTGATTTACGGGAAAAAAAAGGGAAATTTAAAAAAAAGAACATCCTTCCTTGATAGTTTGCAATGTTATCCCAGTTTTAGCTTCAGAGGTTAATAATATCTGGAAAGGAATAGCTGCATGTAAAAAGAAGAAGCATAGAGGTAGACAAGTTTCAAGTGATTAAATTGCACTGATATAACAAACAGCATATCTGAATTATGCCTTCACCACAGGTGGCTGGTACAAAGGCCCCCGACTGTCCAGGCTTACTGAGGATCTGATGATTTTTACCAGCTGTCTGAAAATAATTGCCCTTATTCAGGGTAGGTGAATTGTGTTCTATATGGGGACAAATGGGGACAGGGTCAAATTATATTTTAATGCAACAAGTTCAGAAACACAGTTTATTTTGCAAATGATTTGGGTTTTTTGTAGGCTACATTGTACTAAAGATTTTTTTAAGCAAAATATGTTCCAAACATATAAAGGTTTTAAATCTAATTTTGTTAGTTTTCCCTGGTTTTCATCCATTCTCTACCTTGCCTGAAACAAAAAGTCAGCCAACCAACACAATCAGCCAACCCCTGTACAATCACAATCAGCCACCACACACATCCCACCACCATGAATTGCTTATGGGGGAGCAAGGAAGTAAGGGGGGCCTTGTTTGATTCTTGCCTTGTGGTTCCTAGTTACTTACCTGACAGGCTGTAATATTTTCATCTAAACCATATAGAGAGATTAGAGCACCAAAAAAGTGATGCAATTATAAGACTGTTTCCTAATACTGTAGTGAGCATCTCGATATTGCTTCACTTTTGTCAAAAACTTCTCCCAACAGCTTTCCTTCATTTTAATTTTTCTTTTAAACTTTTTTAGTTGCTTATCTCTCAGGAAACTTGGGTTTTCTAAATTGCTGTCATGAAAACATTGAAGCCACAACATTTTGGGAAAATATCAGCTTGTTTTTCTCGATTTTGTATGAATTAGAATTTTTGGCTGCTGGCAATGCCAAAAAAACTGCTTCAGTGAAGAGACAGAAGGAGAGCTACAGGACCACAAGTCTATCGAATGAGTTCTATTTCATAATAAAAGACCTCTGTTGCTTGGTTGGTCATATTTCTTCTGAGCTCAGTGTACAGTTTTCCATTTATCCTTAATTTAGCTATTGAGTTATTATCTACATAATCATTAACCCTCCTAGCACCATTGGATGCAAAATTGATGTCTGGATCCAGATTCCTTGAATAAACAACAAGATTTTTCCAGTCTGACTCTCTCAGGTTCCTTCGACCATGATAGTGACAGCAGCACTACCGTAAATGCAGCTCTACAGACAGATACTCTGAAGTAGATTCTACAGTGTGCCAAAAAAGGTCTTTCTCCAGTAGAGAAACAGGTTGATGATGAATGTGGTTGAATCTGCTGCCCACCCTACCCACAGGTCCATCAGGATAAGTGAGAATTTCTTACATACAGGTGATACTCGAAAAATTAGAATATTGTGCAAAAGTTCATTTATTTCAGTAATGCAACGTAAAAGGGGAAACTAGTATGTGAGATAGACGCATTACATGCAAAGAAAGATAGTTCAAGCCGTGATTTGTCATAAGTGCGATGATTATGGCTTACAGCTCATGAAAACCCCAAATCCACAATCTCAGTAAATTAGAATATTGTGAAAAGGTGCAATATTCTAGGCTCAGTGTCCCACGCTAATCAGTTAAGTAAGCCATAGCACCTGCAAAGAGTTTCTGAGCCTTTAAATAGTCTCTTAGTCTGGTTCAGTAGGAATTACAATCATGGGGAAGACTGCTGACCTGACAGTTGTGCAGAAAACCATCATTGACACCCTCCATAAGGAGGGAAAACCTCAAAAGGTAATTGCGAAGGAAGTTGGATGTTCCCAAAGTGCTGTATCAAAGCATATTAATAGAAAGTTATGTGGAATGGAAATGTGCACAAGCAGCAGGGATGACCGCAGCCTGGAGAGGATTGTCAGGAAAAGGCCATTCAAAAGTGTTGGGGACTTTCACAAGGAGTGGACAGAGGCTGGAGTCAGTGCATCAAGAGCCACCACACACAGACGGATCCTAGACATGGGCTTCAGATGTCGTATTCCTCTTGTCAAGCCGCTCCTGAACAAAAAACAACGTCAGAAGTGTCTTAACTGGGCTAAAGAAAAAAAGAACTGGTCTGTTGCTCAGTGGTCCAAAGTCCTCTTTTCTGATGAGAGCAACTTTTGCATCTCATTTGGAATCCAAGGACCCAGAGTCTGGAGGAAGAATGGAAAGGCACATTCTGCAAATCCAGTGTGAAGTTTCCACAGTCTGTGTTGATTTGGGGAGCCATGTCATCTGCTGGTGTTGGTCCACTGTGCCTCATTAAGTCCAGGGTCAACGCAGTCGTCTACCAGGAGATTTTGGAGCACTTAATGCTTCCTTCCGCAGACGAGCTTTATGGGGATTCTGACTTTTTCCAGCAGGACACCTGCCCACACTGCCAAAAGCACCAAAGCCTGGTTCAATGACCGTGGGATTATTGTGCTTGATTGGCCAGCAAACTCGCCTGACCTGAACCCCATAGAGAATCTATGGGGCATTGCCAAGAGAAAGATGAGAGACATGAGACTGAACAATGCAGAAGAGCTGAAGGCCGCTATTGAAGCATCCTGGTCTTCCATAACACCTCAGCAGTGCCACAGGCTTCCATGCCACGCCGCATTGAGGCAGTGATTGCTGCAAAAGGGGCCCAAACCAAGTCCATATGCATGCTTATACTTTTCAGAGGTCCGATATTGTTCTATATACACTCCTTGTTTTATTGATTGCATGTAATATTCTAATTTACTGAGATTGTGGATTTGGAGTTTTCATGAGCTGTAAGCCATAATCATCGCCCTTATGACAAATCACGGCTTGAACTATCTTGCTTTGCATGTAATGCGTCTATCTCATATATTAGTTTCCCCTTTTACATTGCATTACTGAAATAAATGCACTTTTGCACAATATTCTAATTTTTCACGTATCACCTGTATACACTGTCACTCCACTACATTCCATTATTTTCATTGTGCCCTTTGGAACGCTTATAACAAACACCATGGAATCCACTGCCATACTCCATTCCTTAAGCTCCTTGGTACTTGACTGAAACCTGGCTCTTATCTTTACTGACAAGATAAACCAAATTTAGAAATACACTTTTACCTCTTTCCACCTCCCTCGAAGACTTCAAACTTCCATCCTGTTCCCTATTCCACTCTTAACTCCTTTCAGTCCTAACACTAACCTACAGAGCCATAAATAATTCCACTTTTCACCACTAGAGTTGAGCGGACACCTGGATGTTCGGGTCCTGCCGAACTTTGAAAAAAAGTCCAGGTTCATGATCGAACTTGACCCCGAACTTGACCGTGAACCCGAACCCCGTTGAAGTCAATGGGGACCCAAACTTTTGGCCACAAAAATGCCCCTAAAAAAGTCCTGGAAAGGGGTAGAGAGCTGCAAAAGGAAGTAAAATTGGGGTAAGAGTAGGACAAATGTGGATAGGGAAATCACTTAAAATAACATAAAAATTAAAATTACAGCTGAGCCATAAAATAGCACTAGATGGAATCTTTGATTTTAGCTTTGGAAGAACATAAATCAAAATCTAAAGCATGGCTGTCAGGAGGATCACAAGAATTACCCATTTGAGAGAGGGTTGGAGTGCAGGGTATTCTCTTTCATTGTTCAAACTGAGCTCAACTCCTGATGCATGGAGAAAAGGCTAATGTCTACATAGTTTATACTAAGTGACCCATAGGTTGAGGAGGCGGTGACTGTGGCGGTGTAGGTGGAAGCAGCGGTGGAGGATGAGGAGGTAGCCAAAACTGTTTTTTTTATATATTTTTTTTAATTTTATTTGGGGTAGCCCCCAAAATATTGGGACATATAAAAAAAGAAACATTTGCGACCTGCGGTGCATTTCTTGCAGTCCTGATGCATGGAGAAATGCTCAACTCCTGATGCATGGAGAAAAGGCCTTCACAAGCCTCTGCTATTGTGTACATAGTTTATTCTAAGTGACCCATAGGTTGAGGAGGCGGTGACCGTGGCGGTGTAGGTGGAAGCAGCGGTGGAGGAGGAAGCCAACACTGTTTATATATATATATTTTTTTATTTTAATTGGGGTAACCCCTAAAAATATTGGGACATACAAAAAAAGAAACATTTGTGGCCTGCGGTGCATTTCTTGCAGTCCTGATGCATGGAGAAATGCTCAACTCCTGATGCATGGAGAAAAGGCCTTCACAAGCCTCTGCTATTGTGTACATAGTTTATACAAAGTTACCCATAGGTTGAGGAGGCGGTGACCGTGGAAGCGGCGGCGGTGGAGGAGGAGGTGGTAGCCAACACTGTTTATATAATCTATTTTTTATTTTAATTGGGGCAGCCCCCAAAATATTGGGACATACAAAAAAAGAAAACTGTTCCACTGAGCGACTGACCCGTGCGGGCTGCATCTGAAACTCCACTATCGCCTGCTACTGCTCGCACAGTCTCATGAGGCGGTGAGCAGAAAGGCCGAAATTACGCTGCAGCGCAGACAGGCGAGCAGCAGCAGGGTGAGAACGCCAAAAGCGCGCACAGATGGCCCGCACTTTCTCCAGCAGCTATGATATATCTGGGTATACACCGTGGCATCACAAGGGCCACCCAGAACTGGCTCAACTCCCAGCAAGCCAAGTTCCCGGAAGAGATCACCCAGCTCGTCATGCTAGAGCACTTTTTCAATGTGCTCCCAACGAGAAGGCGACAACGCATTCGTATGTCAATCCATATCAACTTTCGATGCCATTGACTGCACCTACCATGGTGACCACAGGTAACGGGGAATCAGGGTTCAATTCTGTACACGGACACTGACAAATGGCTACCACATGCAAGGAAGGCAGCAGGCGCGCAAATGACCCACTCCCGACGCGGGAAGGTAGTGACGACAAATAACAATACAGGACTCTTTAGAGGCCCTGTAATTGTAATGAGTCCATTTGAAATCCTTTAACTCTGATCAATTGAAGGGCAAGTCTGGTGCAGAGCCACTGACCCGTGCGTGCTGCAGCTGAAACTCCACTATCGCCTACTGCTGCTCAAGCAGTCTCTCCAGCATGTGCAAGGTGGAGTTCCACCTTGTGAGCACGTCGCCTATGAGGCAGTGAGCGGGAAGGCCAAAGTTAAGCTGCAGCGCAGAGAGGCCAGCAGCAGCAGGGTAAGAATGCCAAAAGCGCGCACAGCAGCTACAGTCAATGTCACATCCTGTTCCAAGTTGCGTATCAGTCTGGTGATTGCTTCTGGTATCCAGTACTCTTTTTACTGAAGCTGCATCAGGGTCCTGGTATGTGGCAGCACAAACGCTGGTGCTCAACACCAGGAGGCGTGCGGTTACCTTGCACCAGACCCTGCTAATCCATTCCACACTGTGACTTCTAACTTCTACATCAGGCATTCTGGGCCCAGGTCGTCCGACCGCCGCCCAGACAGTGTCTGGGTCCCGGTCACCGGACTGCGAAACTGTGAATGGCTTGTTAAATCTGTTATGGTTCTTTTTATCGCTTCAACTGTTACTTGGATAACTGTGGGAAGATAATACATGCCGACGAGCGCTAGGGGACAGCCACTCCGCTTTTGCACCCTGCTCCCTCTTATGCAGTGCTGGTGCCTCTGTGCGACCAGTGCCTCTTCCTCCAAACTGAACACGTCACTCGCATGACCTTGATTCCATGTGGGGTCTTGGACCTCATCATCCTCCACATCATCTTCCACCCACTTCTTAACCCTGCCCTCCTTGCCGGTCTGCACACTGCAGAAAGCCACAGCAGTTGGCACCTGTGTTTTTCCAGCATGTAAAGTTTCTGAAGGACATGTGGAAATTGTTTTAGAATTGTATCCAGGCAACAGTTTTCCCTATAAACTGACCTGTCAGTTTGACTTGTGAGGGTATTGCCCCAGAATTACAATATTGTTTAAGTACCTCTTAGCTATTGATAACAGGTTTAAATATAGCAGGTTGTTATCTGGTAGTTTCTAGTGTAGAAAATATCAATCTGTTTTCTATCACTTAGATCTGTGTAACAAGTGTTGTAAGTGTGAAACAATATTACAAGTGACCGATGTAGTAAATTTGAATCAAAGTTACACTTCGTTTTGAAGAGCAGGCCCCAAAACTATTTAGCAGTTTAGCAGCAAAACAATTAGAATGTTTACAACTGCGCAGTAAGTGCACTATTAGACGCTTCTATTTGACTCTCAGATACGAAGAGCAGGCCACAAAACGTACTATTTAGCAGTTTAGCACCAATACAATTAGAATTTTTACAACTGCACAGTAAGCGCACTATTTGACGCTTCCATTTGACTCTCAGATATGAAGTGCAGGCTGCAAATGTACTATTTAGCAGTTTAGCACATATACAATTAGAATTTTTACAACTGCGCAGTAAGCGCACTATTTGACGCTTCTATTTGACTCTCAGATATGAAGTGCACCCCCAAAATGTACTACTTAGCAGTCTAGCACCAAAACAATTAGAATGTTTACAACTGCGCAGTAAGCGCACTATTTGACGCTTCTATTTTACTCTCGGATATGAAGTGCAGGCCGCAAATGTACTATTTAGCAGTTTAGCACCAAAACAATTCAAATTTTTACAACTGCGCAGTAAGCACACTATTTGACGCTTCTATTTGACTCTCAGACATGAAGTGCACCCCCAAAATGTACTATTTAGCAGTTTAGCACCAAAACAATAAGAATGTTTACAACTGCACTGTAAGCACACTATTAGACGCTTCTATTTGACTCTCAGATATGAAGAGCAGGCCCCAAAATGTACTATTTAGCAGTTTAGCACCCAAAACAATTAGAATGTTTACAACTGCGCAGTACGCGCACTATTTGACGCTTCTATTTGACTCTCAGATATGAAGTGCACCCTACTAATGTACTTTTTAGCACCAAAAACTCCAGCCTATATAGAGAGGCTGGGTCATATGCTGCACTGGCCAATCACAGCCATGCCATTAGTAGGCATGGCTGTGATGGCTTCTAAGGGCACACGAGTCAAACGCTTGTTGATTGGCTGCCCTGTAGCCTTTCAAAACGCGCCATTAAATCGCCAAACACCAAACTCCAACCCGAACATACAGTGATATGTCCGTGTTCGGGTCCGGGGTCCAAAAAACGTAATGATCGGTGCGAACCCAAGCTTTACAGAAAGGGTTCACTCAACTCTACTCACCACATCTCCTCTTACACAACAAATACACCCATCCTCATTCACTTCACTCTGCAAGCCACCTTCTCTACTGTCCTCCTGGGTGACGTTTCCCATGTTACAATTACCCAGCTCATGCTCTCCACTTCCACTGTTCAGTTTTTCAACACACCACTTATACTAGCTAAATTTTTACTATGTCATCTTGTCCATCAATCCCTTCTCCTGTCCTTTAAACTTGTTTGAGCAGGGTCTTCTTCACCTATTGTCTCTCTTATATTCTGTATGCCAACGGATTCCGTTGTTCAATATCGTTTATTGAGGATATAATACTTGATAAATGACCGTGAAAATAACAGCCAAAAGTTGTCCAAAAATGTCTATTTAACTATTTGCCCAGTGATAGCACTAGCAGCCAGCAGGAAAAAAGTTAAAGTACCAGTTTGGACACCATAACAACTTCATTGAAATGTAGATATTATGGTGCTAAATGGCCCCTGGCACTGGCTCACCTTTAGGGGTTAAAAAATGGTTCACAAGTGGTTTAACCCTTAAAGTAGTGTAGAAGGGAGAGAATAATGGTGGGCCTATATATGAGACATGTATCTTGAGTAGGAGCTCCAATTCAGTGCTTCTGTTAATCCTGCAAGTACACAGCAGAGACCCAGCCTGTTTCTGATGCTGGCAAAGTCTCCATTAGTCAGTGAGGCAACCCAGCTCTGATGATGAGGATCCTTATTTGACCGACTCAAGTCACAGGGTTTTTCTAGCCTAATAGTGATATGGCCAGTATTTGTTTTTAACTTCTCATTTGTCAATTTCACTATATTATTCTTACAATTATGCGGTCACTGGGCTCTATCATCTTGTATTATGACATTAAAATGTTTAGTATTTTTAATTTGTTCAGTAGATGTTTGCATGTTCACAAACAATCCTTAAAGGCTCCCAATTAATGAGGATTTATGGAATTTTGTTAATCAAATTACAATATCATAACAGCAAAACCTTGTTTGTTCATAGACCGGCTTCTAACATGTCACCACGAACTTCTAAAATACATAATTGCCAAACACAAAGCAGTCACGTAGCATTTATTTTCAATGTTGGGGGCTTAATATTGCTAATTAGTATTTTCTTGTGTTTCTTTTTTTCAGATGTGCCAGAGAAGGTTGCACTTTATTTTGTTTGTGGGGTATCAACAGGTTTAATAATTCTGCTCTGCATCTTTACCTCAAAAGTAATGCTGGTTCACGACATAAGGAAAGTATTTACTGAAGGACAGAAAGAAGAGGAGCCAGTCCTTGGTGGTATAAAAATGATAGTACGGAGAATCGGAGACGACGGGAACAATGACGACAGTTCTTCGGAATCTTCTTTCAGGAAACTCAGCAATTCCTATCGCTATACCAACAACATATTTACCCCTGAATTAACCGCTGCCCTGGAGGGCGTCAAAGAGTTCAAACGTCAGGAAGAAGATATTTGGCCACACAAGGGACCCAAACTTTATGTTACCCAGAATAGCACAGAGTCCATGAAGTAGTTACTGCACTCACATTCAAAAACATGTAATACTAACAAACACATATTTAATAATGTAATCTCTTGTACTTTATACTTCCTATCTAAACCACAAAAAAAATAACGAGCATTGCTACAATTATGTTTAAGTATCCTGGTAAATATCAAGTAGTATTAAGTACTTGTAGACGTACATAATGTTAGTTTATTCATTTCATTGTCATACCTGCAAAATACATTTATTGTTTTCACAATATCATGCATTAAAATAAGACCTAATTCATTTAGATTACATTTGTGTGATGTTTTCTTAAGTAAAACTAGAGAAAAAAAAAAGTATGATTTTATGGGTTTTTTTTTTTTGTTGGTATTGAGAAGGTAGCACCATTTACAATAATATTCACCCCTTAAGGTGATTGTAGTTTAAACACTGGATAAGATGTACCTGTGTCTGTAATCAAATTACCTAAAGTCTTAAAATTATGTCCCAATTATGTAGGGACTAAATACATTTGAAACTTCCCTAAATTAATATGAAGCAAGATTATGTGTTTTATTAAAATAGTGATTTGATTTTTCAGCCTTGGATGAAAATATTACTTTGAATCGTACCTGGTTTAACTTACCTCACCTCTCAGTTGATAACACTACCAGGGGAAGTCCATACATTGGATCTTAAGTGGCTTTACCCCTCTAATTAGGTTTGTGCAGTTTATAAGATGTTTTTATTTTATATTTATTAGTGGTATCTAAACTCTATCCTTGACAATAGGTATATATACACTGTGTTTGTATTGCTCATTTGTTAATGTTTCAATGGGATAATGAGGGATAAGGAAAATTGTTTCCAAACTGAACCATAATTTTCTTTTCCTGATCATTAAGCATGGCAGCATTACATCATCATCATTCTTCAAAGAGGATTTTGAAGCTAATTACAGTTACTAATGTAGGAAGTGGGCAGAGGGGATCCTTTTGATAAGCTATTGGTTAAGACTGCTATGGTGGATGATCAGGAAAAGAAAATACAAGTAAGAATGAAAAAAAAATCCTTAATTTACAGACTTTCAGCTGTTTGCAATGAACAAATCAAACAAAAGCAGTTGAAATAGCTCAACACAATGAATGCTTCAAGGGATTTTCCCCAATTCCTACTGAAAATGCAACTTATAATGACTTCGCCAGTTTCTAAATGATTCAACCTCCTGAATAAAGTCCCTCACAACAGCACAAATATTTAGAACAGGTGTTGTCTCAAGCACACCTGATGCAACTAATCAGGGGCTTTTGCACCTGTTTGAGCTGGAACACTTGAAATACCTGAACTGGCTAAGGGTTTGCTGAGTGTCACATATGACTGCATGTTAGAAATAAGTCAAAAGAATGGTCCACAAAGTTAAGAGAAGAGATCATCGCTCGTCAGAAACAAGTAACAGGATACAAAAAGATAGCGAAGGCAGTGAATTTTCCTAGAAACACTTTTGGAGGCATAGTTCACAAGTTCAAAATTGGAGGAATAATGGTTAGACTACCTGGACATGGCAGAAAAAGGAAGCCATCAATGGCTGCAACCAGATTTCCGAGTAGGCAGGTTGTAAAAAAAACCCTTGAGTGACTGCAAAATACCTGCAGCAAGACTTGGTGGCAACAGGCACTGAGGTTTCAGTGAACACAGCAAGGCGCATACTAAACACAGAAGGTTTCTATGCCAGAACTCAAAGACATACACCACTACAGGTCCACAAGCACAAAAAAAAGTTGGTTTAATATGCCACAGATGTTTTGGGATTCTGTTCTGTGGCGCAATGAAACAAACAAAATTGGAACCTTTTGGCCCAATGGATCAGTGGTATGTCCGGAGGAAGAAGAATGAAGTATATGCTCAAAAAAAACACTGCCTACAGGTGGGGCTGCTTTGTGTCCTCTGGCACTGGAAACCTGCAGCGTGTGGAAGGCAAGATTGATTAATTGGAGTACCAGGAAATCCTAGGAGAAAATCTCAGGTGGGATTTGAATAAGGCAGTTACAGCACGCAAACAAGAATATTACTGAACTGGAGGCCATTGCTCATGAACAATGGGATAAGATTTCTAATTTTGTTTGCAGCAGGTCATAAAAGCAAGCGAGTGCTCTACTAAGTACTAAAGATGCTTGCCGTGAAGAGATTGAATAATTTTGAGACTGGAGAATTCATTATAAGTCGTATTTCAGTTGGATTTCGAGAAATCACTTGAAGCATGTTTTGTTGAGCTATTTCAATTGTTTTAGTTTTATTTTTAATTGCAAACAGCTGAAAGTCTGTGAATGTTTACAACAAACCTGATTTGCAATAAGGGTTGCATAAGTTTGATTGCAACTGCATATCTATTTTGAGGGTTTTTTGTTGTTATTTTACACATACAGTACAACTAAAAAAACAAGGAAAAGTGTAAACAAATATCTGTTTCAATTTTTCCCCATTTCTAAACAAAGAAATTTACATTTACATATAGGATATTAAACAAAAAGCCTTTATGTCCTATAGGGTCAGGAACATAAACGTGTATTCCTGATCTTGTCGTGTTAAACCCCCATTTAGGTTTCTGGCCCCCCCTTACCTGGATTAGTTGAAATCATCAAAGAGGCGGGACAGGACCAAATGCCAGCCAGCATCTCCCCATAGAGATGCTGATTGAATCAGTGCATCTCTATGGGGGAGACACTGAATATCAGTGATGCACTATGCAGCACAGATCCAGGAAACACCTCTAGTGGCCCTCTGAAGAGTGTCCACTAGAGGTTTCCCTAGAGAGCAATGTAAACACTATCCTTTTCTCTGAAAAAGCAGTGTTTACAGCAAAACGCCTGCAGGGACTCAATATACTCACCAGGGCAACTCCATTAAACTGTAGTTGTTCTGGTGACTATAGTGTCCTTTTAAGGAGGTTGAAAAACAGGCGTATAAGAATGGTTTGTTTCATAAATATTGACTAACTAACAAATGGTAAAGGTTAAATTGTTCTTTGTACAGCACCCAACTTTATTAGTATTAAGGTATTGTCTGTGTTTGCAGAATGAAGGCAATGTGTGATTAGGAGAAGCACGTTGTTTTGCAGCAAGCAGTAATTTCCATACACCTTGGAGAGGTTATAGAAGAATAAGCCCCGGAACTAATAAACAGAAGGCTCTGGAACAAGATTTATATTTTTGGCCCCCTACTGCTGCAGGCAATTCACCTCTAACTCCCCCAAAATGTTTCCATTTTCACTGCCAACTAACCTGTTCACCCTCTCCAATTTTCAGAAATAGGCCTTAATTAAATTTAAATGGCTGGAGCTAGTCACGGTAATTTCTTCTGCATATTGGTCCTGATGAGTTACATTTGACTATTGAGTAGAAATTATTATTTTTCTTGTATCATGACAGTCTTGTAAAAACTACTCAGCAATATGAGTGTAGCCAATGGTAATGCAAAGGTGACGCCCAGTGGTACAACTTGGAACTGTCTGCAAGAGATAAATTAGAGAATTACTTAAATAAACTGAAATTAGACTTGACTCATGTAAAAATCCTTTAACAATGTGAATACACCTAAAACGGATTGCCATGATGTGCCAAATTTATGAATCTAAAGCCGATTGCCATGGTGTGCAAAGTTTATGCATTTAAAGCTGCCATGATGTTCCAATTGTATGCCTCTAAAAGCTGATTGCCATAAGATGCCAATTTTATGCTTCTAAAGCGGATTGTCATGGTGTGCCAATTTTATGCACCTAAAGCCAATTGCCATGGTTTGCCAATAGTATGCCTCTAAAACTGATTGCCATCATGTGCCAATTTTATGCACCTAAAGTTGTCATGATGTTCCAATTGTATGCCTGTAAAGTGGATTGCCCTGGTTTGCTAATCGTATGCCTGTAAATTGGATTGCCATGGTGTGCCAGTTGTATGCCTCTAAAGCTGATTGCCATTTTTAAAATATGCACTAAAAGCAAGTGGGTCTCGAAAAATTACCATTTTCAAAACTGGGTCTTGGATCATAAAAGTTTGGGAAGACCTGGTACATACTATTTGAATATCATGATACATAGTACATTCTAGTCCAAATAAATGTTGCTATTAAGGTTCCCTAATTAATTTAATTAAACTACAGTCAGGCTACAAATCAAGATTCAACAATTGCTCAGAACATCTGTCTTGCAAAGACTTCTCAATGAGCTTAATTGGTAAGTATTTGATTGGACAGCCACAGAGAGTCTAGAGTTGGTGTTAAAAGTGGAGGACAAGAGAACTGCATCTTTTGCAAGCTGGTCTTAGATAAACTCCCAATGAAAAAAAATGCATAATTAAATGCATAAATGCATGCATAATTTCATCTGGGATATATCTACTTAACTGGTTTATAATTTTATATTTGGGCAGTAGAGTGTCCCTTTAACGCGGCTAAGCATTATAGGAAGTGTAGTTCACCCATATGAAGGTAATCATTGCTACATTTTGCTAGATATAAACATTTGAGATACAAATGGAGCCCTGTGTTTGGAATGAACAGTAAATGAACACTACAAGATGCTGAAAACCCAATAGTACATGTGGAGATATATGTGATACATAACAGTTAACCATGTGTTATGGGAAAATAATGCCATAAAGCAGCTCTGAGGACATCATTAACCACATGAGTAAAGTTTGACTGGTTTATGAATATCTCCAGAGCCCAGGATGGCATTACTTCCCGATAATACACAAAATTAATGTTCTGTATCTTTTATATTACATTACTTTTTGGTGTTGGTGTTAGGTTTCCATTAATCTTAGGACAGCATTGGAATACCATGTACCAGTCTAGCCAATATTCGAGTGAGATATAGTCTCAGACAAAAGCTGCTATTTGCAGCTACTGGGGTTAATCAATCTTGAGACAGGACTGAATTAAAATACCAGAACTCCCACTAGTCCCAGGCAGGCCAGGACCCTGTACTGTACAGCCGCCGCCAAATCATGTAGGATGAGGTGTAATCCACAGATGATAACGTGTGGGGTTTGAAACAGCAATCTGCCCCCTGAAATATGTATTACACATATATTAATATTTAGAGCACAACAAATTCTGCAGCGCTTTACAGTGGGTGGATGAACAAACATGTAGTTGTAACCAGACAAGTTGGACACACAGGAACAGAGGGGTTGATGGCCCTGCTCAATGAGCTTACATGCTAGAGGGAGTGGGGTAAAGTGACACAAAAGGTATGGATAGTATTAGCCTATTGACAGTTTCAAGAGAGGAATTAGTCGGGAGCTATTAATAGTTTAATTGACACGCTTTTATGATGAAGTGGGTTTTTAGTGATTTTCATTTTTTGAAGAAGTGGAGACTGGGTGAGCATCTAACGGAGGAGGAAAGTGAGTAGTCTTGAAGGCGAGCATCTGAGGTAGGAGTACGAACAGAAGATAGGTGTATTAGGGAGGATAAATAGGTGGGAGCAACATTATGTAGAGATTTGAAAGCAAGAACCAGAATTTTAAATTGAGCCCTATATCTTACAGGAAGCCAACGTATGGACTGACAGAAGAGTGAGGCGTGGCCGGACTGGAAGATGGGCCTCGCCGCCGCATTCATTATGGACTGTACCGGCGCAAGTTGGGAGCACGTAAGTCCACTGAGAAGCGGGTTACAGTAGTCAAGGCGAGAAAGGACACGGGAATGGACCGGCACCTTAGTCGCATCTGGCGTTAAGTAGGGTCGGATGTGCGCAATGTTTTTGAGATGGAAGCGGCAGAATTTGGTAATAGACTGAACATGCGGAGTGAACGAGAGGTCAGAGTCAAAGAGAACACCCAGGCAGCGAGCCGATGGTAGCACCGTTGACTTGGAGGGAGACACACATGGAAGTAGCAACACTTTAGGAAGGAAAGACCAGAATATCAGTTTTGGTCAAATTGCGTTTAAGGAAGTGGGTGGCCATCCAGTTAGAAATAGCAGAGAGGCGGTCAGAGACTCTAGTCAAGAGGGACGGGGAGAGATCAGGAGAGGACAAATAGATTTGCATGTCACCCGCATAGAAATTATATTGGAAGCCATATTGGAAGCCAAAGGAGCTAATGAGTTTACCAAGGGAGGCAGTACAGATGGAGAACAGTATGGGACCAAGGACTGAACCTTTTGGGACACCAAAAGAGAGGAGTTGGTGAGAAGAAGCAGTGCCAGAGAAAGAAACACCGAAAGAGCGCTGGGAGAGATAGGAGAAGCACCAGGAGAGAGCAATATCTTGTAGACCGATAATGCAGAGGATGAGAAGAAGCTGCTGATGTTCAACAGTGTCAAAAGCCACAGAAAAGTCATGGAGAATTAGGATAGAGTAGTGACCAAGAGATTTTGCAGCAAGTAGATCATTGGATACTTTGGTCAGTGCAGTTTCCACAGAGTATTTAGCGCGGAAACCAGATTGAAGCGGGTCTATCAGACACAAACACACCAAGTCAACACACACTCACAGGACATAACAGAAAACAATACATGTTTTCTGCAACACTAATGTATAATGATAGGTCACATGTGCAATATCCAGCACATTTTGAATAATGACAGAAACCGCACACAATAATCTCAAACATTCATTCATAAAACACAAACAAAAAAAAATGAGTCTTCACATGATACTGTTAGCACCAATATGTTATATTTACCATAGTGCAGAGGGAGTCCCATTTAAAAGACAATCTGAAAAAGATGGGACATCCATAATTTACAAAAGGAGAAAGCTCTCCATCAAAATAATGTTACAAGAATTGCAACTGCCATAGGCACAACAAACAGATTTACAAGTGAAGAAAAAACATTAATACTTCATTTAAAAAAAAAAATTGTAAACCCCTTCACAGCTTAAAGTGACGTTTGTAGCAGTGGAGAATTTTCAAAACACTATAGCATTCCTGATTGCCAACATTTAAGAGTTACTTATAAGTATATGTGGATGGTTCCACACTAGAATGAGACCAGTAGTCTGCAAAGCACACCAGCAGTCAAGGTTGTATCGTATCCCCAGTGGAACAAAACTGCGAAATTCCTAAATCCGGGATTGATGATATGCCTCGACAACTGGCTTGGGAACCAACATTAGATCAATCCTAAAAATGTCTTTTAGGTCAAATTTCTCATATATAGTACTGAGATATAAAGGCTACCACATCTAGGCTGCATAGCTTATAAAAATAGAATTTGTGGAAATTATAGGAGATTTTTAAAGGCACACTGTTCCAGACCACTTCAGCTAAGTGCACTTTTGCACTGCTGCAATGTAAAACATTGCAGTTCCAGACAACTTCTAAGCCTGCCCTCTGTAACTGTCACCCAGATAGCCACTAGAGGGCTTCCAAGATTCCAAACAGACTTTTGGTCTGTTATCTTACTGCTCAATTCTATGCCATTTATAAGTTAAATCACTTTGTTTACACAGCCCTAGTCACACCTGTCTGCATGTGACTTGCACAGCCTTCCTAAATACTTCCTGTACAGATACATCCAATGTTTAAACTTCCTTTATTGAACATTGTTTAATTTAGAATTTCTTATCTCCTACTCTGTTAATAACCTTCTAGATCCTGCAGGTGCCTCCTGTGTAAGATTAAATGTTTATCTCTGTAACTTGAACTTAGTGACAGCTGATTGAAAATGAAACCATTTTTCATGCAGGCTGACTCTGTCACAGCCAGGGGAGATGTGACAAGGGCTGCATAAACAGGAACAAAAGTGATTTAACTCTAAAAAAGCAGAGAATTGGGCAGTGAGACTGCAGGGCATGATCCATACACCAAAATGGATTTATTAAGCTAACGTTGGCATTATCCTGCTGTGTCCCCTCAACTCCCCTGCAACGTCTGTTTGTATTTATATTCATTTCAGTTTATTTTATATGCCTTTGTTGTGATAATTGGGGTCATAACGTTATTCCAGCAGATTCTGGATTTTTGTCCTGGAATATAGGAATATTTGTGCTTTGTGTGGGTGGAGAACCTACAACTTGGGATTCTCGTGGTAAGAATTCTTGGATTATTCCTATTTTGTCAATGCTATAAGCATTTGAAGCTAGTTTTTATTTTATACAAAATTTTTACTTTAAAGGCATGGATATAAAATTGGGGGATACAACCATTTTAACCTAAAAAGCAATTAACAAATCATTGTGTAATAAAGTATTAGGCATGTATAAAAACACGCTACTGGTAGCACTCACAGGATGATAATTTGTCAAAGCGCCTTAAGGGTGCCACCCCAAGTCCATGGGGGGGGGGGGGAGGAGTTGTGGAAATCCACCTTGCTTCTTAGAGATACAGGAACAAGAAGGAAGCAAGAATCAATTTCAATAGTATTGCATGAAATTGTTTTAAATTGAAGAGGTCCCTGAGGAAGTTCTATGTCTAGAACGAAATGCGTAGGACCGCTGTTTTCTTATTAATAAACCGTTTATACTATTTGATTCCTGCTTCCTTCTGGTTCCTGTGTTCCTAAGAAGCCAGGTGGATTTCCACAACCCCCCTATGGCCTAGGGGTGGCACCCTTAAGGCGCTTTGACTATTTCCATCCTGTGAGTGCTACCAGTAGCGTGTTTTTATACATGCCTAATACTTTATTACACTATGTATTGTTAATTGCTTTTAGTTTAAAACAGCTGTATTCCCCTATTTTTGTACATTCATGTTTGATTGGGCATCCCTGTGGGAAGGCTGCTGAGGGAAGCGGTTATTATGTTTTATATATTTTTTATTTTGTTGTTACACAAAATATTTTATTTTGTGTTCTAGTGTTTTTGTATGGCTATAAAATTGGACAGAAATATAGTATTTTACTTTTTTTCCCTACTAATTCAAGTTATAAAAATTACAAAATAAATCTAATTATTCTCCAGTTATATAATGTGGCTATTTACAAATGTAATGCCATTCTATTGTAATTGGATGATATAATGTATTAAGAATACTAAATATATAAATCTTCGCATTATATGCCAGTAATTAATGGAACTACTGTACTATAGAGAGTAAAGTGCTACAAAATTACCAGCAGGGGGCACCCTTGCTTTCCAGCTAGTGGAAGGGACTGTAGTTATAACTGGTTTGTTTAGGTTTTTATACACACACACAAACACAATATATATATATATATATATATATATATATATATATATAAAAATATAAATAAAAGATACTCTCCCATTTCAAGATGACTGGATCAAACAAACTAGCTATTTGGTGCCTATGAAAATTACTACCTCAATATTAAACATCTCAAATCCAGCTGAAATAGCCTGGATATATTATCTTGGTGACAAAATGAGAGATATAGAACAAACTCCTCATACATTTGGCTGTCGTGTATCAAAGTTACACTGTTAATACAGATCGTAGCTTAGATCAGGGGTCAGCAAACTTCAGCGCTCCAAATGATATGGACTACATCTTCTATAATGCACTTACAGCCATAATGCTGGCAAAATCAGGAAGTATTACTTTACTGAGAGGGTAGTGGATGCATGGAATAGCCTTCCAGCTGAAGTGGTAGAGGTTAACACAGTAAAGGAGTTTAAGCATGCATGGGATAGGCATAAGGCAATCCTAACTATAAGATAAGGCTAGGGACTAATGAAAGTTTTTAGAAAATTGGGCAGACTAGATGGGCCGAATGGTTCTTATCTGCCGTCACATTCTATGTTTCTATGTTTCTATAAAACATCAAGGGAGATTTAGTCCACAACACCTCAAGTGACGAAGGTTGCCCAGCCATGGCTTAGATATTTGTAAGCCCTTATTGTTGCTGTATGTTTGGGTGTAAGCAAGCACTAGTATTGCTCTTAATAAAAATTGTTACAGAAAAAAAAAATACATGATACTTAAATCTGAAAAATTATCAAAAAGTTAAAAGAAAACAAAAATCCAGATATAATGGTAATGGTGAATAGTATATAATTGTTTGTATCAGAATTAAATAAACCACTGCACACATTAACAAAGAGTGTTTTGCCTAAACACTGGACTATCAACGGTTTTCAAGCCTTCTATTCATGTCTTTCAAATAAAGTTTAAAAGGGACACTATAGTCACCAGAACAGCTACAGTTTATTGAATTTGTTCTGGTGAGTAGAATCATTACCTTCAGGCTTTTTGCTGTAAACATTGTCTTTTCAGAGAAAATGCAGTGTTTTCATTATAGCCTAGTGATTACTCCACTGGCCAATCCTCAGATAGCTGTTAGAGATCCTTCCTGTGTCATGACTGCCTAAAATGCATCCAAACAGTCAGTATCTCCTACCTCTGCATGCAGACACTGAACTTTCCTCAGAGATTCATTGATTCAATTCATCTCTATGAGGAGATGCTGATTGGCCAGGGCTGTTTGAATTGTGCTGGCTCTGCCCCTGATCTGCCTCCTTGTCAGTCTCAGCCAATCCTATGGAGAAGCACTGTGATTGGATCAGGCTACCACTTCTGATTTTGACAGCAGACTGCTTGCTGGTCTGAGGCAAACAGCATGCAGAGCTACAGCTTCAGGCTTGAATACAAGTAAGATTCTGCTATATTTAGGGAGGCATGAGGGGCCCAGGGGGGCTAGATGGTGGTTTTAACACTATAGGGCCAGGAATACATGTTTGTGTTCCTGACCCTATAGTGTTCCTTTAATTCAGGGCTTAACCCCATCGACCTGGTGTCTTATTCTCTTATACGTTAACCCAGTTATCCTAATTATAATTTAAAATCCCCTAATCAGTTAAAAATGCTATATTTCATTTATTTTATCCAACAAAAGGTGTCATTGCTCAATTTTGCAAATAAAAGCAAGGCTACTGAAGTTTCAAAGAATTGGCTAATATACTCAGATTGTTTTTTAAGTGGTTAATTTCCAGTTAAAGGTCTTCTTTCACTAGTCTACATTTTTTGGTAATATTTATAGCATTGCCCAGACATTACTGTATTTGTTTGAAAATCAAACACCCTTTGATTAGATTTTGCAACTTCTCAATATGTAGCAGTTGTAAGCACTGAAACCCACACAGATACGGTTTGTATAGGCTCCTAAATTGTCACCAATAATAAAGTTTGAAATTAGAACAAAAAGGATTAGAGAAAATTGCCATCAAATAATAATTCCATAAATGTGCTAATGGAATAATTAAGTAATCAATGGGAGATTATGGATCCGAAACAAATATGTGTCATTGTCACCTCTTTATGTAAGATATGACAGATATAACAGTTTTCAGAATGCATAAATATCAAGCTTTTAAACCGTGAAGGGGTTACAATCAAGAATGTGCAGACAAAAATTTTAATACATCATAAAAATTGACTTGATTTTGGTATTAGTTTAGAAATGTATACTTTGAGTCTTTGGCTTGGTCCTGAGTAACATTAACAAAATACATGTTTCTATTTGGCCAAATTCCTTTTTCTTTTCTTTTTTTTTTTTTAAATAAAATACAAAATTACAAAAAATATTCAAACTCCCCAATAAAAGAGTTAACTAGGAATTCAGAGATAACTGCTGAAGTTTTAGGAAATAAAAAAAAAAAAAAAAATATTAGTGTGCCAAAATTTTTAAGAATAACCATAAAATATATATCTGTTAGTGTAAATGTGTTTTTTTTTTGTTTTTGTTTTTTGTATGCATGCATCATATTGGTAAAATAAAAATTACAAGGCCTGGTATATAAGACAATATTTGGAACTACTGGCACAAATCATATGATGCAATTCATAGATAAGCTATGTTTTATGGAGTTAAAATGTTCCTTGGAGGAAATAAAATGTAAAGCAATAAAACAATAAAAGAAACGTTACTGAAATTATAACATAGTATATATAGCATGAGCTATAGGTTTCTTTTATAAAGTAATAATTAGAGCTAAATATAAGGCACATTCCATTTTGCGTTTTACCCTTTAGTCAGTAAGGTTTAAAAATTGTTGATTTGAGTAAATTATTTTTGTGATCTTTGGTCATATAAGATTTGCTCTAATTAGAGATTTAAGAGGTAGAGTGCTTCAGATTTTTCTTTGTTTTCCAGTTAGGACAAAATAGTACTTTGTGGATCTAAGATTGCAATGAAATGTACACTTGTATCATCAAATATATATAATTATATAGACTAACAACGTATTAAGGCACTTAAATCCTCAATTAAAAGAGGTACAAGATTGCAGTGTGTTGTCTCTCTGAGTAGAACGGCATTAAAAGCAAATTTTTTTAAATTTAACCCACTGATGTATGCATTTTGGGAGCTAGGATTTACATCAGAAGACAAAAAGCACACCAACCATACTGTCCCTTTTTGAAATTTCTTGCAATTTCCAGTTAGCCATTAGCAAGGGGGTTCTGCAAGTAAAATATCATCAAGTCATTTATGATGAAACTTCTGTTTGAAACAGTATATGTAATCATAAAAAATCTCCTACACTCAAAATAAAAAAATAAAAAATGAAATTTGGGGTGAGAAGATACATGCAAGTACATATTTTTACATATACCCCAAAAATCATAAATGCAAAGATCTTGGGATATTTAAATTTCTACAGCTGTATAATATGAACAATGTCTCAAGTGTTATGTTGTACGCATGGTCATTAACCAGTTCTTGCCATGCTGTGACAAAAACCAGCATGGATTGAACAAAAAAAAGACATAGGTCTCAAACATTATGACAATGAAAATTCCAGACTAACACAACGATGATGATTAAAAATCAAGTCAGATCTTCCTTTGAAAAAAAAAACAACCTTTGGCACAGATATTTTCAGGAGTAAAACATTGCTATATTCACCAGCACCTTGCTAATAAACATAAGTATTAAGCAAATTTTTAAATTCCAAATACTGGATTTAGTGCAACAATTAGAGGTCTGCTTTAGTAACTTTTAGGATGAAGCCATATATTGTAGTGTAGAAGAGGTGTGAAATGGTCGAGATGATGCATGAAAAGTTTTCAGTTGCGGAAGGGTGGGGGGGAAAGATGTAGTGTTGAGCAAGGGAAAAAAAAAAAAAATCATCAGCAACGTATATATATGCTGTTAAAAATCTCCAGAGCAGATTAGGTCTTTGTTGGAACTTAAAAAGTTGAAGTTAAAAAGATATTTAAAGATAACCAAGCAGTTCTCCATTCATATAACTATTGTTACAGGCTCTCTCTGAGACATCTCAGTTGTTCTTCTCCAAGTCGGATTTTGTCTTCCAATTCCCTCTGTTCAACAATGAGAGCAGAAGTCATCTTGACGTAGTGTTGGTAGTCTTGAAGTTGATCCTCATTGAGATACCGAGAAACTACCTCAAGTACCACCTGCTCCCTTCGGGTGACATGTGCTTTCAGTTCCTTTGCATCTTCAAGTTGGTCTGTAAGCTGCTTCTTTTTCTCCAGAAGACTCAACTGCATTGAAAACATACAATTATTAGCTGTAAGACACACAACACTCAAAAATGAATCCAACAACATACAGCTAGTTTCAGCAACTCACAATTCATAAACTCTTAACACTAACCAGTCAAGTTGTAATTTTAGTATAGGTATAAAAAGGTTGAAAAACAGACATAGGAACAACATTTATAGGCTTAACTGTGGCGGGACTACTAACTCTCAGTTAACTGCTGTGTGACACCCCCATGTTTTCCCATAAAACTATGTGTATTCGTGTGTTTTGCCTGCCTCCCGAACAGGGACCATCTCAATAACCCATGTAGAATGTTTGTTTAGAACGTTTACACCTAGTTAACGAGGTGGGAAACCGCAAACTGCAACGGAAGCCTCAGCGCGTGCCGTCCCTGGGTGGCGGCCCATTTGTTAGACGAACGCCATCTAGGGGGAGCATTCGCAGATTGATTCCCACCCCGTTCGGCTACCGAACCTAGACCTCCCTAGGGCCCCTTGGAGTGTTCACACCAATCAATTAGAACATTGGCAGTTCGCAACATAAGTGTGAAACTACAAGGGTAAGTAATTAATAAGTGCTTCCGTGGGTGGCTGCCATGCGTATAGATGGACGGCGGCCAGGGGGAGCATTCATGTCCCGAACAAAGACGCTTCCCTTGCCTGGTTTGACCTAGGAATCCCACGAACTAAGCCAGTTACCATTCGGGGGGATCCCTAACATTGGTGGGGACACTCTGATGGGGACAATGATGGGTTAGCAGGCTTTCTGTACCTGGGAGTCCGGGGCAGGAAACTTTTTCGCGCTGGGCCTCCCCAGTATAGAGGCTCGTGGGATGAAGACCCCTGGCCACCGGAGGTGGGAATCCCAGAGGATAGGTGGCAGAAACAGGGCACAAAGGGATGGGGATTCCGTTTCCAGGGAGGAGACCCCTGGGAGGGGGAGGGCCCACTGAGTGGGGGGAATAGAGGACAAAGAGTCTGGGGTTCCGGAACCGTTACACGACCCGTGGGAGGGGGAGGACCCTGGGAGAGGACATAGTCTTTGTGTGACATCCACCCCTTGCATGGGAACAGTATAAAGCAGAGTGTGGCCAAGTTTTTGTACCCCTGGAACGGTGTGTTGTCTGGTTACTGGGGAAGATGGGTCACTTAATCCTTCTATAGCGGATGTAACTAGTCGGGTTACCAGGTGTCCAGCTACATTAACTATGTACACATTAGACAATTTTTTTAGAACAATTGTGTGCCTTGCGTGGTAAAACCATTACAACAAGAGTAAATAAAATGATGTACCTTCTCCTCCAAAGATGGCTCAGGATCTTCACTACTCAAAACACTCTCAACTCTGGCCAAACGTCCAGACAGGGATAACAACAGATTCACAACTTTATCGAGGTCTCCAATAAACATCCGGAATTTGTCATATTCATTGGGTTTACAAAGACACTTGAGCAGCTCTCCAACTTCACATCCCAGGGCGGAGTTTGCGCCAATTTCTTCTTGGAGGTCATTTTGTGCTTCATGAAGAACAGAAAGCTTTTTGCTGATACTATCGATCAACTGCATCTAGGTAAAAATCAAGAGAGAATTTATTTAGAGGAAGCAGGATAAACCAAAAGAAGAAAGTGATGTCTTAGTACATGTAGCTTTCTTTATATTTTATCATGATTTTTGATTTAGCATTTTCCTCCAAAACCACTCATTATATAAAAAGTAAAATTTGATTGCTTACTTTTTTGCAGGAGCCATAGTATTTGGTTGTTTGTACCATGTAGAGGAATGTGTATTAAAATGCCACTAAAACTTATTTTGCAAACTTTTCATGTATGGCTGTGCCATAGTTTACAAAAATCACATCCTCATGTTTATTCTCAGTGGCCTAAACCTGTGGCGAGTGACAAAAAAACAACTTTGTTTTCCTAGCACTATAGTTTCTCCTTAAATTAAATTGCACGAACAATCCACAAGTACACTGCTCAAAAAAATAAAGGGAACACATCCTAGATCTGAATGAATTAAATATTCTTCTGAAATACTTTGTTCTTTACATAGTTGAATGTGCTGACAACAAAAATTTAAAAATGGAAATCAAATTTTTCAACCCATGGAGGTCTGGATTTGGAGTCACACTCAAAATTAAAGTGGAAAAACACACTAAATGCTGATCCAACTTTGATGTAATGTCCTTAAAACAAGTCAAAATGAGGCTCAGTAGTGTGTGTGGCCTCCACGTGCCTGTATGACCTCCCTATAACGCCTGTGCATGCTCCTGATGAGGGGGCGGATGGTCTCCTGAGGGATCTCCTCCCAGACCTGGACTAAAGCATCTGCCAACTCGTGGACAGTCTGTAGTGCAACATGATGTTGCTGGATGGAGCGAGACATGATGTCCCAGATGTGCTCAATTGGATTCAGGTCTGGGGAACGAGCGGACCAGTCCATAGCATCAATGCCTTCGTCTTGCAGGAACTGCAGACACACTCCAGCCACATGAGGTCTAGCATTGTCTTGCATTAGGAGGAACCCAGGGCCAACCGCACCAGCATATGATCTCACAAGGGGTCTGAAGATCTCATCTCGGTACCTAATGGCAGTCAGGCTACCTCTGGCAAGCACATGGAGGGCTGTGCGGCCCCCCCAAAGAAATGCCACCCCACACCATTACTGACCCACTGACAAACCGGTCATGTTGGAGGATGTTGCAGGCAGCAGAACATTCTCCACGGCGTCTCCAGACTGTCACGTCTGTCACGTGCTCATATGAACCTGCTTTCATCTGTGAAGAGCACAGGGCGCCAGTGGCGAATTTGCCAATCTTGGTGTTCTCTGGCAAATGCCAAAAGTCCTGCACGGTGTTGGGCTGTAAGCATAATCCCCACCTGTGGAGTCAGGCCCTCATACCACCCTCATGGAGTCTGTTTCTGACCGTTTGAGCAGACACATGCACATTTGGGGCCTGCTGGAGGTCATTTTGCAGGGCTCTGGCAGTGCTCCTCCTGTTCCTCCTTGCACAAAGGCAGAGGTAGTGGCTGGGTTGTAGCCCTCCTACGGCCTCCTCCACGTCTCCTGATAGTGCCTCCATGCTCTGGACACTACGCTGACAGACACAGGAAACCTTCTTGCCACAGCATTGACCTGCCATCCTGGATGAGCTGCACTACCTGAGCCACTTGTGTGGGTTGTAGACTCCGTCTCATGCTACCACTAGAGTCAAAGCACCGCCAGCATTCAAAAGAGACCAAAACATCAGCCAGGAAGCATAGGAACTGAGAAGTGGTCTGTGGTCACCACCTGCAGAACCACTCCTTTATTGGGGGTGTCTTGCTAATTGCCTATAATTTCCACCTGTTGTCTATTCCATTTGCACAACAGCATGTGAAATTGATTGTCACTCAGTGTTGCTTCCTAAGTGGACAGTTTGATTTCACAGAAGTGTGATTGACTTGGAGTTACATTGTGTTGTTTAAGTGTTCCCTTTATTTTTTTGAGCAGTGTATATTACTACCATGTAGGTAATAGGAGTGGTGCAGCTCATGAGCCCTTGACTCCTTGAGCCCTTGACTTGTATCCGGACTCCTGACCTGCACTCTGTTTACTTTATTTCTCCATTTTGTGTTATATTACTACCATAGCTAGACTATAACTAAAGTCTACGCCACATACATATGTGCTAAAAGTACAGAAGACGTAAATGCAACGCTTTTCAGAAAATATTCTAAATCTGTCCGTATGTATACCTATATCTGCATTTAAACAAATGCTGAACTTACTTGATCATTAAAAAATGCAAAAATGTGTAGTGAGCACAATACACACACCATACATACATAATATATGATATATATAATGCTCCGGTGCTGTCTGCAACCAAATTGTATACGATACCAGTAGAGAGCACTCAGGAGTCTTTCAAGGTAAATTTCATCTGTTGCTTTATTGAGCAATTACAAATTCACACAACGTTTCAGTCGACGTTTCAGTCTGTAAAATACTTTTTTCAAGACAATTGTGTATGTGAGATGGATACTTTTTATATACACAAAATGCAGTGATCCTATTTGGAGGTGAACAGGTGAAATGTAACTGATCAGAGTGATGTCATTAATGACGTCATTTGAATCACGTAATAAATTGAAGTTAACCCTATGTGTAACTGGTATGTGAAACATACTCTCGTGTAGATAAGCCAGAAAGTAATAAAAGATAAATAACTATAAAAATAAAGTATATACAAATGTTTCAACCCTAACCAAGGGAACATAGATACATAGTACATATTGTCATTAGCTAAATATTAACTCCGTTATATAGCAAAATATTGTCAGTGCAATTTTGAAGCATTATACAATATTGACTACTTCCATCATGGAGTTACGTCAAATAACTATTATATTAATGCATTCTGTAAAACATAGCTCAATCATATATTATCGTCTAGGTAAGAAACAATATAATGAGTTCTTCTCATTTAAACCAGATGTTGATAATGTTTCCAACGTGTATATCCAGAAAGCCTCAGGTCTGAGTAACAGGTTATCACGATCTCCTCCTCTGGGTGAGATGGGTATGTTATCTATTCCCATAAAGCAAAGTGAGGACAGGCTATGTCCCATCTCAAGGAAATTCCGGGCGACTGGAGTGCTCGCAGTGCCGCTCAGTAGTGCTGAACGTATAGTAGATCTATGACCCCGCATGTGTTCCCTTAGGTCATTATATGTCTTGCCCACGTAAGTGAGACCACAGGGGCATATAATTCTATACACAACATGTGTGGTCCTGCACGTAATCCAGTGTTTAATTGTGCACACCTTTTCAGATTTTGGGAGACAGGAGGTTTTACCCAGTATCACAGAATTGCACGCCAGACAGTTCGAACAGCGAAAACATCCGGCTTTTGTCACTTTCTGTAATGACTGTGTTATGGACACTATATCTGTGTGCATCAAATAGTCTCTCAGATTTTTCCCTTTTCTGTAACTCATAATGGGATGTTTGTTAAATACAGGAGGCAGGGATGAGTCATTGTATAGAACGTGCCAATTTTTTTGAATGGTATCTCTGAGTTTTTGGGACTTTGGATGAAATGCCTGAGGGAAGATGAATCGATCACCGATGTCTTGATGAATCCTGTTTTCTGCAATTGATTCTATTGCCTTTGTATATGCCACATTCAAAACCGTTTTTGAATATCCTCTTTGTAGGAATTTTTGGAACATGTCCTGAATCTGTATCTTCGCCCGGCTGTCATCTGAGTTATTGCGCAATACTTTTATGAATTGGGAGACAGTCAGTGACTCTTTTAGGTTTCTATGATGGAAACTTGTTGAATGTAGAATAGTGTTCCTATCCGTTGATTTAGAAAATAAAGTATAGCCCAAGCGATTGCCTGTGACTAAAATTTGTAGATCCAGGAAATTGATATTAGTCATACTCGACTGGTAAGTGAATTCAGTGTGTGCATCATGTTCACAAACGTTTCCTCTCCACCAGTCCATAGAAGGACGTCATATATAAAGCAGAGGTATTGCAATATATTCGCAACATATTAACAATACCTGAAACCACATTGTTATCAAAAGGACTGTCATTTATTCCCACCACTAATATTAATGACTTTGAATGGGAAGTTGATCAATATAGATTCCAATGTAAACTAAGACTGGCTGACTTCTTTAAATTTCACCCAGAGAATGTTGTAAATGAACAGCAAGAAACTATGAAATTATATAGTTTATTTGATCCATCGAGTAATAACGCTTCCCTGAAGGTCTTCTCACAGAGCCTAAGATCTGAAAGCAGACGTTACCTCAATAAGACCAAAAAAGGTGCCAATATTTCCAAAATTTAAAGGGATGCCCTTAACAACTTGGCCGCAGATACTGCCATCACTATTCGTCCAGCGGACAAAGGTGGGGCTATTGTCTTGATGCAATATCAAGACTATAGAAATTAGATTTTAAGACAACTTTCAGATGATAAAGTGTACAAATGCTCTGAAATAGATCCAACTGTGGAATTTGGGAAAACTACACAGAGGGGGTAGAAAACCACTATATAACACAACAAGACTTTGAGTACTTACATGAAACTCACCCCAGGTGTCCGGTGTTGTACACACTTCCAAAAGTGCATAAGGACCCCATTCACCGCCCAGGACGACCTATAGTCTCAGCAATTGGTGGTTTATTGGAGCCCATCAGTAAATGGCTGGACAAGATATTTAAAACTCCAGTGTTGTCTTTGCCTACCTGTGTCAAAGACAGTGGATTTTACTAGCAATGATTGATGTGTCTGGCTTATACACAATAATCCCACACAAAGATGGTATACTAGCAATCAAGGAAGTTCTACAGAATTTTACTGAGTGGGTGAATCCCCCTCTGCAGTATATACTGGAACTTTTGAAGCTATGCCTCACTTTGAATTATTTTAGATTTGAAACAAAATTCTATATACAACAGACAGGAACTTCAATGGGGGCTCCTATGGCCCCCATGTATGCAAATGCATACATGTTTGTTTTTGAGCAACAACAGATCCTTGGGCCTTGTGGAGAACATATATTGCAATACCTCCGCTTTATAGATGACGTCCTTCTTCTATGGACTGGTGGAGAGGAAAGGTTTGTTAACATGATGCACACACTGAATTCCCTTCCTACACCTGTCTAGTCTAGTCTAGTATGACTAATATCAATTTCCTGGATCTTCTCATTTTCATCATAGGCAATCGCTTAGGATATACTTTATTTTCTAAATCAACGGATAGGAACACTATTCTGCATTCAACAAGTTTCCATCCTAGAAAACTAAAAGAGTCACTGCCTATCTCCCAATTCATAAGAGTATTGCTCAATAACTCAGATGACAGCCGGGCGAAGATACAGATTCAGGACATGTTCCAAAAATTCCTACAAAGAGGATATTCAAAAACTGTTTTGAATGTGGCATACAGAAATGCAATAGAATCAATTGCAGAAAACAGGATTCATCAAGACATCGGTGATCGATTCATCTTCCCTCAGGCATTTCATCCAAAGTCCCAAAAACTCAGAGATACCATTCAAAAAAATTGGCACGTTCTATACAATGACTCATCCCTGCCTCCTGTATTTAAAAAACAGCCCATTATGTGTTACAGAAAAGGGAAAAATCAGAGAGACTATTTGATGCACAGAGATATAGTGTCCACAAAAGCCGGATGTTTTCGCTGTTTGAACTGTCTGGCGTGCAATTCTATGATACCAGGTAAAACTTTCTGTCACCCAAAATCTGGAAAGGTGTACACAATTAAACACCGGATTACGTGCAGGACCACACATGTTGTGTATAGAATTATATGCCCCTGTGGTCTCACTTACGTGGGCAAGACATCTAATGACCTAAGGGAACGCATGCGGGGTCACAGACCTACTATACGTTCAGCACTACTAAGCGGCACTGCAAGCACTCCAGTCGCCCGGAATTTCCTTGAGATGGGACATAGCCTGTCCTCACTTTGCTTTAAGGGAATAGATCACAAACCCATCTCACCCAGAGGAGGAGATCGTGAGAACCTGTTACTCAGACGTGAGGCTTTCTGGATATACACGTTGGAAACATTATCACCATCTGGTTTAAAAGAGAAGAACTCATTATATTGTTTTTTACCTAGACGATAATATATGATTGAGCTATGTTTTACAGAATGCATTAATATAATACAGTTATTTGCCGTAACTCCATGATGGAAGTAGTCCATATCGTATAATGCTTCAAAATTGCACTGACAATATTTTGCTATATAACGGAGTTAATATTTAGCGAATGACGATATGTACTATGTATCTATGTTCCCTTGGTTAGGGTTGAAACATATGTATATACTTTATTTTTACAGTTTTTTATCTTTTATTACTTTCTGGCTTATCTACACGAGAGTATGTTTCACATACCAGTTACACATAGGGTTAACTTCAATTTATTACGTAATTCAAACATGTTTACGTCATTAATGACATCACTCTGATTCGTTGTTACATGTCACGTGTTCATCCCCAAAATAGGATCACTGCATTTTGTGTATATAAAAGGTATCCATCTCACATACACAATTGTCTTTAAAAAAAGTATTTTACAGACTGAAACGTTGTGTGAATTTGTAATTGCTCAATAAAGCAACAGATGAAATTTACCTTGAAAGACTCCTGAGTGCTCTCTACTGGTATCGTGTGTGTATATCAAAATATATATATATATATATATTTTTTTTTTTTTTTTTGTTCAAGCAATATCACTATCCAGTTACTATAGGTCTTTATCAATAGCCAGAAAAGATTTAAATAGAAATGGAAACACATCCCTCCCAGTATACCCAATATTAGTAGGAGAGTCACGATTATCAGGTTCTGTCTAACTGTCCCAACTTTATTCCCTTATATCTAGAGGACTGCCCCCAAAAGGCAGAGCCCACTTCCCTTATGAGAAAAAAATGTAATAAATTAAAGTGTCACAAGAATGTCCCTTTAAGAGGCAGGCATCTAAATGCTACTTTCACATACCTTTTTTACTGTCAGCTCCTCCTCTTCCTCCACCACTCCAGTGGCTTTATCGCCTTCTTCTTGCACTTCCGTGAGATCCTTCATTTTATTCAACAACTCTGCTTTGGCTGCAGATGTGTTATAGTAAGCAGCACAGGAGGTAGGACTTACTGCACCACACAGTGGTGGTGGTGAGATGGGTTGGAACTCATATCTGTTATAGATATAAAACATCAGACAATTAGTTTATGCCCTTGAATCTTACGTTTACAAGTAATGAACGACAAGAAAAGCATCATTTACCTGAAGAGATCACGCATAGGACATTAATTTAAATATGATCAAATTCAATCTCTAGCTCATAGATCTATAAATAACTTTAAATATTCAAAATTATGTCACGTACATTACATGTCATCAGATGTGATCACTTTTTTTTTTTAAATGAATATACTATAAAACAAAAATAAAACTGACAATTATTTTTATGTTTACATATTTTGTCAATATACAAGAGCTTGCTATTATTATTCAAGAGGCAGTTTACGTTAAGCACAATAACCACTACAGATCACTGTGGTGGTTATGATGCCAAGTGCAACTTGGTGCAAGCCCACAATATGCAAACTGTTTTCGAACGTTTTACACTCACCCATGTCCCCTGGGTGCCTTTGACTTCTCAATATCGAGAAAGAGGAAGCTCTCGTTCATTTCAGCAATGTCAAGTTTGATCCTATTTGGACAACATTCACTGGCTGAATGCCTTTGAACTTTAGAAAATGGCTAGTCTACCCTCAGTGGAAATACATATAGATAAATAGGAATGAGGAAGAAGATCTAGGGACCCAAATATTCTCTGCGTTTCAGATGGAGTTCTGCTGTGTAGATCTGGACTTCTTTTACATTTCTGGAGAACAGTCATCTCAATATTTATAAGTATTTATTGTGGATACAGCCATAAACCAATCAAATTGTAAATGGAGTATCAAAGGGAAACACACAGAGTACAGTGCTTCATCTAAGCAACATCAGCATTATCCACATTTAAAGGGACACTGTAGGACCCCAGACCACTTCAGCTCATTGAAGTGGTCTAGGTGCTGTGTCCCTTTTGAATCTAGTGCTGCAATGTAAAACATTGCAGTTCCATAGAAACGGCACTGTTTACATTGCAGAGCTAAGTCTGCCCTCAGTGGCTGTCTACCGGAATCATAACAGACTTTTGGTTGGTTATGTGACGCTGGACACCCTCACGCTCTGCATTGAATCAACGCTTTCCTATGGGGAGGTCTAATGCGCGCGCGGCATTTGCTGCGCATGCACCTTAGACCCCACTCATCGCGGGGCGGAGGAGGGGCCGGAGCTATGACTTTAGGCAAGTAAATAAAGGGTTTTTGACCCTTTATTTACTGGGGAGAGGGGCACGAGGGAGGGGAGAGGCAGAGAGAGCAAGTGCCAGGAATACAGCTTTGTATTCCTGGCACTACAGTATCCCTTTAATGAATGTAACCTAAAATGGCAAAAGGCCTAATAAATGCACTAAAACCGCAACAGGTCTTTTAAATATTAAGAATAGTGGAACCTCCTAAGGAAACACCATGGACAAAGACGTTTTTTTTTCCCTTTTCCTGTGAATGTTGAAACTGTTATCTGGGTTGTTTATACCCATTACATTAAAACTCTGCTTATGTTTTAGGGGTTTAAAATAGTGTCCTTTTTTTCCTCCACCCTTTCTTTGGGTGGAATACCAGTTGAAATATTATTACTATAGATGCAGTGGGGTGGGAGTCTCCTTTCTGACTTTTAATTTTAACACAAGTCAAATTAAATAGTTCTACAGTTAAATGAACTAAAGTAGATTTAATTAATCTGTTGTAAGAACATTGTGAATATAAATACATATCATGCAACATTAACATGATCAAAAACAAAATTAAAATAATTACAGTGCAACTACTATATAATTAAAGGGATTGTGATTTTATGCAGATCATGTATCTGGTCTATATCAAATAAAAATATCATTAAAGTGACATTGCTAACCAAAACCACCTCAAATTTATACTTCCATGTGGTCACCTCCAAAAGGGGCCCCTGAAGCAGTGGTCGGGGTGCTCAACCCAAAAGGAATCTGGTTTTGGATCAGTCTGATATGCCAATTGTACAGGCTCTCTATGTAATGGCACAAATGAGCAAAAACATGCTAGAGAAACTAAGTAGCTTGCCTTTCGGTTAGTCCTTGCTCAAGTCTCAAAGCTTTTGCCCGTACATGGAAAAAAAGGGAATTGGGGGCACACTTGGAACGTGCATATTCACAATGTTCTTACAACAGCGATTTTACAATTAGTGTTGCACCAACAGATATTGGGGTACTGTGGTGTACTTCACTGAATCTCCAGGTTTGTTTGCCAAAATAAGTGACTTAAGTAATCTTGTAAAATATAAAACTGTATTTTTATGCATGCACGGTTACTCAATCTGTATATTGTATACATTGTGGCATTTACAGCAGCACCACGGTTTAAAAATGCATATTACGGGTGTACCACCCTCCCCTAACTCCCCTTTTTTCTAAAGATTAGATCTTTATGAAACACTCAGAAGTTACAGAATCACTTTAATATAGCTACACAAGAATCCATACATATCCAGCCCAACACAATTACAGTCTTCTGTAAAATAAACATACCTGTCTGGAATGGAAATTTCAGACTCCCTGTCGGTCGACCATTCATCTTCAAAGTGGCGGTAGCTGCCCTGAAAGTCATCTAATAAAGATACTTGTTCTCTTCCAGAAATATCTGTGGGAACAGGTTTGATAGATGCATCCTCAGAATGAAAGTCACTATCCTCTGCATCTCCCTCAACAGTTGAATCCAGCCTCTTTGCATTCATTGCATCTTCATCCAGAACACATTCTTGGTTGCAAAGGGAAGAAATGGACTCTGAAGGTAAAGTATGACCTATCAACGTTCTACCTTGCAATCGGTCAGGTGACACTAGGCATGAGGAATGTGGATCCAACCTGCCAAAAGTAAAACAAATTGATCTAAAAACTATAGCACAAAATATACATGATTTTACAGTCAGAAAACTATACCAAGCAACATGTCGAAAGATTTAGAAAACGTACATGGCACCAAAGCCTCAAGTTAATATTGTTTGATAAAAACTTTTCAAATAATTTAATATTTTTGCATAAACTTTTAAAATATATATTTTTTTAAATATTAAAATATCAAAAAATATATGAAAAGTAGAACATGACAAAAACCATCAAAAATATTAAAACAAATTAACGTTTTCATATTACATCATTTTAAAACGTTTATTCAAAAATATTAAAATCAATTTTAAAGCTTAAGCAAGAACCTTTGTTTCTGTTTTTATTTAACACCTTCTATCTGTATTCTCCACAGTGCCTTCCTGTTCAGCCATGCCACCAGTTTCTCCACACTGCTTTCCCTCCCACCACAATCATCATCATCATATTACGCACAGTGCCTTCCCTCCCACTTCACCATCACAGTCTGCACAGTGCCTTCCCTCCCACCCCACCATCATATTTCCCAAATACCTACTCTCTTGGCCATGACTGTGTTCGGCTTTGCCCCCACACCCTTGGCTGAGATCATCAGAATGGACTATCTCAGCCAATCCAATGCTTTCCTTAAAGGGGGTGGCAAGGGGAGGATCGGCACCGTGGCATGGATTTTTACAACTATTGTGTCAGGAATACACGTTTGTATTCCTGACCCTATATTGTTCCTTTAACAAAATAGACATTATGCATTTCTTACACAGGAATAGCAGTAACAAGACTCAAATATATCTCACAGCTACCTTATCAAACAGCAGTGTATTTGTTCAGTGTATCTTTACTGTGCCTACTTTTCCTAAACATCCATTTTAAATAAGGATTCCAAGTTACAAAGTTTTATTCGTTACTAAATTCATTGCAAGGTTATTTGTGTGGGGTGTTGTCAACGCCATATTTATCAGCCAGAAGGGTCCTGTGATCAAAAAACTGCACAATGTGCTATACTTCCTTAAAAGCTTGTAATGTGTGGGCTACTGGGTGTGAGCAAGAAAGACACAGAATTATTTAAACCAGTAGCACGGGGGCGGACATGGAAACAAGCATGCCTGATGAGAACAGCGAGCCGTGTGTGTTACAAATTGGTGGGGTAAGATGGGATCTTGCCTGAGTGATGCAGAATAAGCCTGTGTATACATGAAAAAATATGTCATTTTCCCTCAATGAATTAAAAAATAATTAAACATATTGAAAATATATATAAAAAAAGAGAGAGACTTTTTAGGGATGTGACACTTCCAAAATTCAAGCACACTTTAGTAATTAACAGGCATAAACCCTTTGTGACAGAGTGCCAGGAATTTCATGATGTAAATGTGCTTGGTACCAAGTAACAATGTTGCACATTATTGCATGTGTTTTAAGGGTGTAACAAGTGATCACAGTGCAATTTTTTGGTTTAATTAAGCAACCATAAGCTCAAGTGTTGAAGATGACTGACTGTACTTGGTGTTCATACATAGGATTGCTGTTACAGTGAATCGTGTGAGAGGAAAGGTTCAGTGACAAAAACAAAAACAATGGGAGCACAAATTGCCTCAGTCTGTGCATCTATCTGTTCCTTTAGGGATGTTTCCAGTTAACGGAGACCGTTTAACCAACTTATAGTGAACCAATCACATACTGCCTGTATTGTCCCAGATTTATTGGAACAAGTGCCCCAAAATTGTGACAGTGACCGAATCAAAGATAGTCACAACTGTGAATGCCCCTATTCTAATGGAGAGGACAGAGTTTTACAATCAGCACTCAGAATATTGAGGAATGTTGCCCACATAATTTGGGAGCAGAGGAGATGTGTGCACAATGACTACAGCGTTCATATTTGGCACTTTTTACTTTATGCAAATGGTATGGCGGGAGAGGCTAAAATAGCAATATTTAAAGGTTGTTATTAACCTATTGTTTGTTACGTGATGCATTCTACAGTCTGGTGGTTTAAAAACCTGCCCTCAAGGCACAACAATAGTACAGGATTTTGGCAATTTCCCAATTCTGTTCCATTGTTGATACAAACAAAGCCTGTGTCGTCATGTCTTCATAACTGGGGTAGGAACCACTAGTATACAAAGTATTCAAAAACTAATATAAAAAAATAAAATAAAATGATGAGTTTTAAAGTTTCATCTTCCTGCACACATTTGATCCACTCCAAAACGTAGCATGGACAATCTCATCTACAGTTCTATAGAGCAAACTGTAGGGTATGTTAAATCCAGCTTTGCAAGGGTTACAAGTGTATGGGAGATGGGGTGATTAAAAGATTTTAAAGATCACTATGTACAGCTACATTTGTGCTTAGATCAGGGATTAGCAGAACTTGTATTTCAGATAATCAACTTTCTACTTATGGAAGCTGTTAGTTAAACTACACCACCACCAATCCTTTGCTATGTTGAGGACTTGTACATTTGTGTTATTGGACACCTTACATTAGGACAGAAAAATATGCACATCTGTATAGGAACCAGCAAAAATGAAGATTTTAGAAAGTGAAAAAATGGGATATTGGAAGCACTGATATTTACAGTCAATTATCTGGGGGTGGGTGGGGAGACTACAAATGTGTAAGAGTTGTGTTGGTGCACAAGTCCAATAACGTTTGCATAATTATTTCAACTGGTTTTAAGTGGGTTATAAATAAAAGCTCTTTTTACCAAAATGTCAGTTTCACAAACAAGTAACTGTAACAGAAGTCCAGGTAATAAGAGCACAACCTACCTTGCACTATCAAGGCATGGAGAAACAGAGGTAGTAAAATCTTGAGAGCCTTGTGTGTCTGGGCTAAACTCTGAAAGTTTGTAAACACGATCTCCACTCTGAAGCTCTTCACAAGAGGGAGGTGAGAAAGCCTCAGTCATTTTTTTAAATCCTTGGTTCATAGGAAGACTTTGAGAACGCTGCCTTGCAGCTTCCACCGCTTGGTTATGACATGACACACTGGCCTTTTCGCTAGAATCAGGTAGGCCAGGGCTGGCAAGTTGGTGAGAAGCCCGACGCTCCTTGTATTTTTCCCAGTTTGGAGGAGGTGGGCGAGGTGGCCCTTTCTTCTTTGTTGGAGCAGGTGGGTCTCTTTCTTCAACCTTTGCTAGGGAATTATCTCTTCTTTCTCTTACAGACTCTAAATTAAGCTGACTCACAGAATATGTCCTACCACGAGCTAATCCAGGGTCTGGAGGCCCTTCCTGAAAAGATGGCAGCTCCACTTGTCGGGGGGAATAATCACAGGAGAGGTCGCAGGATGACACAGTCCGGTGATACTGGGGCCAGTCTTGGTCACTACCTTCGCAACAAGGTCTGAATGGGCCAGAATGATGGAATCCAGGGTTATAGTGACATAATTCACTGTAAGAGAGAGACGACAATGAGAATTACATGTCTAAGAAGCCGTTCATAAACTGTATATAATGTTTTTAAAGACATACAGCCAGATATTAAAAAACAGCAATGCATGATTGAAAGGCCAAATATTGAAAGTTATCCCATTCAGATTCTACAAATACTATTTTGTTATAACTCACCAGGAAACCAGGTATAGTAGCAAATGTCCTGCAGCTACAATGTTCGTATCGGAACACTTGCATAAATATAAATTAAGGAAATTAGTTTAATTTGATTTCCTGTACAGTTTAGGTTTGTACTACGTTGACCTCTAATCACAAAGCAGGTTTGGAATTACATAAACCTCAAATACTCAATAGAATAAAAAAAATTTAAAAAAAAAACTTTAATCGAACTATGAAATAAAAACAATAGATTCAGTATTTAGAGCATGTTCACATGTATGTTTTAATGAATACCGGCCTTTTTTCTTGTTGTGCCCTACATTTGTATTGACTCACTTCTCTCTAGCTGGAATCCTATTAATTATAAGTAAAATAATGTTCTATCCTTGTATGAAGCAATGAGCAACTAGTACAAACGGTGTCCATCACACCGATACCAGGAAGCCCCTCATATAAAGTGTGCGGCATTTTATCCTCATATCAAGAGGATATTTTTTTATTTCATAAGCAGTGCAAGTAAAAAAAAAAAACAATAAAAAAAAAAAAAGAAATATGAATAATATATATATATATATATATATATATATATATATATATATATATATATATATATATATTTGGCATTCTTTTGTCAAACTTTGTTTCTTGTTTATTTTTTTTTTATTTTTTTTATAAATGTTAAGTGGCAGTCCTTTAATGAATCAGACAGCATATAAAATGTGCACACAATTTAAAAAGATGTTTTGGAGAGAGCATATAGAAATGTTGCATTCTTTAAACAGAGTTCTGATATTTTATAACTCGTCACTGGGACAAAATCTGGGATACCTCACTTAGCATCATTCAACCTGCCTCAACTCTTTGCCGAAGTCCTGGAAGATTCCCTTTTGTATTATGTTTTATAAACATACATAACATGGTACGCAAGCAGGGTGGTATTTTTTTGTTGTTGTTTTTTGTTTATTTTTAATTTATTTTAATGCGACTGGAGCTACTCATGGCATAAGCAGGGTATATAAACACATAATACAGGCTACAGGTTACAGACTTGATAACCTTGAAATGCTTTAAGTTCTCAGACTGTATTCTTTAAGTCTCAGCTCTCCTATTCTAAGCAATCTGACTCATGGAAACATTATTTTCCTGTCACCGGCAGGGAAGGGAGGGCGAGTGTGTCTGAGCCGATCACACCCTCTACCAGGAACTTCAAATCAAAAGGAGTTAGCTGGAGAGTGGAAATATTTATGTGAAACCCAGACAATTACACACAGACCTGAGACAATGCTAGTTACATGTCTATAGTACAATACCAGCCTTCGTATAAAGTCTATGAATGCAGGGGGGGCAAAAGACCTAATGACACATTATGGGATGTACTTTCTTAAAAAAAAAAAAAACCCGCCTCAAAAGCTACAAAAGGAACTGCACACATTTAATTATTAGCTATCATAGGTCGGCATTTCCAAGTGTATTACTTTGTAGCAGACCTATAATCTGGCAGGCATATTTTGGGCAGGAAAGACGTCTTGCTTTGATTGTAATGGGCATAACATATGTGATACAGTTAACTGAAACACACTTACAGTGGTCTAGTGACAAAATGAAGAAAAGCATTGAAATCTAGATGGTACAAAGGCAAGGTGAAGGAATAACAAGTTTTCACCAAATACACAATTTGTGACCAAAAAAAAATTAGAACTATGTGCATAATTTAATGGACAAATATTCTAGATCAAGGGATCACAGGACATAGACATGGATTCCAACAATAAGATTTATTTATTTAGCGAAAAAATAGATCCTATTGTGACTTTTTTCAAACAGCATTTCTACACACAGATGCAAGGATCAGAATTTGTCAATCTATACAAAAATTAGCAGTGCTGAGCTGAATGTATTAAAGCATAGGCCTATCCGATTTATAATTTCCACATAAAAAAAAAAAAAAAACTTGGGATCCTTACCTAAAACTTCTAATTTTAAAGGTCGATTAAGTGGATGTGGCTAAGCCTGCCTAAAAGTTTTGAGTCCAAATAGTCTTTCTCCCACAAAGTCTTTAATTGGGTATCTTATTTCAGATATGTGGATTTCAGGCTGCCGTATTTGAACTGGAGAGCATTGGCTTTAAATCAAACCATGCTTAAGGACTGCAATTCAATCATTACAGGCCTGGCAGTAGCCATAATTTCAGCCAAAATTTTCTATCTGAAATTCAGCTCTCTTCACAAAGGCCTTCTCCAGCTGAGCAGTTTGTCAGTTCCTTAGTTCCTTACCTTGGTCTACTGGGAATACAAGAATGCTTGGGATCTGCCTTAGGCTATTCTGGAGAATAGTTAAATAAACCAAGGTGACATTCACAATAGGTAGACCCAATATAGTTAGGCAAATAGAAGTACGTATTGTAATGATGTAATGTATACTATGTACCATCTGGAGAATAGAACACTGATGGTCAATGAACACACTGGACGTGTAGATATTTATGCATACTTACGGATTTTGAGAAACTTTCAGAGAAATGGTACTATTTTTCTCAATGAGCAGACAGTGATAGCATGAGAGCGTTAGCAGATACTCTCTGCCCAACACCAGCAGCCAAGCACAACCTTCCTCTTACTGTAGCGGCAGAGAGCAGGGTAGCCAGGGCAACTGTGTAAATTTAATCCCTGAAGGTATGCCATGTCTCGGACACACCTGGCCCATAACAACGTCAATGAATGTGTTACTTCCAGTTTTCAAATGTATCTCTGACTTATCATGCAGTTCTACAACGAACTAGCCATACTGATCAATTTGTACATGAAACATGAAGCAGATAACTGATATAAGAGAAATAGAACAATCATGTCTCAATATTTCTGGTTTTTACATTGTCCAGTAATTCGGTATTTTACATGCTGATCTGGTCATATTTATTGTAGAAGTTGATGTTGTTTTGGTTTATGGATTAATATACAGTCTCGACAGCATGATATAGTTATAATGGGTTACAGTTTATTTTTTATCCTTTTCACATCAATACAGCAGTCGGGAATGGGTCAAACAGCCTGTATACACAATTCAATAAAAAGGACCAGTTCGAAAACTTATATTTAACATTTTCACTGGACCCAAAGACAGATATGGAACTAAAAGGACAAGTCAAAATTTCCAGGGCAGGTTATTGATTTCTTCTTTTAGCCCAGCTTCAGGCTAGCAGCAGAGGACCAGACATCGGGACCCACATGTGATGCCACAATAAGAAACCCAGCACAGTGAGCTGCCATGTACATTTTTTATATATATATATATATATATATATATATATATATATATATATATATATATTTTTTTTTTTTTTTACTTATTTGACCGTCAAACATGCAGTGCACAGGAGTTATAAACACCAGAAAAAGTAGCGCACGGAAGTAGAACTGATACAGCCATAAAGCCATAAGCCGTGTTCTCTAGTGTTTGCAACCACTGTGTTGCAGCACGCTTTCTGGCAGGTGTCGGGGGAAGGCAGTCCCACCACTGGGTGACCACCCCACCGAACATCGCCAGCAGCCGCAACCTCCACTGGAGGGAGAAAACACCTGCTGGCCTGGAGTAGGGGAGCAGCAATAGTGGGGGTGAGAGGGCCGAACCTGGACAGCACATGTAGAACCTGCAGCAGCAGGTGCTGGATAACTACAAATCCCATCATGCTTTCTCCCCCTTTAGGCTCACAGAGCATCATGGGAGTTGCAGTTTTACAACAGCTACCTCTTTGACCTAGAAATAAATTCAGGGTTATTACTTAGCTGTCAATTGTGAGGAAGTGAAAGTGAAGTTAAACTGATTTTATTATTTTAGGCCAAATTAGCCAAACTGAAAACAATTTTTTTTTTTTTCTAGTTTAGTTTTATGGTCTAAAATATGAAATTTACTGTGAGTTACTGACAATTAAAAAGTCTAATATTAATAAAATTATATAAAAAAATATATTTTAAAATAATTTAGGGGAAAAGTGTCATTTTAGGTTTTCGGCCAAGGGCATCCTGAATTTTCGGTTTCGGTGCATCCCTAATTACAAGGATATCAAAAGCCCAACTACATATTTTAATATTTAGTTGATATTTTCTTTCCGTTAAGATGATCACCGAGATACCAATAAAACCCGAGCTGTCTAAAAGCAGCTGGAGGACAAACGTTTTGTAAACCTTGAACTAAAGAATCAGAAATGAGAAGGAAGCAAGTCTAAAATCATTTCCCCTAGTATTACAAAGGGCAGACCTTATAAGGTAATAAAAGAACCTTAGAAAAGGTCATTCCGAGGTCGCACAGGAAGTTTGTCCCACTTTGCTACACAAATTCTTCCTAAAATTTGTTTGACATTACAGCAATATCCATATGTTTACCAATTCCAAATGGCAACTCATACTTTAGCACATTACAAACTGATTTCCATTTAATCAACCATTTGAGAAATGTACTAGATCCTTCCCCCCACCCCGCCTATATATTTACATATAAAAAAACGCATTTATATATGAAATATATTTTCGTGCTGATGTGTATCTTTTCATTTATGACGTTAAAAGCCAAGATCTCATCTGTTTGCTGTTGAAATGAAGAAAACAAACACATTGCTTTTGGCTGTCCCATAGTTTTCTACCTCGTAGGAACATTTTACAATCTGAGCGGTGATACCTATTCTCAAATAATAAAACTGAAGGTGACTTCATCATCAGGTCTGGAGTGGGAAGGGGTCTCTACATTAAAATTGGGATACATCAATACCCACTTGTGCTATATAGCATTACACATTTGGTGGGTCTTATTTACACACACTGTAGTATTTACACAAATGTGATTCTTATTTTTGTCACTTAGGTGAAAAGTGTGTGGTTGTGTGAGCCGCCAGGGTTATGCATGTAAACTTATCCCCATTACTTCGTACACTATACTAGACTGACCCTGCTTGGGATCAGGGTGCACCTCACTTACAGCCTTCATTGACATTCCTTTATTTCTCGGGCAAATTAAGGGATACTCACTAAAAGCATAATTACAGAACTACAGCACATTGTTGAGAACTATAGGAGGAATTCCCTGCTCTCACCTGCAGTACTATTTTTTTCCCCTCAACATATTAATTTACATTTCCCTGTGCCCCAACTCCTCTATATTAGCAGACATCATTCTCTTTTTGCTATATCTTCTTATTCTGCTTCTTCATTACTCCTCCCTCCCTTACCGATAAAATCCTCCTTTCTTTGTAGGGTTCTGGACCTGTCTGCTTACAGACTAGTAGTGCCTTATGGGTGTTAATATAATGGACAGCTGCAGGCCATCAAATATAGACCTTTGAGTACTGGGAGTTGCACATGTGTAACCCACCCTATATGCATAAAGAAATCTAAGAAGAGGTTTTGAGACAATTACATGGATTTATACAATTGTACATATCCTATAAAAACTTTGCACAGCATTGTTATTACTAAATGGCAGATGAATGATGGCAGTCCACTTTATTCTGTTGGCAGCTCCTAATTGCATGAGCAAGTGTCTAATCTAGCTAAAAGAATAAATAGTTAGCATGCACATATATGACCAGCATGTTCACCAATTCTCTCATGCAAATGACAGGGTGTGTAGGGATTGGTGTGCTCTCTAGCTATGCCCAGGTTATCATTGTGGACACACAACAATATCCACATTTAAGGGATTTTAGAAAACGTGCCAGGTAAGTTAACAGGCATTTAGCTGGGAATTAGTTAAGCACAAAGTAAAATGTTCCCCTTTGCCCCCACCCCATCGGATCTTGCAATAACAACTCACACACGACCAAACTTCTCACCTCACAGACTGGCTGCATTTCCTGTTGATTTTCAGTGGTTGGTTCCATTCCTTCATTGACACATCCTGAATCCAACATTCCACAGAGAGACAGAGGAGAAAAAACAAACAAAGAAAGAATCAGACAAAACAAAAAATGAACACAAATGATTGTCAAGACTTTTCCTGAACTATAAACATTGTTGTTAGCCAGCTCCCAATGTCAGTATTTAACTCCTATCAGTTTCTATTTTATAGAATGACATTAGCCACTGGTTTTATTCTCAGCATAGAGAAGTTGTAAGTATGGTTAAAACATATGGTTTGTGAACAAGTGGAACTGGAAAGGCTGTACTGTTAAAATGAAGGTGGGAATTGTTTGGGTTTGATTTTATAGGTTATAAAGTTATATTGGATGAAACGTTCGGAAATAGACAGATTTAAAATCATTTTAAAGTAAACATCAAAACATATCAAATTGTTAGCTATGAGATGCAATTTTGACTTTGTAATTTCCAGATTGTAATTCCTGTGTGTAAGAAATATTAAAATAAATATATAACGTACCCAATGCTAACTTAGTACAAACTCTGCTCTGCACTACAAAAGTATAAAAGAAAATATAACCATGTCTCACCTGCAACAAAGGCTTTCTCATATGCCATGGGTCACCATGCATGGAGCTGCCATCATCCATTGTGCTATGTTGGGAAGGACATAAACAATCACCGCATCTTGACCATTGGTGATGGTGACGGTGGTGGTGACGGCAATGACAAGTGTGGTGGCCTGCTGGTATGTTTCTTTTAAGCAAGGCTGGGTAGAGGTCACTAGAACAGTACATACAAGTTTCATGTACCCGACATCCATATGCCATTGGGTGAATATATTCAGATGAATGTCCTCCTTGACTACAGCACAATGGTGGATCAACAGGATGATTTACACAATATTCAGAATATATGGAATTGTTCTGTCTGCTAGGAGAGGATGGATGGTAGGTATGGTCTATAGAATGTCTCCTAAGATCAGAAATCATCTGAGAAACAGGTTGATCCGGTAAGCTTGGACAAAAAATTTCTTTATTTGGTTTCAAGTTGATAGAAATGTGAGAAGACATGGGGGGCTTACTATTATCTTCAAAAAACCTCCTTCGATCAGCAAACGGCATTAAAACAGGCTCCTCTGTGATTCTTGTGATAGGAAGAATACTACCTTCAACACACATACTATCTTGGGAGGCCCCCTTGGGCAAATGGGCATAAGGATGCAGCTTACGTTCTGGGGACCAGGCCCATTGACCATTATTTGGCATCTGCATGGAAGAGTGATCTTCAAAATTCTGAGATTGGTTGACAGATTTCCAAATCGTATTTGAGGGACAACCACTTTGTCTTCCAGTTTTATGTGACTTTACTTCTTGGAACCTCTGGTCTTGATCCACATTCCCCAAAGAATCTAATTTCCAATCCTCCCTAGTAGTTCCCTCTGAATGTAGAAGCTCTCTGTTTGATGGATGACGATTCCTTGTGACCTCTGGACTGGAAGATATACGAGTATTGTATTGAATACTATCTTCAGACACATTTGCTGGATTTTCAAATGCAGATTTGTTACAATTATTGTAGGAGGAATCCACCTTACACACTTCATTAGAATCCTTTACATCTGGGACTGGAGAGGTTCTGGAGAAAGCATTACAATTTGCCACAGTTGCGGTCCATTTTGCCAGGCTTCCTGGTTCATTGTCCTGTATTTCAGGACTTTTAGGACTCTGAACTGAGACATCATTTGGTACAATTATCTGTTCTTCATAAAAACTTTCTGATCTGGACAACATTCTTCCTCTCTGTTGAGATTCCCTCTTAAAACTAGAAATGGAAGGATCATTGGTCTTTGGCTTAGGCTCATGAGTCAGTGAATCATGGTTAATACATTCAGTGGAATTCGCTAAGTGCATGTTATTTTGGTTCTGGCTTATAGAGATCAATGATTTTCTCTCTTGAGTTACATCTATTTCCCTTGTATTTAATACATTATTTACGGAATCCCTTCCATGATTCTTTTTTAATACTTCAATGTTTTCATTTACTGCAGGTTTATTTTGTTCCAGATTTGTGTTGTCTGCACATTTCCTAAAAAGTTCTGCATTTGCTCTTTTAATTTCCAACAACCGTGATTTGTTCTTAGGAGGAGGTGGAGGAGGAACAGGCCGAGGTGGTGATTGGCATTCAGTTGGCTCCGCTCTTTCCTCAACTGGTTCTTCCTCACAATGAAGCACTGACCCCTGGCTCTTCTGCAGTTGAGCTTTTCTGCGTTGTATCTCATTTCTCAGGTTTGTGGCAAATCTGTCACTTCGCCTTCTCATTTGAGCTGAACGATGGCGTGAGGACCCCAGCTTCTTTGCTGGCACTTGACTTTCTTCTGGCTTTTGGCTCCCTTCTAGCGGAGTGTCTGAATTGTTGGGTTGCCTTAAGAATGCAGTTGAATGTTGTTGTTGAAAAGTTTGATGCGTATTACTTATTTTATTTGGTTCTCTAACACAAGTCTCTGAAGAAACACGTTGTTGACCCTCAGTCTTCTGAAAACTGTTCAAAATGGTCAATGAATCTGCCCGGGAGCTTTCGGAATCCCTTAAGCTATTGCATATGTTTTCTTTGGGACTTTCTCCATTGCACTGGCTTTTTGGAAAACTAATGCATTCTTGTGATTGAGCCATATCCCACACATCACTTGCAAACCCAGTCTGTATACTGGAATGTTCTGTGTTAGAAGAGGACTTTCGAAGTGGACAACTTAAATTAGGCAAAGTGTCCTTCACCTGTTGAACAGTGCATTGTATCCCTTCCCTTGCCTCATTACAGTTAAATAGCCGATGCTCTTTATTTTCCCCAGACCCTCCCTGCTGGGTCTTAGTGCAATGGTTTTGTTGATCCTTGTCAATCACAGCTGTTTTGTCATTGCATAGCGGTGCTCTGTCACTTTGTGAACTCAGCATGTAATATTGGTCAGACCGTAAGCTCTCCTTTAGATGTACAGTGCAAAGTCCCAAGCCACACCTACATCGCCCAGTTTCTAAATTGTTGTGTTGCTCATTCTCCAAATGCCATCTTCCAGACATCTGCAAAGAGTCACCAGGAGCCGAAGCCCTCCTCTTTTCACAATGGTTCAACTGATTTTTGGAAACACGTAGACTATCCCTACGTACAGGTGGCTGAGGAGATTTTATAACAGCCAAATGGTTTCCATCATAGGGGAATGATGAAGGTCTCTGGGAATTTTCAACCAGAGTTAGGTTTGAAAGATCCCCCTGAGGATCTCCAGTACCTTGACCTGTGTGCAGATATCTCCCATCACTTTGCTTGGAATTTCCTAGTCCTTGTAAGATAGAGTCCATAGGAGATGATTCTTCAGTCTTTGCAGACACTGTATAATCTGAAGCATTGGAGCTTGCAGAGAAGGAACTGTATGCAGAGTCCCTTTTGTTTTGGTACATTCCAGGGTCAATGGGAGATAGCGTTCCTTCGTAGTAATTTTGTCCAGGCTGGTCAAGACTTTCCATGCTACCAATAGAGCTACTTTTGTCTGTGCTGCAGTGTCGGGAAAGAGGATTCCACTGCATAGGAAGCTCACTGCAACAAAAAGAGACAAAACCCAGTTATTCTTCTATACAGAATGCATATCATACATATTAAATGCTCGAGTGTGCTTCTATATAATTCTCACAGCCACCATCCCCTCCCCCTCTAATAAATAAACGGTCTCAATAGATTTCTTAGAATCTGTTATTTATTTAAAACACACCTGTTTTCACAGCCTGAGTGCCAGGACAAACTGAAGGCATCCATGGGGTACTGCATGCTGGCCACATCCGGATGGACCTCTGATAGCTTGGCAAGGTGCCATGAGTGTGGTCTGACAATTGAAATGTTCCTTCTAAAAGAAAAGGAAAAACATTAATATGAATTAAGCAGTGGAAGATTGTTGGCTAAAAGAATCTTTAATCCTGTTTATTCAATGTACTACAAAGTATGTGAAAGGGGGCTCAATGCAAATGTCTTAAGTCAAAATTATTTTGTTATGAATCTTTTTTGCTCGCCAAAATCCTATCCACAAAAACCAAAACACATGTATGCTAACTACCAAGAAATCTAACACAACAAACAACAGGTGAATATATAGCCAATAACATGCCATTAGGTCAGTTTGTTCCACTTGATCAGACAACAGAGGTCATTCATTTTTATCCAAAATTAACTTGTTCATGTATTGTTTTTGGATTATACCAGGTGTGTCCAAAAGGTAGATCCACAGATGTTGTAGAAATACAACTACCATGATGCTTTGCATGCCTTTAGAATGACAAAGCATCATGCAAGCTGTAGTTTTAAAACATCTGGGGATCTACCGTTTTGGCACCCCTGGGTTATAGGCATTAGAACATGTGGATTGGCTGGCAAGTATTAAGGGAGCTGTGAGGGATATTGAGAACATCTCAGGATGAGCTTCAGACATACAGGGGTAATAGTTTCACTGCAAGGTGGTAAGGAGCAGGGTGCTTATCTATGGTGAGGGTGAACTATAGCCTGTTAAGCTATGAATACATAATTAATCAAAGAGTTAAATAACGTACTTAACTGCTATTTATGTTCTTTGGCAACTACTTGCTTCAGATTCAGTTCTAAACCCTGGTTCCTGCCCACCTCTGACATGACTGGCACGGCTTGGTAACTATGTACTAAACAGAATAATGTTTCTCCAGGACATCTGCATGCTGGTGTCAAGGCCTGTGTTTCAGCATCAGAATAAAGTGGTATTTACTCCTCTGTACAAAGTGTACCTAGTTTATATGGCAGATATATTTGTAGGTTGGCACCTTCCCCATCATGACCTGTGTCTCTCTGCACCCCCATCTTCCCTTATTTGTATACCTTGACATCCCCACATATATGTATCTTATGATAGGCTATGGCCGCCCATGATATGCTGAGTATTGAGTGACACCCTCCGACTATCACTGTTGCTCAAGCAAATGATTTCACATTTGAAGCTGCAGAAGAAGGGAAGCCAGATTAGGGCTACACTTAATTGTTAAAATCATTCTAAAATGGTTTTACACTTAAAAGGAAAGACGGTACATGTAGACTTTGGGCACTATAACCATTTCATCAACATGTAATATATGGATTACAATGAAAATAAATAAACAAACAGGTGAATATATAGCCAATAACATACCATCAGGTCAGTTCGCTGCACTTGACCATACACCAGAAGTCATATTTACTTTTCTCCAAAGTTAACTTAAGAATGTATTGTTCTTTGGTTAATAGGCATCAGAATGTGTGGATTGGATGACAAGTATTGTTTAGAGAGCTGTGAGGGCTAGTGAGGACAGCTCAGGATGAAGCCAGGCTTTAGACATACAGGGGAAATATTTTAACTGCAAGGTGATAAGGAACAGGATGCTAAGGAGAGGATATAGGAAAAACTGTAAATAGTAGCGCTCAAATTTTTTTCAAAAATAAGCTATTTCAGGAGATATGCCGGTACATTAGTAAATAAGTATATCCAAGTCTAATATTTTAATATTCAGTCCTCATCAAAAAAAATAAAAATAATAAAGTTCATCAATTCTACAGCTATAGATGATTTTCTCTATACAATTACATTTGTACACACACCCACCTGTCTTTGCAGAGGGCACTATTCTTCTTTTAAAACTCACAACAGGCAATTTAGGAAAACAACAGCACGCCCATCTCATCTACCAAACCAGCCGAAATAAACTTAAATCATTTTTACACACATTACACATGTACACAGACATTCTAGGCTGCAATTTGCCTTCGTCTTTTAGGATGTGAATAAATAGATTTATGATTAAGAACAGAGTAATTAGTGTACTGAACTCAATCGCATGCAGTATTTATAAACTGCATACAAAAACACTTCATATAGAGTCCTGCATCCCCTTTCAAGTTATTTGCCAATTTATGTAGAATTCAAGCATGTAGTATTCTTTGCCTGCTCATCCCACAGGTCACAAGGTAATCATAGTAAATAGTAGAAGTGAAGTACTTACTAGAAGAGAAGATCAATACAGGAGGTGCAAGGTAAAGACGTGCAGGCAAAAAAAATAATTTAATTCTTTTAACTCTTTCAGTATTAAACTAAAGTCTTAAGAGGATAAAAAAAAGAGCAACATCTGTGGCAGACACAAATCCAGAATAGCCTTTTCTTTTTACGAGAGGAAAATGAGATATTTTTTCCAATGATTTTGGGAGGCGAAAGAGAGGAAGACAAGTATACTGGTGCATTTCTGAATTAGGGGGGATAAAGATGATGTGACCTACGGAGAAGGAGTGTCCCCAAATGCACAGTGACGCTGCTCAGGTCCCCTCCCCGACATTCCTAAACACTTCAGGAAAACCAGAGGAAACGGGGGAGAATAATAGATAAGAACAGGAAGGTGTTTATGCGAGAAGCAGGTTGCAGACTAGAGATACAGGGGATTGCTCTTTAGGTTATCTACCTATCTCTCTCTGCTTAGGATAATTGCCCAATATATGCTATGTTATATGAGTATGGGGGGTAGGAAACCAACCAAACAAAATTACCAACTCTAGTGTTTTTCTTTAGTCAATCCAAAATTGGCAGGCACAGGGAAACAAAGTAGTTAAAGGATTTGTGGTTCTGTAAAAGATGAAGATGCTATGAGCTTGCTAAATGTTCAGAAAGAGAATGAAAGTTCTGTTACATCAATTCTTTTTTTTACCGAGAACCCTTCTAACACACCTTATCTATGAAGTTATTTTTCACACGTAACAAAATAATCTCTGTAATAAGCTTACCGTACAAATGTAAAACATATTGAGACTAACCCTCCCCTACGCTGTGGGATTATCGTGACTACCTAAGAACAAGAACCATTATGTCCGTTTATTTCTCCTCCCCATGTATATTATTTCGAGGGGCCGCATTCCATGACTTCCCCCCCCACTCCTGGGTAGGAAATTTCTCGGCAATTAGCTGGGCTGGCAGGAAGTGCATTGGTCCTACAAACAATACAGTGTTTATTTATACAGAAAGAAGTGTGTGGGGGGGGGGGAGAAGAAATTTGTGGAACAATCAAAGGGACTATCACCCCTATAGAATTCTGGGAGTTTGGCTCAGTTCAGAAAATACATTTTTTTTTTTTTTTTTACATAAAAATAAATAAATAAATAAAATAAAAAAACAAGTGACCCTAAGTACACAGTGAATAGGAAGTGTATAAGATCAGACTAATACAAGGACAAGGACATGAGTAATGTGTGAAAAAGGATTTGTGAAGGAGAAGATAATGTGTTGAAATGAAAACAAAATCTAAAACAGTGGGTGGTGTGAAGGGAAAATTCTAATCAAATTGTCATAGCAACAAATATTTATATACATATACAATGACTTTAGCATCAAATTACTATAGCACTCACCGGGCTTGCTGCTACGAAGGATCAGGAGCTCTCCACTAACCGCACACCAAAATTGGAGTTATCACAATCCATTTAATAACTTACATGGGTGCCCCTGCTCTCGCAGGAGAAGCCAGATGACGCTATATAGCTTAGCCTTGGTGTTTACTGGCAGAGTGCAGCCCTGCATAGCTCAGTAGAACTAATCAAATTGTTCTTAAAGAAATTCAACCAAGGGCTAAGGCAAAGAGTGCTCACTTGGATCCAGATAGGTGCTCAAACCATTCTAAAATGGTTAAACAAATTACACTAGGACAGCAACAGGGCACACCTGGATTCATAAGCACAACAGTGGCTTGTCGTGGTTATGGTGTTTGCATTATTCCTATGAAATATGCAATGTGACCCATTAATCACTGGATAACAGTGTGAACAAAATACTTCAAAAAAGTAACTGCAGATAGCCCAGTTCAGAGAATTCAGTAAATGCCTTCTACCTTCTTAATAATAAACCAAAAAAAAAAAAAAAAGATAAATAATTAAACAAATAAAACCCAGTTCATCTTCTACCATGCATTTAGTATCAGCGGAAAAAAAAACAAAAACCAGAACAATCTCTAAGTCTGTCAGTACACCAAACTCAACTGTGGAAAAACTTATGAGGCTTCAAAATAGTTATATAGGTAGAGATCGGGTCAGCCTTGAGCCAACATAGTCAATAGTTGTAGAGTGTCAGTTGTGGGGTTTCAGGGAATGTAGTAATTACTATCTGCATACTGTTTTTTGGCATTCGTTTTAATTTTTGCCCCACAAACTTTGTCATATGGCCAGTTTTGTTAAAATTGCAGTCTATTGATGTTTCAGGAACATTAACTCCCTTCTTTAAATAATGAATAATGCCCTACTGGGCATTATTCTGTAGACCTCCACCCCCTCCAGATCACTGTAAAATAAAATAAAAACATTAAATAAGTTTAAATTTACTTTTATCCAGGGCTGAGTGAAGCCCCCTGCCCTTTTTTCAACACACCAATCTGAAATTAATTGGCAGCAGCGAGCAGTCCAATCAAAGGCTTCTCTTAGAGAAGCCTTTAGACTATTGAGCTGGTTCAGAGCACATGCACATGGTTTGTCTTGGCAAGGGGAGGAGAGAGGGAGTGGATTTAAAAAACAAAAAGGGATGTGGGAGGGTTGTAGGGAGGGGCACACAAGACCCCCCTTGCAGGCTCTCAATGTCATGCTGACCACAGATGTATTTTATGCACAGAATTGACATTGGCCTGGGCTGCCAATGTCACATGTGCTATGGGTGCAACTTGCCCCTGGCACAAAGATTCCAATTACTCTGGATGTGCAGTGTTTCTAAATGAAACGCTACACATCCATACTCCTACGACCATGACCAATCCAGAAAGCAGAAGTAGTCATGGTGGTTGGAGTAACCCTTTAAGCAAAACAAAAACAAAATGCAGATTTCTTTAAGTCATTGTTGGTTTCGTAGTGACATCCCAGACTAGTTTCCTGGCTGCCAGTCTGCCAAATCTGTGTAGCGTCTACATGTCTGACATTTCCTCCCTATCACAATCATGGATTTCATTGTCTTGAGAGGGGTAATCAACCCAGTCGGTGCGTCTATGCTCCTGTTCTAGGACAGTATTCATTTGAATCAATTTTATCTTCAGGTTTTCTCTTTTTCAGGTCCTTACATTTCAGGTTAAATCTATAGTTATCTATTCATTTCATAAAACAGCAAAGCAAATAAATATTTGATTTAATGTCTTTAATCCCTAGAATAAATGTGTTTCACCAAGATGTATTTTACCTCCTGACATTAAAAGGGTTACTCCAACCCATTGGACTGGGGGATATGCCCTATTGAGCACAATTACTTAAATCCCCCCACCATGCATTTACAGTAAAAGCTGCAAAAAAAGCATTTGATTTAGCTGGAATTTGCCAGCATCAGGCAAAGCTTTAGGCGCTGGCATCCACACCCCCTCCTGACATTACAAGGGGGCGTTGCGTAGTCCAATCACAGATTTATGAAGAGCGCATGCACACTATCTGAACTGGGGGGGAGAAGTAATTATTTATTTTTTTAAAGACATTACAATTAGCGGAGGAAGGCAGGATGGAGCCCTGACACAAGGTGGAAGGGAAGGGGATATGGTCAGGTGGTATACCTGCAATGGGGGAGGGGAAGCGGTGGGTGTTCCATAGCCATAGATCCAGAGAGACTATAGCTCTAGCCTAAAGCCAGGATCATAAAACTATTGAGTAAACAAGATGCTAAAGAATAACTTAAGAGCTAAGATTAAGTGAGAAAACCCCTACAGTCAAAGGTAAACTGATGACAATAAGAGAATATTGCAAGAAAGGTAATACTGACTAGTTATGGAAGAAAGACATAGGTATTGGAAAGAGAATAAAGGAAGAGGAGGAAAAAAAAAAATATAAAAGGAGTAGAGAACCATGCCTACCTGTACAAGCAGTGGAATACAGGTAACAAGGGGCTATGTGGTAGGAAGTGGAAGATCGTAACACCAAACCAGACCTAATCCTATGGAAAGACTGTGTACTAATGCAATCGAATGCAGTTAATCTATCCATTTATAGCCTCATTCATTTTGTGGAAGATAGCTGCTATGGGAGGGAGAAGATTGGTTTTCATACTTCTGTGATCATTCAACATGCCACCTAAGCAATTTAAGAAGCCAATTAACCACTGTTAACAAAAAACAACTACAAGTCCCATAACCATTACAGCGCACCACACAGAATGAAACCGGAAATGTATTGTACTTAAACTCCCAAATACATTGAACAATTATTGCTTTTACATGTAACAGTTATATGGGCATCTATTACACGTAAACCATTTTTATCCAGAGCTTATACACAATCTTAACCTAAATTAGGACAGGGTAATGGGGAACATCATTCTAGCACCAACCAAGGTGCAGCAGAAGAGCAATTTCAACACAAAAATGGACTACAACAGACTCACTGCACCATAAACACTTTAATGGCTTGTATTGGTTTTGGTGCATAGAGTACCAAGCTTTGTATTATTATTCAGGTTATAGTGTGTGTTCATTTTTAATTCAACCACAGGGTGGCACCAATTATTTACATTATAATGAGAAAACAGCATCAAACATTTAAACATGGCGGGGGCCTGGCAGCCAAGATGGCAGGACGTGTTTGAGTGCTCTGACACAGCTGAACCTAATTTCAACCCTCACTGCCCAAAATCGAGATATTTACAGCCCTGTATGCAGGTGACTCACTGCTGAATCAAATGAGAGCTTCTGGACACAAGACCCACATCCATCTGACAAGAAATACCGCAGCCTGACCATTGACCTAACATGAGAGGCGACCTGGTACCCGGGAGAGGCGGCCGATCTCCAGGCACAGGGACCGATTTGACAAGCTACGATCCAGGAGCCCCGCAGCCACACACACTAAGAAGGAGAGGGATAGACCTATATATACCTGCCTTTTGCTCCCATAAAATAGCACAGTACTTTACAGCATGTGTCCCAGCAGTTCAAGATCCATCCAGGGGGGCAGTCCCAATTTGGAATCTTTATTTCCAGAAGATGGATGGCATATTGGCCATTAAACATCTTCAACACCATTATTATAATTTTATTATATATAGCACCACCATATTCCGTAGCGCTGTACAATGGGTAGTTAGAAGTCATTAGCAGTTATTTCTACTAATGGCATAGGTGAATAGGCTGCAGCTCACTAAATGTTGGAAATCAATTATTTGACAACAATTAAAGGACCACTAGTGTGCCAGGAAAACAAACTCTTTTCCTGGCACTATACTGCCCTTAGGTTCCCCCACCCTCAGGGCCCCGCTCCCGCTGGGCTGAAGGGGTTAAAACCCCTTCAGCCACTTGCCTTTATCCAGTGCCAAGAGAGCCCTCTCCTCCCCCTCCTACGTCAGCACCCGAGTGGAGCCGAATACGCAGCCAGAGCCACACACGCATCAAAAGCGCCCATAGGAAAGCATTACTCAATGCTTTCCTATGGACGTTCTGCGTGCTCAAAGCGTTTTTCGCATTGAGCGTCGGGGAAGCGCCTCTAGCGGCTGTCAATGAGACAGCCACTTGAGGCTGGATTAACCCTGCAATGTAAACATAGCAGTTTCTCTGAAACTGTTATGTTTACAGCTGCAAGGTTTAAACCTGGGGTACCTGGCACCCAAACCACTTCATTGCATGAAGTGGTCTAGGTGACTATAGTGGTCTTTTAAGGGGATTTTTTTACTTTTTATTAACTTTTAGCAAAGCCGGCAGCTTGTGGGTTTTCTTTGGTTTGTACCCTTTAGAGAAGCTACATGTTATTATAGCAATGATATATTTGTTTTTTTTTTACATATGCTGATCAATTTATTATCCAATTGTCTGTGCTTTCTCTGCTGCATGGTAGATGTAAATCACCAGATAGCTCTACTATAAAACCCCCACGCTGTGGCGTTCAGTATAGTGATTCCTGGAACACCAACATATTCTGCAGCGCTGTACTCTTAGCAGGGCCGGACTGGCCCACCGGGATACCGGGAAATTTCCCGGTGGGCCGCGGCACCTGGGGCTGGCCTATTCATTACTGGCCAGGCTCCTGTAATCCCGGCCGGCCCGAGCAGTGCGGCCGCAAAGGGTCCCATGGGATAAGCGCGCACATGGCCAGCCGGGATTGAAAAAATATATATATATATTGCTGTGGGGGCGGGGCTTACCGGAAGATGGGGCGGAGCTAAGCGGCAGGCGGGGGCCCTGGTAATTGCAGCATGGGAAGCAGGAAGGAATCCCTGCTTCCCCAACAACCAGCCTCCAGGAGGTAAGAAGGAGGTCAGTGTGTCTGTGTGTGACTGCCTGTGAGTGTGTGATTGTCTGTGAGTGTGTGTGTGTGTGACTGTCTGTGACTGCCTGTGTGTGTGACTGTCTGCCAGTGTGTGTGTGTGACTGTCTGTGAGTGTGTGTGTGTGACTGTCTGTGAGTGTGTGTGTGACTGTGAGTGTGTGTGTGTGTGACTGTCTGTGACTGCCTGTGTGTGTGACTGCCTGCCAGTGTGTGTGTATGTGTCTGTCTGTGAGTGTGTGTGTGTGTGTGACTGTCTGTGAGTGTGTGTGTGTGTGACTGTCTGTGAGGGGGTGTGTGTGTGACTGTCTGTGACTGTGTGTGTGACTGTCTGCCAGTGTGTGTGTGTGTGTGTGTGTGTGTGTGTGGCTGTCTGCCTGTGTGTGTATGTGTGTGTGGCAGTCTGCCTGCCTCTGTGTGTGTGGATGCCTGCCTCTGTGTGTGTGGATGTCTTTGTGTGTGTGCGCATTTGCGAGTGAGTGAGCTTCAGTGTGTGTGTGTGCATGTGTACCAGTAACCTTATCTGTGTGTCATTGAGATTGTCTGTCAATGAGCCTATTTGTGTGCATCAGTAAGATTGTCTGCATGTGAGTATGCTTTACTGTATGATTTAATTACCCTGAAAGGACTAATATTTTGAATTCGAAAAAGAAGTATACCAATAATATATATAGACAGAGAGAGATAGATATATGTGTGTGTGTGTGTAATATATATATATATATATATATTTTTATTATATTATATATATATCCCCAAAAGTACAAGATAGCACTCCAGGGACTTCCAAGTAGAATGAATAAAACTTAGCTTTTATTAGCTCAAAATAAAAATCAACGTTTCAGTCTGTATCACAGACTTTCATCAGGATGAAACGTTGACTTTTATTTTGAGCTAATAAAAGCTAAGTTTTATTCATTCTACTTGGAAGTCCCTGGAGTGCTATCTTGTACTTTTGGCTGTATCTATTTGCTGATAAGCACCGGGCAAGTACATCAAGGAAGGTGGAGTGCATTACTATTTTTGTGTGTATGTATATGTATATGTATATATATATATATATATATATATATATATATATATATATATATATATATATATATATATATATATATATATATAACACACACTACATAGCACAATGACTTATGGGGCTGGCATATATTTTTGACTCTTATTCAACAAAATGTAACCACTAACTGTGTAACCAGGTTTGTGTGATGAAACATGAACTGAAATTAACATACATTCTTAGTGGGGTATAATTGCAATAAATGTACTAAATATATATATTATATTTATCATTTTTTTAATTATTATTAATTCCCTGAGTTAAGAGGATATGGGTAAATGTAAAAAAAAAATTAAAAAAAATAATATTAAGTAGAACTTATGCCCTCTCAACCCCACAAAACACAGTATCTATCCTACACCCCAAACTCAGATACATACACTGAATTACCTATACATATACAATACATTCCCTAAACAAACACTATCTACATCCTCAATACATCAGTGGCCTACCTTCCAGAGAACTGGCAGTACTTAAATTGAGAACATACATAAAAGGAAATTCCTTAGAATTCTTGCAAATCTTCACCTCAGGTCAATTTCTGAGCCATCATGTCTCTCGTGAATAGATCCCATTTTTCTTGTTTAGCATTTCATAATAAAGCTGCCATATGTCTGCAAACACATTCTAGTCCTAAAGGATTTTATTATGCCAATCACAAGTGCAGATTTCCTTTCTGCTCAGATATATGCATTTATGAATATAATGGGCTGGCCTAATGGCTAGCAAATGTATGTGTTTCAGATGTTTTGTTACCTTTGTAGTACTTTTTGGTCTGTGAGACAGAAATTGTATTTTACTTCTCAAGTCTCTGTCCGATATTACTATATGATAAGCAATAAAATTGGCTAACAGTGGGAATATTTCATTACTACTTAACTAGTGTTGTGTAGCTTGTATTTATTTGTACAGACTAGAGTCTCTTGAATTAGTTTTTAAATGAGAGTACATTCCAGCCATAAGCCGATATGGAAAACTAGTTTTATAAGGTATTACCTCCTAACGATCATCTTGAGAATCTTGTAGGAGCCTTTGATAAGGATCAACGCCTCCTGACGGGAGCCATACAATGGGGTTCCATTAATATTTACCAGCTCATCCCCAACTTCCATCTTTTCAGACATCGATGCCTTCCCTCCATCTTCAATCTGATAGGGTGAGGAACATAACATGTCAAATTCGCCATGTTTCTAACATTCAGACAGCATCTCAGTTATTGCCTCACCAAATGCACAGCTTACATCTAAATACTCTATTGTAAAATGTTAAAGAGGTCTATATACCCATTATCTTACATTCATTTTTACATAACACATTATTTATCTCAGAATAGACATTAGCCAACCTGGAACTTTAGTTCGGAGTAGGCTTATGACACTACAATGACACTTCTGGATGTAGTTACACCTCCAGCAGCACAGATGATAATCTTTGTGTGTGCAGCGTTAAAAAGCTGCACATACAGACTCCAGGCACCATGATCGCTTCAAATCACTGTAGTGGTCGTGGTGCTTGCAGTAAACCTTTAAATTATCAAATTTCAACGAGGGATATGACAGATCCCTCCTAGTAATTGGCTGCATTAACAAAGTGCATAGACACATTTTTGTCTACAATCACTTCGTTTTTTGGCTATTTCAGTCAAATCGCAATTAGTTCATTTGTGTTTCGTACGAACTAACCGCACAAAATTAAACAAATGCACACGTCTATGTCAGAGCATCAGCAAACAGGTCACCATAGTGACAATTTGAGCACAGACAATGTTCACATGTGATTCAACATAATTTATTTACTTTTTGGAGTTTTTAGTGAAGGTGACAAAAACAAACTGACATTACATACTGACCATTTTGTAAATGAAATTACAATGGCTTTACTGTAATTTTAACGGTTTTACAAATACATTTCCTGCCTCGTGTATTTGACTCTGAAATGCTCTGGTTATAGGAAACTGAACATTTGCTGTAGCAAATGTTTAAGAAATGACAGACATTCATTATGCAAGTAATACACGTGACAAATTCTGTATAAAATATGTAATCAAAAGACAGTGTTAAAACAATATACTTTAGAAGGTAAGAAAGAGAAGAGCAGCTACTCAAATACCATGCAGTATGCACTAAGAATCACAAAGTAAAATTGGCAAAATTAGTAGCATATGCAGGGCAGGTCATTTGAGACAAAAGTAGTTTGAGCTAAGTTGTTTGGAGTGATTCAAAGCCAAAAATGCTAAACCAGCTTTAATGGATGAGATTCCAGCACTCTGTCAAAGCAGCCATAGATCAAAATCCAGAGCTCTTACAGTGCATGAAACGGGCTTTATTAACCCTTTAACCAGGACAGAACTAATTGCATGCACAGACTATACGCAACATGCCCAATGCTCCAGGCAAGTAAGAAAATACAAATGTTTTGCCTAATCAAAAGCAGGTTTAAGAAAAAATGAATTGAATTAGATTATGTAGAAAATGAATATGTATTAAAAGGTATATCTTTTATATAAATCAGTCTGAAATTCATAGTGAAACACCAACACTTAATGGTGTTTGTATGTATGCATGTGTGTGTGTATATATATTGTGATAAAGTGAAGGCAGAGAGGCCTATAACATTTAACCCCAGGGGGTGTATGTGTAGTATGTGTTGTAGGGAACACAAACCAAAGCTTAGTTATGGGCCCCTGGGGTGGAGCATTTGGAGAGCAGGGTAGGCCAATGCTCCACTCCACAGTTTGCATACAACTGGGAGAAATAAGTTCCAGGTCAGAGTTTTGAGCTGTCTCCAACCCACTGCTCAACTGCAGATAATCAGCTGTAGCACTGGGAATAAACCCCTCCCTGCTAGGCAGGTAAAGGGGGGATTGCTGGCTTCCGTCCTGGAAGCAGGTAGGAGAGACGCTGTTCTCTCCTGTGAGAGAGTCAAGGAGACTGAACACTGGGAGTGCAGAAGGAAGCAGTCAAGGCTGGCTTGGAGCACTGGGAGTGCACAAAGGAAAGCAGTTAAGGCTGGCTTGGAGCACTGGGAGTGCAGAAAGGAAAGCAGCAGGCTAGCTGAGAGCACTGGAGTGCAGAAAGGAGAGCAGCGTGTTGCTATCTAATAAGGTTGGTGCAACCAAGGGATATTAAAAGTGAGTCAGTGCTCAGACGAGCTAGGTTTTTGTTTAAAGGAGAAACCTGTTATATTTATGTTTTAGTTGTGTTGCTGTGTGGACTTACCAATAAAATTGCCTGGATTATATGAAAACCAAAGGACTGTGCCTGTTGTTTACCCTAGAGGACCGTGCTATCTGCAAACAAGGATCACAATATATACACACACAATATATATATACACACACACACACACACACTTGCATAGTAACTGTATTTTACATCCATCTGGAAAACAGTCAATATACAAATGGTTAGGTGTGTGAGTGGTGTTATTTGTCTTTATTGTCCGATTTATTGCATTTTTTTTTTTTTTTTTTTTAATAAGGGTCCCAAAATATTATACGGTGTTACAAAAAAACAAACACACACAAATGCCATTATACATCTTATGCGGACTGCATTCAGATTCAGGATGGGACATCTGATCTAGGATCATCTGCTTAATGGATCAGTATATAGGGTGCAAGATTTTTGGGCCAGTAGGCCTGGCTCATTGGTTTAATTCAACAAATCTAGAACCTTCCCATAACTCAGACCTGCAGATTATGTTCCTAGCAGTGTGAAGGAAGTATTTCCTCCTTTTAAGGTTGATGAAATATGAGTGATTGACTTGGGTACAGGATACCCAGTTATTAGGTACATTAAAGAATTTGGAATACAAACCTGAATTCTAACGCTTTAGTGTCACTGTCCCTAGTTGCATAGGCCCCCTCGTGTGCGCAAGCAAAACATACCTCCCACAATGGTCCAATCAAATGTTCCTCATGGAGAAACACTGGAGATCTGATGTGCATGCGCCACATGTTCATCCAAGCTTGCTATGGGCATTTCAGCGTCTCATGTTTCATGACCCTCTCTTTTTCCACTGAAATGCTGGGAGATACTCCCCAAATATCAAATCCAGATAGGTTGCTGCAAGACTTTGTTTATTTTAGAAAGTTTCCAAAAAAAACAACTCCCACTGAAGTTTGAATGTTATGATGTAATGCCAGCATGGCTACCTCCACAATGCAATCTACTACTTATAACTTAAAGTACTGTAGCTTGGTTAGAGAAATTATGTCTGTTAGGCATATTGTTTTATTAAAAAATTAGTTTATTTACAAGAAATGTTTGTGACATAGCCCTTTAAAGCAGCTCTTCCATCCCCCATACTATAAAAAAAAACAAAAAAAACAAAACAAAGATAAAATCTGTATTAATTGCTCACATAGACTGCGTTGGAATTTAACTAAAATTCCAGCTCGGTCAGAAGAGCTTATAAAACAACGTAGGTATCTTTCCTATGCTTGACTAAAACGAGGAGCTTCCTTTGTCAAGCCCCGAGCGGTCATTAATGATGACCAAGTAGACAAGGGCTTGGTCTGTAGAGGCTCCCACAGCCTTGTGGGATCCTTCATAGACATCAGTGTTGTACTCTTGTGCATGAGCAAGTGTACAGCACTAATGTGGGATCCCATGGAAGAAAATGGAGGCAGTCACGAGGCACAGGTTCATGTGAATAAAACCCAGCCCTGTGCCACCGCAATGGAAGCAGCAATGGGGGTCTTTGTAAAATATTGAAAGATCCCAGAAGGTGACAAAGCAGCTTTTACTTTAATATTCCTTAAAGTTATACTGGTGCCTGGGGTGTTCTGTACATTTAACCCTTCAAGTTAAAGCATTGCCATTTTGCACAGGTGCTTTGCTGCACTAGACTTTGCAGCCAATAAGAAAGCTCTGGATGTGCATGTGGGGCTTACCACGCATGCACATCATGTCTCCGCCTCCTCTATTATGTTGCAGGAGGCGGAGAGGTCAACAATTCTCTGCGCAGGAAAGAAGTACGTAAAATTATTTTTAAAAATGTTATGGGTGGTGGGGGGTGGACATGAATATAACTAGGAACAGAGGCTCAATGATGTTAGGAACACAGGATTGTATTCCTAACGCAATAGTGTTCCTTTAAAAAAATTACACTCACTGAAGTACTCTTATGCCTGCATCTGTATAAAGAATGCCATGAGCAAGCATGCATTTCCTTCCCCTCCCCCCTCACCACATATTGTTCAAGAGATATAGACTATAACAAAACAAAAAAAAAGAGGCATTCAAGTCACTCATCCAGAATGTACCACATCAATTGATAACAACAAAAGTAACACTATTCAAAGTAAACATAAAGTAAAACTTTTTTTATAATATATAGGTGTAGGGTCAGAACCATTTGCTTATATGCAAAAAAAAAAAAAAAACAGTCATGGAAATTTTTTATGCATGACCTGACTCATCACTACTTTATAAAATCAGTTTATAATTTGTGAGAAGGATAAGGTAAGGAATGCAATAATTTGCTGCATCTGTCAATATCAGATAAGAGTGCATGTGAAATGGGGGCCCTTGCTGTCCCAGAATGACAATCTCCTTTTGGCCTAATTGAATTTTAATGAGTTGATAAGTACATGCTTTGCAAGTCAAAGCAATACATGTAGGCACATGCAATAGAAAGAAGATGTAGAAGTCACTTTTACCTGAGATATAAGTAAAAAGCTCACTGTTTAGGATCTCCAACTAGTCAGGGAACAGTATTTTTGTTTAAAATAAAGATTAAAATAATCTGCATATATATCAGTTACGGTCTACGCACAGCGTCAGGTCCCAGGACCTATTGCCTAAACTCGGGGCACTCCGTGCCATTAATAAAGTCTGGCTGAGTACAAATGAAAGCCAAGCAACATAGTACAGTATATATTCGTGGCACAACTCACGCAGTGCCAGACGATATCCCTGGATACTGCTAGGGGGATTGTGATCACAGGTGACAGGAAGATATGGGGATAGCGACTGAAGTAGAGACCCCCAAGGAAGACAGACAGACTCTGAACTCAAAAGACATAATTCGGACCACACATACTGGCGACACTTGCCATACCAGGAGCCTTCTCATACGCATTCAGGACAACCAGACAGTATGCTGGGTCTACAGCCCAACATACCCCGTTTAACATGTAGGCAATCAGCGAGGATGGTTAAGCTGACGCAAGTCCCAGGACCCACACAGACGACTGATGACACCAGTGCCACCTAATGTAAATATATTGTGTTATTGCTTTTATGTCACTATGTTATTTTCTTTTATATACTGCGATCCAGATGTATTTTGAGCCTTAAAACTCTAATAAAATACAAATAAAAAAAAATAATAATAATAATCTGCATATCACTTTCCAGTTGATGCCTCCATCACTTCTCACTTACCCCCTTATTATTCTTCAAAATAAAAGCGACCAAATCCCTCATCTGATCTACATTACAACAAATCTGTCTCACCACAAATCTTTCCTCAAAATCGGATCTTCCTTCCACACTATATATTTACCCTTTGTCTTACTGCTACCTGCCACTTAAAAAAAAAAGAATATAAAATAAAAGGACATCAATTGTTCTAATCCAGCATGTTATAAGGTTCGAAGCCAAATAATAGAGTAATAGAAAGGCCAACCCCCGGAGTGGATAAGGAGCGGGGAGCATGACTGCTGCCCGGAGAGGTTGGCATAGCAACAAGGGATACAATGTTGGAGATGCACCAGGGCCAGGGACACTGGGAAAAAGACTTACCAGACCACTGGAGAGCACGCTGAGTGAACCTGGCAGTGCTGTTTCCCGCCTACCCTCCCTGGGTTGGTGTGAAAATGGGATGTTATTGCTGAATGAGATGTGTTTGGTGTTGTTTCTGTTTATTTTGTCACAGCTGCGTTTTGTCCTTCGCCTACAAGTGGAACTGAGATCATTGCCCGGAGGGGCTTGGAGTCGCAGCCTGATCTGGTTGAGAACGGACTTCAGGCTAAAGAGGCTCGGGAAGAATAAAGTTATGGTTAGCCATCTGCTGGGAAAGTCCAGCAGCTGACAGTTGTTAATGTTATGCTGGCTTGCTAATAAAAGCTGTGGCCGTTGCCCTTAGGCATCTCTATAGGAGGTGCTGATTGGCCAGAACTGTGACGATCTTAGTTATAGGGAAAGTATTGGATTGGCTAAAAATTGGCAATTCTGCTGATGTCATCAAGGAGGTGTATCGGGGCGGGGCCAGCACAGCGCTGGAATAAGGTAAATTTTAAGGGGGATGAGCAAGGGGAAGCCACATAAATGGTGGGTTTAATACTATAGGGTCAGGAATATATGTTTGTGTTCCTGACCCTACAATGTTCCTTTAAGTCAAAAACAAAAATCCAACCCTTTGCTGTGAATCATTCTCTATGATCTGCTCCACAAAATGAAATCCCGAAAAGAGATATTTAGACAGGCTATGTGAAACACAATAACATCTCTGAATTCAAAGAAATTAGCAAACCATAAGAGGTTAACCACTGAATATTATAAACTATTTACAGATATCTTGCCAGATGTTATTGTTTTTCCTTTTTTTCTACTCCAAGGAATTCTTATGTAAAAGGAACCATTTGCTTTACTAGACATTTTCAGTAATTTGTTTGCGAATCTATCATGTAGCTTTAAACGCGTCCACATGTCTAATGAGCATCAGCTAAAACAATAGAAATGGTTTTCATGTCGAACGAAAATATGTTTCTTAAAGGGACGTTTTGATGAACAGTGCATATAGCCCTGTTCCAAATCTGAACTTTTTTTTTTATAATCAGTTCTTTTAATGTTGAAAAATGTATATCCAATTATCTAAAGAAAAGAAAAAAAATAAACCTTCTGCATTAAAAGCTTTGTACAAAAACCTCTCCTCTGATCTTATAATTGTGCGTCAAACCGCTTAATGAAACAGCTGTACAGTTCTTCACAAAATACCTTTCTTTGCATGTAGTTATGCGTAGACATTTTTTAACGTAAACCACACACATACCGGTACTTTAGTTGGCAGAGGTTTTGAAATTATTTATTTCAATCATTTTAGAGGCCAGAATTAAATAAACTGTGCAGGTCATAAAATAAATAAGAAAAAAGAGGGGGTCAAGGGCTGCGCTTAGGTAAAACAGATATGTTGAAATATATAAGATCGTGTATTGATAAAATAAACAACAATAATAAAATCAAATAAAGTTCATCCGGATTTTCTTAAAAATATAGAATAAAAACAGTCTCACTGATATGCAGTACCACGATATTAATCCTCAAGTATGGCTCCGTCCGTGTGGTAGGTAGTCCATATATGTGAAGATAAAAAACAAGAAAGAAAGCTGCCTATGGTGAAATATTGTTGGTCCTGATGTGGTATATAATCAAAGGAAATATATTTCACTCACATTTGGTGGAGCTTATTGCCAGCTCTGGGAAAAGAGGCACTTAGTGGTTTGATCCCCACTAACGGATATACTTGGATGGTCCGTCTGTCCGGCTTGGAATTCCTGTGGTGTCGGCTAGGATCTACTTCACATATAGGTTTTAACCCCTTCAGCGCCAAGGGAAGGGGACCCTGAGGGTAGGGGGGTCCTAAGGATGCTATAGTGTAAGGAAAACAAGTTTGTTTTCCTGACCCTATAGTGATCCTTTAAGCAATAAACTCTAAAGGTATTCATAGAACGGTCTAAAAATAAAAATAAAATCCCATCCCTTTTTCCTCATAGCATGGGTGATGGAATCATGGTTAATATAAAATGGCTACCTATACCACTGCACATGTTGGTTGTCCATATTACAAACATGTCAGGTGGTAAAATTATGCATTAGTGCAGAAGGTTGGCTAGAGGGTCAACTATGCACAAAAAAATAAATTAAAAAATTGACAGGGGGTATAATACCTTCGTACGAAATCTTGTCGTGGCTCCACAAGTACAACATCATTTGTACTAAAGGCAATCTATCTCTATGAACAGCATTTTAAAGCAGCTCTGGCACCTCCCCCCAAAATAGAAAATGAGCATTTCATTAAGATAGAAAACTTTCTGAAATGCCTATAATAACTGTTCACTGAAATTCCAATCAAGAAAAGATATAAGAAAATGGAGCGATTCGTTTGTTTTATGTATCTTTCCTACGTTTGACAAAAGGTGAAGCCTCGATTTTATCAAGCCTTCAGCTGTGACTAGTTAAGGGATAGGGGAAAAAAATTAAAAAATAAAGGCTTTCTATGGAGGATCCAGCGGCCTCGCTACGGAGCATCTTGTGGAAAAAGATGGTGTCTGAGTCAGGCTCTGGTAAGCAAAAAGGGAGATAATCTGCACCCCTCAGAAACCGGAATGCAAGCGGAGCAGTCACCATCTAGGGGCTTTACAAGTTATGCTAAAACCCCAGAAGGTGCCAGAGCCACTTTTATAGCCCACAGCAGAGCTTCAGGTATAAAAAATAAATAAAACATCATAATAAAATTGACCCTAAGTATTTCCTATCACAACCTCATAACCCTGAATCACACCTCCCAACAACAGGAGGTAGGGATTCAGGACAGCAGGGTAGATGGGCAAGCAGGCTGACTGACAGGCACTGTGGCTAATCACATCCCGTATAAAGAAGGCTACATACGGGCACTAACAGCACTCCCAGAAATGCCCCAAGACTGCACACCGTGCAGGAAGAGTGCACCTGATGCATATATACTGCAGTATTGGGGATATTACCAGTTATCCCCAGATGTTGTGGTTAACTTTTATTGGCCTTAATAGAGCGCCAATTTGTTTTCTGCAGCGCTATACAATATTATAAAAGGGGGAAGTTTAACAATACAAAATGTTACAAGAACAATAAGTTTATGAGGACCGAGCTCAAACGAGCTAACAGCCTAGAGATGTAGCACAGAATCCCCAAATTCAGGACAGTTTGTACCGTATATACTCGAGTATAAGTCGAGTTTTTCAGCACATTTTTTGTGCTGAAAAGGCCCCACTCGATTTATACTCGAGTCAAGGTCTGTATTATGGCAACTTACATTGCCATAATACAGAGCAGGATCGCCAGGTTCATTACAAGCCCGGCGGTCCTGTTGGGGGCTGGCAGCAGCTGTTACATACCTTTGTAGCAGCTCCAGTCAGCTCCCTTCACCTCCGTGCAGCTCCCAGTGTAAATCTCGCGACACCCGCGGCCGTCAGAGCATTGCCACAGATTACCGTAGCAACGCTCCTCGCGGCACGCAGACCGCGAGATTTACACTGGGAGCTGACAGGGGAGCTGCACGGAGGTGAAGGGAGCTGACTGGAGCTGCTACAAAGGTATGTAACAGCTTGCTGCCGGCTCCCCCCCCTGCCCAGCCCATGCCACTGGACCACCAGGGATTAAGATACAAACACACACACTCATACAAACACACACTCTGCATTATATATAGGATTATGTTCCAGGATCTTACCTAGGAAAAATATGACAAAATTATAAAAATCACAGAATTTCATAGCCCCAAGTTTTATGCATTGCATATTTCGCAATTGTTGGTCACAAAACTGCACTCGACTTATACACGAGTATATACGGTAGTTATGCAACTATGGGAAGTATGAAACCAGGAATGGTAAAATATGGTGACACCAAGGGAGTTTAAATCCCTATTCCAAGTAAAATACGAGGAATGCTGTCAGCCATTCCCTACAAATGTGAAGATAAATAGGCAGTTTGACAAGTTTATGGAGGGTAAGTTATCTCATGTGTATACTAGTGATTATCACTTATCTAATCTCTGCAAAGACACAGCTAGTGCCATATCTGTATTTTAACACTTCTGGTGCTGGTTAAACAGTTAATAGCTGAAGGGAACCTATAGTCACCAGTGACTGTGTATTGTGCGTAAAGTGAATGCAGTGTGTGTGTATATATAATGAATGCAGAGTGTGTGTGTGTGGTGTGTGTTTAGTGAATGCAGTGTGTGTATATATAATGAATGCAGAGTGTGTGTGTTTGTGTAGTGTGTGTTTAGTGAATGCAGTGTGTGTGTAGTGTGTGTATACAATGAATGCAGAGTGTTTGTGTAGTGTGTGTATACAATGAATGCAGAGTGTGTGTGTTTGTGTAGTGTGTATATAATGAATGCAGAGTGTGTGTTTGTGTAGTGTGTGTATACAATGAATGCAGAGTGTTTGTGTAGTGTGTGTATACAATGAATGCAGAGTGTTTGTGTAGTGTGTATATAATGAATGCAGAGTGTTTGTGTAGTGTGTATATAATGAATGCAGAGTGTGTTTGTGTAGTGTGGGTTTGTATATTATATATATATATATATATATATAATGAAGGCAAAATGTGTATATAATGAATGCAGGATGTGTTTGTGTAGTGTGTGTTATATATATATGTTTGTGTAGTGTGGGTTTGTATATTATATATATATATATATATATATATATATATATATATAAAATGAAGGCAAAATGTGTATATAATGAATGCAGGATGTGTTTGTGTAGTGTGTGTATATAATGAATGCAATGTGTGTGTGTATATATCATGAATGCATATATCATGAATGTTTGTGTAGTGTGTGTGTGTATATATATATATATATATATATATATATATATATATATATATTGAAGGCAAAATGTGTATATAATGAATGCAGGATGTGTTTGTGTAGTGTGTGTATATAATGAATGCAATGTGTGTGTGTATATATCATGAATGCAGAGTGTGTGTTTGTGTAGTGTGTATATAATGAATGCAGAGTGTGTGTGTTTGTGTAGTGTGTATAGTGAATGCAGTGTGTGTATATAATGAATGCAGTGTGTGTGTGTGTGTGTAGTGTGTGTTTTTGTAGTGTCTATATAATGAATACAGAGTGTATGTGTGTGTGTGTGTGTGTATATATATAATAAATGCAGAGTGTGTGTTTGTGTAGTGTGTGTATATAATGAATGCAGAGTGTGTGTTTGTGTAGTTTGTGTATATAATGAATGCAGAGTGTGTGTTTGTGTAGTTTGTGTATATAATGAATGCAGTGTGAGTATATATAATGGATGCTGTGTGTGTGTGTGTGTGTGTGTGTGTGTGTGTGTGTGTGTGTGTGTATATATATCATGAATGCAGAGTGTGGGTTTGTGTAGTGTGTGTATAGTGAATGCAGTGTATTTGTGTAGTGTGTTTTTATAATGCAGAGTGTGAGTGTGTGTGTGTAGGTATGTAATTTGTGTAAAATGGGAGGGGAGGCAATTTTTTAAATTATTTTTTATTTTATTTTTAAATATTAATTTATTTATTTTAGTCCCCCCTCCCTGATTCTTAGTTGGCCAGGGAGGGGGGATATGGCATTCCCTGCTGGCCCAGTGGCATGGACTGTGAAGGGGGGCCCGCAGCAAGCTCTTACTTCCCTTCCCTTCAACCCCCCTGTGTAAATCTTGCGGCTAGCGTGCCGCACAGAGAATTGCCATGGTAACCCGTGGCAACGCTCTGACGGCCGTGGGACTCGCTAGATTTACACAGGGGAGCTGAAGGGAACAGCTAAGAAAGCAAGTAAGAGCTTGCTTGGCCCCCCAGGACCACCGGGCTTGTCATGGGCCGGCGGTCCTGGTATGTATTATCGGCAATATCGGTATCTATATTTGCCGATAGCGATATTGCCGAAAATACAGAATATCGGCCAGATCATTAATCTGTCGATCCCTAGAATAAAGGTATGATTTTACTATATTTAGAGGGGGGTGTTTTGTGTTCCTAACCTTATAGTGTTACTGTAATACTCTGTAGAACAAAATGTGACTCACAACTGGCAAAGCTTTTTCCTAGGGTGAGCAAAGTCCAAAGTGGATATTTGGATATGGTTTGTATTGTATGGAGATTTGTGTTAATAAAAAATAACTAGATTAATTAGATTCTGTGAGCACACCTGCAAGTAGAAGCCTATCCTCCCTCCAGCCAGCCCCTTGTTTACTCTCAACACCCTTTGTACAGCCTTTCAACAGCTTTAGCTGCAAGAGGAGTGGTCACTTGGGCCATATTCTGCTTGTGAACATGAACACAGTGCGCATGCACATTAAAGGATTCAGTGATCGATGAGAAACATTTTATTGGACCACAGATGAAAGAAAAAAAAAGAAAAAAAAAAGGAGGATGCTGCAGTGTGACATAGGACATGATCACAGAGAATTTGGAACGAGACTGGGTTCCAGGTGTTTAATCCTTTTATTGCAGTTTTTACAATAAATATTCAACAATACAAAAAAAAAAAAAGTTAAGTGACAGAGGGCACATATACTTAAAATTAAAAGCCTGGAGTGCTCAGTTAAATTAATTATGAATGCTTCTCACATATCATTAGGTTGCAAACACAAATACACTTTACAAGTTCTTTTCCTGTAACAAGGGATGAATTGTTTCAAATATTTACTGCTAGATGAGACTGACCTACTGAAGAGGTCACATTCATTAGGTCACTCAGCTACTCTGTCAGACTAGCGTACCAGACATATTAATAAATTAGCCAGATGAATGGAATGTACGCGTGAATGGAGATATGCATCCTGGGTTTGAGGTGCTAATCTTTAATGTTTAAGATAAAATAATAAAAAAAGGAGGATCCAAATACCTTGTATCTTCTAATTCACATGATTGCCAGAATGCTGGGCTTTTTTTGAGGGAGGGAGGGTGGTCAGAAGTTGGGATAGGCAAGGTCAAAAAAGCAGATGGTCAACCAGGGAACAAATATTCTCATCTTCAAACGCTGGACACCACCATTAAAAGTCTAACAGCATAAAAATAAATAAATGCAAAAGGCTACCCTGCACTACTGTTAAAAGGTGGCCCTATATAATGGGCAATATGAGAACACTGGTATCACTGCTGGGTAAGAGAGCTGGGACTGTTACTTCTGGGCACGGACACCCGGGCATACCGCAATGTCACGTGCACATGGGCATTGCCATCACGTTCTGTCATAGAGAATCGCAGCACACAATGATTTTCTACGAAAGAACCATAGGTGCATCCAAGAAGACTTAAGTAAGAGCGGAGAGCAGTCCTGAGGGAGACTCGGCGCTGGAGAAAAGGACAGTAAATACTTTTTAGTTTACATTGTACATCACACTATACTGGAGAGGAGTCAAAAAGAAAAAGGCACAGGCTTTGTATTGCTATAGTGTCCCTTTAACTGAAGCAAGTGGCCTGCCACATGTAAACTCACTCTTTGAAAGCACTTCCAAAGCGACTTCAATTTCATGAAGTTTTTGACAACTCACAGGACCAGTCGAGAAATGTCATCATTCATTCACATTCTATAACTAACTTTTTACCACATCTGTCTGGGAATTGCAGTGGCATTGTGGTGATCTCTGCCTGGTTAATAATGCCATAAATGACGCTACCTACCATTACTAATTGCCATACATTTAATTAAGCATACACCTCATTCTCATGCGCTGGATAAATAGTAGGAAGCAGGGCCGGACTGGGAAAAAAATTAGGCCCGGGCATTTTTCAATTAGAGTGGCCCCCCAAGAAGGGGGCGGGCCAGAGGGGGTGTGTTTTGTCATCAGTAATGACAAGTACGCCCCCTCTGAAAATGAGCATGTTGGTTCAATGCGCAGAGCCCCGCTGAAGAGCTCTAGCATTAGAAAAAGGCCCTGTATTTGTTCTGCGCAGCACAAGCAAATGTAATAACATGCTTGCGCTGTGTTTGCTTTTAAATTGTCTCTGGTGTCTCCACAAGTGGGATACCAGAGGACAAAAGGGCCAGGAAAGTGTATGGTGCATGTGTTTGGCGCATGCTTGTGGGATTGCCTGTGTGTAGAGTGTGGTGTGGTATTGTGTAAATAGGTCAATTTTGTGGTGTAATATGTGTGGCTAGGGGCTGTAGAGAGTGCATGTATAGGGGCATAGTGTTATAGGGGATGTAGCGAGTGTGTGCATACGGGCAGTAGTGTGTGTATAGGTGACGTAGTGTGTGTAGGGGTTGTAGAGAGGGTGTGTTTAGAGAATGTTGTATGTGTTTGCTTACAAGGAATGTAGTGTGTGTGTAGGTGGTGCAGTGTGTGTGTGTAAGAGATCTAGTGTGTAAGGGACCCAGAGTGTGTATAGAAGATTGTGTGTGTGTCTGTGTAGAGGATTAAGAGTGCATATAGGGTAAGGGATCTAGCGTGTATCTGGAGCGTAATGTGTGTAGTGGTGCAGTGTGAGAGGTGCTGTAGTGTGTGTGTGTGTATATATATATATATCTATCTATGTGGACATATTGTATGTGTGAGGTGCGCAGTGTGTTTGTGTAAGAGGGGTGCTGTGTGTGAGGGTGTTTTCTTTGTCTGTTAACTCACTGAGGGTTATTTTATATAATATATACATATATATATATATATATATATATATATATATATGTGTGTGTGTGTGTGCTGTATATGTGTGGGAGTGAGGGTGCTGTCTGTCTGGGGGTGGTGTGTGCGTCTGGTGGTGCTCTGTGCGTCTGTGGGGTGCTCTGTGTGTGAGGGGGCTGTGTGTGTGAGGGGGCTGTTAGGGAATTTATTTTACTTTTTTTTTTTTATTAATAATTTTTTTAAAAAGTTATGTCCCCCCCTCCCTTCTTACCTTTAGCCTGGGAGGGGGAGGGAGCCGTTCTGCCTGGGAGGGGGAGCCTTGAGGGGGGCCGTGCTGCCATCCTTCCCTGGTGGTCCAGCGGTGAGAGTGAACTCTAACCCGCAGGCTAGAGTTCACTCTCGGAAGATCTGAACGTTGCCGTGGTAACCGCGGCAACGCTCAGGATCCCGCGAGAGGACCCGGCGGAGCTGCTTGTTAACAGTGTCTCTGGGCCGGTGAGGGAGATCTTTGATCTCCCCACCGGCCCATGGAGGCACACAGCAGGGCCGGCGCTCGGATAGCGATGGCCCTGCAGGGGCCGGCCGGGGAGATCCTGTGATCTCCCCTGCCGGCCTCGGCCCCACGGCCATCGCGGCCCAAAACAACTTTAGCTCTTTAAAAAGATCATTTAATTCCATTTATACATGGTTCTAGCAGTTTTGCTAGAAAATATATAGAGTGGGAGGAAAAACCTATTTAAAAATAGTTTTTTCTCCCATTTGTCTCTCAATTTCTTGGCAGATCCTTCTGATCTCCACCCATAGCAACCACAGTGCATGCTAGTGCTGGCTAGGAGGTATAGGAAGGGAGTGACGCCACTCCGTTCAGTTGCTGGCGCGCTAGAAACGAAGTCCGCATCATTAAGAAGGTTGACTTGGTGGTCTTGACTAGCGCGGAAAAAAGTCTTCCACTGGCCCTGATACTAGAACAGTCAACTTTGAGCTCTGAAAACTCTACTGGCAACTTATCCCAATACCACAGGCGTTTATAGTGGTAAATTTACAGTATTACCTGCATAACTTTCAAATCACTCTACAGATTATTTTATTATTTACATAGCATCAGGAAATTCCATAGCACTGTGACAACTATATTTCCTTGCTGGTCCCTCAAAGGACCAGTAAAGTCATCCAGATCACTTCATCTCATTGAAATGGTCTGCATGCAGTGGCCCTGTACGTTTAACCTTTTAATTTTTATAGGGTTAACACACCTCTAATGCCCAAGACATATAACATATAAACAAACACACAGAACAAAAATAGTTATAAGCACAGATTTATCTTAAAGGATCACTATAGTGTCAGGAAAACAAAGCGGTTTTCCTGACACTATAGTGCCATGAGGCTGTCCTCACCCTCAGGGTCCACCTTGCGTGGCGCTGAAGGTGTTAAAGCCCCTTCAGCCACTTACCTTAATCCAGCGCCGGGCTCCTTCGGAGGTGGTGACCTCTCCTCCCCGTCCGACGTCAATGGAGCCGAATGCGCATGTGCGACAACTGCCGCACGCATTCAAAGTGTCCATTTCTCAATGCTTTCCTATGGACGCTCTGCGCGATGGAGGCAAAATTCGGAAGAAAGACACTAGAGGCTGGATTAACCCCAAATGTAAATGGGACAAACTGCCATTTGCCACTGGGCATTGGAGAGGACTGATTGCCAGTCTCCTGCCATGTGACTATGGCCCCTGGGATGTATTGCCCTTTAAGGAACTGAGTTGGGGCTTATGGACTTATATTATACTGTTACTGACCCTTTAAGAACTGGATTTGGGCATAATGGATTTTCAGAATGCTGTTTCTGGCCCTTTAAGTACTTTGGAGCAGTGTTGCAACTTTAAATTGGCACTTCGGATACATCCGAAGTGCCGAAGTAGTCGAAGTGGGCACCATTCGACAAACGCGGTCAGAGGTGTGTGCAGCCAAATCTATGGAACGGTTTTCGGCTACCCAATTGCACGAACACCGCTGACCCGTACCTTCTTCTTCACTTCGACACTGTGGCTGGAGACTAAGTCACGTTAGAAGATTCGAACACTCCGACCGCACAGCCCAAATCCATAGAACTGTTTTGAGCATGAAAATGTGCTTGCTCATAAAGGATGTCCGACTAACTTTTGAACTACTGGACGGATTTTTATGATTTTTGAGTAGGTTTATATTTAAAGGACTTTTATTAATATTGCATGTATACTTTTAAATTTATAAGAATTGTGTAAAACTGTATATTTTCTGCTATATCACACTGGGGATTGATATGCTCTGCATACTCCCTTGAGCTTTAAATCACCTAGCTCTTCTAAGAGCTGTTTCTGATACACTCTCCTGGAGGAGAGGTCTTCCCCACACAGTCCTGGATGCTGGAGGTTCATACAGGGTGGAAGGAAGAGGTCTTTCCCACACGGTCCAGGAGGACAGAAGCTGATCCAGGGTGGAAGGAAGACGGCGAGACTCCAGTTAAGCTACGGCGGTTGTGGAGTCTGCCGTGGTTGTGGTGTCCAGTGCGGTGCTTGTCGTCCTCGGCGCAAGCTAGGAAGCGTCCATCAATGGAAGGTACTCAGTCGGAGAATGGGGAGTTCCGTTACAGTAAACATAGCAGTTTCTCTGAAACGGTTATGTTTACATGTGAATGGTTAAAACCTGAGGGACCTAGCATCCAGACCACTTCATTGAGCTGAAGTGGTCTGGGTGACTATAGTGTCCCTTTAAATAGAGTAATAATGTACATGCACAGGTTAAAAATGTCTGACTAGAAAATCTATATTTTATCTATTAAAACTTTTTTTCTCTCTCTTAAAATTTTAACAGGATACCATGGCCCTACACAATGAATTAAAGTGTGTTAAATGCACATATCCCTTTTAAATATTATGGGGTGTATCTGAAAAGTACAAAAATATATATAACACCCTTACTATTTATTGGGTGCTTTGCCCTGATGACAGAAGTAAAATTTTAAGGCAAAGTTCATTTCAGGTTACCAATGCCTTAAACATGTTTTTTTTCCTCTGAAAGCTTTGATTTGTTCCTAGTTTCTGTCAGGACTGTAAAAAAGGACATCAAATTTTATTTTGAATACCTAAATCCCTTTATCTTTTAAAAGGAAAGGGATGTTGTAGAACTGGTAAGATTAAATACACTTTTATATAAAAATTTATCGAACGCAGTAATGGTTCTGATTGGAATGTGACAAAGGTTTGTTACAACTTAGGGTTTACAAGTTTACGTTTTGGAAAATTAAAGAGTAAAGTGAATAGAAAAGGCTAATTTAAATGGAGGAATGATGTGCTGGAAAGGGGTTTTGCTGTGTGGTCAGAGGAACTCTGCTAGCCGAAATTCCTCAATTCCCCCGCTGCATCTTTGAGGCACCATTATGGGGGTTGCATGTGTGTGTGTGTGTATATAAATGTGTATGTGTGTGGGGATATTCGTTTTCTTTTTTGAAGACCCCCCAAGCCAGCAGCACTTCCTGCTGTAACGTTATAACTCCTCCCTATCCTATTGTGTGTTTATTTTTCCTGGCAAAGAAATTAGAGGGTTGTATTTTCACAAAGGCTCCTTCCCCCTTCTTAAAACCCAAACATATACAAATGAAGATTTTGCTTCAAATACAAGAATGTTACAGGAGTCTCAGATAATCTCTTTCTCAGTTTTCATTCTATAGCATGCGTTCTAGTTTCCATCATAATTTTGTTTTAAAATTAAAATTAAAATGAAGCAATTAATTTTTTTAAACTTGAATTATCCAATCCAATGTAGCCTAAAAAGTCAACTGAAGTAAATGCACACACATACTACTATAGCAATGTAAGTAATAGTAATCATTACAGGGACAATAGGCACCCAGACCACCTTATCTCATTGAAGTGGTCTCGGCGCAATGTCCCTTTCCCACTTGGTCCTGCAATGTAAAACACTGTAGTTTTAGAAAAAAACATGTTTACAATGCTTATATTGCAAAAGTTAAGACTGCCTCTCTAGTGGCCTTCTATTACAAAGCCATTAGAGCTACTTCCAGCAGTTACATGGAGTTTGACGCTGGACGTCCTCGCGCTTTGCATCAGGATGCCCAGCGTCAAGCATTTCCCCAAAGGAAAGCATTGCGACACACGCATTAAGGGGAAGGCACGATCCAGTACAGAGGGCCATTGGAATCAAGTAAGTGAATTGTGTTTTTATTTTAATCCTTTCATGGACAGGGGTAGAGGGAGTACTGTTAGAAATACAAAGATGCATTCCTAAACACTAAATGTCCCTTTAAGTCCTTATTACAAAGAAGCCTGTTCTTGCGCCGCCATATGTAGTAGTACACATACATAATATCTCATTACCACAATTTCTCTTTTTTTATCCCCTTAAAGGCACATGATGGAAATATTCAGTCAGGATTCCCTTTTATTTCTGAAATTGTGTCCTTAAGGGGTTAAACTAAACGTAGGATTACCAAAAATATAACACAGGGTACCGAATCAAGACCAACACCAAATCTGGGACTCTAGGGAAGTATATGTATTTCTTATATTGCTTCTTTTTTTAAAAAAACATTTAAAGGTGTTGGTGTAAAATGGTATAAATGCAAGTTCAGGAACATTTGACAAGTGCATCTACACATACACAGTTTCACGACGAAACAGTGCATATCTAACCACCATGACCACTTCAAATTCCTTAAGTAGTCATGATAGTTAGTGTGATCCTTTAACTTGGATTACTGAAATTCATTTATCAAAAATGATAATTACTGCATGAATATATATAGCTTCATCCTACATTACAAATCCATATGTCATGCCGAATAACCTTTAGAATAAAAGAACTCCTAAATAGAAAAATGTCTTTAAAAACAGATGGACGGGGATTATACCATCCAGGCGCTATACAGTAGACCTCTCAGTAGCTCTGCAAAATGTGGGTTAGTCTTTTATCTGGTTTTACATACAAGTGTTAAAATTATTTATATGACAAACTGCACTATTATTTTGTTCTGTTTTTATCTCCTTTGAGGGTCATCTACACCGTTACAATATTGGATTGCCTATATGCATGTATATACCATTATTTTATCACATTCACTTTGAGCATCTTTTGGCGCGGTCTACCGTCTTTCATATATACACATATACATACATACATACATACATATATATATAAAAAACTGTATTCCTAATGCATAGTGTTCCTCTGCAGCCTCTCCACCTGGCAATGAAAGTGTTAAAAAAAAAACTTTCTTACCCCCACACTCACTTACCAATGTCCAGTGCCCTCTGAAGACAGCAACTAGAACCCTGTAACGTAAACAATTGCAATTTCTCTGAACTTCTCATTATGGTGTTAGGAATACTACGCTGTATTCCGAACATGAAAATTGTCCCTCTGCCCCCACGAATAGGATTAAACAAACCTTTAAACACTTACCTGATTCCAGGACCAAGTGTCAGGTTTGTCCTCCTCCAATGTTTGCCAATGGGGGAACCTAATGAGCACATGAATTAGGCCTTCCCCGTATTAAAGCATTAACTCAATGCTTTGCTATAGGGTTTTTAAACACGCTCGACCTCCTCATTCAAAAGCGTGTGGACGTCCAACGCCGTTTCACGGAGAAGCTGCAGGAAGCATCTCTTGTGACAGCTGGTAAACAGCCACTAGAGGCAGTCTTAAAACTGCCATGTGAACATTGCACTTTCTCTAAAACTACAATGCTTTACATTGCAGGGTTAAAGGAACAGGGACACTGCATACAGACCACTTCAATGAGATTAAGTGGTCTGGGGGACTATAGTGTCCCTTTAAATATAAGCACCAATAAATATATTACGTTTCCTGAAAAGTGATAGTTCCCCATTTAATGTGTTTTGTTTATTACCAGGATGGCAGCTGAAGAACTTGCTAAAACAGTCATGCACGATGGTAACCACAAACATATAAATCCATCACAGATATGTTCAAGTACCACAACAGTACAATTAAGGAACACAAACAATGGAATTATATTAATAGATTCTTAACCCACACATCGGCAGGTAAGATACTTAATATAAGCTCTCTAAAAAACATCTGTTTGGTCGGCAGTTACAGATCAGCAATGAAATGTTTATGCTGGTTAGACAAAATATTTTTAAATATCTAGATGAAATAATCCTTACAAACCTAGAATATAAGGTAAGCGAATATTTACCTCTTGCAGAGCAATATGTTTTCCAACTTGACAGCTCTTTTCCTTGTAAGATCTTATTCTGAAGTTGTAATACAAATTGGCCTTTAAACATCTCACAGTGTCTTCATGAAGCATTGCCAGCAGCGTGGTCGTCTTTAATGAAGGGAGGGGACTGGTCCCACAGCGGGCGTCAAAATGTGTACAGGGACAAAAACCCTTTTGTATATCAGGGCAAGTCATTTAGGATGGAGGCCAAGAAAAGAAAGCTTGAGAGAGAGAGAGCAATGTGCTTTAGTGGTAGATGAAGAGAGGAATCATTGTGCTGAATTTAAGATATGGAGGAAAGTAAAGACGTAACAAAACCAGAGGGAAGGTGAAATAAAATTAGGGCTGGTGATTCAGAGGGTGCTGAAAGGTGAAGAAAGACACCAATAGTATAAAAAGAGAAGTTTGGATTTGGATAGGACGTTAAAGAGACACTGGCACCAGTGGAAAGAGCCGTTTCATAAGGCAAGCAACTGGTGTTGGGTTAAGGGCAAGAGACCAGCTTGGGTTTGATATGTGTCACGGTGCATTACCATGTGTCTGGGTACAATGGGGCATTTCTCTGTTCCTCTGAAGTAGTTTCGGATGCGGGCCACTGTATTTCTGAGCCCTTATATGGCTCCAGTCCCTCCTCTGCTGTAACCGACAAACGTGAGTACATCACGTCAACCCTCCTAAGGCTATACGAGCTTGTTTCAACCTTAGTACTGCGCCCTGTCGTGGTTTTCCCTTTGTGGTGGTCCGAGAACACGTTATTCTTGCTATTGTATCTTGGCTTTGTTGACCTCGGCTTGTACCTTGAACATTCTCCATTCTGTTGTGCCTTTGGCTTGTCCATTTGATTACATTACTCTCTGATACTGTCGTATTACTATTCTCTTTTGCATTAAGTCTGGCCACTTTAAAATCCAGTAATATACCATCCTATCTCTTTGCAGTCCTGTTAACTTAAGTTCCACATATTGGGTTTTAGTGAACCTTGACAATATATAGAACCAAGGGGGATTGACTTTAAAAATTATAATAGACCTTCAGGAAAGTAGATAATAGAAATAGCATGCAGTGGAAGTAGGCCTAAGAGGGGAGTGATTGAGATAATGGAAGAGCTGCAGTAGAGTCATAGGTACAGATCTCTGGAGACCTAGGCAAGAAACTCCAGAGCTTGAGGAAAGGGTAAAGGGGAAGCAAAAACTGGGAGGGAAATAGATGAATGCCAAGGTTAAGAAAGGAGTGAGAAAAGCCCAAGAGCAAGATGCATGTTTTAGCGCTATGGTGGGATGGAAGATTTCTTGAGACCAAGCAAGATAGAAGTCAGATTTTAGAGAAGCACGATACAAAATGGGTTTATGAAAACAAAATATCTGGATTGTGGAGAAGGGAGTGTGAAAAGACTCAAAAGAAATAAAAGTTGAATAGAAAAGAGCAAGGAGAGCTCAGACAAGCGCAAGAGGAGCCGAGACAAATTGCTGACTTTACACATAAAATATATAGTCTGTTCCCAGTGTATTTTGTAATTGTACTCAGAATTAACCCCTTAACGACCACATTTCTGGAATAAAAGGGAATCGGCTTAAAGATTATCAAAACGTTGGGCGGGAGGCGGAGCATGGGCAGAGCCAGAAACTGACCCATGCCACACTGGGAATAGGTAAGTAAACTACATATTTTTTTTATTTTTTTTATAGATGAGGGGACAGGGGCATTTGTATTCTTGACACTACTGTCTACTGTTCCTATAAGTCATTTGTTCTGGAGGTGCAACTAGACCCGGACACAAAAGTGCAGATCTATTGAGGGGTTTCAAGCTGAAACTTTGAACATACAGATCCCTTGCTCCATGTCCACACTTAAAAGCAGAAGTGGGCATAGAGATCAGAGTAACCCTTTAAAATAGTCTTTTTCCAGGATTTTAATATACCATTTACTGTAAATAGCAAATATGTTTTGAGGATTTATAAAATAAATAAAAGTTTGGTTTTCTGTCACTCATTGCTGTCAATGTTGCCCATGTCTGTCACTGAACATACTTGGTAGAAGAGCATAAAACAATACAAGGTCTCTGCTTTGCTCCTTATTTTTAGTGTTCCCAGACTGTACCAGAACTGAACTTGCTTAATCTTTATTTCATTTCACATTTTAACAGAAATACTAAGCATCACATAAGAAAACCCTGTCCACAACTTATAGGAGGTCATTTTCAATCGATGGTGTAATTTCCAGTGACATACAGCTCCCTCTTAAATTGAGACAATTCACATGCTGCATATTTCGACTTATGACCTCCTCTCCTCATATTCTCCATTTTGAACTTCCTACAATTTTTTCTCATTAAACCCTGTATGTGATGTGCTCTTCTTTTCCTTTATCAATTTAAAATTCATGCGGATTCTCCCCATGTCCTTACCACGGTCTCATCCACACAATGTGCCTGTATTTTACCAGCAGTTTCTTTGTTACCAGTATAAAATGGCCAGGACTTAAAAACTCCTCTCCGTTAGGTCTATAATCATCCCTGTTAAATTCAACTTCACTGATTTAGAACAGTTTGAAAGCAAACTGATAAATGCATGTCCCACTGCTTCCCAAAGAATAATCCCAGAATTAACCCCAATACTCTATTTTGGCCTTACTGTCCTAAGCACTGTATACATTTCATTCACACACACGTCTGTATTACCATTATCGTTCTACACACAGACACCTCTTCCTGTCTGCAATGACCCCCTCTCTTACTTGCACTCTCTCACACATTATGCCAATGCTGCAGAGATATATTTTTAAACAGCTGCAGAGAGATTACACCCACAGCCCTGAAATTAAGCTTTCCCTCCCACTTCCAAGGCCAGTGCCTCTCCACAGCTGGACCTGCTCCCTCCCTCCTGTAGGAGGCGGTGAGTCCCCAAGGCTGGGTAGGAGATCACATTCTCAGACTGTGACACAGGCTGTGACCAGTGACTTCAGGAATGCAAGACACAGGGGGACCCATGCAATTATTAACTACTCTCTGTATTAACCCCTTATCAAGATGGATTGCAAGACTTATCAAGAACAGACATTTTACAAATTGACACTATCACTGCATGTTGTAAATTGAAAAAAAAAAAGAAAAATAAAAAAACCTATATTCATTTATAATCCGTTTTGTAAGCTCAAGCAATATAAAAGAGCTCTAAAACATCATGTTTATCAGCACCAGAGGGCAGCAACATAATTAGAATGGGGGACTGAAACAATTAGGTCATATCATCATCTGGGGGGGGGGGGTTATATATTAAATTTCATACTTTGTAACACTGTAAAAAAAAATACATTTATGTATATAGAGAGAGATATCGCTCTCTCTCTAATACAGGCTTCCCCAAATTCCGGACCTTCAAATGTTGCTGAACTACAACTCCCGTGATTCTATGAACGAAATAGAGAGGCTGAGAATCATGGGAGTGGGAGTTGTAGTTCAGCAACATCTGGAGAGCCGGAGTTTGGGGAAGCCTGCTCTAATATATATATGGATCTGCTCCATATATATAGAAAAAATGAAATAGTGATTTGTTAAATATCTACAACACAACTACAGTTGCAGCTTGTAAAGCCAAAATAGATTAACTGGATACGTAGCGGAAAGTTTTTTAGTTTGGCAATATTGACCTTACATTTAAATTTAACTTTAGTTTTCAACCCTCTAGAATTCGCTATAAACAACAAGTTGTGAGCACCTCAAAAATACTTGTGCGTGCCCCTATCAAACCTCTACACAGATAAATAGCAAAGCAAAAAGATTGGCGGAGCACAAAAATTACCAGATTTTATTTATTTATTAACATCTGGAGGGCCGGAGTTTGGGGAAGCCTGCTCTAATATATATATATAAAAAAAATATCTCAATATCGCTATCTTAGCAAAACTTTAGCCTAGGCATGTAGAAATTCATACCAAATGATTGCAATACAGACCCTTCAAACTTGCAGTGGCAAATAAAATTTAAAGGCTGCCTTACACCACTAGCAAGCAAAACAAGAGGGTGCATATCACAATCATCAACAATGAATTTTTACTCACCTAGGCTTAATTTTCATTTGCCAACAGCTAGTGGTGAGTAGAAATTTTGGGCACTGAAGTGAAAAGAAACAAAATAAAGTCACTTTTTTTTTTTTTAAATAAAATGTATAATTTTTAAAAATGTTTTTAAACTTTGTTGGGTTCTATAATGATCTGTGTGCAAGAAGACATTATTCAATCTATCTTCCTGCAGGTTACTCTTCATTCCAACACGTTTACATTGCTTTATGTCATGCAGATCAGGTTAACCATGGTGAAGACTCATCAGGTCGTAAAAGAGATCTCTTGCAGGCCATCTGGCTTACTTTGAATCCTTATCCATGACTTGGTCAAAAACGTAATGTTCCCCAAGAAGACCAATCCTAATGATGCGTGAATAAAAATCAACACACTTTGTGCACTGCATACTGTGCATGTTGTCTCTAAGTTCAGAGCTTCTGTTTATAATGTAATAAAGTAACTACCTTGTATATAGCAGATTTTGCACATCATTAAATTTGAACATTTATCAGTGAGAGAAATGTATTTTAAGCCAAAGGTGGACTACAGCGATCAAGCATTTTTCCAGATGTCCACTCTCACTGAGTACTGAGTATATATAGAAAACAACTAATAGGATCCATTGACAACACAACAGATCTACCACATTCAGGATGTACTGCATCTCTATTTGTCAGATTAATTTAATTGGATCACCGCCAGCAGTGATCCACTCTTAACGAATTTTACGTAAATTCAAAAAATAGTTGGGAATTGGAGAGGCGGAGATCCAATTAAATTAAATCGGACAAAGAGATGCAGTGGATTTTTAATCTTAACACTATGCAACCATATGGACTCACCGATGATTTTGAATCATACCACTTTTTATAAAGATATATGCATTTTGTAAATAGTTTTATATATTTATAATTTATATTTTTTTTTTAAATTGATTATATATTTTTATTAATTTTTTATTACTATTAATATGTACTAAACCACTTAATTTTTATGGACTAGTGGTTCATCAAATCATCAAAGTATTATCCACTAATCTCTTAACAATGGATTAATCGAAGTTAATATTAATGTATCTGATCTTTATACAAAATTTCTTAATTTATAGTATTTACACTAACTAACTGCATATAGTCACTTTCTGTCTTTTAAAGCTCTTATGCTGAGCATACTAGCTTAGGGACCAATAAGTAAAGAAAAAATAGTGATTTGTTAAAAATCTACAACCCAACTAGAGTTGCAGCTTGTAAGGCCAAAATAGATTAACTGGATACGTAGTGGACAGTTTTTTAGTTTGGCAATATTGACCTTACATTTAAATTTCACTTCAGTTTTCAACCCTCTAGAATTCGTTATAAACAACAAGTTGTGAGCACCTCAAAAACACCTGTGCGTGCCCCTATCAAACCTCTACACAGATAAATAGCAAAGCAAAAAGATTGGTGGAGCACAAAAATTACCAGATTATATGTATTTCACTATGATTTTGTCATTCTAATCACCATTAAATAAATAAATAACCAATATAATAGCGCAGACAACCTTGTATATGTGACAGACAGTGTTAACTCATAAGGAAATACCTCACATATTAATTTAATATACTTGGCTGAAATGGAAAAGGCTAATGGACTTTTCACAATAGTCCATGACCTACACAGCTTGCATCAAAAAGAACGGCTCACAGCGTAACTCAGGTTCCAGTAATACAGTATATAAATGGTCAAGCTCACATGTAAGGGAGCGTGCTATAGCCGGTTTGACACTGTATATATACACATCATTTGTAGTATATTAATAAATCCTTTCACAATAGGAATGTGTCCAATGTAGATGCAGGGTATATAACATGATTTATTAAGTAAAAACAAATAAATAAATAAACAACCGAGAAGTCACTCACCTAATTCACGCTTTCTTGGTTGGATAGAAATCTAGAAGTTAATTCAGAAAAGGCAACACTCTAATGCAGGGGTGCCCAAAAAGGTAGATCCCCAGACGTTGTATTACTACAACTCCTTTGATGCTTTGCATGCCTTTAGAATGACAAAGCATAATGGAAGCTGTAGTTTTAAAACATCTGGGGACCTTATCTTTTTTTTTTACCTAATCTTTAACATTGTCGGAAAAAATAGACAGCATCTATGCACCAAAATCGCTACATTATAATGTAGTGATTTTGGTGCTTATTGTTACTTTAATATACTTTCATTTGGGGATCCCTGTGCCTATTCAAGTTTTTCTAAATGTATGCGTTCTTAAAATTCTGACTAGTAATGTTTTATTAAAAGAGAATGGTCACACCGCTGAATAAGACCCTGAAAATCACCTAATACTTTTTTTTTTCCATATGTTGCTTAATTTTGTTTTAAAATGTATTATCAAGATTTAGCATATGACATCATTATCCAGTTCAGACAAGGCAAACATTGAGAAGAAATAGAAACATAGTTTAATTTCTTCTCTGTATGCTTTCTCTGTGCTAGGGGCAAGGGACTGCTTTTATAATGATTAAAGGGACACTATAGGCAGCTAGACCACTTCAGCTCAGTGTCCCTATTGCACTTAGTGCTGCAATGTTAAACGTTGCCGTTCCAAGAGAAGCTGCAATGTTTACATTGCAGCACTAAGTCTGCCTCCAGTGGCTGTCTCCCAGGCCTTTGGATCGGTAACCGACGCTGGACGTCCACACGCACTGCAGGATGACATCCAGCATCAGATTTTTCCACATAGGAAAGCATTGACTCAATGCTTTCCTATGGGGAGGTCTAATGCGTGCACGGGAGCTTGTCGGAGGAAGCAGAGCCGCGATCCAGCGCTGAGGGACATCGGCGCCGGCATCAGACTAGCAAATAAGGGATTTTTAACCTTTTATTTGCCGAGGCAGGGGGAGGCAAAAGGAGCTATAGTGCCAGGAATACAGCTTTGTATTCCTGGCACTTAGAGAGTAAAGATGGAGTCGCCCATTTAAAGAGGTATGGATTTCTACATTTAATTAGATTTTTCATACCTAGCAAATACAGATTTGTTAAATATAGGGACAATTCAACATTATATGACAAAAACCTGGGAACAGACAGTTCCCATTCAAACCATTTGATTGGCGTTTGTCATTTGCTAACCACATCTATGATAACACATGAATTAATGGTGACTGATTATTAATTGAAGGTTTTTCTCTCAAAGTTTTCCAGATTCTACTTCTTTAGAAAGTTTCAATGTATGGCTATTTGTTTGCCATTAGTCATAACTAGCTTGATAATGTTTATCATATGATAATAGTATTCTCATTTCTTTTTATCATTCTAGTCTATAAGTATAGTAGTTCCAACCAACCTTATATTGTTTAGCATGTCAAATTAAATATAAAATACGTGTTCACTATATAACTCGCAAAATTGAATTTAAATGTTTTTATGTTTATGTATTTTGCAGAATGAAATGTAGTCTATAAAGTTTCACCTCCGCTCTTTCCCCAACAGTAAAGGATTTAAATGGGTTATACATATCTTCTGCAGTTGGAGGGAAATACAGCTATTAATGCCTTTAAGCAGGGTATTTGCCCATTTTGGTCACACCTTACCCTGTATGAAATATTGCAAGAAAAAGGTCACTGTATATGTCTAACACTTTTCACACCTCTCGCCCCCTCCCCACAGTTTAAATAATTGTTATGCTAATTTTTTTTTTCAATCAAAAAAGTGGTTGGCAGAGAATGGGTTTAATGTAGTGGTTTTGGTTTACAGATGCAATCTCTTTATTTGAATGATGTAAAAACTATGCCGTTTCAGAGAAATGGCAATGACTACAGGTGTCCAGAAATATGCCTCTAGTGGCTGTCAGACAGACCTGTGCCATAGGACTGCAGTGCCTTTCTTTGAGAAGCATTGTATTGCAATATGGATCATCAATCCCATATCTCATTGTGAGAGGAGCCTCTGAAGAGAAGATACTATTTCAGTGCTGGATTGCAGTTAAAGTAACCATCCAAGCACCAAAGCAATAGTATGCTGTAGTGGTTATGGCACTGTTCCTTTTAGTTTAAAAGCTCCCCTCCTCCCCTACCTAATTTTTTCATGTTAACAAAGAGGAACCCTATATCTGAAGCGAATAGGAATATCAACATTCAAAATAAATATTGTGTGTTTAAAAAATATATAGCTATTCAAAGAAACTCTTGAGCTGAGAAATCTATCTACAAGAGTAGGTGAATTCTCAGAGTGCAAGCTCCATAATATGAGTAACAGACCCACTAACGTTTCATGTGAGAGTAAAGTGTCTGCTAAAGACAACCACGTTATAAAATAAGTACCGAATGAATCGAATCCAGAAAAGCATTTAAAGATGTATAAAAAGAACTCTGCTTTCCTGCTATTTTAACATATTGAAAGAATTTTAATCAACAGTATGGAAAAAAAAAAAAAGCAATGGAATGTTTGATTTAAACTATAAAGGCTGCATTATATGCAAGACTGGTGTAAGGTTTCCAATTCTGCACCTCTTGCGAATTATATTAACTCCTAACATGCCATGCTAAAAAAAATAAAAGATAAAAACTTCCCAAACCTAGCAATTAAGCATAGTATTATTATACATAAAATTAACTAATCCTGAAATTGTATTTTTAGCATTATAAATGTTTTTATGAATACACCCTTTAACCCAGGAACATTCCTCTACATTTGTATGGGCAAACTATAATCTTTAATAGGAACTAAAGGGTGTATTTTAACCTGCATTAACATTATTTGAAACAGTAATTAGACCTGTGCATGACGAAACAAATGTGGTTTTAGCATTTTAGTGTATATTAACTATAAAAATTTGACATCCTTGGGACGTGCACCCGTTAGAAAATGCAGTGGCTTTTTGGACTATCATGTACTCCAAACCCTTTCATTACATACACACACTTTGTATTTGTCCTGCCAACTTAAAGAACTATTTCATTAAAATGATTAGATATAGGTTAATACAAGATTCCACTCAATTATCTAATGATCCAATGCATCCCAGTGCGTTTAAATTAAAGGAATACCAGTCATGAGCATTTCAGCGTTAGATTCTGGGGTCATTATTAAAGGTCATTCCTGACCCTATAGTGCTAAACCCACCATTTAGGTGGATTGTCCCCCCCTTAGCGCCACTATAAACGTATAAAACTCACCTTATTTCCAGCAACCCACGCGGGTCCACCGACGCTGGCTCTGCCCCCTTTGTGAGATAATCAAAATGGCAGATTTTTAGCCAATCCCATAGGGAAAGCATTGGATTGGCTAATATCGACACAGGCGGGGCCAAATGCTGTTTTGGACAATCAGGACCTCCTTATAGCGATGTATTGAATCAATGCATCTCTGAGGAAAATTCAGCGTCTCCATGCAGAGCGCGGGGATGCTGAACGGCAGGGCTGCTTACTGTGCAGCCCTGAGCCAGGAAGTACATCCAGTGGCCGTCTGAGGAATGGCCACTTGGAGGTGTCCCTAGGGGCAATGTAAAAACTGCCTTTTCTCACAAAATGCAGTGTTTACATGTCTGACAAAAGCGATTATACTCACCAGAACAACTACATTAAGCTGTAGTTGTTCTGGTGACTATAGTGTCCCTTTAAGATGCAGGAAAACTTAGCATTGGAAAGCTTGGAATTATTCACTGAACATTGAATATATAAAAACTTCCTTATTGAAGGGCAGTGAGAATATCTTTGAGTAGTATAGAGTTTCAGCACTGCTAAAATTGAGAGCTTTCTGTATTTAACCCCTTAAGGACACATGACGGAAATATTCCGTCATGATTCCATTTTATTTCTGAAGTTGTGTCCTTAAGGGGTTAATCTTAAAGGGACACTATTGTCACCAGAACCACAACAACTTAATGTAGAGGATCTGATGTCTACAAACCTCTGGAGGCAGTCACTCAGACTAGAGGTGCTTCCTAGTCCATGACTGCACTGTGTGCAGCACCTAAGTTCAGCTGAATGCTCCCAATTGAAATTCACTGATTCAATGTATATATGTATGAGGAGATGCTGATGGGCGCAGCGCATGCACAATACCTATGCTTTCCTATGGGGAAGCATTGGATCAGCTGTTATCTTCAAGATTGATGCTCACAGCCACAAAAGAAGGGCCAGCCGCAGCCAGAACAGCAAAACGAGGGAAAAAAGGTAAGTTAAAGGATCACTATAGTGCCAGGAAAACATACTCGTTTTCCTGGCACTATAGTGCCCTGAGGGTGCCACCACCCTCAGGGTCCCCCTCCCACCCAGGTCTGGAAGGGGGAAAGGGGTAAAAACTTACCTTTTTCCAGCGCTGGACGGAGAGCTCTCCTCCTCCGCTCCTCCACCTCCGGCTGCGCGCGCATTCAGCCGCTCACATAGGAAAGCATTATCAATGCTTTCCTATGGACGCTGGTGTGCTCTCACTGTGAAAAATCACAGTGAGAAGCACGCAAGCGCCTCTAGCGGCTGTCTGTTAGACAGCCGCTAGAGGGAATGGGGGAAGGCTTAACCCATTCATAAACATAGCAGTTTCTCTGAAACTGCTATGTTTATAAAAAAAAAAAATGGGTTAACCCTAGCTGGACCTGGCACCCAGACCACTTCATTAAGCTGAAGTGGTCTGGGTGCCTAGAGTGGTCCTTTAAATACTTTTTTTACTGCAATCTGACGGGGGAAGGCTGGAGGGGAGTGCTTACCTAAACAACCACTCCAGGACTATAGTGCCAAGAATAAAATGTGTAGCGTTCGTTTAAGTTATTTAGTATCAGCAGAGCTATGCAGAATTCCTAACACTAAATAAGCAGAACATTTCATGCTGACAGAGAGTATTTAAGGACTAGTTTGTAATGAAGGAATAGCGAGGCATTAAAATTTAAAAGGGGTAGTAAACCTACTTTATTTACAAGCGCCAGTGAGGCAAGTTACGATTCACTTCCTTTCCTAGTTAAGCCTGTAAAGTACTTTCCACAAAGTTGCTAACACACTTCTTACCTGCTACCATCCAGCAAACTTTCATGGGCTCAGTGAATGACATCAGATCAATCACCTCACCCATGCCTACATAATAAACCCTCTATAGTGCACCAATTCACAAAGACAGACAACACAGATGCTATGTAACCTTTTAGAAACATAGCACAGGAATATCATAATTCATTTTTTAGTAGAGGTTTTTTGTTTGTTTTTTTTTTTTATGTGGAAAAAAAACCATACAAGTTATTTTTTAAAAGCGATCACCATTATACTATAACATAGATATATAGGCATGTGCTCAAAAGGAGCGGTATTGAGTGTAAGAAACATGGGCAAAAGGGGTTTAAGGAGCACTAACCACCATAACCACAGCAGCCTGCTGTAGCGGCTATAGTGCCAGAAATTCCCTGGTACCATGCCAAATATAAAGGCTTAATTTAAGCCTGCTGAAGTGGGTAGAATGCCAGGAGTACCCCGGTCCCGTTCCTATTTTACCTGGTTCTGCAATAGGCTTTGGGTCTGCCTGTTGGTTTGGTGATGTACATCCAGCTTCAGCAGAGCTGCAGAATCCGTGTGCCGATGCCGCGGTCATGGATTGGCTGAATGCATCAGCTAAATGCTCTGAGCCAAATGAATGGCATTCTGTGCAAGGAAAGTTGCACAAAATTGACATTAGCCAGCCTGGAACTCAAAGCAAAGTAAGGCATGAAAACACTAATACACCCAAAATGTGGTCCTTTCTTACAATGTACCTGTATTGCACGAGAGTTACCCTTCTGAGCACTGTTACTGAGCCAGATTACCAATAAGGTAATATAGGATGCTGCAAAGTTTCCAATCTTGCATAGAGTTCCAACTTTGGCTGTGAGGGTGCCCTTAATGTGCAAGCAGGGAAATCAAATGTTCTCCCTGTTTTGCCCTGTGCGCATTTACAACCTCAAGGTAGTACATGGTCCGCACCTTTATCAGGTTTAGATCACTTTAAGAGCTCCTTTGTGGTGGCCCACCACTTCTCAATGACTCAGAGCTCCGCATCCAGAGTCACTGACTGAGTGCTGGTCCACAAAGGAGCTCTTAAGGGGATGTGAACTCAAAGTGGTGCAGGCCACAACACTCCCCCACGGGACCACCAGGGATCCTGCAAACAATGGTCTCCACTGGATCACCAAGGATAATAACCGCTCTTACCAAAAGTTAAGAAGAAGGGGAGCAAACAAACAAACATTTCTTCCTCAAAAAAACCCAGACACTTCACACAACATTCAACCAGCCACACTCAGCCTTCCCAAACATAAACACAACACTCAGCCATAACATGCACACACAAAAAACAAAGAGAGCCCATGGCTCTAGGAGGTGGCTCCAATCAGGCATCTTGCCTAGGGCTCTGGACAACCTAAACCTGGCTCTGTACAGTAAGAAAGTTGTTCACACCTGTTACAGTTTACTTTTAGGCAACCAGTAAGAAAGAGAATTGCAATGATACAAGCTTAGGCATGGACAGATAATGCCATGACAGTGTCACATACAAAGGGAACTTGATGAATATTTCAGTTCTGAACTGCATTTATAGGTGGAGGAACAGACTGGTAAAATCATGGAAATATATTTTTTTCTGTAGAAGCCCAAGAGAGCATAAAAATAGTGAGTGAGACTAGCTTTGCCAGATTATTCAAAGGTTAATGAGAGGAAAAGAAAACATATATTGGGTGGCTGGGTTTATATTTTAGATTCACTAAACCTTAGGTCAACTAAACAGTTTTACAATGTACAGTAGTGTTTATTGAAGCAAGGGACATATGTTGCTCTGTACTATGGGATTTATTCACTAAACATGGTGAGATATTAAAAAGGAGTTGAAATAGCATAATTAAGGCTAAACTGGCAGAGCTGGAAAAAAAAGAAAAGTTGAAGATTTTTAAAGTGTTTTTTTTTGGTATACATTTTTAAATGCTCGCCCCAATTCCAAGTTTAGTGAGTAAATTTTCACAAGCTTAAAAAGTGACTTTAGGGTGTAAAGTCTTTGTGTGCTCACCCGCACAATGTAGTGGTTATGTTGCTTGGAGCTGCATTTGTAATACTTGCTAATCAAATATCATTGTCACAAGGTTCTGTTCTCAGCTGAGCCAACTTGGTACACAAAACAGAAATCATCAGTGCATCTATTCTGGTAAACCAGGTTTATTATTACAGATGAGAGAGAAAAATCAATGAAGTGTACACAGGTGGCAGAGGAAAATCGATCCAGTATATAAATGTTTTGTGATTGCTGCATTTCCTGTTCCAACTAAGGGGGGTGGGAGGGGAGATGGAAATGTACACTTTATAATAAAAGGTTTTTTCCTACTTACAAATGAACAGTTTCTCCACATCTCCACCCTCCTTCCCAATTCCTCTTCCCCTCCATATTCACATCCTAACATTAATATTCCAATTAACCCTTCTTCCACAATTTATTTCCACATCTCCAGAAAATTAAGCTCCTTCCCGCCAAACATATTACCCTGATATTAAACCCCTTTCTTCCCCAAATTAAAACCCCTTATGTACACCACTCTAGAATTCACAACCACACATTCCCCTGCAATTCACTCCCTCCAAGAACCCAATTTTCATACATGTAATTGTTTGTCCCCTTCCTTTTCCCTATACACAGAGTGGTAGGAATGTATTTATCAAAGAGTTCTGTTGTAAAAATTGTTGCAAAAGGAATCTAAATTTTAATATGGCTGCTGGTTCCACTGAGTGGTCCACGTTTAGTACTATAGACACTTTGATTAATCACACCTACAGATAACATTCATGGATAATAAGGAGTTGGAAATCAGTCTAAAACTATCCGTGTCACAGGAAGCAGATTGATTTAAAAAAAAAAAAAGCTAGAAAATTTCTCTCAAAATGGACTGTACTGAAAATAGACATGAACCAAAGCCATATATTCATTCTGAAGTCTATTAAAAATGGTTATAAATCAATAAGAATACATGACCAAGAACTTTTCTGGGAAAACACTGCAAGGTGCACTTAGTTACATGTCTGCATAAAGCCATCTTCATTTACGTACTATCGCAGAAACTGGAAGGACCGCCATACGGTTTACAGGGTTATAAATTTTTTTTTTTTTAAATAAAAGTGTTTTCATAAAACATTTGTTAAAAAAAAAAATTATTTACTTTTAAATAGGACATCGGGTCACTCTTTCATGAAAGAGAAAGTACATTCTGAAAAGTGAAGGTCTGGGAGAAATTCAAAGAATGACTTTTAAAACAGTCCAAATAAATTGGAAACAAAATGAGAAGACTTATTACAAAGTACATGGAGAAAGCTGAAAATATTTTGCTTTAACATATTTACTTTCTACTGTAAATGTGTACCTTTATGCAAACATTTAAGAGTTTGTGTGACTGACCTCAGACATTAAAAGGAACATTCTAAGCACTATAACCACTCCAGCTTGTTGTGGTTATGGGGTAGGAATCTTTGTGTACAATCTTTTGTCAAACGACGCAAGCAGTTTGACAAAGACCCAAAACTTGGCCCCTCTACTGCTGCAGCATTACAGTTACATAGTAATATAGGCTGATGAAAAAAAAAAAAAATACTCAAGTCCATCGGGTTTGGCCTTTCTTACACTTATTACTGCTGCTGACCCAAAATTAGATGAAAAACTCAAAATTAAAGCAATTTCCAATTTTGGGATCAAAACAAAAACATCTTGATTCCAAGTCAGGTTTCTTCTTGGATCAATCAGCTGTTTGCCCACATATTATATGTTAGATCCTTAAATCTTCTGTTGTTCCAAAAATCTCCCCATACCATTGCTTGAAAAAAAAAAAAAAAAAAAAAAACATACCTGTAAATTATCTGATAAAACCTTTTTAGTTAGAGAATTACACAGCTTTATCATTCTTAGGGTTAGGAACCTCACCCTCAGCAGTAGGCAAAATCTCCCTTCAGTTTACTTGCAAGGTTTTATTTCTTCACTATTTGTTAAACTTCGTAATTTGGACATAATTAAATATGAGAACATAGAAAAGTGTAATTATGCTTTATTAAGGCACCTGCAGAGAGGCAATTCTGTAAATGCCAAGAGAGTGGTTTCCCTCATCCCAGAAAAAGAAAAAAAAAAAAAAAATTTTTTTTATAAAATAGGGTAGAATGTCCACAGACTATTTTCAACAGAACAGTGCATGTTGTCAACGTGCTTAGAGTGTCCTTCGATAAAATAGAAGTTGACGGAAGAGTCGAGCGGATGGTGGCATATCAGTGGAGAAAGTGTAAAAAAAACACACTCAAAAACTATTGACTGCACATTTCCCAAGTTTTTTTTTGTTTTGTTCTTTAATTCTTTATTTTTGGTGTGCACAAATTGACAAACAAGCTTGTCATGTCTGAGTCTACAAAGCTTTAAAATTGTACGCAAGAGAAAACAGGTACATTTCTGTGGCTGATGGGAGTCCCATCCTCGCCTGTCTTTCTTGCCTCCCGCGGGGAGGGAGCTGGGAGGAAGTGACCAGCCATCACTTCCTCCGAGCACTACTTTGCGGCTGAAATTTTTTAAAGGTACCCAGTCACACTATTGCACGGCTGCAGCGCTGACCAGCCCCTGAAGATATAGGGCCCATCGGGTGGCCCTAAATGCTTGGCCGTAGTTTGAAGACCCCTGCTATACGAGATGAAACTATACATGAGATGTCATGCATATTGCGCGATTTTATAAAATAAAATCTCACTGCTTTTATAATGTATATTACAATCATCTACCATTTAATAGTGAGTGAATGAATACCCCTGGGTAAACAAATACACAATATATAGGCTATTAAACCGCATCCATGACTGTGCCGTGCCATCTATAATTAAGGCGTTGTTCACCTATGCCCTCTACTGTATGACTAGAGCCCTTGTGAGATAAATTACAAGAGTCCTGCTTCACAATACCACACCAGCCCCAGGTTAGGTGGCTGTTCCCCTCTCTGGTCTCATAAGTCCTACATGGTGTTGGAGGCAAGACTTGTTCTGGGCCCACTATGAGGATTCCACTGCTTGTGATGAGTGGAGGTCATATGCGGGATTGAGTGGCATCGAAGGGTTCTTCTCTTAAGGAGCTGTGGCCCATGTGGTCTGCGTCGGGACACTTTATGAGGCTTTCATCTCTTCTTCCCCACCTGTTGCGTTGCTTTAGGTTTTAGCCCGGACGGTCTCGATTTGTTTCTGTTCTGTGAGGGGCCGGCATGGAGCGAGGTCGCAATGGCAGATATTTTCTGACTCTGTTTGGTGTGTTCCCAGTATTGCGTCCAGAAGTGCTCGAAGACCTGGGCAATGCGGTCTTCTTGTATGGCCCAGGTCACAGGAGTCTGGGTTGCACTTGGCATCGTGTTGGCATCCATCTTAGCTTGCACTGTGTGGGTTTCCAGCTCTGCGGGTTCCCTCAGTTCTGGGTGCGGTAAGTGTGGCTTCACCCCAGGGAGGACCGGGATGACCCCTGCCGGTCCATAGGGGGAGGGAGCACGTTTGGGGTAGATAGTCTATCCAAGAGTGAGGAGAGCGTCCGCTTCTACCCGCCCCGGCCTCCCACAGGCCACAACTGCGCTCCGTCCTGGAGTTACCGACTGCTGGCTGTAAGGCTGCATAAGTGGTGTTGCCTGTCTGTACAGGTGACCCCTTTTAGCATTGTACGATTTATAGTAGTTTTTTGCTTGAAAAGCAGGCAGAATAAAGGTCTCAGGCCTGGAGCTCAGGCGATGTGCTACCAGCTGGCTCAGCAGTCAGGCTCTGTCCCCCACATATTTCCCATGTTTATCTTCAGTAATTAAAGTCAAATATTTTAAATCTAGGACAGTTCACGGAATACAGTGGGTGGGTGGGTGGGATATATATATATATATATATATATATATATATATATATATATATATATATATATATATATATATATATATATATATATATATATATATATATAAATATATAAATAGATATATCTTTTTTTTATGGTCATTATAAAAAAGGTAAAAATAATCCAATTACACAATATGTTTTTACACACACACACACACACTCTCAGTTTTGCACGAAAGGGATGTTTATATAGTAAATAAACTAATTAGTTCCCCAGCCTTTCAAGCATACAGTCTTAAAACTTTCAAATTATGAGAAGACATGTAGTCATTGAAAACAAAAGATTTTATTGGCCAGGGGGTATTTTATTCACATTCATTGCAGTTGCTCGCCAGAGTCATCTAGTACCATAACTGAAGCACCATTTGACAGAATTGTCGTAGACTTAACAGGTTACTTGGTAAAGTATTACTGGTTCTGGATTATGCAACAAAATATGCAGAAGCTGTGCCCTAACATATTACTTCATTGCTAAAACAAACAAACAAACTTAGGTTTCATCGAAAATACATTTTAACAGTTCAGGATACCCAATCTATACAAAAAGTCATAAATTTATTGTACAAACATCTTCACATTAACCATCTTAAAACATCAGTTTATCTTCCTGGATGGATGGAAAGTTTTAATACCTTGAAAAATATGTTGAGAAACACAGCTAACAAGGATGGGCATAACTGGTGTCACAAATTTACACTGACTTTTCCCTTTTAGAACGTCTATATTCACAGCATCCCACAGGTCCATTAGATATAGCTAAACTTGGCAGCAGAATTGGAATCCATATCACTATATAATTGAATTAGCCGATTTGCTAGAAAGAATAGCAGCTGTCATTCCTACTTTGAAGGAGCACAGGAAGAAAGCCCAAGCATCCCAGAAGAACATCAAAAACAGGAATGCAAGATTCAGAATTTTCATCGAAAAGATAAGTTACTAGTTTTGGTCTCTACGCTGGAGAAGTTCATGCTGCTTTGTGTGGCCCCTGTGATATTATTGAACAAATAGAGGAAGTGGATAAAGGGAGACAAAGTAATAGAAGGAACTCAGAACAGATATACTATTTGGAGTCAATGAAGCCCTGGAACAACAGAAGTATAAAACATGCTGGTAGTTACTGACTAGTGACCCCGAGTTTAATGTAGAAGAGGTATCGTCATCACATCAAAAAGAAGAGGTAGGAGATTTTATCAGAAGTGAAGAAGAGGTGTTATCGATAATTCCAGGCAGAACCAATATCCATAAAGGAGCACTATAGTGCCAGGAAAACAAACACGTTTTCCTGGCACTATAGGGTCATTAGGTCTCCCCCTCCCTCAAGGCCCCCACCCGCTGGGCTGAAGGGTTTAAAACCCCTTCAACCACTTGCCTTAATCAAGCGCCGTCTGCGCTGGTGACCTCTCCTCCCCCTGCTGGCGTCAGTTCTGAATGTGCATGCGAGGCAAGAGCCGCGAGTGCATTCAAACCGCCCATAGGGAAGCATTACTCAATGATTTTCACACTGAGAATCGCGGAAGCGGCCTCTAGTGGCTGTCAGGAAGCCTATATAACTACTATGTTTACATCTGCAGGGTTAAAACTTTGGGGAGGGGGCGAGCAGACATGTTCAGCTTGAGCTCCAGCATGAAAATGAAGAAAACAGCAATTTTGAGCCTAAATGCTGGGCTCAAAAGCAAAGACTTGGCAGAATTTACACACAGGGGGCTCCGGGCACACGACACTATACTTACCCTGAAACCACCATCAATGACAGCCCAGAACCCCGAAGGCGACCTGCTGGGGCCTGGACGAGGGAGAGGCGGCCGATCTCCCGGAGCTCGGGCCCTGCCCGCGGATCCGCTATACTCCGAACCCCCCCCCCTACTGGACACGGAAGGGGACACAAGCACGGAGAACTGGAGAGCAGGGGTACTGTGTGGCACGGACTTTGTGGCGAGACCAAGATGGCCGCCACGCGGGAAGCCCAGCATAGTAGCCCACACACTCAATGGAGGGCCCTATTTGAAGCCAGGTTTGAAGCCATCTGCCATAAATTCTGGCAACGCATCAACCGAAGAGCAGCCACGACAACCTGCCTACCTACCAAACAGGGGACCCACTCTGAGAAGCATTTGGCGGTCAAGACTCCCACCCGGAGGGAACTCTGGAGGGGGGAGAAATCTAGACCCCACACCTACGCTGAGGTGAAAGTGAGGCGGAATCAGAGGGGGGCGCACTCAGGCACACCATACGGAACCGCAACTATCCCGCTTTTGACAAGCCATACTAGGCCGAGAGCCAACCGGAGAATGTTTCCAAGGCACCAGACACACAGCCCGAGACCCGACCTCCGCTGGCGGCGGCAGTACAACCGGGCACACCTGGGCACCCGAAAAAGGGAAGACCCGGCCTCGAGTAGCTCCCGAGTCTGTGGGCCGCAGGTGTTGGCCCTCTTTATGGCCTGGGGCATGAAGGTGGCCCTCCAACATCCGCATCTCACCATCCCCCAGGGGACACCCCAAACGCACGATATCCCCACACCCCGCTTGGGCATTGGCTGATCGAGGACTCAAGGCTCGGGGGGACCTACACGTAGACGCTTCCAGCTGTGGTCCTCACTGCACATCCGGAACCCCACTCAGACTGTACACACTGCCAGTCACAAGCCCAGCATATACTGGCTGTACGCTGTTGGACTAGGGGCCTCCATAAGTTACTTAATAGCCCATTATTGTCTACTGTTATGTAGGTCTCTCATAATGTAAAATAAGCCTGACGTTAGTAGAATGCAATTACATAGCCATTGTGTCCACTAAATCTAAAAAGTGTCACCTGTGCCGTAGTAACTGACCTCAGCTCAGCCTTACTATACCGTATAACTTGATAAGCCTATATCTCAGCCTGTTAACAGAATGTCTAAAGGGTTCTTCTAGGTCCAAGCGAGCTGACAAGACTAGGTAGAGCCATAACTATTGTAGCAAGAGAACCCATAGCACTGTACCTAGCGAAGAAACAGCCACACGGTGAGACATGCCAATCTAGAAAAGCTTTTATCTCAGCTAGACATGGGCTCCTGCCCTACCTCCGGTGCTCACTAACAACAACTACCTATAGCATACCTTCTATTGTGATAAGCATGTACAAATAACTATGCCATACGTACTAAGCGTAACAGTTCAGCATGTTCAAGTTTTACTAACCCATAAAAACGAGGCACCGTTATCTAGGAAATGTTATTTACAGCTGTGATTTCCCTAACATGTACCTAAAATTGCACGTTTCCCTTCTCTCTCTTTTTCTGTATCCCAACTCAATTGCCTCAATAAAAGAAAGATTGACAAAAAAAAAAAAAAAACGACTTTGGGGACTTGGCACCCAGACCACTTCATTGAGCTGAAGTGGTCTGTGTGCCTATAGTGGTCCTTTAAGCATGTTATCGAAGACCAGAAAGAGGTTATAAATGCAGAGATTATTTTTTATATGCTGGATCTTAAAACGTTGGACATTAAAAGCGGATTCACAAAGCAAATGGAATAGCCATATTGTATTGGTATCGAATCCTGATCTATCATTAATATTTTGTAACACTTACCAAAATATTAATGATCGCACCCAAATTTGACAGTTATCCAATGCCTGATGTTGTTGAACATAGAGAGACTGTATACAGTATGCTACCAAACTACTTTACATGTAACGAGAATTTTGGAAAGTACCCTTCAATGGCAGAGCAAAGGAAAAGACAGCTTTTTCATCACTACAAAAGGTTTTGCAGTTTGGCTTATATGGGACTCTAGCTGGGCAGAATTATGAAATCTCCTAGTCATTATGCTGCAATGTATCTAGAAGATATAGCCATTACAGCTGACTAGTATTCATATCTCCTCAAGAATAGACAGGCTTGTTTGCTATCAATTTGTCTGGCTTAGGAATCTCTCGAAGTGTACTATCGGTTTAGGAAAAGCAAGATACCTAGGTGATTCAACTGGGAGTGGTTTGGTTAGACCTCAGTTGGCCGATGCGGAAGTCATAAAAGTTGGCCACATCCTCTTACTAAAAAAGCATAGTAGGACTTTTCTGGGACCTTTTGCTTTTTGTTATTGTAGGAGTTTTATCCCAGCTTTCCCTGCAATTGCAAGACCTCTAACAGACCTTACAAAATCATTAGCAGCAAAAATATAGTCTTTCTAGGCTAAATAAGCATTTGTAAATTTGAAGGAGGCTTTGTGTACCCAAACAGTTCCAGTAACCTGTGACTTTTCTACAGAGTTTACTGTAAGGACAAATACATCCAAAATTGGGTTGGGGGCAGTACTATCTCAGAATATCATGGTAAAGAACACCCCGAATCTTGCACAGTCATTATCTCAATATAAAGGAAAGCACATATTTTCCCCTATTGTGCATTTTGTGCCCCAGGGTTAGAGTAATCTGAAAAGTACCATGACCTGATGCCCCTACAGGCATTTGTCACCCTGAACTGCATGTCACGGGTGCAAGGCAGGCAGCTTGTTGGGGGCGTTTAGCCCTGCTACGGGAAGTAGTAGGGCTGCTAGATGAAGGACAGTGTTTGGGGGCATTGAATGTGAACACTACACTTCCATTGGTTGCAGACCTCAGTAAATGTACAACCCTTTAGTTAGCCAGAGCACAGCTGCCGGGAGTCCCAGCATGTACTCTGACTCAAGTGAGTGTGGGAACCACAAGGAGCAATTACTGAGGTTGTAGTCTGTGGTTGTCTATATAGTTGTGTGCTTGGATTGGCGAAAATAAGAGATCCAGCATGCATCACATACAGATGAAGTGGTCTAGTTCCTTTAGAGTACTGCCAATTCGTTGTGGACTCTTGTTTGAACCAAACATGACAGATTTCCCAAAAATGAATGTACTTGCCTAACACTATAGGTTCATATCACAGCAATGGACAAACACCAGGTTTTTCTGCATCATTATTGCTCTGCATCTGCCCTGGGATATCCAGTACGTTTTCCCTGCCCCATTACTCCTATACTATGTCTCATGTCAAACAGGCAACCACTGCAAGGAAGGAAACTTATGGAGTACGAGGTACCATGTTGCAATACCAGGAAAAACTTTTTTTATGGATAACAAAACAACTTCCTACCGGTAGAATACACAGTATTATTTTTCTGTAAGTTCAAGTGGATTATAGGTCACTACCATCACTGAAAGAACAGGCCTGCCATGTAGATTACTGCTTACAATTGTCATAACAGAGTCAAATCAGTACTTGGGTTTTCCTAATGTCTCTTTAGTTGTGACTTTTATAACCCAGTGCTGAAAAGATTTCATAAAACGATTTGGCATTAGTGCTCTGACAGTTAAATGGTCTTTCCAACAAAAAATATTTTTTTTTAATATGGTGTTTGGAGAAACCCTTTAATATTTACAATTTTTTACACATGCAGGTAATCTTTAAATACGATCACTAAAGACATCCAGACCACTTTATGTCAGTGAAGTGGTCTGGGTGCAATGGCCCTTTAGTTTTAACCCTGAAATGTAAAGCACTGCCATTTAGTACAGGGCTTGACAAATCCCACTTGTTGGCCCATTCAGCCCGAGGTAGTCAGCCGCCTATGAGTGGAGGCGGGCGGGTGGCCGGCACATAAAGAGCATTGGTATGCATTTCCGGGTGGTCGGCCAGCCAGCTGATGGAGAGAGTAGGCGTGCGCACGGGCGGGAGGCTTCTGGAGGATTGAAACAGACTGGCAGGCGCGTGAGGGAGCTGTAACCTCCCTCCCTGCTCTGCTCTCTCCCACATCCTCCAGAGATGCCAGGAGCCAGAATATGACATAATTCTGGACCTGGGATCACTAAACAGAGCTGTATGGAGCAGAGCAGGGAGATGACTAAAGCCCCACTGGCCGAATTACTCAAGCTCCAGGTAGGGAGGCTGGGTGGTCACCTTGAAGGGAAACTCCAGTGCCAGGAAAACAATCTGTTTTCCTGGCACTGCAGGTTCCCTCTTTCTCCCACCCCCCATCCCCGGTTGCTGAAGGGGTGAAAACCCCTTCAGGTCACTTACCTGAGACCTGGTTTCTGCTCGCCGCCGTTCCTCCCAGTGATTACGTCCACCCACCGGCCAGGGAGACCTAATGCGCATGCGCGGCAATGCCGCGCATGCGCATTAGAGCTCCCCATAGGAAAGCATTGAAAATGCTTTTCAATGCTTTCCTAGGGGGAATTTATCGATGCTGGAGGTCCTCACACAGCGCGAGGACGTCCAGCGATGCTCTAGCACAGGTTTCCTGTGCTATAGAGCAGGAAGTGCCCTCTAGTGGCTGTCTAGTAGAGAGATTATTTTTTATTTTTTTATATGCTGGATCTTAAAACGAATTGAGCGACGCTGGATCTTAAAACGAAAAAATATGACTATAATAAAAGACTGTGAAAAAATAAAATGAAAATTGGAGTCTTCCCAAACTGTCTAGTAGACAGCCACTAGAGATGGAGTTAACTCTGCAAGGTAATTATTGCAATTTTTTACACTTGCAGGGTTAAGGGTAGTGGGAGTTGGCACCCAGACCACTCCAATGGGCAGAAGTGGCCTGGGTGCCGGGAGTGTACCTTTAATGTGTGTTATTGCAGTGACAGTGAATGTGAGTGAGTGTATGTGTGTCACTGAGTGAGTGTGAGTATGTGTTTAGGTGACTGGTCCCCCTCCAATCACACGTGTATGGGATTTTTAACTCACCTTTTCCCCCCCACGCTGTGCTGGTCTTGCTGCAGCTGGCCCTGTCTCCAATCTTGATGATCTCAGCTAATCCAATGCTTTCCTATAGGAAAGCATTGGGACGCTATTGCGCATGTGTGGCAAAACGCCACGCTGCGTCAATCAGCATCTCCTCATAGAGATGAATTGAATTAATGCATCTCTATGGGGAACATTCAGCGCCTCCATGCAGAGCGTGGAGACGCTAAACGTAGGTTCTGCGTATGGTGCAGTACTTACCCAGGACCCACTCTAGAGGCCCTCTGAGTGACTTTCACTAGAAGTGTTACTAGGCAACAATGTAAATGCTGCCTTTTCTCTGAAAAGGTACGGTTTACATTGAAGTGTGGCGGGACAGGTTATAGACACAAGAACAACAACTACATTAAGCTGTAGTGGTTCTAGTGACTATAGAGTACCTTTAAGAATTATATTTTTGACATTGAAAAACCTGGCTCCTAACTTTTTTTCCTGGCTCCTAGATTCAAAGGAAATTTGTCAAGCCCTGGTTTAGTAGATATGACAACTCTGTTCCTACAGCTAACTTCCATTTCATTGGAGGAACACAGCGCTTTTTCGGGAGTGGGGTGGGGAGCCTTAAACTATATGCAGAAGAGTATACTATAACATTCGGAATACAGGTCTGTATTTCTAATGCTATAGTGTTTATTTAAGACCAAGGCTAATATCTGGCAAATTTTATTATTCCACTTTTAACCTAAACATAAGTCTAGTTAGAAACGGACAGCACATAATTGTACCTTATTCTATTATTACTACACATGGGATTATTTTAAATTATGAATATTTCTAAACTAAGAGCACTGCTGATGTCCCTCCAGTGTAATATTAATAGATGAGGTGCTCTGAGGGCAGTAAAACGCATATTTAGCGAGTTAGTGTTGTGAGTTTTAGTTTAGTAACATATGGTGCAGTGTGTAAGATACATGTTTAGTGACTGATACACATGCTGTAAATTTAACATTTGGTGATATATGGTCGTGTGAAACCTGTACTGTAAACTTAATTTTTTGTGATATATGGGCACCATATGTGAGAGGCATGCTGTAAATGTAATACTCAACTAGTACAGGCACTGTATGTGAGATACATGCTGTAAATTTATCATTTAGATATATATGGACATCGTATGCGAGAGGCGTGCTGTAAATGTAATATTTAGAGATATACGGGCACGGTGAGATATGTGCTGTAAATGTAATTATTTACGGGCACTGTATGTAAGAGGAGTGCTGTAGGGTTCATTTTACCAATTACTGTGTTGTACGTCTGATGGAAAACATTTGGTATGTTGATTCATTAGTGTACTCTAGCTTTCTTTGTCACATGTGTAGGGGTCATCAAAGTTTGCAGTGGGATTACGCTCCAGATCATTCATTCATTTAAAATATATATATATATATATATATATATTTATTATTTTTATTTATCAGATCACATGCTGCCATTGAAATTAAGCTCCAGTTTAAAGACAAATATGTAAGATGACCACCTTTACCATTTAGATACCATACCATAGATACCACAGTAATATGTCTTTCAGCCAATAGCATACACAGGGAAAAATATCATATTTATGAGAATAGTGCTACTTACATGCTGACCTCCATTTGTTTTTTTTTTATATTCTTTATTTTTGAGTGCATTGTAAAGATAGAGCTTGTCAGAGACATGTCAAAACATCACATTGGAAAATTACAGTTTGCAAATCGTATGCATGTCTGAGTTACAGCACATTTTTAGGATTATAGTAGTAGGTAACAGTAAGCATGGTGTATAAAGATATGAAAGCATTACATTGATAAGAATACGTTCCATGCTAGCTTGGAGATTTTTTGTTCAAAGTTATAATATGCTTAGGTTACAGGTTATACATCGCATTTCTGGACTAAGTGTTAAGGTAAGTATAGCTTGAGTAGTAAGTGCATGCTAAGTAAAACATATACGCTTGTGGCGCCTCCACAGCAGGGCAGGCGAGGAAGAAACACAACGGAAAACAATGCTATGGCATGCTATGTAGATGCTTCAATTTTGCAATTAAGGTGTTTCAGTAGGCAAGATGAGTGTATGAAAATAGATATAGTGCAAGCGTAATAAGCATGACTATGTAGTTGTTGCTTGTTATAAGAGAGTGAGAGGAGAGCGAGGCAGGTATGTCACAGAAAAGAAAACATGTTAATAGCTGGAGTCTGCTCATTTACACAGGATCTGCATTAACTAGGTTCTGCTATAAATGGACAGTCCAGACAGCAATGGTGAATCTAGTCCGAGGTATGTTTAGCAGTATGACATATGAAGCCCTATACTGAGCAATATGGAGCTCACGGTTTTTAGAGTCCAGTCCGGGTTGTTCATCCCACGCCTGATGCTCGGAGGGTGGTGCTGGCGTGATGGATTTTGTGCGGGTCTTCGTCTATGTCTCCTTGCCAGGTCCTTCCCTTGGTGAGCCCCATTGCGCTGGGTGCTTCGCTGCGGCTCTGGGACGGTCTCTTTAGTGCGGTCATCTTGTAGGGATTTCTGCCCTGCTGACCCACCGCTCGTTCCGGGCGAGGTTTGCCTTGTCTGATCTCATGCCGATTGTTTGCTGCCAAGGCTGGTTGTTTGGGTCGGTGCTTCCTGAGTACTTGTGCGGTTTCAGGTATTAGCCCCGGTCCACTGCTGCTTTTTGCAAGGCTCCGAGTGTTGGGCCTCCTGGCCGTTCTTTGCAGGCGACATTTGTTCGCGGGCATGTATCTGGGGTTGGGGGTCTGCACTCCCCGCATGCCAGCTCCTTGAGAGCCCTGTTGAAGGATGTCTTCAGGAGCTTGGGGTCTCATGCGCGCCTCTAACTTCTTCCAAAACGCGGCGAAAATTGCATTCAGTCTGAGTTCCGTGTCGAGCTCCGCATCTCCTGGGCCTGCAGTGTGAGGGACATCCGCCATCTTGCGGGCTGCAGAGGTGGCAGGCCCGTGCCTCCTTGTCTCTGTCTCTCTCCTCCCGCTCTGCCAGAGAGTTGCGTAGGGGTGGACCGGGATGACCCCCACCGGTCCATAGGGGGGGGAACGGGTGTTCTGGGGCACTTTTCTGGCCTGTCTTGGTGGAGGGAGGGCGGCCGTCCCTCCCGCTCCCACCATGCTGGTAGGCCTCAACCGTGTGGCCGGTACGTACCGGGGCATTTGTCACTCGTTTGATATCGCCGTATGCGTCCCGGTGTCGTCTGTCACCTGGTGGCCTTTGATTAGCTTAGTGGAGTCGTTTTTGTGGCTTTTTCCTCGCTTTTTTGCGCTGTTCGGCAGGAGCTGCAGAGGTTTGCTTCCTCTCAGTCCTGCGGTCAGGCCCCGCCCCCCGCTGACCTCCATTTGTAAGTCAGTTGTAGAGCTATAAAATCGCATCACTTCACAGGACATAGCATAGCTAGACAGACACTATGGAGTGAAAAAATATCTGCACTCATATGTCTGCTCCTGATTTAACTCGGCGGAGCGAACGCCATCAAGATGTGTCAATCTCCCAGCCATTACCAGTGATGGCTAAAGAGAGAGCTTTATCAATGGAGGATCCCGAGAGACAAACCTCGATGCCAGGTGCAGAAGAGGACTGTCTGGAAGAAGATGATGGCACCCATGTGGGACAGGTACAGATTAATAAATCTCACCTTTCCCTGCCCCCCACCCTACATCTTCCCTCCGATGTTACCGTCAAGGGTCTTCGCAAATTATGCAAAGTCCCCAGGCGATGACAGTGCCGCTTTAAGAATAATAAGAATTCACACAATGCTGGACATCTCTATAATCCTTAAAATGCCAAATGGATAAACCATGCAAAAGGATCTAATGTACAATCTGGATAAGGCAAATTTACAGCAAGCACTTAACAGTCTAGTTAAGTGCATACATTTTTGTTTCATTATGGATTAAAAAAATAAATTAAATAACTACCTTTAACCCCTTAAGGACATGTGACATGTCATGATTCCCTTTTATTCCAGAAGTTTGGTCCTTAAGGGGTTAAAAACCACCCTAGGTGCAGAGAAAGGATTCTCTAAAATGTAACAGTTCATAACAATTTAAAGCAAACCACTCAAAAATAATAATTCAATGAAAATCAACAAATTAAACATTGCATCAAATGTTATTAGGCAAAAATTCCATAATCTCTTTAAGTAAAACTATCTGTGTCACTTTACTCTGAGTGGAAATGCAGGTATAAAAGTCATATAGGCAGTAAGGAGAGGGAAAGGAAAAAAAAAAAAAACACAACCTCTATAACTTGTACATCTCCCTCCCCCTTCCCTCTTTGAACAAAAGGCATCCAGGGGGTTTCACTCTCAACCACTTCCTACTGGAATCCAGAGAAGAGTGAACTAGGAAAAGGGCTATACTTTATATATTTCACCCAAACATGTCAAGAGTTTTACACTCAATTGTTCAGTGTTAATGGAATATGAAATATGTGCTTAATTATAATTAGGGGGAGGGGGGAAGTTTGGGTTGTGGTTTGTTGTTGGGTTTTTTTTTTTTTTGGGGGGGGGGGGGGTTAAACATCCCAACTATAACCACACAGACAAAATGAATGAATCCCCAATGTTTTTTTCTAAAAAAAAAAAAAAAAATATATGACTATAATAAGGACTGTGAAAAAATAAAATGAAAATTGGAGTCTTCCCAAACTTGAAGTCACTGTAATGCAGTATAGGAGTTAATGTGTACACAGACACAGATGTGCTATTAGTGAAACCCCCTATAAACCGTTTATAGAGTCATAGAAACATGTGTCTTACATTACAGATCTTTATGCAGATAATATTTACATATGTATTACATGCATTTTATAGAGCAACTTACACCCGCTGTGGCCAAAACTACATCACCCATGATACCATGTCAAAACAAAATCTGACAAAGAATCATGGGAGTTGTAGTTCTGCATCAGCTGAGGATACCTTTTTGCCATTCTCTCCCTACCCTATAAGGGACTGTTCACTAAACTCTGAAGTGTAGCAAATTGAAGTAATTGGTAGGCAAAAATAGCTGAACTGCAAATATTTTCTAACTCAACTGTAGGCACAGCTTAGCTATTTTACCTTCGGATATCAATTTGGAGTTTGAGAATAAGCATCTAAACTAGAGTTTGACAGACCAGTCAGAAGGCAGGCGGCTATGGCTACTACAATATTATTATTATCATTTATATAGCGCCAACAGATTCCGTAGCGCTTTACAATATTATGAGGGGATATTTAACTATAAATAGGACAATTACAAGAAAACTTACAGGAACGATAGGTTGAAGAGGGCCCTGCTCAAACAAGCATAGAGTCTATAGGAGGTGGGGTATAAAACACATTAGGACATTTCTGGGCCACTTACATTTTTGATTACCTTCCCTAGACTTGTACAGGCGCAGCGATGTCTTGGCTGCTATACAGATTAAACCTAACTGTTGGTTTGGCTTGGCTACCAAATGCAAGAAATAATACTTGGCAACTACTTCTAAACAGTGGGGTTTATTCACTAAATAGTGAATTGTGAAATTAAACAGAATTGGCAAAACACAGGCCAAAACCTTCAAGTGTTTTTGTACATTTTTTGCCAACTCTATTATTTTGTCATATTTAAATGTTTTTAGTCACTACAGCTTGCTGTTTTGTGGAAAAATCCAACAAGTATTTTTTTTTTTGTTAAGCAGAGGTTTAGGTTTAAGGTGTCTTGCTTTTTTTAACTTGTAAGTGTTAATGTATAACATGCCTTTTGGGATTAATTAACCCTGAAACCACATTAGCCAGTTTCTAAAGTCACAATAGAAAGATTAATCTTGAAGGTTTGTTTTGGATTCTGAGTTGAGAATTTTTTTAGAATCTTTGCATAAAAAAAAAATATATATATATATAGCTGTTTGCAGACTGAAGCCAATGTTATCTTGTAAAAGGAAAAAAAGGGAATTTGTGACAAAAGAATCTGCTAGGGCAATAAAGGAAGTGGATGATTTTTTTAAATTTTTTTTTGGATTTTAGACCGACATTTACAATGGTTTTAAATCCATCCTACAAAAAAGATTTAAATGGCTTACAATTACCATGTATAACACTAATTGTTTTCCACAATCTCTAAAGCGGTTTATTTACTAGTGAATGAAAATCTGAATTGCACAAAAAAAAAAAAAAAAGCCAAAACCTTTACTATTGATAATAAAAAATTAAATTAAATAAAACTACCAAACCGGCTGTTATCACAGCCTGGCTATTTTAGCCTTAAAGTTGCAGTTCAACATCAGGCTAAACAACTAAGAAAGTGGAACAATTATCACCAAGGTCAATCAAGCCATAAATGAATACATTATTGTCCTTTTATAAACAAAAAGAAAATCTATTAAACCTGAACAAAGTATAACGAGCAGAACAGGGTAAATATTTAAACCCACAGTACTAAAGAAAGTCAGTGGTTCCCCTAGAATACCTTTGATATAATCAGTGGTTCTCCATGTTCCAGTCCTCCTTTTAGGGTGAATCCCCAAGGTGCTCCCCCTTGCAGCTGCACATGAATGCACTGAGACGCTTGTAAAATCCCATCTGCAGTTTGGGGATCCATGATTTACCCCTCGTCCATAAATCGTCAGATTAGATGTGGGTAGAACCCTCTCCACATTGAGTCAGGCCAGCTCCATGCAGTCTTACGCTGCAGCCTATCAATACTAATAAGACGCACAGTGAAGATTCCACGATCCGAACATACACACTCTGTATCCCATTGACACGGAAATGGGGCACAGGGGAGGGACGTCAACACAGACGGCCAAACAAAACCTTCTTCTCAGCATTGGGCGGGGACTGTTGGCCATTCAAGAGGAAAAAAAGTCTGAAGTGCTTAAGTTACAGTATGTATATTGATAGAAAATATGCACCAAGTGGTCTTCTCTGCTTATTTTTCAGCTGAAGTTTGTCTGTCTACTTGTGTGCTGTGTATCACTAAAATATAAATTCTACTGCTATTCAGTCATACTGGAGAGCCTTTTCTGTATATATTGGCATGGATACATATCTATACATATTGATCAATATGTTGTATAAAAATATGCCAGATATTTTGCGCATTTTACAACTATTCAGCAGTAGCTGTGCTTTTTATTTTTCTTAGGAAAAGAAAATGGACCAGCACTTAATTTTGAAAAACTTTTTACCCCTAAAAATGACATTTTAGCTTGTAAAACGCAAAATATAAGAAATAATGCATACATTAAAGAGCAATTATCACATTTTTTATTATATATATATATATATATATATATATATATATACTAGCAATTCTGCTAGTACAATGTATAGATTTAATTTCATACTCTTTACAATTCGCATATATTGCATGTACCAAAAGTACACTTTAATGATCCGTTCACACCATTTACTGTACAAGTTAAATGATCACAACTTCCAAGTATTCTGATTTTTAAAAATCTACAAAATTTCACAGACAAAAAAGACCCTCTGGTTATCAAATTCTGCGAACAAGTTATCAGATATCCCATTTAACAATGTGCACAAATGAAAATGCAGATAAATCAAGACACTCAGAAATACATATTCATAGTTATTCCAACAAACAATATCACATTTATATTTGTAATCTCGTTTGGGTAGGGCCCTCCTCACCTAGCAGTATGTCAATCATGTTTTGTTAGATTTTAGTGTTTGTCTTGTTTAACTATTGTTTGGCGCAATTACATTTTCAATACATTTACTCTTTAATAATTGCTCTATGTAGGAATAGTCCTGTACCAGTCCCGAAATGTTTATTGATTATAGTGCGAATTGATGGGATTCAAAGTGAATTTAATTTGTAGGCCAAAAAAGATTTAATTAATACATTTTTCAACACAGGCTATGTTTTCAATTTAGCTATTTTGGCTTTAAGTATGGAATTCACTTTGAATTCCTGACAATTCACACTGTAGTGAATAACTTGAGAAGAATTTCTTAGTCCATTTACAACTGACCACAACTGGCCATTTGCTGAATAATATATTTGTCTAAAGAGGAAGTTTGATAAAGTCTAAACACGATGAGTTGCTATTTATCTATCTACTTCCTGAAGATCTATTTCCGTATCCTGGACATCCGTGATCAGTGGTAGATTTGGGGGGAAATGCTTCCTTTTTCAAGTCAGGGGGTTTATGTCTGGCTGACAGTAGTGGCTGATGACCCCCCACTCCCCATCAAATGCCTGTGTAAATGTTTATGTGGTGTATATGTCTGTGGTGTCTGTCTGTGGGCATAGGTATATGCGTTTGGGTGTATATATATATATATATATATATATATATATATATTTATAAAAATATTTTACCAGGAAGTATACATTGAGATTTCTCTAATTTTCAAGTATGTGCTGGGTCACAAAACCTATATTAATCCGTATATGTGTGAGTGTAGATGTCGGTATTTATCAGTGTATCCATGGTTGTAAATGTATCTATCTGTGTTTGTGCAAATGCATGTGCTTGGTTTTTAAAGATAAAATCTAGCAGAAAATCCTGCAGTGCCCCTCCCGAATTCTGGTTCTAGCCCTGTCAGTGATCAAGTCAGAGGTTCTATATCTCCTTGGAGGTTTCACTTGTCTCTTTTTGATGATAAGGGAGTTAACTGATGGATTATATCTAAGGAACAGGAGTTTTGATTTCAATATGTGTCTCTGCACAATATTTTATCTTTTGTACCATTCTATTTCCAAGTGTGCTTATCATAGCTTCATGGTTTATTCTGCACATTAAAGGAACACACCACACTACATATTAAAAACAAATATGCCCCCAATGAAAAATATGCATGCATTTAGATTGTCATTTTTGTCATGTGGGTATTTCTAAAAAGAGCTTGCAAATGATGCAGTGTGTATGTCTGCAGCCTTTACAAGCCCTCCCCTTTTTCGCTTGGGAAATGACCAATCATTGACAAGACTCTGACTCTCAGCCAAAAGCACCACATGGCAGGGGGGGGGCAGCCTGGGAGAGCCAGAGGAGACCTCAGGTATAATGAGCTCTGCGGGCATGCACAGGCTCACTATGATTTTGTGGAAGCAGTGGCAGAAGAAGACAAACTCCCTGGCTATTTTGACAGCCAGGGAGGTGTTTTTTTTTAATTGACCTATAAGGCACTTTTATAATGTGCAATTAAAATTGCATACTCAATACAGAATAGCTTTATGTATGTAGAGTGGTCTTTCAAATAGTTTGTTACTTTCTACACACACTTTTGTTTCTTACTCATGTTGTGTTTTTTTTTAATTTTTTTTTTTTTTAACTGCAATATGTAAGGAAGTTACTTATTTACCACAATTAAATGTTCTTACAATCTGTGCCCCATTCATTTTTAATTGAATCAATTAATGAATAAATAGGCTTAAAATAATTGGTAGTCACACACCTAAAATACCCAGGCTGGACTGGTTATAATAAAATAACTTGTTAGTGCATAGAAAAAAAGTAATCATATTAACAGACAGGCACTTACAAGTCTTATGCATTTTGTCTCAAACAAGACTTAATCATAGACTCAGTCAAAGATAAGCCTCACCAATTTTTTGAGCGAGTTGCCACGCCTTATAAAGAGTAAATTAACTCTTCAATTGCCAGAGTCAAGCAATGTGTTTTAAGAACAATAGGAATAAAAGTCAATGGGATGCTAATATGTGGCTGTAATAACACTATAAAGCTAATGTAGGGCAAAGGTGTAAAATGGATATTAATGTGATTTTCTTAAAGGGACCAAAAACCCTTTTAGGGAACGAACCCTACATGTATTTGAAATTTGATTCATACAAGCGCTTCTCATATTGTATTATGTTTATTCTGATTTTATATGAAGGTGTTCCTTTATTTGATCACTGTCTAACAGCTCAGTGGCACACCTTTATTTACTTTTGGAAGGTAAACCCTGAGGCTGCGCAGGGAGGCACCTGCCTTTTTGATGTTGATCTGTACGTCTGTGTCCACAGGCCAGAGACTTACAATAATAACCTTGGGGTCCTTTATTCCCATATCAGTAGATAAGTGCTGGTATTCAATATAGATAAACAAGTGAAAAGAGGGCATTTCTTCCAAAGGAATGTCCGAATAAGTATTCTGTGTATGCGCAACACTTTTATTAAAAGCAATTAATTGTTTTTTTCCCCACTGGTGTCTGACAAATGTCTCATCATAAGCAATTAAACCTAATAATCAAGAAGAAACCAACAGGGTTATTCAACTGTGATTTGGGAATTCAAAGTGAATTTAACATTTAAGGGAAATATAGTCCTGAGGCAAACATAGTTGACTTTGAGATTTTTATTCTGTCTTGAACTAAAATTTGAAATTCACTTTGAATACCCAACAATTTCAACCATGAAAGAGCTATTTCCTGCAACAGAAGTAGACCACGTGATTTCAGATTGTAGAACATACAGGTTTATTAGCTAAAGTGAGAATTCAAAGTTAATTCAATGTAAATTTGTAATTTAAGGTCAAAGTAGTGACACTGGAAGCATAGATGACTTGGAGAATATTTCCAGGTCAGCTATTATGATCTCCAAAATTATATATGTAAGAACCACATCTGGTGTATGTGGTTACTAAAGGGGATACTCTAAATACCATAACCAACCACAAAGGTCCTGTCCCTTTAATCTTTCTTTTTAAATTGTTTAATTCCTGAGATACACACACTTTATTTTTGTGTGTATGCCTAATCTGCTAGCTTCAATACTTACTTATTAGTTTTGTGCAACTTTTGCATCTGGTGTTGGTATACCAGGCCTCTCAAATGTCCTTATTTAGGAGGGAAATACCCTATTTTGGACCCAAATCCCTCTGTCTCTCTTTTATATCCTAATGTCCTTTTTTTCTAAGAGCTCCATAATGTTGTTGTGTCTCGTACAATAAACTGCCTGCTACCACTGGCACGATTGATGGAATTTTGACTACACAGGCGAAGATGAATCCCTCTCGCCCCCCAAAAAACAAAACAAAAATTAAAGCATATTCACCTGTGTGTCTTTAAATGTCTTACTTCTTTTATTGTGTCTTGTCCTCCTTTTTGTCCCCTTTGTGTGTCTCTTACAACCCCCTTGTGTCTCTTACTTTCTCTAAGCCTATTTGTGTGTCTCTTTCTCCCCATCAACCCCTTTTGTGCACCTCTTTTTCCCAGACCCTCTGTGTGTCTTTTCCCCAGCCCCTTTGTGTGTTTTTCTCCCCTTCTTCCTGCAAGCTTGTTTGTGTATCTTTCTCCCCAAGCCCTATTGTGTGTCTCATTCTCCCCCATCAACTTTGTGTATATATTTGTTCTTTTCCCTAGTCCCTCTGAGTGTCTTTGTTCCCTTCCCCAGCGCCACTGAGTGTCTCTGAGTCCTCTTCCCCAGTTCCTCTGCTTGCCTGCTGATCTCTCTCCATGTAGCGTGACCGGTCTGACAGCAAACTGGACATTGCTCTCAATGAGCACTTCCGGTCAGACTGGTTAGAGGCAGGGCCGTCTTTAACGCAGGGCAAACGGGGCAGCTGCCCCGGGCCCTGTCCCTACTGGGGGGCCCAAGGCAGCTGCCCCGTTTGCCCTCTGCCCGCAAACTATGGGGACTAATCGGGTGGCCCATGCACTTAGGAACACCCAGTGGACCTTTGTCAGCAGGGGCCCGGTCGGGTGCTGTGGCGCTTTAACAGCGCGACCAGGCCCTCGCTTTTTGGAAGCACTGGGAGGAAGTGACAGTCGTGCATCACTTCCTCCCACAGAAACAGGAGCTGCGCGGGAGGATGAGCTGTTCCGCAGGGGGCCAGGCCCGGAGAGAGCGAGAGCTTAACTCCCAACCTCCCCAGCCAGCCCACTGGACCCCAGGGAAGCCACCCTCCAGGAAAAAGTAAGAAACTGGAGGGTGGTTATCACATTTTGCATGAGTGTCTGAGTGCGTGTGTGTGTGTCAGTATGTATGTATGTGTGTATGCCTGTCTGTCAATGTATCTGTGTGTGTGTGAGAGTCTCAGTGTGTGTGTGGTTCAGTATATATGTGTGTTTCAGTATTGCTGTCTGTGAGTGTCAAAATGTCTGTATGTGCGTATGTCTGTCAGTGTCTGTGTGTATGTGTGTTTCAGTATGTCTCTCTGTGTGTATGTGTGCCAGTATGTCTGTGTCTGTGTGGTTCAGTATGTATGTGTGTATTTCAGTATGGCTGTCTGTGAGTGTCAAAATGTCTCTATGTCTGTGTGTATGTGTGTTTTAGTATGGCTGTCTGTGAGTGTCAAAATGTCTCTATGGCTGTCAGTGTCTGTGTGTATGTGTGTTTCAGTATGTATGTCTGTCTGTGTGTATGTGTGCCAGAATGTCTGTATGTCTTTCAGTGTGTCAATATGTCTATGTGTGAGTCTGTCAGTGTCCGTGTGGTTCTGTATGTCTGTGTTTGTCAATATGTCTGTCTGTGTGTATGTGTGTTTCAGTATGTCCGTCCATCTATCTTTGTGCATATGTGCCAGTATGTCTGTCAGTGTATCTGTATGTCTGTGCATGTGTGAGTCCGTCAGTGTATGTGTGTTTCAGTGTGGCTGTCTGTGTGTGAGTCTGTGTCAGTACGTCTGTCAGAATGTGGATCTGTATGTTGTCCGTTTGTGTGTGTGTGTATGTGTCAGTGTTTGTATCTGTATGTTCTTGTGTGTATCTGCGTGTGTGTGTGTCGGTGTATCTATATGTAGTCAGTGTGTGTACCTTTGTATCCGCAGGTATGTCAGTGTTTGTATCTGTGTGTGTGTCTATGTGTGTGTCAGTGTATCTATATGTAGTCTGTGTATATGTGTATGTTCTTGTGTGTATCTGCATGTGTGTCAGGTAGTGTATCTATATGTAGTCAAGTAAATGCTTGCCCAGGGTCCAATCAAAATTAAAGACGGCCCTGGTTAGAGGATACAGAAGATCTTCCACAGTGGTGCGCACGACCACACTACATGAAGGGAAAGGAAACAATGTAGGTTCCCCTCCTGCCAGTCACCTGGACTGCAGCGCCTGTGCCTCCTAAGAGTTGCGTCAGCCCTGCCTGCTGGACTACAACTCTTTTTTTTTTTTTTTGACAATCTTTATTTTCAGTAGTTTGTTAAACGAGGGTACAGAAGGGAAGAAAGGGAGGGCAGTCAGTTCTATGTTAAGGATATGCATTGTCTACAGCATACTTTCATAAGCCCTGGACAACTTTTACAATAGTGGTTTGGTATCTCGTGGGAGTTCAGGTTAGGGAGGGCAAATACAATCATAGATATATTGTGCAACAATCCGCACATCGCTGGTGACAACTCTTTTCATGCTCAGTGATCTTCTGGCTAAGGCTCTTGAAAGTTGAAAATACATCTCATGTAATGGAATAGTGAAGTACCCATTTGCTAAACATCTTATATGGAATACCATTTTAACCAATTTCATTCAGTGGTTGGCTGAGCCTGATAAGAATTTTAGTCCAGATTAGCGTTAGGAAGCGAGTGTGGGCAACAAATTAACTGGCTGCTGAGGCCAGATCTGCAGCTAGTGAGTAAAATAAGGTATATGTTTAGGGTTTATGAAATTGTGCACATAATAGTAACTGCACATTTTTTAAATGTACTTAAAATATAATGCATTTGTAGACATGAAGTGTCCATTCAATGCACAACTGTCTCCGTTTTACTCCTTGCATTCTAAGAACCGACTTTATCATACAAAATAGACAACTGGGAAACATTAATTTCCTTAATTCCTGCTTGGTAATTTTGATGTAAATATTTTTTTTTATTTTTTTTGTTGAATTTTTTTATTTTTGTTGTGCATGGTTTGACAAGATGATATTTGTTGCTACAACAGCAGACATAATCACAACAATAACATAGATTTATACATATGTGGCATTGAGGTGAAAGCACATTTTTAAACAATTTTAAGAGCGTAAAACAAGAATGAAAGCCGCAGCAGGGTCATGTAAGTATACGTCATAAATACACGTTTGGTTTATATTTGCCTGTGGGTCTGGCCTGCTAACAATAAAAGAAACAAGTGATGATCCTTTACCAGCTAAAACATTGCTGCAAATAAGAGAACAATGATGGAAACTATACAGTGCATATGAGTGATACTAAAACCAGTTTCGTTATAGCGATTACATATCGTAGGCACTGATACTGATTGCCACCAATAATAACAAGCTTAGTCAAATAAATATAGGGGAAGGTGAAGGTGAAGTGACCCCTATGTCTCATAGCAGTGCTTATTTCTGCATCGCTTTTGCTTGGGATTAAAGGTACTTGCATGTCTGAGCCTTGGGTTGTAGGTAGCTTATTAGTGGGGAGAAGTGCCTGAACTTTCACATCAGCTAATATTCATAAGAGAATATAGAGTGAGTCTGGCATATAGGAGTTGCTAGCTTTTGCGGAGAGGATAGCTATTGCATAGTGGTGCGGGGAATCACACCGCCAAACGCTAGGATCGTGCTAAAACCGGTATGGATATCATGTTAATTGCTGGCACATATCCATCAGAGGGTCATATTAATTATGGGCACCTATTAATTAGTCATTGACACAAATCTATTCTGGGTACATATTAATCAACCATTGGTACATGTCTCACTGGAGGTTGCTCTCTGCATCTTAGTTTGAATTGTCCTGATTGTCTCTGGACTCTGCACGCATTGCGAGTGGCTGCTCTCAGCGCCAGTCAGCCGATCCCTCTTGCAGGCCATGCTGGGGGTGTCTCCGCGTGGCATCCTCTGTGCAGTGCAGGTGTCAGTTGTTGATTATACCCCAGCAGGTGTCTTGGGAGGTTGTTGCGGTGGTACAATGACCGATCAGGTCCCCTCGTCCCGTTTAGTGCGGGAATCACTGCCAGTGTTCCTGTGCTGCTCCTCCATGCTTGGTAGGGCCGTGTGACTTCTGGAGCTCCGTTTTCTTGGAGGCCCTCGTGGTGTGTGGTCGATGGGACTGACTGTGGTCCTGTCGGGCTCCCTCCCCTGAAGGAGGTTTGTTGCTCCGGGCAGTTGCTTGAGACTGCTGTTTCCTGCGCAGGGTTGGGCAGCATCGTTGGTCCTGTGGGCGCTGGGAATTGTTTGCAGCGGCCATTTTATGACCTCCTCGTGGGTGCTTTGAGGAGCAGATGCCTTGTTGTTTCTCAGCATTTTGTTGTGTGCGCCGTTCAAGCTGATGCCAGAAAGCTTCAAAGATCGCTTCTAGCCTAGCTGAGTAATCCGCTTGTTCAGAGTGGTTATTAGCCGTTTTTTTCGCCCTCTCCTCGGGTTGCTTGGACTCAGCTCTGATGGCAGTCCCCGGGGTACTGCGAGTCTGTTGTATTGCAGGCTGTGTTGTGGGGGTAAACGTCCCCAGCGAGGACCGTGATATCCCCCACCGGTCCATAGGGGGGGTAGCAGGGCTATGCTGAATTCTTGTGGGTGAGCATGTCCCGCGCTGGGGGATCGGTCACCTCCCCCAGACGCTAGGACCCGCTACAGGTTAGGCCGCATGGCCGGCCCAAGCACTCTCGTGGCGTACCGAGTCAAGACAGGCATCCTCCCGTTTCTCGATCGGTCCTGCATCGCACCCTGGGCACCGTGAGCAGCTGTCGATGGTAGTTTGGTCGGAAAAAGCTTAATTGTGCCTGCTGGTGCTGGAGCTCTCACTAAGTGCGACCGGCCATCTTGGCTGTCAGGCCCCGCCCCCCCTTGGTGTAAATATTTTAATTGCCTGTTCAATTCCTAAATATACCTGCATGTTTTTTTCACTTGACAGTGAATTGTTCTTAGATGGAAAATGAATGGCAAAACTTAGGTTAAATCTAAAAAACAGGAAAACATGTTAAATTTTTTTCAATTCTGTTATTATGGCCACATTTTTGAAATTCTGTTTTCAATTCACCACAATTCCCTGTTCATTAAATAAACATCAATCTGTTTGGTCAAATGCTAGCTGTCTTCAGAGCCATACTGGGGCCATATTTTTAAAGGGTCCATAGCAGCTGCCCCTTGGACTCTCTATTCCAGAGCTGTTAAACATATAAGAGTCCATGAACCCCCCCCCCCCCCAGTCCAAAAATTGTTGGTTGGAGATTTTAACGATCTGAAACACAAGCAGAAAACCTATATCCATGCCCTGTAGCCACTGATCTCATGGGTCAGTTTGGCTGAGCTATCAGGGCTTCTAGTTTGTATACAAGGCTGGTGGTAATCCTCTCCTCTGTTTCAATTTACTAACACCACTCACATGGGTTTAGACTGCACAGGAATGAGAACTACTCACAGCTTGGCTACACTACAGGAGATACAGAGATAAATTACAAGATTCAGGCTAAAATGGCCAAATTGTGACTATAACTGAGTTAAAGGGACACTATAGTCACCAGAACAACTACAGCTTAATGTAGTTGTTCTGGTGAGTATAATAGCTCCCTTCAGGCATTTTCATGTAAACACTGCCTTTTCATTGAAAAGGCAGTGTTTACATTGCCCCTAGGGACACCTCCAAGTGGCCACTCCTCAGATGGCTACTGGATGTGCTTCCTGGCTCAGGGCTGCACAGTAAGCAGCCCTGCCATTCAGCATCCCCACGCTCTGCATGGACATGCATTGATTCAATGCCTCTCTATGAGGAGATCCTGATTGGCCAAAACCGCATTTGGCCCCGTCCTCGTGCCAATTTTAGCCAATCCAATGCTTTTACTGTGGGAAAGCATTGGATTGGCTTGAAATCATCCGTTTTGATGATGTCACAAAGGGGACAGAGCCAGTGCCGGCGGACCCGCGCAACACTGGAAATAAGGTGAGTTTCAAACTTTTATAGGGGGGCTAAGGGGGAGGCAAGCCACCCAAATAGTGGGTTAAACACTATAGGGTCAGGAATACATGTTTGTTTTCCTGACCCTATAGAGATCCTTTAAAGAATTATGTCAGCTATTGTAGAATGGTTTTGCATTCAAATTTCTTGGATTTCAGTAAAGACTGCATTTAAAGTAGGTCCCAAACTCCTGCCTGGGGGAAAAGACACACAGAGGGGCTGGGAAATGGGGGAAAAGAGACACACAAAATGGGTTGATGGGGAGAAAGATAATTAAAATGTTATATTTTGTTTTTACATTTTTTTTTCTTTTACTGCAATACTTTCATCACCAGTTTTTAATTTCTATGTATCTTCCTTGTAATAAATCAGTAGGGTGTTTTTAAACAGACAGTAATTTAAGATCAATATAGACAAAAAAGAATTCACCCTCTGTTGTAGCTCCCATCAGGGGTTCCCATTTGTAATAACTTTAGCCCATTTGTTTATAAAATGCTAATTCCAGATGGAACATAATGTTACTTTCTTATAGGGAATTATACTAAAGTAGAGGGTTGCAAACAATACCTGCCCTCTACTCTTTCTAAAGTCAAATGCATAAATATGTCCTTGAACACCGTAGCTGAATTTTGCTCTGCCATTCACTTGGAGAAAGAAATGACTGTGTTTATTCCGTAAACACTGAATTCTAGTTAATTAAAAACCGAATTGCAAAGTTCAGACTAAAATAGCGAAACTGTGACTCTAGGTGAGTTGGAGAATTACTTATTTTTTAATAATTTTTGCAATTCAGTATTTAGATTCACTGGAAACTTTTTATTTTTATTTTTTCTTATTCTGACTGGCACTCTATTAACTATAAATGCTACTATTAAGTGATCCGTGATCAGATTCTACACAAAAACTGCTTCTACTTAATACAAAGAAAATCAAAACAATCTTTGCACGCATACATATATACCACATAGTTTGGCTTTCTCTGTCAGACTACCTGATACACGCAAGGGGTTTATTCAGAACCCATTAAGACCATCCCCCATAACATTTGTTTCTGTGGCTAGCAAATTGTCCCTCACTGCCAATCTGTTACTTATTTCAAGTCTGTTATGTCGACTTCCCTTCAGTCTCATGTGTCCATATTAGTTTTATAGGGGAAGCTAGTTTGTGGTGAGTTGTTCCTATATTATATCTCTGCCCAACATCATGTATGTATAAATAAACATCACTCTGGTACAATTAAGGATGCTGTATACATTCTTTGAAGTTGTTTTCTGTATTCTATATTGGATTACCTCTTCCAATGGAAGATCTCAAAAGCCCTAGGCACAAAGACTATAGCTGCCCCAAAAACATGCCCTAAAAAAATTAAACTTTTTTGATGGAAGGACAAGGGTGGGATATGTTCAAAGAATAGATAAGATACAATAAAATGTAAATTATCCTCTAGAAATCAAAGGCTTCGGCTCAATCTCTGTCACAAACAAAGGTTTCAACCTACTGCCTATCATAATGTGGGGGGCCTACTATACATCATTACAAAATGTGATCACACTTTTGATGTTTTTGTTGTTTTTATTTTTCACGTCACAGCAACCATCCCTGTCAGAGATCACTGATAACAGGTCCTGTTAAAACCTTGCTTTGCCAAGATTCTTAGTGGATGGGTGTTACCTGCCTATAGTGTCCCTTTACGTACTATTGATAAGTATTTATTATTAGTACAGCATAACTCACAAGTTTTCCAGTTCAGTGGGTGCATTATAAGTTCAGGGTTATTGCCATGCGTGGTTAAAGGGATCCTAGAGTGCCAGAAAAACAAACCCTTTTTCCTGGCACTATAGGTTTCAAAGATGCCCCGCTCTCGCGGGGCTGAAGGGGTTAAAACCCTTTCAGCCACTTACCTGAATCCAGTGCCGATGTCCTTCGGCGCTAGACCAGGCTCCGCCCACGCACCTCCCCTGACAACGTCAGCCAGCGGGGGAGACCATGTGCATGAGTGACAATGGCATGCGCGTGCATTAGACCTCCACATAGGAAAGCATTATTTAATGCTTTCCTATGGGGAAAATCTGACGCTGGAGGTCCTCATTCAGAGAGTCAGGACGTCCAGTGTCAGATAACGGTCCATTTCGATTCAGGAAGCGCCCCCAGTGGCTGTCTAGTAGACAGCCACTGAAGGCAGACTTAGGGCTGCAGTGTTTTACATTGCAGCACTAAATGCAATTGGTGCAATGAGCTGAAGTGGTCTGGATGCCTACAGTGTCCCTTTAATGTCCCCTAATTCATTCAGTTTGAGCGTATCATAAGATGAGCTCACACCGCACTAGGTACTTCAGAATAAGAATAATTAGGTCAACTAGCACAAGAAAGTGCTAAGTGTCATAAATCCATATAGGTACATTTATAAAACATAATTTTTTTACAGATACATTGAAGCGAAATATAGTGCCAGGAAAACAAAGTTGTTTTCCTGGCACTATAGCTCGCTATAGTGCCCCCCTCGGTCGCGTTTATTTATCTACGCCACATCTGTCAAACCCCAGTACCGCCCTCTGACTCTTTAATATACTTGACGACTTGGGTTTGCTATGGGGAACTGTGGTCCGGATCCACCACGTAAGTGCCTATTGGGTGGTCCTGCAGCTCGACTGCACATAATCCTCGTGCCACTGGTTGCACAGGTGACGTGATGTGACTAATGTATATAGCTGTGGCCCACCACACGCAGTCACAAGGACATGTGCCCCAATGGCTTGCAACTAATGGGAAGACAAGCGAGTCACACAGGGGGATCAAGTGAGTTGTGACAGCCATACTCCCTTATCAAGAGCGTCTGCTCAGTTTATGGGTGTAACGGCACCCTGGGTAAAGAAGGGGTTAAGGCTGTTTGAGATCTTCCCTTCCCGAATACAAAGGCAACTACCGAACACTCCAATCAGTCGAACAAGCAATCATCCGAAATCCACACTCCAAACAGCCGAACAGGAAAACCATATGAATAATCCTCCCAAATACGAGAGCAGGAATCTGGTTTAATGTGGGCTACCTGCCCGGTATTTATGCAGGTCTTCCACCAGGTGGACACTTCCATAGGGGACCTGGTGGAAAACTGTGACAAAAGTAATACAGTAGCCAATGAAAACAGTTTAGTGATAAACACTCCCCTTTAGACAATGTGGACCCTCCTCTCCCTATCCTGGAGGTAATTGGGAAGTAACTCAAATATCTCAGAGGATAGAGCATAACCTCCATTTTATACATGTGAATAAAAATACATAACTTTAAAACTCACGAATCAAATCCCCACATTCAACGAATCCCCAGACAGCCTGGATCTAAGCGCACAATATTACCGAATAGCGCTCAGATCCCATACACACAGTTCAATCGCCATGGAGCCAAAGTCTTTCACATAGTCTTTCATTATACGAATGGGCTCCATGGGATAGCTATCTGGGGTGGCTCTGTTCGTATGAAAAGGTACTGAATGGACGGTGTTCGTATGAAGAGGGGAACAGAGGAAGGGAGGTCGGTGGCTTTCAGCGGTGTTCGTGTGAAAATAGTAGCCGTTTTTAGTTCCACGAAATCGTTGATGAACACCGCTGGGCGTTCGCATGTCAAAGATGGCCGCCGCCTCATGTTTGTGCATACGAATGACAACCACCCAGCCAACCATTAACAAGGGAAAGTGTCTGCGGTTAACCACAATGTTCTAATGAGGCCAAGAGGTTAGCGAGCAGCACATTTCCCCACTGGGTGGCCGGCTGTTCGGAAAATATTTCGGTGATCTGGGGAAATAACATGGGGACCGTACGGACAGGGAAATGCATGAACAAACAGATGAATGAGCATACAATACAAGTAATTCCAAGACAAATGGATCTGTCACAATGGGCCTGTCTCTTTTATGGAAAATCTGCCCATTGTCTACACACACTGTAGTGGACCATGTCCTATATTCCCCTATCTTGTCTCCAAAGGAACTATAATCACTCATGGTTCAGTGCCTTCCATTCTCCCAAACGCTTACATTCCCTGGCATGCATTTGTGCCCAAACTGTCAAAACGCTCCCAGCGGTACTTGGCTGAAAACCCCCAGGGTCCCCTTTTCCTTGCGGTGGCTGGTAACTTTTGTTCACCAATTTACCTCATTTTTGGATCAGTCAGGAGAGCACTATTTGGAGGGAAGGTACTACAGACTGAAGGGAATAATCTCTCCCAGAAAACCAGGGGGAGACCCTTTTTGTATGACTGCAGGAGCTTCCGATATTTGACCGGCCAAAGCCACTTTCACACTGGAACTATTTGGGGCTTTGACCTCGTGTGCGGATGATCAAAACTTTACCCCGGTGATGATTGGACAATTCCTTGTGGATTCGGGCCAATTTGGGCGTTTGGACAAGAGCTATCCAGGGATGTATGACATGTGGGGTGCCTGTGTGTTTTAACTGTATTTTGGGGTGTTTTCATGTTTGGCACTCTGTATCCGTGAAATAATTAGTTTAGTGTTGAATGGAGTTCCCATGCTGGGGGTCTGTGCTTAGAAGGCTACTATTCAACTCATTAAAATCAGTTGTACTACCAGTATGTGTTGTCTAGTTACTGGGGGTACAGTTATAATCAATGACCAGCGTTTCTTCTAACTTTGAGGAGGGAGGATCCAGCGGAGATACCGAGTCGGAGTATTGGAGCTCCGCTACACCACTTTCTGGCCCACCCACTTACCTTTCTCATTTCCGTACTTCCCATACCTTTTTATAGATTAAACATTTGACCAAAGAAGCGTTGAAACATTAGTAACACAATATGCATCTAAGAAGCATGAAGCATTCTACAGAAGGAAATTTAAAATATATATGAACAATGTTTAGTCATAGACTTAGAAATAGTGCAAACCTTAGGATAAATAGAATTCTTAGGACAGGTATATGCCAGTTAGAATTAAGGCTTTTGTAGTGTGTGTGTGTGTGTGTAACTGCACTCACTCCCATCAATCTGAGCCAGGGTGCTTGCTGTACCGGAACCAAACACCAGATTCCCAATTTAGTAGAGTAAAATGAAAGCGGTCCAGGCACTCCTTGGTTCAAGACAGGCACTTTACTGGAACCATAGCAACGTTTCGACCCAAGGTTCTTTGTCAAGCTTGACAAAGACCCTTGGGTCGAAACGTTGCCGTGGTTCCAATAAAACGCCTGTCTTGAACCAAGGAGTGCCTGGACCTCTTTCATTTTACTCAGTTAGAATTAAGGGGCATAATTTTGACTCTGTATTTTGTTAGGTGTATTTAAAGCCTGTTTACATGCATTAATATGGCTAAACCGTTTCCTGGCAAAGAAAATTATTCCTGGAGTATAAATGAAGGTAAGTGAGGCTTTACCAACTTTTAGATGCCCATAATCAGACAGCTGACGCTCTCTGCCTTTCACTTTTCTCTACTGATGGTATGATTTGGTACGGTATAATAGTTTAACAATAAAACAGAGCGGTGGGGAACTATTTCACCTACAGTGTCCCTTTAAACAATATCTGTGAAATGTTCCCATTTCTTACCTAAACCGACTCACGCTATCTGCTTCTCTAGTTTACAAAACCCTTCACTGTTTCATATTTTTCAATGATACAATCAGATTGTCTGACGGGAGGCATGGGTTACCTTTTTAAACTCCAAATTAAGCGGAAAACGACACATTAGAATTTATCCCACTGTAATGGCTCCAGAATAGCAGCAATCTGGATTTTTCCTCTGGCCCCACCACAAGCCTTTTTTCATGTTTGTACTGTTTTGCCGAAGGTCTAATGCTAGTAGATGAGATGTCTAACCCCCTTATTGCTGGCTATAGAGTCTGAGATCCCTACATGTCGAACCACATCCTTGCTGTCAGACTAATGGCAGCTCTCTTGCATTCCTTTCTTTTTCTTGCTTTCCCCATTTATGCTAATAGTTTGTCGCCAGCTCGTCTCTTATCCCTTTTGCTTGTTTTTTGGTTAATGACACTATTGTATTGCTGTTTTTGTTTTATTGCAGTTTCTCAATTTCGAAGAATTTCCACAAAATAAAAAATAAAACAATAAACTAGAGTTAGACCAAGACTAGACAAATCCTGTCATTCTTACAGCTGCTAACCATTCTTCAAATTACAAACTTATTTTTTAACATCAACACAGCACAATAGGTTCAATAGGAAACAAAGATCACAGAGGTTTCTTTCACGATTAGCCACTTATATACAAGCTAAACAAACCTCTAACAGAAATTCAAAGATTGTTAACAGCCTCCATGGTGATTCCCAAATGCCAAATTCCTGATCTGACAAACCCAACCAAATATTTTAAACTTGAACATATGTCTTCTTTAATAATTGCAAAATAGAATCGTAGACAAGGGTTCCTTCAACTGATGAAGCAATGCTTTGTAAGTTCTAAAGAAAGGCAATAACTGTATGTAAGTATCCAGAGAGAGCCTACAGAAGAGGTCAAACTGACAATTAACTATGAGTAGTGAAATTAGACTTGCCTTGACCATGATGAAACTGAACTTGTACTGGGCATATCTGCCACCATCCCTGCTCTCAGTGGGACAGTCCCGATTACAGGGTCCAACTCCACCATCCCACAGTTGGTCTATGATGTTTTGTTTCTGAGGTTACCAGTCCATGCCCTCAGAAAGCGCAGATGAAGGACATCATTTTACAGTCACTGTTGAAGCTACACTCATAGAATTTAGACCATTCCTTGTGCATAGCTAGCCGTGAGTGGGGCTTTGCGTCCATAGACCTGAGTGGGGCTGAGCTTAGTCTGAGATGCATGCATGCCCAGGTGACATAGAGCCTTTTCTGGTAGATATGACTCCTCACCCCTTTTATGGTGGGACCTTACACCCAGGGCCGGATTAACATAGGGGCTGATGGAGCTGCAGCTCCAGGACCAGGCCCATGGAATAGGCCCATTGATGTATAAAAAAAATAATAATATATATTTTTTTTTTCACACACTACTCTTAGGGATTCCACCTGGCTTTTATTTTATTGGCACAGCCAGTATTTGAGGCTTCCTGGCCGTCTCCTAGTGCCTCCATGTCTCCAAGTGCCTCCATATCTCCCAGTGCCTATAGTGTCCCCATGTCTCCAAGCTAGTGTCCCTAGTGTCTGTGGCCCTGGTGTCTCCTTGTCCCCATGTCTCCCAGTGCCCCCATGTCTCAATGTCCCCATGTCCCCCAGCCAGTGTCTCTAGTGTCTGTGTCCATGGTGTCTGTGTCCCCATGTCTTCAAGTGTCCCCCATTTTCCCAGTGTCCCCATGCGTCCCAGCCAGAGTCCCCTAGTCTCCCAGTGTCACTGGTGTCTCCGTGTCCCTAGGTCTCCCCGTGTCCCCAGGTCTTCCCGTCTTCCTAGTGACATGGGGGCCCTGGGATACATGGGGAAACAGGGAGACATGGGGCATTGAGACACTGTGATACATAGGATCACTGGGAGACCTGGGGACACGACACTAGGGGACACTGGGAGACATGGGGCACTGAGACACTGATACATAGGAACACTGAGACCTGGAGTAATCTACACATGGGGCCACTGGGAGGCAGGCCTGGACTGGCCATCGGGCATACCGGGCAAATGCCCGGTGGGCCGCGATGGCCGTGGGCCGAGGCCGGCAGGGAGATCACAGGATCTCCCTGGCCGGCCCCTGCAGGGCCAGCGCTACCCAAGCGCCGGCCCTGCTATGTGCCTCCATGGGCCGGTGGGGAGATCAAAGATCTCCCTCACCGGCCCAGACGCACTGTTACAGGCGGCCGCAGGCTGGGGAGGGAGGGAGGAGAGGACCGGCAGAGCGCTAACCAGCAGCTCCGCCCGGTCCTCTCGCAGGATTCTGAGCGTTGCCGCGGTTACCACGGCAACGCTCAGATCTCGCGAGAGTGAACTCTAGCCTGCGGGTTAGAGTTCACTCTCACCACTGGACCACCAGGGAAGGATGGCAGAACGGCACCCCTCCAGGCAGAACGGCTCCCCCCCCTCCCAGGCTAAAGGTAAGAAGGGGGGGGGAAGGGAACATAACTTTAAAAAAAGATTATTAATACAAAAAAAAAAGTTAAATAAATTCCCTAACAGCCCACAGACACACACAGCACCCCACAGACACACAGCACCCCACAGACACACACAGCACCCAGACACACACAGCACCCCCAGACGCACACCACACCCTCAGACAGACAGCACCCTCACTCCCACACATATACAGCACACACATATATATATATTATATATTATATAAAATAACCCTCAGTGAGTTAACAGACAAAGAAAATTAGAAACCTAGAATGTGACGGCAGATAAAAACACCCTCACACACAGCACCCCTCTTACACAAACACACTGCGCACCTCACACATACAATACGTCCAAATATATATATATATATATATATATATATACACACACACTACAGCACCTCTCACACTGCACCACTACACACATTACGCTCCAGATACACGCTAGATCCCTTACCCTATATGCACTCTTAATCCTCTACACACACACACACACACACACACACACAATCTTCTATACACACTCTGGGTCCCTTACACACTAGATCTCTTACGCACACACACCTACACACACTACATTCCTTGTAAGCAAACACATACAACATTCTCTAAACACACCCTCTCTACAACCCCTACACACACTACGTCACCTATACACACACTTCTGCCCGTATGCACACACTTGCTATATCCCCTATAACACTATGCCCCTATACACGCACTCTCTACCGCCCCTAGCCACACATATTACAACACAAAATTGACCTATTTACACAATACCACACCACACTCTACACACATGCAATCCCACAAGCAGGCGCCAAACACATGCACCATACACTTTCCTGGCCCTTTTGTCCTCTGGTATCCCACTTGTGGAGACACCAGAGACAATTTAAAAGCAAACACAGCGCAAGCATGTTATCACATTTGCTTGTGCTGCGCAGAACAAATACAGGGCCTTTTTCTAATGCTAGAGCTCTTCAGCGGGGCTCTGCGCATTGAACCAACATGCTCATTTTCAGAGGGGGCGTACTTGTCATTAGTGATGACAAAACACACCCTCTCTGGTCCGCCCCCTTCTTGGGGGGGCCGCTCTAATTGAAAAATGCCCGGGCCTAATTTTTTTCCCAGTCCGGCCCTGCTGGGAGGAATCCATCTATACAGCAGAATCAAACTAAGTCGTTTTTTGGTGATTTTACAGCATTTTCTCTTATGTCACTCTTTGTGATTTACATTATGCGATGTCACCCATACATATTTAATTATGCAAATTAGCAAGGCCGGTATGTTTTTCCAAGAAAGGTGGCAACCCTAACTACTTTTCACATACTCTTACTTAAGTATGAAAACTTAAGAGGGATGTATGGAAACAAAACTTGTGTGGACTGGCTGACAATGAATATAGATAAAGGGACACTAGAGTCACCAGAACAACTACAGCTTATTGAATTTGTTCTGGTGAGTAGAATCATTACCGTCAGGCTTTTTGCTGTAAACACTGTCTTTTCAGAGAGAATGCAGTCTTTACATTACAGCCTAGTGATAACTTTACTGGCCACTCCTTAGATGGCTGTTAGAGATCCTTCCTGGGTCATGGCTGCCTAAAATGCATCCAAACATTCATTGTCTCCTCCCTCTGCATGCAGACACTAAACTTTCCTCATAGAGATTCATTGATTCAATTCATCTCTATGAGGAGATGCTGATTGGCCAGGGCTGTGTTTGAATCATGCTGGCTCTGCCCCTGATCTGCCTCTTTGTCAGTCTCAGCCAATCCTATGGGGAAGCACTGTGATTGGATTAGGCCACCACTTCTAATGATGTCAGCAGACTGCTTGTTTTTCTGAGTCTAACAGCATGCAGGGTTACAGCTTCAGGCTTGAATACAGTAAGATGTTGCTATATTTATGGGGCATTAGGGCCCAGGGGGGCTAGATGATAGTGTTAACACTATGGGGTCATGAATTCATGTTTGTGTTCCTGACCCTATAGTGATCCTTTAAGGTAATGCTGACTTTGGTCTCTCTAACACTGTGGCATGTTCCCTTTCTTCTACACTCACTACATACAGCTTTTCTCTGTCCCAGACTATATACCAGGAGCTTCTGCCTGCTAGTAAGAAGGTAAGGAGACAAGTGGACCAGCGAGTGTTAGGGGACAGTCCTTAGAAAGCGTTAAGCGAACCCATCATTAGATGCATTTATGCCAAGCTCAGGGTGCTGTCTGCATAGTATGCCCTTAGTTGGACAGCTGCATGATTGGCAGGCAGCCTGCCATGTATTCATACCAGGCTGGCTTTCTAATTCTTTGAGCAGACATGTCCTCTTTTTGGGCATGTTCGCCCCTTTTGGCAGGTTACGTGATTTGTGTCAGTGGCACACCCTTTTACCGTGCCCATTGACTTCCTGCTTGACTGGACACTGCTGTTAGGGGTTATGGATTTACTTGAAAGATGAAAACATAAATTAGTGAGAGATTAGCCTAGGGTATGTGTTTTCTTATAGCGACTGTTTTCTTTCTCTCCAGCACCATCTCCATCAGATACATGACGCTTGGGAAAGTGTTTTACTGTTTTTGGTCGATATGATTCTGTAATTAGGCCCGTCATAATTGTCAGCACCAGACCCACTGGGCTCTTAATCTGGCCCTGCTTACACCACCGTATCACTCTGCCCTAATGTTGGTAGGTAAGGGAGTGTGTTTCAAACACTAAACACCTAGGAAGACAATATGAAATACAGCTGTTAATAGAATTATTTATACAACAACCACCAATAATATTAAGAAATCAGATACATTGGCAGTCATCGCTTAGACAGGAGCCTGTTTAATATCTTGCTATGATTTTAATTATTATTAGGTCATAAAGATTATTTTGTGTTATGGTATCTATTCTTTCTTAACATCTGGTATTCTCATAGTATTGCTTTTCTGTTCTTAGTAAGGCAATATAATGCATACTGTGATCGTTCAATCTGATGATATTGACACAATTGGGGATATTTATCAAAGTGTTTTCCTTTAAAAGCGATTAACTCACTAAACGATGGGCAATCACCATAGAAAACAATTGGAATCAGCAGGCATATTCCATATTTTACAATGTAGCACTTTTTAGAACAGAGAACTTTGATATATCTCTTTCATTGTATACATAGGAGGCAACACTTATTTACATATGGTTCATTTACAAATGATTTGTTTATTGTGTAATCATTTTCTTATTATTATATGACTATACATAATACCCATAGCAAAAGTGCCAAAAACTTTTAACCCGCGGACGTATCAGGTACGTCCGACTAAAAATGGTCCTTAAAGGGACACTGTAGTCACTATAACCACTTTGTCTCTTTGAATTGGTTATAGTGCCTGGAGTGCCCTGGCACTGTCCCTCAATTCGGTGTTGCACCATGTTTGTGCAGTATGCCACAAAATAAGAGTCCCTGGCCACCCACAGTCCGGCCCCTTCTGTATGTGTAGCTAAGGCAGAGATTACACACTTCCTTGTTGTCATACCCATTCATACCATCAGTTGGAGCTCTGACAGGTTAAAAGCAGTCAGCTGACACTCTCAGCCAATCACAGCTGCCCATTGCTGCTCAGGGTAATACTTCCTTATTAGCCAAAGCAGCACAGAGGGGATGGACTGCCATGGTCTATTGTTTAGCATTAAAACATTACAACATTAAAAACTGTTTGATGCTGTAAGAAATGATGGCACCAGGGGACTCCATACACTATAACCAGTTTAATGAGATTAAGCAGATACAGTGCCTACGGTGTCCCTTTAAGGACTGCAGAAGTACCTGATACGTTCGCAGCTACTTAGAGCGCTGGAAGCGATCATGATCGCTTCCAGCCACTCTAACGATATTGCAGCGATGCCTCGATGTCGAGGCATTGTGCAATACCTCCCTTATTGCTGTGCTGCCGGGTGATCGCTCCCCTGGAGTGATCACTTTCGGGTTGCCCCACGTGGCTCCTGGCAGTGAGGCAGAGCATCGGAAGCCATCAGGTTGGTCAGCCACTCAGTGAAGATTAAAATAAATTAAAATGAAAATTAAAAAAAAAAAACCCTCTCACCCTCTCCCTGTCTCCATCTCCCTCCATATGTACTTACCCAATCACCACCATTCCCCCGCCAGCGATAGGTGTTGAAAACACCGAATTGAGGGACAACCCAGACAGTACCCCCCTCTGCAAATTAGGACCCCCAGGGGTCACGTGATCACTCTAAAATAGCGGTCACATGGCCGCAATAGGTGTCCATTGTGCTGCCAGCAAGGGGGCTGCCTGAACTGACAGGTAGTCCCCCTGCTGGTGAAAAAAGTAAAAAAAAATAAAAGAAATAAATATAAAAAAAAAAAAGCAAATTTTAAAAAAAATATTCGTATGTATATATGAGATATGTATATATATATCATATATAACTTCATGCTAAGTGTATTTTTTATTAATATATACATATATTAATATAAAAATACACTTAGAGTAAAATTACACATGTGTGTGTATATATATATCTCAAAATACACTTAGAATTATTTATATATTTGTGTGTGTGTGTATGTGTATATATAAAAATACGAAATATACATATGTCCATATACATAATTACATAAATAATTTCATAAATATACACATAGACTTCAAAAATTTAAATGTGTATATATTTTTAAATTCTACGAGCATATTTATGCAATATTTTTACATAATTAAGTAATTTTATTAATTGCAATTTGGGGGCCTGTCTGACAACCCAGGCCGACAGTCCAGAGAATTTAATTTGCTAACACTATATTTAACCCTGTAATTTTCCAAGACTAACTAAAACCTGTACATGGGGAGGTACTATTTTACTCGGTGTTTAAAAACAGTGAAACAAATCACAGCGATGATATTGTAAAAGTTTTTAAAGAAATGTTTACACACAAACGGCATTTTTACTGATGATATTATTTTAATACGTTTTACTGTTTTGAAACACTACAATTTGTGTTCAGCGAAGTCTCTGGAGTATAAACATATCCCCTATGTACAGGTTTTATAGTGTTTTTTTAAAGTTACAGGTCAAATATAAGGCCATTTTTTTCACATTGAAATTTGCCAGATTGGTTATGTTGCCTTTGAGAGCGTATGATAGCCCAGAAATCAGAATTACCCCCATGATGGCATACCATTTGCAAAAGAAGACAACCCAAGTTATTGCAAATGGGGTATGTTCAGTCTTTTTTAGTGGCCACTTGGTCACAAACACTGGCCAAAGTTGGCATTCATAATTGTTTTTTGCATTTTTAACACAAAAACAAATATAAATGCTAACTTTGGCCAGTGTTTGTGACTACTAAAAAAGACTGGACATACCCCATATTAAATACCCTGGATTGTCTACTTTTAAAAAATATATGGTTTGATGGGGGTAAATTACATTGGCCGGCTTCAAAAATGTCCCAAATAGGACATGAGTGCATGATGACCAGCTGTAAAAATTCCAAGTTGGAAAACTGGAATGCGCACCCTCCAAATAAGGTCTTTTAGGCCCCCAGAGAACCTGACACACCTATACATGGGAGGTATCACTGTACTCAGGAAATGTTGTTGAACACATATTGGGCTGTTCTTTGGCAGTAACCCTTAAAGTTCTCAGTACATGTATTCTTAAATTGCTATGTGTTTTAAAAAAAATGACCAATTATTATTATTTTTAAAAATTTGCCATAGAATGGTGGTAAAATGGTTGCATGAAAAGCGTCAAAATACCCAAAGTTTAAAACCGTATTTTGTCTTCTTTTAAAAAATATATACATGTGAAGGATAATTCAGGGTTTCCTGACAGATATCAATGTTACAATGTAACTTGCGTTAATTTTTGAAAAAAACGGTTTGGAAATCGCAAAGTGCTACTTGTATTTGTAGCCCTATAACTTTCCAAAGAAAAAAGCCAAGTACATGTTAACATTGGGTATTTCCAAACTCAGGACAAAATTTAGAAACTATTTAGCATGGGTGTTTTTTGGCAGTTGAAGATGCATAAAAAATTTTAGAGGTCAAAATTAGAAAAAGTGTGTTTTTTTTAAAAAAAAAGAAAAAAAGAAATTTCATCATATTTTATAATGTAAATTATCATATGAAAACACTAATGGTGTCTTTAGAAAGACCATTTAATGGCGAGAAAAACATTATATAATATGTGTGGGTACAGTAAATGAGTAAGAGAAAAATTACAGCTACACACAAACACCGCAGAAATGCAAAAACAGCCCTTGTCCCAATAATTGAAAAGCGGTCTGGTCACTAAGGGGTTAAGTGCTTCAATCGAACTGTTAATTGTAAAAGGTTAATAGTTGTTTTGGTGTATAGCTCATGTCCCTGCAGACTCACTGCTCAATTCTCTTCCACTTCCATTTATGAATTACATCACATATTTTCTGTTTATACAGCCCTTATGACCCCCTGAATGTGACTCACACAGCCTACATGAAACAAATGTTTCATTTTAAATCAATACAGTGTGTTTACTTTAGACTTTATCTCCTGCTCTGTTAACTGAACGTTAATCACATACATAAGGCTCTAGCAAGCAAGCAGAGCAGGAGAAAAGAAGTTCTAAATTAAACATAATGTGCAAGAAAAGAAGTTTAAATATTAGGTTTCCCTTTACAGGTAGTGTGTAGGAAGGCTGTTTATGTCATACTTATGACTCACACTCGTTTTTGTGACATGCTCCTAAGGTTGGAACTACACTACCACACTCATGACCAAGAACTGTCGTTGGCCACCAGTGTGCTATCAAACGGAAGAAGCATGTGAGCCAGTAGGAGCACTCCATTCATTTGTGGTAAAGTGCACCCACTCACCAACAGTCTTAGCCTGCTGCTCCTTTTGACAGTGAATTTGACAAAGAAAGTATATATTGTGGAACAAGGCCCTGTACCAGCTACTCCCACAACAAAGATCAGCTGGGCGATCAGGGGGTGAATTTTGTTAGCGTGCTGTTTTGACATGCCGTGGAGTTAGCCCCCCCATTTTATTATTTAGACCTTCCATCTGGGTGGGAGCCAAGTAGGGAAGACAAAGTTCCCCCCGCTATATTACAACAGCAGTCACCCCATGGTTGGGGCAGTTATCAGTCCATCCCCCACCATTATTTATTTTATAGTCCCCCAACCGATGCCCATGGGGTCACAGGGGAGGACCATCTCTCCCCATTATTTTTACAGACCATGGGGCCTTTTTTTAAAATGGCAGTTGGGGCCATAGGGAGGTTTTAAACTTCTCTTAAAGTAATATGGGGGTCTTATTGACCTCCATAAAGTATTCTATTTATTTAGTTTTACATTTGAATGTGGCTTCTGGCAAGCTGCCACATAATTAAACCTCTTACTGCTGATGGTTATTTAACTATTTGCCTTCTGGCAATCTGGGCCCGGATTTGAAGCATTCAGGTCCGGGTCTCATATGTCCTGCACCTTTGAGGATGCTGAAATAAAGGCCAAATTCAGGCCTGTTCAGTGAAATAGCGTGAACAATGTCCATATTTTGCAGTCTCAATGGCTTCGTATGCAGCAAGCTGGTTTTGACCCATTTGGCACACTTTAATGAATAATCTGTAAGTGTGAGCTATGTAAATTCAATACAGTATTGCGCTGGTAATAAAATATCTCCATGCCATCAACATACAGCATTAAAGGGAAACTATAGTGCCAGGAAAAGAAACTCGTTTTCCTGGCACATTAGCTTCCACTTCTGTCAAGACCCCCTCCCGCGGGACTGAAAGTGTTAATAACCCCTTCAGTCACTTAACTGGGTTCAGCGCCGATGTCCCTCAGCGCTGGCTCAGCTCCGCCCACGCTCCTCCCCTGCCGCCGGCTGCTGGTGGGGGAAGACCTAATGTGCATGCGCGGCAATGGCCGCGCGCATTAATCCTTCCCATATAGAAACATAGAAACATAGAATGTGACGGCAGATAAGAACCATTCGGCCCATCTAGTCTGCCCAATTTTCTAAAAACTTTCATTAGTCCCTAGCCTTATCTTATAGTTAGGATAGCCTTATGCCTATCCCATGCATGCTTAAACTCCTTTACTGTGTTAACCTCTACCACTTCAGCTGGAAGGCTATTCCATGCATCCACTACCCTCTCAGTAAAGTAATACTTTCTGATATTATTTTTAAACCTTTGCCCTTCTAATTTAAGACTATGTCCTCTTGTTTCAGTAGTTTTTCTTCACTTAAATATAGTCTCCTCCTTTACTGTTTTGATTCCTTTTATGTATTTAAATGTTTCTATCATATCACCCCTGTCTCGTCAACCCTTGCTTTTAACATGCTTTTCATTTCCCCATGTTAATGGTTTTGCTAGTACACGGCTAAGCTCTTTTAATAACTTTGGGTGTATTCCATCAGGTCCCATTGACTAATATGTCTTTACTTTTGACAGTTGAAATAGAACCCCTTCCTCTGTAAACTCACAAGCAACAAATGACTAATTTGTTCTTTTTCCTAACTGAGGCCCCTTTCCTTCATTTTCATCTGTAAATACTGAACAAAAATATTAATTGAGGCAGTCAGCTAGACCTTTACCCTCTTCTACATACCTTCCTTCTTTTGTTTTTAATCATACTATTCATTGTTTTACTTTCCTCTTCTTATTTATGTATCTAAAAAATGTTTTGTCCCTTTTTATACTGACTGTGCTATTTTCTCTTCTGTGTGTGATTTGGAAGCTCTTATAACTTGCTTAGCCTCTTTCTTCCTAAACTTATAGATCATTCTGTCTTCCTCACTCAGTTTTTTTTTTTTATAATTACTAAATCCTAACTTTTTGTTTTCTACTATTTGGCCACATCTGCAGAGTACCACAGTGCTTTCTTGATTTTTTTGCTTTTACTGACAAGCCTAATGCAATTTTCTGTTGCCTTCAGCAGTGCAACTTTTAAATAATCCCATTTCTCTTGGACTCCATTTAAATTGCTCCAGTTAAATAATGACTCCTTTACACATATTCTAATTTTAGAAAAGTCTGTTTTTCTAAAGTCTAAAACTTTTGTTTTTGTGTGGTGACTCAGTCACTGTTCTTATATTAAACCACACTGACTGATGATCACTGGATCCTAAACTTTCACCTACAGTAATATCTGATACCAAATCTCCATTTGTTAACATTAAATCTAGTATGGCCTCTTTATGAGTTGGTTCCTCAATGATTTGTTTTAGAGACAATGCCAGTAGGGAGTTTAGAATATGTGTGCTCCTGGCAGAAGCAGCTATTTTGGTTTTCCAATTCACATCAGGAAGATTAAAGTCACCCATGATGATAACTTACCCCTTTATTATCATTTTAGCTATTTCCTCAACTAGTAGATTATCTAACTCTTCTATTTGTCCTGGGGGCCTATAACGAGTTACTGTGTGATTACCAAGTTCTAACTAAACCCAAACGGACTCTATGTTCACCTTACTAACTTTTATTAGGCTAGATTTTATTCTACCCTTCACATACAGGGCCACCCCTCCCCCTTTCTTGCCTTCCCTCTCTTTTCTATATAAAGAGTACCCTGAAATTGCTTTGTCCCAGTCATTTTTCTCATTATACCAAATCCTTGCTCCTGACACCATTCACCAAGCCACAAGTTAAAGTCTCTAATAAGCATCCGCCTGTCATTCTGAGTGTTATGCACAGGCAGAACTTCAGAGAATAACAGTGTGGAAGCAACTTGCCGTATATCATATAGCAAAAACACTAAAAAATTCCTTTATCTCTGAAACCTCATTGCATGCCAAGTCATTTGTCCTTAGATGGACAAGTACATCCAATTCCCCTTCCTGCTTTGCTCGCTTAACAATATTACAAATGCGTTTCCTGTCTCTGTGAGCAGTAGCTCCAGGAAGACATCTCACAAGACCACCATTGTCCAGCTCCACACCTCTTATGATAGAATCGCCCAACAACAACAGCTTTCTATAAGGCTTTACCATAGTCTCCAAGCCTGTCTCCACGACACCACTACTCTTGGTGCCTGTGTCTCTCTCCACAACACCACTACCCCCAGTGCCTGAGCCTGTCTCCACAACACCACAACCCTCAGTGCCTGAGCCTGTCTCCACAACACCACTACCTTCAGTGCCTGTCTCCATAACACCACTACACCTGGTGCCTGAGCTTGTCTCCATAACACCATTACACTCTGAAAGTGCAGAAAATGAATTATGTAGAGCAGCAGACTGTGCAATATGCCTTTTATCCACAACTCTAAGTCTACCAGATCCTACAGTAATCCATCTGACTTACCTAGTATGTCTCTCCAGCAGTGGCTTTGCAGCAGTTCCAGCCTGAGTTTGTTTACGAGATAATTTACAAATCTCAGACTTCGAAAATACAATCTCCTGCCGCAATATAGAGAACTGTCTACAGATTAGACAGCATCCGAATCTCCAAAAAGTGAAACGTGAAACAAATATATAACACCTATTACACTGAACTAAGTCTGCCATTTTAATGATGCCATTTTAAATAGTTTAAATCAAACAAATCTTAAATATTTTATATTGTTGTCCTCCTGTATACCTCAGATTACCTCCAATTTATCTCCAGAATATCTCCACTCACACACTTAGAGGCAACACTCTCCAGAATATCTCCAATCACACACTTAGAAGCAGCACTCTCCAGAATATCTCCAATCACACACTTATGCCTCAGACGAAGGCACTTTAGCAGCGCCAAAACGTGCGTCAGGCAGGCTTAGGACAGGCTCTTATTATCCTTTTTTACTCTAGTTCATTAGCCGTTTAGTCTCCTTGAGTTTCCAGGGGTATATTGGGTGACAGGATTGTAGGTTATGCTTTATAGACAGCTCAGATATAGGGCTTTGTCATTCGCACCTGCACCCTGGCACCACGTTTATTGCAGATTACACGTGGGCAAGACACTTCTGGGAAGATAGGAGTGCTGTGTGTGGCACTTGTTATTTAGGCAGTTGCCTATAGTATTTTCTGGCTCTATACTCCCTGCAGGTTTTATGCATAGCCCGAGAGCTCCTGATTTATCTATTCAACTCGCATTGTTCATCACCCAGAGAGCGGTCCTTAGCTGTAACCGATCTCACCAGGGTCAGCATAGATTGTGGTATTAAGCCAGACATTATAGCCACCCATGAATATGGCCAGGTCGTTCTAGGCTGCGCTTCCGTGCCACACTTATAGCAATCTAGAATCTGGGAAACTTGAGCTTTAGATTGGAAGGGGGATAGTTTGTGCAACAGTGTATACAGTTACTTGTAACTAAGCAGTATCAACTATAGTATTGTTTGACTGGAGATAGTTGCAGTTTGAACCCTGACATCTTTCATCTCAAGTGATTCGCTAGCCAGGGCACGGTTCACTGCGGAGGCTCCTTATACTGCGATTGTAGTTACTGGAGGTATATTTATAATGATACTCAGACGCATACTATACAGCAGTACAAGTGTAACCAACTAGCAACTATTTCTTTTATCCGCTAATGCTTTATAGTATCTGGTTTAGTTGGACACTCAGTTTTAGTGATGTCGCGAACCCGAAATTTTCGGTTCGCGAACGGCGAACGCGAACTTCCGCAAATGTTCGCGAACCGGCGAACCGCCCGAAACGCCATTGACTTCAATGGGGAGGCGAATTTTAAAACACACAGGGACTCTTTCTGGCCACAATAGGGATGGAAAAGTTGTTTCAAGGGACTAACACCTGGACTGTGGCATGCCGGAGGGGGATCCATGGCAAAACTCCCATGGAAAATTACACAGTTGATACAGAGTCTGGTTTTAATCCATAAAGGGCAGAAATCACCTAACATTCCTAAATCACAATCAATATGGATTGACACCTGACATATGACATATTGACACCTTGACATATGGATTGACACCTGTCCTCAGAGCCCCTGATGCACACGGACACAGAGCAGAATAGAGACTGGTCCCCTACATAGGGTCACTTGGCAGATATGGATTGACACCTGTCCTAAGGATCCCTGATACACACTGACACAGAGCAGAATAGGGACTGTTCCCCTACATCGGGTCACTTGGCAGATATGGATTGACACCTGTCCTAAGGTTCCCTGATACACACTGACACAGAGCAGAATAGGGACTGGTCCCCTACATCGGGTCACTTGGCAGATATGGATTGACACCTTGTTACAAACTGCTATTTGTAACGGGCCCTTTAAATGGCATATTGCCCTGCTTCCCTGGGTTGTGGAGAAGCCTACTTGCCAGCCTCCTCCCGCATGACTATGGCCCCTGGGAGATTGTGAAAATGTATGCACTTTTATTTGGTGTGTATGGCCCTTTAAGACTGTCGGTGGGCATATTAGGGCTTATGGACTCTTTATGTGACTGGTGCTGGCCCTTTAAACACCTTTTTGGGACATCAGGAAGATTGGGACACTGCCCCTTTAAGGCCGTGTCCCCAGACTTGTTGGGGACACTGCCCCTTTAAGACGGTGTCCCCTGTGTCCCCAGACCTGGTGCAAACCCTTTGTGCCTGCCTTGCTATTTCCCACTTGGTTCAGTAAATGGGAAATTATTTCAGCTGCAGAGACTAAGTCCCATTCGGCGATGGGACTTAGCCTTTTTTTCAGCCGTTTTTTTCAGCCTTATTTCAGCTGCAGAGACTAAGTCCCATTCGGCGATGGGACTTAGTCTTTTTTTCAGCCGCTTTTTTCAGCCTTATTTCAGCTGCAGAGACTAAGTCCCATTCGGCGATGGGACTTAGTCTTTTTTTCAGCCGTTTTTTTCAGCCTTATTTCAGCTGCAGAGACTAAGTCCCATTCGGCGATGGGACTTAGTCTTTTTTTCAGCCGTTTTTTTCAGCCTTATTTCAGCTGCAGAGACTGTCCCATTCGCGATGGGACTTAGTCGTTTTTTCAGCCTGAAATAGACCGACCTCACAGCCCAAATCTATGGAACTGTTTTGGGCAGGAAAATGTGCTTGCGGTCGGTCATAAAGGGACCTCCAGCTAACTTTTTAACCCTGGATGGATTTGGCTGATTTTTGGTTATGTTTATGTTTTAAGTGTGCTGATTCCAAATATGTAATTATGAAGATGGGATGTGTAGTTTAAAAGTTACAGGGTATCGCTAAAAACTGTATTTTTACTGCCTGTGTTTAATTATGTTAATCTCTTCCCAAACGTCATTTCGTTCAAAGTGGAGAGAATGTTAAAAAAATATATTTTTGTTCTGAGTGTGAAGAAATTTTTTTCAGCCGCTTCTAATCTTAAGCATCATTTGAGGAGCCATGCAGGAGAGAAACCTTATTTGTGGTGTGTTTAGTATTGTTCTGATCAGTTTAATACCTTCCGCGTCTCCTATCAGTGGACGTGTATATGGCAGCCATTTTAGAAACCGTACACCTGGGACCCGAGCAAGGTCACCTCGTTCAA
>OW240920.1:89701021-90025103 GCA_933207985.1 Pelobates cultripes
TATCCTGCAATCCATGAACCAGTTTAGTAGCCCTTCTCTGAACCCTCTCTAAGGTATCAATATCCTGAAGATATGGTCTCCAGTACTGTGTACAATACTCCAAGTGAGGTCTCACCAGTGTTCTGTACAATGGCATGAGCACTTCCCTCTTTCTACTGCTAATACCTCTCCTATACAACCAAGCATTCTGCTAGTATTTCCTGCTGCTCTATTACATTGTCTGCCTACCTTTAAGTCATCAGAAATAATCACCCCTAAATCCCTTTCCTCATATGTTGAGGTTAGGACTCTATCAAATATTCTGTACTCTGCCCTTGGGTTTTTACGTCCAAGATGCATTATCTTGCACTTATCCACATTAAATGTCAGTTGCCACAATTCTGACCATTTTTCTAGTTTACCTAAATCATTTGTCATTTGGCTTATCCCTCCTGGAACATCAACCCTGTTACATATCTTAGTATCATCAGCAAAAGACATACCTTACCATCAAGACCTTCTGCAATATCACTAATAAAAATATTAAAGAGAATGGGTCCAAGTACAGATCCCTGAGGTACCCCACTGGTGACAAGTCCAAGCTTCGAATATATTCCATTAACTACAACCCTCTGTTGCCTGTTACTCAGCCACTGCCTCTGTTGCCTGTTACTCAGCCACTGCCTATGAAAGCATTATTCAATGCTTTCCTATGGGGATTCCGGTGACGCTCAACGTCCTCATGCAGAGCACGGGTACGTCGAACGTCATTTAAAACACTTTTTTCGTTGTCTAAGAACACGGAAGCACTATCTAGCGGCTGTCTGAGCGACAACAACTAGAGGTTGGATTAGCACTGTAATCAAAACACTGCGGTTTCTCCAAAACCGCAGTGTTTTGACTAACAGGGCTAAGAGGAGAGGGGCAAGTCACCCAGACCACTCCAAAGGGCAGAAGTGTACCTTTTTAATATTATTTCCAATGGTTTTTCCCAGTCCTGCAGACCCTAATAATTTTCCCCAAAAAATGCAGTTTGGGCTTTTTACCACCTTTACAAAGTAGGTACATTCAATGTAAGGAGGGACTATATCTTAAGAATATGCTGAGTTCAAGATGACCTATACGTGCGTGCGCAAACTTACACCTCTTAATTGTTATGTATAAGATCAGTAATACTGTAAAGCCACAAGTTAGCTTGCTGCTCATGTAACGTCCCCTTCCCCCCTCATTATAAGTTACAGAGTACAAGCAATGTGTTTACTAACTGGGTGAGGAGGGATATCACAAGATCAGCCAATCATTAACATAAATAATGGAAAAACAGCATATTAACCATTAGCAGGGTAGTTTAACCCTGGCACGGAAAGATGAATCTTTACATAATTATTTCTTCCACTTTTTCTATATTTATATTTTTTTATATACAATATATATATATATATATATATATATATATATATATATATATATATATATATATATATATAATCGACTTATCAATTAGCTGGAATTTCAGGCAGTGATCAGATCAGAGGGCCTCCTAATAACTTATTTTGGTGTTGGTGACTACTGTATAGCCTGGTCTCCCCCAAAATAAATGCCCAAGCAGTCAACCCCACGTCTAACGAGATTTTTCCCAGGTTTTGTGTCTGCCTTGTGGCAAAACACTACTCATATCAACCACAACTTTAGTGGTCGTTGGCAATAGTGATGAAACTATTCATAGTGATAACCAATTGCATTCCAATCGCATTCTTTCTTTGTCGAAATATGTGGCAATACAGGAGAATGACACATCAGAACACGCCTCTTTAGAATGGCACTAATTGTGAGTGCCATAAGTAGATGCTAGAGGTTATGGTAACATTATAGGCACTCAGGCCATTCATCTCCGTGAAAAGGTCTGGGTGCCATGTTCCCCCAACCCCCTGTTTTAACCCTGCAGCTGAAAAACATTGCTTTCTGTTCAGCAGGCACAACAATATTTTTATTTTATTTATTTTATTTTATTATAATTTTTTCCTTTGCAGAGTTTAAATGCCTGTAGTGGCTGTCACCTCAATGGCCACACATTTGTATTCCTAATGCTATAGTTCCTTTAATGAGTAGCATCATAATGATTGGTGGGAAAATGATGAAGTTAAAGAACAACTAAAGTCAGCCAATGAAATGAAGCCCATGGAATAGCAAAGCTAGGTGGAATGGGCCTTGACAGAGCTAGGAGGCTGGCCTATGGATGAGTGTGTCTGGATTGGTTAGTGGGTAAAAGGGGGAGTGGCTTAGACATATAATAATTCGCCATTTTAAATTTGGGTTCCATTTTAATTTGAAATCTTTACCTGTTGTTAGCTGTCCCACCCACCCTCCCTAATTTAGTTGGTTAAGGGCTAAGAGTCATGACTCTCCCGTTTTGTCACGGTGGCGGGGGATGGATTAGGTTAATTGGGGGTAGGTCGGTTTTTGGTAAGTGGGATAGGTCAGGAGGAATACTTACCTTTAGATTTGGTGGTAGGTTCGAGCTCGGCGGTAGCTACGAACCTGGGGGTGTAGGGGTGTCTCGGTATGCCCCTACACTGGAAATGGATGCCCTTGGTGGCTGGGATAATGGTGTAGGGGTGTCTTGGTATGCCCCTACAGTGGAAAGGGATGCCCTTGGTGGCTATGATAATGGCGTAGGGGTGTCTTGGTATGCCCCTACAATTGGAAATGGAGGCCCTGGGTGGCTATGTTAAGGTTTATGGTATTTATGCTATGTTATACTGTTAGTTGGATGTATTCTGTAAATATGTTGGAGGTCATTGTCTGGGTATTTAGTTATGTTAATTGGGGGGATGTCTTTTCAAGCGTTGTTGACAATGACCTATATTTTATTATTTATATATATTTAATAAAGCCGTGGAATATTTTGCCAATTCATTCATGTGTCTGTGATTATTAAAGGTTATAATTGGTTTATAACAGGAATAGGCCAAAAAGACGACTATGCGCATGTCATGGCCTGGAAGACTCCTCAGGAAAAGGTCCTGTAGGTTTAACTATGCAATGTAAAAGAATAACCGTTTTGTAGAAACTGCAAGGTTTACACTGACAGCAACTAGAGGCGCTTCCTGCAGCAGTAATCAAATAAAACTGCAGCTCCCATGGGAAAGCACTGATTTTGCAGCATATAGAGATTACCACTATAGATATATGCTGTTTCAGGCCCCTTGCAGCATTGGCTAATGAAGAGGGAGCCCAGAACTCTAATTTCCACTCCAGCAGCAAGTACTGTCTGTGCCCCTCTCAAGCCACGAGAACGTTGCCATGGCACCCCAGCAACTACGCTTTTGTGGCTCGTAGGAGGAGCGAACAGTACCTGCTACTTAAGTGGAGATTAAAGTTCTGGGACCCCTCTTCAACATTTTCTAGTTCCAGTGAGCCCCCGGACCACCAGGTAATCAAGTATCCCACCTCTGCCCACAGGTAAAAGGTAGTGAGGTAAGAAAAAACAGAATTAAAAATGAAAAAAAATCCATCTCCGCTCTCACATTAAAACACACACTACGGGGGTGGGGCCTGGCCATCATGGAGGTTAGATGCAGATGGTGTGAGCTCCTCACATAAAGCTTCAATTCCACTATTTAATGCAGCGATCACTCAAACGTGAACCAACCTGTCCCTGCATGCTGTGGTACCCTCCTGACCAAGTCAGGCCTGGAAATCTTTTGCAGGCTAGACGCCTGGGATACTCCACGGAGGGGAGAAACAGCCAATCTCCAAGCCTGGACCTGCTGGCGTCCACACAACTGATCCTAGAGCCCTGTCTTCCCACCCTCCCCCCTCTGGACCGGTGGGGGATATCCTGGTCCCCACGGGTGTAATCTTGTGACCTACCCTGCACGACGCTGACAAGCCACAGTTCTGGACGAAGGCAGCCTGCTACCTAAAATGGCGGCACCGCCAGTGCCTACAGCGACACCTGCCTCCCCACAGTCACCCACCACTGTGGACCCACTCCTACAGGCATTCGACAGAATATGTGCCTAATTCTGGCAGAAACTCAATGACCGGGACGTTGCTACTGCTCACATGGGCCAAACTGTGGTACCCCAGATCAGGTCTGCAGGCGCATCACGGCGCAACCCCCACGCAGCAGCAGCACAGAAACGCAAGCAGCGGGCGCATAAGCGCCTAAGTAACTGCACCTGGGTGCGAGAGGCGAGAATACCGCAACCCCTGCAGCGCTCCCGGGTAGGGAGTCACAGCACAAAGTCCCTGCCAAAATGTCTCTTCAGCAGATCGGGAACCTCTCCAAGGGGAGAAAAAAAGTCAGTGGATCCCGGGCACTGACGTCCAGGGCAGCTTTGACTCGGACCCCTGCTACCTGTCTGAGGGCCTTAAGATCTGGAATTGATTAAGTACCTAAAATAAACTGTACCTAAATAAAAGTACCTAAAATAAAGAAGGACCCGCACACATAACACACCATACCTATACTGTTTATTATTAGTCTAAGCCCTAGTTGTTTTACCATACCGTCTCTCACCAGATGTTATCTCTAATGCACCTATCGTATGCACCTGCCTAGTCCGAGACAATATTCTAGTCTAACGTTACCTGGCTTGCCCCTCATTATTAAAAATGTGCCGATATGCTACTGTTCTTCCTCATTAATATAAAATGTGCACTGTTCCTCGTGTCACATAACTGTTATAATCTATTTGATGTTATGCATGTACCAGCCGTTGTGGCAGCGCAATCTTGTTTGCCTAACCTATGCACGAATAAAATAAAGAATTTAAAAAAATAAAAATAAAACACACACTACATGTACTACACACACATACACACACAATGGACTATACACTATATGCATTTCATAGACACTACATGCACTATACACACACACTGCATGCACTACACACACATTACATGTACTGCACAAACATTATACACACTGCATCCACTATACACACACAATATGTTTAATACACACACTGCATACAATAAACACACTGAAAACACTACACACACAATGTGTTCACTAAACAAATGGCACTATGAATAAAATAGACATCTTCTTGATTAGTACCACATTTGGAATTTGTGAAACAAACGAACATGCTTATCTGTTATGAGAGTTGCTTGTTTAGTTATACGTCCATATGGCATTGCAGTTTGGGCGATAACAAATGCACATGTCTATTAAAAGATGGTTCCCAGCAGATGAAGCATGTGGATACACCAAGACAAGTTTTGAAACGGTAATAAATATGTTAACTGGCAGGTTCTTATGATAATCCTATAATCAAATAGATCTCAGATAAGGTCCAAGTTGCTATATTTTGATGGTAAGCATTGATGGTATTCTAATATGTGGTTCAATAAATGTTAAAAAAGAAAATAACTGTGAGGTGCTTAATAAGGAATTTAGCCTCTCATTTAGTTTGATAGATGCAAAATTATTAAAGAATTACTCCAACCACCATAACCACTTCAGTGATTTGAAGTGGTCATAGTTGTGTTATTTTGGATGTGCAGTGTTTCTTCTTGGAATACTACACATGCAGAGTTATTTTTGTTTGTGTGCCAAGGAATAATTGCACCCCCTGCACACGTGATTTAGGCAGCCCAGAACGTCCGGGCAGAGCGACTGCAAGTAGAAGATAGCCTTCCGCCTCCTTCTGTAACTTAAAAAGTTGGTTATTGTTGTTTTTTGTTTTTTTTTAACTTAAAATATTCCTCCCCTTCTTTCTCCAACTCCCTTTGCCTGTTCTGAGCTATTAAGCTGTCCAAACGGTCTATGAGAAGCCTGTGATTGGATCGCACAAGTGGACAGGGCATATATGACATCACCAGGAGCTATGTCTGGTTCTGGGTTCCAGGTAAGTAAAGCACTTTTTAGAGGTTTTATGGGAGGGGATACCTAATTGTAATGCCCTATGGTACTGTAAAAAATGTTTTAAAACTGTTTGAATAAGGGTTAGACTAACCCTTTAAGTTCTGTCTACATTAGGAACAACTTCAAAGTTCCCTCAAAAAAAGGTGAGACCAAACATCACGTTATATAGACAGTGAGTTCTTGCGGCTCTCATCTTATTTTATTGCAGACTTGGTTAACCACTTTGAGAAGAGTGACATGGATGAATTCAACCAGACTTGGAATCTGTTTTAGAACATGGCTCATGTTTATATGTCCTATGCACCCCCTGCAATCTAACCCATGTTAAGAGGTTCACATAACAATCTGCAAAATATCTATTTTTATTTCCATAATACCGCTCTTCAGGATGCCATGATGTTCCTGGACTAGTTGAGATATTCACTTACTACAATAGAAAGCTGACAAATGATCTACAATTTACAGAAACCTTTGCTCCTCCCATAAATTACTTATTATGGGAAAGAATTGAGAAATATAATTGCCAAGGAAATATAGCTATAAATATAACAAGAATCCCTCAATCCTATTGATCCATAGATCTGAAATTAACCAAAAACTGTAGATTATGAGATGTATACAAACAGTGAGATTTCAGAAAGGACTCCTATACTGTCAGCAATGCTTAAAATTTGAAGCCATATGCTACTAGTCAGGCATTAAAGTTACTTACTAGTGTAAGCTATAGTGAACCCCCCAAAAGTGAACATCTACTTGTCAATGCCAGGACTACATTGTCCCTCACCAGTAGGTAGTGGCAGTGGACATTCTGATCCCAGCTATCAGCGCTACATTTTCCTCATGTAAAATCCTTTTCATCCACCTATAGTAGTGGTATGTCCAAACATGTCCATTCCGTCAGATCATGATTCTGAGGATTCCAATCAATCTGTTGCCAGTTTATCTGAGGAACCTAAAATACAAGAGGGTTTAAGAGGCCCAAGAGTCACAAATGAGTAAAACGTAGCTCTGATTGAAGCAAAATTGCAAAACCAATTTTTTTTTTTCTAGAAACAAAAGTCAGTGCTTTAAAGAAAATGAGCTCAGGGACAATATGTGCTGCATTAGCCAACACAGGAGTACTATCACTTGTGTGAAACATAGACATTATGATTGTAAGGCAGGAGTTACAAAGATAATGCGCTTTCATAGCAAGATGGCAAATAAAACTGTTGATTCCAATGTAAAAATCTAATTTATCTAGTGGGAGGAAAAATTCAGAAATCCAGCGTCCATAGCACTTATTAATTAAATCAAACACGCACGCAATGAACATACAGGTTGTAATGGAGCTCCCTGTACCCCTGGCTGGGTACCTCTGCCAAGGACCGCTTCCTAGCTGGAACAGGGGACAAACTGCAGCACTTCTGCCCACAGTCGCCATGGCTTGACTGGGATCCTAGAACCGATCCTTCCTGGAGCGAATGGGGAACTTGCTCTATACACCTCCAGGTACTGGACGGCACTCAGTCTTGAAAGCTCTAGTCCTTACAAGGACTTTCCCCGTTGTATCCTCCACACTGGAACAGTGATTAAAGAATAGCTATTTACCCTCCCAGTTACCAGACAACACATAGTTCTGGGAGTACAAGCTGGAATATGTTTAATCTGGCCAGACGGCCGGCTTTTCACCTTTTTCAAATCGAGTTGAGCACGCCCATGACACTCCCATAGAAAACAAGATAATACCTCCCCTATGCCTGGGCAATAATTGAGTCAGGCACAAAAAACACATTTCCCAAACACCCCAAAAGTGCCTTAAAAATACATAAAAACCCCACAAAAGTTATGGTTTGCCCCTGATCTGGGTGACCAACATATCCAAAAATCACCCAGATCGGTTCAGGGGTTAAGGATTTTCCTGGATTTTGTCATATTTGACCGACTGCACGCATGGTCCCATGCCCAAAACAGTTCCATAAGATCAGGGATAGCGGTCGGTCTAGTTCAGTAGTTTAAAACTGAACAAACTACCGAACATAGTCCATATTTTTACCCTGGAGCTTGTTCCCCTTATTCGAGGTGAACGTTTCCACCGAACAGTGTCTTCCTATGTGTTGTTGAACCAAATGCAGGTGATTCTGGAAGTCCAGCAGTGTTCGGGAGTTTCTGTGTCCGTTTTCAGTGATCACCAAACACCGCTGCCTGCGTTCGTGCGAACAAGATGGCTGCCACCTCATGGTCGTACACAGGAAATGCGGCCACCCAGACGAACACTTAGAACACTGCTTAACAAGAACACTGATTAACACTTAGAACACTGCTTAACAAGCTCCAGTGTGGTCTCTAGTTCTAGAGACTTTTACATTACATATTCCAGGGTCCATAGTCTGTGGACAGGAGGCTGGCAAGCAGGCTCCTCCTGGAGCTTGTGGCAAACTCACTTGGAAAGGGGAGTTTGTCACACAGGTCATATTATGTAATGAACATCCCAATGTAATGCATCACTTAGGAGGCACAGAGAGCAACTTAACCCCATCTAGGACATTGATGTTTTACATGAAAAAGAAGCATATTATTAACCTTACCGTTTACCTTCGTGCAAAAGTCACAAGCCATGGTGTCTATGCCAATATTTACCCAAGTTCATATTGAGTTCTTCCAAAAGCTAAAAAAAAAGCTTAACAGATGCTTTATCTGCATAAGCGCATGAACAAAATGCATGTGAGAGACTTTAGTCACTCTTCCATTCACACATAGGACTCTAGCCATAAAATAGTCATAATCCCAGATGTGATTAAGAGTCAGCATCCTAAGAATTGCCATGTCAGGTGAACCCACTAACACTGCACACATAGTCACAACCCCTTATTTTGCTTTTCATTTCTAGAACATGGGAAACTTCAACATTGATATTATTTCTCTTCTGGAAGTGAGAAATAACATATCCAATTGCCATGCTTATTATACCAAAAAAGATTATTAAGAGATTCTTTAAAATTATGACATGCAGAACAACATAATAAGAAGGGTCGGACATCCATTGCAGGTGAAGTTCTTAGATTGAGAATGGAGATAGAAGACTATCTACTGCAACAAATTATTCAGTCATCCAGCACCTCTTTTTCCTTCAAACCTTTATTATAGAATGCACTGAGGGTATACCAAATAAGCCAGGTAGATCTTGCAGCTAGTGCCTTTATTGTTCAGTCTCGAAGTGGGCTCAGGTAGGCATAACAAAAGCAAAAAAATTAGTGAACGGGATACTGAAGGCTCCACAACCACTTTAACTTAAAGGGTTATGGTGCCTGGAGTATGTGGGTGCCATCTCCCACATCAGACAAACCAACTTCTTAGTATTTCACAGGGATGCATTAGCTCCAGCATAGACCAGTGGTAGATTGAGAATATTGGGACCACGAATCCCTGTGAAACATTAAGAAAATAGTTTGACTTGATGGCACCCACTAACTGCAGGCACCATAACAACTTCAATGAGTTAACGTGACTACGGTGCCTCTAGTGTCCTTCTGACCCAGTTTAATACCACAGTTATTTATTACATTATGTCAGCTAATACTGCCAATATTCCGTTCTTAATACTAGAACTGTAGCACAACCCTCGAGATGCTATTCCCAGTTGTCATTCACACAATGCATGTTAATTCACGACATTGTAGTATTTTTTATTTTTTTAACGGACAACACATGAACATTAGCACCAATTCATACTTTGCAGATTTGTTTACATTTTTCATAACTTGTGTACAAAAGTCACACAATTTCAATGTGTTATGTTTATGAGTTGTGGTTTTAAGTGCTATGATCATTACGTGGTGTGCCTTTCTGTTTATGTCTCTTCTTCTACCACTCTTGTGGGCCAGTATAGATCAGGATGACAGATAGATGTTTGTGTTGGCATTGTTAGCTCCTTTATTATTATTATTATTATTATTGCCATTTATATAGCGTCAAAAGATTCTGTAGCGCTTAACAATATTATGAGAGGGGGGATTTAACTATAAATAGGACAATTACAAGAAAACTTACAGGAACAATAGGACCCTGCTCAAATGAGCTTACAGTCTATAGGAGGTGGGGTATAAAACGCATTAGGGCAGGAAATAGCAATCAAATAAGGTGGGAGTGAAACAGAGCTGGAGGAGAGAGCAAAGTGCTGCCCTTTAGGAGAGAGCAAGGGACAGGTATGTAAGGTAGAGGTTACTCTAGGAGGCCATAAGCTTTCCTAAAGAGATGGGTTTTAAGGCACTTCTTAAACGATTGAAGACTACGGGAGAGTCTGATGGCGGTAAGCAGGCTATTCCATAGGAAGGAAGCTGCCCGCGAGAAGTCCTTCAAGCTTGAGTTGGCCGTACGAATGCGAGCAAGGAGAAGGTGCTTTCTAGGAATGGGTTGGCACTTTGAATTGACTCATATAGGATAGGATACAGGAAGCCAACCTCACAGAGGGGTGAGGTGTGGACATCAGTATGGGTCTCAACTAAGAACCCCTGTCACATTTGCTAGCAATAACATGGTGCCATATTCACTATGATGCTACTAAGTAACGTGTTCATGCTCTTGTAATTTCTCGCATTGATTACTGTAAATCTGTAATAATATTGCAAAGCGCTGCCGAATAAGCAGCGCTATATAAAAGGAAAAAATATAAAAAATATTGATAATGATGTGAAATGTTGTATCTTATCTATATCGCACTCCAAACGATGTAATTCATGACATGATCACAGCACTCAAAACACTGCTTATCATATGTGAGAATTGCACAAACGGTAAAACTGTAAAACTTTCTACACATGGTGGGCCTGGAGGGGGAATGAAACACATTGGGGGGGCTCAGGGCAGTTTTCGCACCTGTGCCCGGTGCTTTCTAGTTAAACCTCTGCATATGTGCATTATTGGTTCACGTTTCTGTTTCACCAACAACCATATATTTTTGGAAGAGAACTTGAATGAGCTAATATTGAGGCTTGTTGCCCTCTGGATTAACAACATTCCTCTGAACCATCCCGATTTTGTTGGGATAGTCCCAATTTTCATGTCCTGTCCGCCACACTGACTTTGTTCCCTGGTGTCCCGCGTTGGACAGTTGAGAAATCCACACCACAGAGATATAGACAACAGAAACAGGATTTGTGTACACACCATAGTGGTTATAGTGTTTGGAGTGTTCTTTTAGTTGCAGTAGCTGTCATAGACAAGTCATTATCATAGGTTTTACATATATCAAGAGTATATTTGTGATGCAAAATCTATATAATATGCAAAGGCACAGAATGTAAAAACTGGGAAATTCTAATTAAAGAAATATACATGCATCATCACACTCATGTAAAAATAAAAATGGTCTAATAATGGGTTGGGTTCTACAGATACTGCTTTCATACATCCACTGTGCTTGCCAAATTGTGAAAAAATAAAATAAAAATAAGCTTCTCTACTCATAATGCAATAACAGATACTTATACTTCAGATAGAAGGAATGTACCACACAATAAAAATGTACTAGTGAAAACGTTATCATATTTCAGCCTTGTCAGTCACAGTAAATTCAAGACAAAGTAAATGTTGTAGCTTGATTTAGTAATTTAAAAGTACAGGCTCCACCATTCATTGAAAACACATAAACAAATTATTTTGACTTTAAACACATGTTTCTGAGGTATTCTCTCATCATTTGTATTGAGAAGGAAGATGCAGTTGACCGCATTACCATTGTCCTTCTATGAAATGTGCAGCTTACCGTATTGCCTTTATTCTGTATGAGATGCTCACTATTCTCATACATATACAAATCTATTAACAACGAACAAAAAGATTTAATGTTCTGCAGTGTCATTTAGACGAGGACAGTGATCTACTTGGACATTTACATTTTTGTCAAGCTGACGCAACAGGAAAGCTGTCTGCCTCAAACTTTTGTGTATATGATAGTTGGGTCCACAGACCTCTTCCATCAAGACAGATTTTGCCTGGATAAACAAAATCTAGTTTTGTGTGTAGAATCATATACATTATGTTAAGTGGAAATGTCTGTACACTGTAACTAAGGTAACAGAGGCAGTAATCAAACTCATAGCCAATCAAATGCAGGTCCCGAATCCAGTTTATTAGTAATTCCTATACCCTCAATTTTTTTAGAGCTTGTTTTTTTTTTAATAATTAAAAAAGTAAATTTCCATACAAGCTTTAAATTGCGCCAAGAAAAACAGCTACATGACTCACTAGTAAATAGTAAAGCTTCTACGGAAAGCCTCCAATACAGTAGAAGCATTACATTGCACTAATCCAAAATAAAGTTTCAGCACTAAGCGACAATTTTAAAGAGAAACTCAAAGCTCCATAACCACAAGAGAAAAGAACTCTCTAGAAGAGTGGGAATACCAGGAGCTGGCTAGGTGACTAATGGCTAAAATACTAATACATAGAGATAAATATAAATATAAAAAATATAAATATAAAAATATATATATGGTACTATGCCTTTAAATCTGGAATGGACAAAGTATCCCTATAAGTGAGCACTTTTACTCACAGTTTTGCACATTTATAGGGATACTTTGTCCATTCCAGATTTAAAGGCATAGTACCATATATATATTTTTATATTTATATTTTTTATATTTATATTTATCTCTATGTATTAGTATTTTAGCCATTAGTCACCTAGCCAACTCCTGGTATTCCCACTCTTCTAGAGAGTTCTTTTCCCTTGTTCTATATAGGTTTTTAGTGAATCCCTATCATTACCAGTTTTCGAGCAGCTTAGTGCTAGTCTGTCTCCCTCTCTCCTGTGTGGTATTTTAGGTACACCAGAACCGTTCTACCATAACCACAAGAGCCTGCATGTGTATGTATTAGGCAGTTTGTGTGTTTGGAGAGGTGTCGCGAACTGGGAACAGAAAGGGTCAAATGTGTATTAGCAGCACCTGGTGGCAAGTGCCAATATGCTTCAGGGACCACTCTGCACTGTTTGCACATCTTCCTCATGCACCATGTTCTGATTCCAGGAGGTGGGATGTGATGTCACCCCTGCCACAGCATCAGCACGGAGATGCAGGGAGCTGTGCATTCAGTGTCCGATGAGATCCTGATTGTTCTGTTTCACCAACAACCATATATAACGATGAGATCCTGATTGTTCTGTTTCACCAACAACCATATATTTTTGGAAGAGAACTTGAATGAGCTAATATTGAGGCTTGTTGCCCTCTGGATTAACAACATTCCTCTGAACCATCCCGATTTTGTTGGGATAGTCCCAATTTTCATGTCCTGTCCGCCACACTGACTTTGTTCCCTGGTGTCCCGCGTTGGACAGTTGAGAAATCCACACCACAGAGATATAGACAACAGAAACAGGATTTGTGTACACACCATAGTGGTTATAGTGTTTGGAGTGTTCTTTTAGTTGCAGTTATACTGGATATACTAATCATACAAATGGGTTATATGGGCGCAAAGGCAACAAACTTTCACAAAATGGAAATCCAAACAGCAGCGGAAGAAGCTTCATTGATGACGTTTCTCCTGCCATCATTTCAATTTGTATTTTTGAAATGCCAAAGTTTGTCACTCTTGCAACAGCGGAGATTTTAGCTGTTGTTGCAACTTCGGCAAACACCGTCACTCTTTAAATAAGCCCAATCACTGCAGCAAGGAGGAGACAGGTCTGAATGCAGTGCATGTGGTAGGAATGACCAAGCTCAATGTAGAGGTCATTAAGAAGCAGTTGGGTAATTGCAAACCCAAAATGAATGCAATGATGGCTGAGCTGGTATCTCATGCAAAAATGGCTGGTGGGGGGACATCCTGAGACCTATTACAGCACTGGCATCCCACGTGGCCATGACACCAGTGAGCCAACTTTCAGTATCCACCTATTTCCATGCCTCTCTAGGGCAGAAGTAAGTAACCTTTTGGTAGCACTTTTATGTATGTTGGTAAATTCTGCATGTGTTATGCATGGGTGCAGCAGCTGCTTTACAAGGTTTTATGTGTGTGTGTGTATTGGTGGGCTGTGCATGTTGTTGTGTATACATGTGGGCTGTATTGTTTGTGTGGGTGCATAATGTATATGTGTAATACAATTAAACCATCTCCAATATTTCTAGGTTTTATTGTGACTTGCTTGCCATAAAATGAGACCCCAGATGGGTATCAATGGTTGTCATTGGTGTGTGGTCCAATAAGATGAATTTATTATCATTTATTGATATCTAATTACACAAGGAACCATTGTACTAACTTTAATATACCGGCTGTGACATATTTTTACTGACCACATCTACAGTGCCTTGCAAAAGTATTCACCCTCCTCCCCCCCTTGGCATTTTTCGTGTTTTGTTGCCTCATAACCTGGAATTAACATGGAGATTGTTTGAGGATTTGCATAATTTAATTTACAGAACATGACCTCAACTTTGAAGATTTTTTATTTTTTTATTGTGAAGCAAACAACATATAGGACAAAATAACAGAAAAAGTCTATGTGCATAACTATTCACCCCCCTAAAGTCAATATTTTGCAGAGCCACCTTTTGCGGCAATCACAGCTCCAAGTCGCTTTGGATAAGTCTATATGAGCTCAATTTCCCCGTTGCCCCCCTCCCCCTGAGATTCTCCCCTGACGGCTAGTGCAGGGCTGGCATTGTCCAAGTTCCAGAGATCTCCCTCCCCGGTCCGCAGGCACCGTGCTGACAGCCGGCAGGGGAGGGAGAAGGAGGGAGAGAAGACCCGGGAGCTCAGCCTGCAGCTCCTCCGGTACCTCCTCTCATGAGATTTGAAGCGTTGCTGCAGTTACCACAGCAACGTTCCAAATCTCGCAAGAGTGAACTCTAGCCCTGGAGCTGCGGGCTAGAGTTCACCTCACCACCACTGGACCACCAGGGATCGAAATATGTCCCCCCTCCTCCAAGTAAAGGAAAGAAGGGAGGGGGGACATAAATATATATATTTTATTAAATACAGTTTTTTATTATTAAAAAGCCTCCCTAACCTCCTTCCTCCCCATACACATACTGTCCCCATACACACACTGCCCCCCATACACACTGCCCCCATACACACACTGCCCCCATACACACTGTCCCCATACACACACTGCCCCCCATACACACACTGCACACCCATACACACACTGCCCCACACACACTACACACCCATACACACACAGACACATAAAGTGCCCTACACACACTGCTGCCCCCCCATACACACATTGCCCCACATACACGACCCCCCATACACAGAGTGCCCCCGTAAACACACTGCCTCACACATACATACAGCGCCCCCTATACATACAGTGCTCCCCATACACACATTGCCCAAAAACACATACAGTGCCCCCATACACACACTGCCACCCTCACACACACACACACTGCCCCACACATACACTGCCCCCTAACACACACACTGCAACCCTGACATACACTGCCGCACTCACACACACACTTCACCGCTCACACACTTCACCCCTAACACACACCACTGCTCCTATGCCCTATATCCCAGCAGACCCCAGGTAAGTTGTCAAACTGTTCTTAAACGGTATGACTACTTACACTGGGGTGGGATCCTGGCACTACTGGCACCATAACTACTACACTGAGCTGTAGTGGTTATTGTGCCTGGATTATTTATTTAAATAATCTACAAGTGCCCCTCCCAAGATCAGGCTCTGGATCCGCCACTGCTATGAGCTTGCCACATGTTACCACGGGGATTTTTGCCCATTCCTCCTTGCAAAACTGCTCCAGCTCCTTCAAGTTGGATGGTTTGCGCTTGTGAACAGCAATCTTTACGTTTGACCACAGATTTTCTATTGGTTTGGGGTCTGGGCTTTGACTAGGCCATTCCAACACATTTACATGTTTCCCCTTAAACCACTCAAGTGTTGCTTTAGCAGTGTGTTTGTCTTGCTGGAAGGTGAACCTCCATCCTAGTCTCAAATCACGCACAGAGTGGAACAGGTACTGCTCAAGAATATCCCTGTATCCATCCATCTTTCCCTCAACTCTGACCAGTTTCCCAGTCCTGGCTGCTGAAAAACATCCACACAGCATGATGCTGCCACCATGTTTCACTGTGGGGATTGTGTTCTTTTGGTGATGTGATGTGTTGGGTTTGCGCCAGACATAGTGTTTTCTTTGATGGCCGAAAAGGTCAATTTTAGTCTCATCAGACCAGAGCACCTTCCTCCATACATTTTGAGAGTCTCCCACATGCCTTTTCGCAAACTCAAAACATGCCATTTTGTTTTTTGCTGAAAGTAATGGCTTTCTTCTAGCCACTCTGCCATAAAGCCCAACTCTCATGGAGCGTACGGCTTATTGTCGTCCTATGTACAGATACTCCAGTCTCTGCTGTGGAACTCTGCAGCTCATCCAGCTAGGGTTACCTTAGGTCTGTGCTGCCTCTCTGATTAATTCCCTTCTTGCCCGGTCCGTGAGTTTTGGTGGGCGGCCATCTCTTGGCAGGTTTGCTGTTGTGCCATGTTCCTTCTATTTGGTTATGATAGATTTGATGGTGCTCCTGGGGATCATCAAAGATTTGGATATTTTTTTTTATAACCTAACCTTGACTTGTACTTCTCAACAACATTGTCCCTTACTTGTTTGGGGAGTTCCTTGGTCTTGATGGCAGTGTTTGGTTAGTGGTGCCTCTTGCTTAGGTGTTGCAGCCTCTGGGGCCTTTCAAAAAAGATGTGTATATGTAATGACAGATCATGTGGTACTTAGATTGCACACAGGTGGACATCATTTCACTAAATATGTGACTTCTGAAGGTAATTGGTTGCTTTTTATGGGCTTCATAACAAAGGGGGTGAATACATACGCACATGCCAATTTTCTGTATTCTATTTCTAAAAAAATAGTTTTATGTATATATTTTTCCCATTTCACTTCACCAACTTAGACTATTGTGTTCTTATCCATCACGTAAAATTCAGATTAATAAAACAATGAACTTAAGGCTGTTATGTAACAAAATAGGTAAAAAGTCAAGGGGGTGAATACTTTTTGCAAGGCACTGTATGCTGCTATCTTTTGCATACTTTTTTTTATTTATTTTTTGTTTTTTAATGATTGTGTGATAAATTAAATAAAGCATTCTTTTATAAAATTATACTGGTACTGAAAGTGTGGATTCCTTCTTTTTTTCATTTATCTTGCCAAATGTAATATGTATGAGAATATTGAAATAAAAAGTGGAAATCTGTTGGATGACATAGCAAAAACTGATCTTGTAAAAAATAAGCTTTTGCCATTAATTTTTAAAACCATGTTTACATATATTGGAACGTTGTGTTTTATCCCATGATGATTGAAGCAATCTCCGTCACTTACCCTAGGGCCCAGTCCATATATTTCTCTGAAATGTCTAGCCAAACTACACATTTTTGTCACAAATATGTAATTGTTTAAGTAACTTTATGTATCAGAAATGAAATATTTTCATTTTTTTTTTACTGAGAAATTAGGGTTCTCATGAACTCTGTCAAATTTCAAGTTATAACATGGGCTATTAAAGGGCTACTACTTCAACCTTCCTAAATGTCTTTTCTCCTAGAAATCTCCAGTTATGTGTTTTTAGGTATTATTACCCCATGAATATACATATTTTACTGTCCCTTTTAATTGACAAGACAGTTACTTGACCAACACGATTTCAACAATTCCATCTGTTGAAAGAGTCTGGCACCAGTCACTCCCTGTCTGAGTGGATTCTGGAGAGGCCCTCAGAGTCATAAAGTGTTTCATTTTGTAAGTACTGTACACAAAGTGCACCGCTTTCTCTAGGTTGTATTACTTCATCCTGGACATTAGGGCTCCCATAGTTGACAAGTGGCTCACATTAAGTCTAAGTACCTGTGTTCTCTTTTCATTCTAGCTTTAAATAACAGTGTGTGTCTGAGTGTTGGGTTGCAAAATATATTTTGCTAAATTTTAGCTAGATAAGATTGCTAACATTTTATATACAGTCATCGATTCCTTTACTGATTTCTTTAAAACGTTTTACACAGTTGTGATGACTGTGAGGTAAGATATCACAAGATCTTGACCTTCACAAATTGATTGAGAGGAAATTCAAATGAAGCTAAAAAGAGTTATAAAAAGTCCATAACAGAAAGAGACTGTGCATAAAGTGTAATATGGCTAAGGTAAAATTATTCTAATGAAATACCAAAACACACTCACATTTAAAAGCATATTACAATGATAATTTGTCCTTTTAATATTCAAACTGTGTTTCAGCATATCTATTAAAATAATATCTGCTAAATTATTCATTTGACTGTAAATTAGCAGTAGGTGTTTATGGCTTGTCGACAAAAATATATATTTTATCTTGTGTCGTCTTTACAATCAATAGTACTGCAAATCCTTCTTGGCAGATCTGTCAGCTAATATTTCAGAATAAACTACAACCATCCCTAGGAAAAACATTAAAAACACAATTTTGTGCATTTGAGGCAGTATGACCACAATATACTACATTTGTTTCATGAACAGGTGTAGTAATTAAGCAATTTATCACAGCTGAACAGTAAATGAATAACCCCAATACTTTCAATGCAAAATGAATTTAGGAGAAATTGAAAGTCTGTATGTAAAAGTTGTAATAGCAGCAAACGCTGCTAGCTGATGTATTGATAAAATAAATGAATAAAGTGACAAGTCCTACATAAAGAGGAACTTGGAACTGTTACACTATCTGTTATCACCCTTGTACTCTGTGGAGTGGTGGCTACACTAGCTGTTATCACCCTTGTACTCTGTGGAGTGGTGGCTACACTCTCTATCATCACCCTTGTACTCTGTGGAGTGGTGGCTACACTCTCTGTTCTCACCCTTGTACTCTGTGGAGTGGTGGCTACACTCTCTGTTCTCACCATTGTACTCTGTGGAGTGGTCGCTATACTCGATGTCATCACCCTTGTACTCTGTGGAGTGGTCGCTATACTCTGTCATCACCCTTGTTCTCTGTGCACTGGTGGCAACACTTTCTGTCATCACCCTTGTACTCTGTGGAGTGGTGGCTACACTCTCTGTTCTCTCCCTTGTACTCTGTGGAGTGGTCGCTATACTCTCTGTCATCATCACCCTTGTACTCTGGAGTGGTGGCTAGACTCTCTGTCCTCACACTTGTACTCTGTGGAGTGGTGGCTACACTCTCTGTCATCACTCTTGTACTCTGTGGAGTGGTGGCTACACTCTGTCATCACTCTTGTACTCTGTGGAGTGGTGGCTACACTCTCTGTCATCACCCTTGTACTCTGTGTAGTGGTGGCAACACTCTGTCATCACCCTTGTACTCTGTGCAGTGGTGGCTACACTCTCTGTCATCTCCCTTGTACTCTGTGCAGTGGTGGCTACACTCTCTGTCATCACCCTTGTACTCTGTGGAGTGGTGGCTACACTCTCTGTCATCACTCTTGTACTCTGTGGAGTGGTGGCTACACTCTCTGTCATCACCCTTGTTCTCTGTGCACTGGTGGCAACACTTTCTGTCATCACCCTTGTACTCTGTGGAGTGGTGGCTACACTCTCTGTTCTCTCCCTTGTACTATGTGGAGTGGTCGCTATACTCTCTGTCATCACCCTTGTACTCTGGAGTGGTGGCTAGACTCTCTGTCCTCACACTTGTACTCTGTGCAGTGGTGGCTACACTCTCTGTCATCACTCTTGTACTCTGTGGAGTGGTGGCTACACTCTCTGTCATCACACTTGTACTCTGTGGAGTGGTGGCTATACTTTCTGTCCTCATCCTTGTACTCTGTGTCATGGTCGCTATACTTTCTGTCCTCATACTTGTACTCTGTGGAGTGGTCGCTATACTCTCTGTCATCACCCTTGTACTCTGTGGAGTGGTGGCTACACTCTCTGTTCTCACCCTTGTACTCTGTGGAGTGGTGGCTACAGTCTCTGTCATCACCCTTGTACTCTGTGGAGTGGTGGCAACACTCTCTGTCATCACCCTTGTTCTCTGTGCACTGGTGGCAACACTTTCTGTCATCACCCTTGTACTCTGTGGAGTGGTGGCTACACTCTCTGTTCTCTCCCTTGTACTCTGTGGAGTGGTGGATACACTCTCTGTCCTTACACTTGTACTCTGTGCAGTGGTGGCTACACTCTCTGTCATCACTCTTGTACTCTGTGCAGTGGTGGCTACACGCTGTCATCACCCTTGTACTCTGTGGAGTGGTGGCAACACTCTCTGTCATCACCCTTGTACTCTGTGCAGTGGTGGCTACACTCTCTGTCATCTCCCCTGTACTCTGTGCAGTGGTGGCAACACTCTCTGTCATCACCCTTGTACTCTGTGGAGTGGTCACTATACTCTCTGTCATCACCCTTGTACTCTGTGGAGTGGTGGCTATACTTTCTGTCCTCATCCTTGTACTCTGTGTCGTGGTCGCTATACTCTATGTCCTCATACTTGTACTCTGTGGAGTGGTCGCTATACTCTCTGTCATCACCCTTGTACTCTGTGGAGTGGTGGCTACACTCTCTGTCCTCACACTTGTACTCTGTGCAGTGGTGGCTACACTCTCTGTCCTCACTCTGTACTCTGTGGAGTGGTGGCTACACTCTCTGTCATCACTCTTGTACTCTGTGGAGTGGTGGCTACACTCTCTGTCATCACTCTTGTACTCTGTGGAGTGGTGGCTACACTCTCTGTCATCACCCTTGTACTCTGTGGAGTGGTGGCAACACTCTGTCATCACCCTTGTACTCTGTGGAGTGGTGGCTATACTTTCTGTCCTCATCCTTGTACTCTGTGTCATGGTCGCTATACTTTCTGTCCTCATACTTGTACTCTGTGGAGTGGTCGCTATACTCTCTGTCATCACCCTTGTACTCTGTGGAGTGGTGGCTACACTCTCTGTTCTCACCCTTGTACTCTGTGGAGTGGTGGCTACAGTCTCTGTCATCACCCTTGTACTCTGTGGAGTGGTGGCAACACTCTCTGTCATCACCCTTGTACTCTGTGTCGTGGTCGCTATACTCTCCGTCCTCACACTTGTACTCTGTGGAGTGGTCGCTATACTATCTGTCATCACCCTTGTACTCTGTGGAGTGGTGGTAATAAGAACATGAGTGGGGATCACACGATCAATGCACTAGCAGAGGAGGGTAGTGCTTGTGGCATGTTCTCACGTCCAATACATGGTGGATGGCGATGGACCCTCTAATAGAATGTGGTTGTTTTAAAGTTGCTGATTGAACACTGATGACCTCAAAATGGCCTCCCTATTCCCTTACACCATGTTTAGAAGGATAATGTTAATAAAATGGTTTGAATCCTGGTCTGTAGAATGGGGGCTTACTAAAATAACGAGTTCTATAAAACCAAAAGAAAGCCCTGGGCTCACTTTTATCCTTCTTAAATATGTTACAACTAATTGATGGTCACTCTAGATGACAGAGCTGAAATTTGCTTTGTTTTACTTTAATCAGTAGAGGGGTCTTCATGGCCCTATGTGACTATAGAAAGACCAGTAATTCTCTCTACCCTGGCATATGGTGTAAGGGCTTGCAATACTGATCCTTTGTATCCAGACCCCTCCCCTCTTCCCCCAGTTTCTTGGCTTTTGATGTCATAATCCCTTTAAATACAGTACCAACAGGTTTCCCTATCAAAGTACAATGTGCCAACTCTACCTAATGCTTTCGATGAGACATGTTTGTTTTCCACCTTGGAGACCAAGATAATTTAAATTCACTGATACGAAAAGCAATCCCCAGTTTGGCACGACAGATGAGTTATATGATGTTTGATTGCTGAAGCTTTGGAGTGATATTTGTTTTTTTATTTTACCAGAAAGCTTTAGTAGATTTAGTAGGGAGCAATAGAATTCTCTAGTGAAGTATCTTGAAGCCGTATCTTTATATCTCCAAAGAGGATGGGGATGGAAAGCATAAGTACAGGAAAAATAAGTTTGTTTTTTAGCACAGTGAAGTCATTGTAGATGAATACAGTGGTAGAAGATACATGTGGTTGTCAAGCTTCCAAAGTATCAATAATAATGTTTTAGCATTGGTTTCACTATTTCTGTGTTAGACTAAGGTTGGCCAATAGTAGAACTATAAATCCCATCATGATTAACCAGTCTTAAAGGAACACTACAGGGTCAGGAACACAAACATGTATTCCTGACCCTATAGTGTTAACACCACCATCTACCCCCCCCCTGGGCCCCTCATGCCTCCCTAAATATAGCAAAAATCCTACTGTATTCAAACCTGAAGTTGTAACTCTGCATGCTGTTAAACTCAGAAAAACAATCATTCTGCTGACATGTGGTAGCCTGATCCAATCACAGTGCTTCCCTATAGGATTGGCTGAGACTGACAAGGAGGCAGATCAGGGGCAGAGCCAGCATGATTCAAACACAGCCCTGGCCAATCAGCATCTCCTCATAGAGATGAACTGAATCAATGAATCTCTATAAGGAAAGTTCAGTGTCTGCATGCAGAGGGTGGAGATACTGAATCACAGGATGCTGTGCACAGTGCTGCCCTGTGCTCTGCTGACAGCAGATCTGAGTGGATGGAGGCATAGGATGGAGGCATATTATGCCTCCATCAACTCCGAAGTCCCTCTGGTTCACTCTGAGTGACTGCAACTGGAGGTGTTCCTAGCTTTCAATGTAAACACTGTATTTTCTCAGAAAATACAGTGTATACATGAGAAAGGCTGCAGGGAGCTATAGTTCTCACCTGAACAATCTCATTAATCTGAAGTTGTTCAGGTGACTATAGTGTCCCTTTAAATAAAAATATTCATTTTTATGTTACACATGTTACTTTTTTAGTTTAGATCATGGCCTTCCCTTGTTAAAAAAAATATGGAGAAAGCAGTTAATCTTACTTGTAAACTAGCACGATATAATCTCCTCTCTGTATGATCCCAGCATTGGATCATCATTTTTTTTTCTTTGCCATTTTATTTTTTGTAATTCTTTATATTTTCTGTGCATGAGAGTACAAAGAGTGTTGTAATGCCACAACAGGAGGTACAAGAGCAAGAACAAGTAAAATAGATAAACAGATTGCACTAAATCCTATATGGTGAATAGTAGTGAGTTACGTGGCATGACGATGATAGAACACAATTTTATAATGTAGTGTATTGATCATCCTAGACGAACATGTCTAAAGTTTAAAAAAGTAAAAAAATGGATAAATACACCCAGAGTTTTAAGTCAAATAACACAAACAAAACATATGACATCAAAAACATTATCACATGTAACCATTTGAAAATTTTAACCCCTGAAGGTAAGAAAGTGCCGGGGTCTCCTGGCACCATAACATCATTATTCAGATTAAGTTATTATGGTGACATATGATGCCTAAACAGTCCCTTCAAGCTTTTGGCCTTAGGTTAGTAAGACCATTTGTCTGAGTTAAATTGCAAGCTGGTGTTTAATACAAATTATATGGAGCTTGTGTAAAAATACTTCAATTAACGTTTTGGCAGATGTAACAGTGGGTAGTAAAACCATAAAAAGGGTGACATAAGTGGTGTGCACTTAAAAAAATCTAATATAATTGTGTCATAGTTCCTGACAAGCCGCCGGTATTCATACTGTAACGTAGATGGATACATTGCTTGCCGTTAGAGCTGCCGAGAAGATTTTACAATTTTGAATATGTGTGGAAAGAAACACCGCGTTTCTTTGTAACCGTCAGATTGTGATGACAGAGGCATAGATTGAAAATACACACAAGGACAATCTGCAGTGGGTGTAAATCCCAGCTGCGCCAGATATTAATGATTTTATTGTTGGCAGTTGAAACAAACCACATTTGCAAGAGGTCTCTGAGCTCCCTGATTGTGTTTGTTTCTTGTGGGGAAAACCGACTGAGTAAATAATGTTTATACAGTACCAACATCACATTTGGCTGCCACCTGGAGTAACTAGCAGCTACAGCAAAATGATATGGAGTCACATAACGACACCATAATAATGGCCCTTAATTACATGTCTAAAATCCTATGAAGCTTGTAAATGACATACTTCCTATTCTCAGCAACATATAATCAGCAATGTACATAATCTCGACTCCTTTGACGTAGGAGCAGTACCGACCACATGCTGTGAAGGTCTTAAAATTCCCAATGTAATGTATTTACTCTTCTATGTAGAAGACAGTGGCGTACATACCGGGGTCGCGCCTGCGACCGGGCCCGGCCCACCAAGGGGGCCTGGCCGCCCTGCGACCCGTTATTTATGCCACTGTGGCCAGCCTCTTCTCCTGTGGGGCCCAGGACCCGGCCACCTCAGGGCCCCCCTGAGGCTGGCCCTGGTGTCGCCGGGCGGGCGGGCTGGCTGGCTGGTGGGTGCACGAGGGAGCACTCTCCCCTGTGTGCTCCCTCTTCAGCTCCCTCACGCACCGCACTGATACCGAAGCCGGAAGATGACGTCATATTCCGGCTCCGGCATCAGTACGCGGCGCGCGAGGGAGCTGAAGAGGAAGCACTCAGCCAGGAAGAGTGCTCCCTTGCGTGCCCACGAGCCTAGCAGCACCACTGGACCCCAGGGAATCCCCTCAGCACTCCAAAAGGTAAGGAGGCTGGGGGATTAAATTTTTTTTTAAATGTGTGTGTGTGTGTGTGTGTGTTTGTGTGTGTGTTAGTCTGTGTTTGTGTGTGTTAGTCTGTGTGTGTTAGTGTGTGTGTGTTAGTCTGTGTGTCTGCTAGTGAGTGTCACTGAGTGTGTCTGTTATTGAGTGTGTGTCTTAGAATCGCGGAAGCTCCTCTAGCGGCTGTCAATGAGACAGCAACTAGAGGCTGGATTAACCCTCAGTGAAACATAGCAGTTTCTCTGAAACTGCTATTTTTTCAGCTGCAGGGTTAAAACTAGAGGGACCTGGCACCCAGACCACTTCATTGAGCTGATGTGATCTGGGTGTCTGTAGTGGTCCTTTAAGTGTGTGTGCATTTGCATGCACTGGCGTACATACCGCGGTCGCAGGGGTCCCACCGCTATGTGTTGCGGCCCTGGCCCGCGCAGAGTAAGCGCGGGGGGGCCCACGGATCAATTTTCGCACCGGGGCCCCATGGGTCATGTGTACACCACTGGTAGAAGATGTAAATGCACGAAAAGAAATAGCAGTTCTAAGAATTGACAGATTGCAGCGAGAAATTGCCTTGTGCCTCCTCTGTCCTGTGTATGTTTTCATTAAAGGGCAGCTGACACTTCCAAGGATTTTCCATACTATGTTTAGTAATCTCTTATATTTAACAATTACGTATTTGTGAGGTCTGAAAAAGAAAATCACATGTAGAAATCCACAACATTATATTTTCCTCTGTCCTGAAACTGCGTTCCTTGATCTTGGCTCCTTGTCACTAATTGTTACAAGGTTTGTCCTTCTCTGTCATAAAAAAGAAACAATGCATGCCCAATGGAAACGGTTAACTTGTATGTATATGATACTGGGGCTTGTTGGGCCCATGTGATGTTATTACGCTGTGCACAAAAAATAAAGAATTTAAAAAGGAAACAAACTTATAAACAAATCTGTCATTGCACCTGCCAATCAACATAGAAACCTCCCCGTAACTTTCATCAAATATCTTCAAGGAGGTATACACAGATCCGCCCCAACATTAAAACCACTGACAGGTGAACTGAATAACATTAATTATATCATTGTAATAGCTACTGTCAAGGGGTGGGATATATTAGGTAGCAAGTCAACAGTCTCCTCTTAAATTTCATGTGTTGGAAAAATGGACAAGCAAAAAGTTCCAAGTGACTTTGACATGGGCCAAATAGTGTTGACGACTGGGTCAGAGCATCTCCAAAATGGCAAGTCTTGTAGGGTGTTCCTGGAATGCAGGGGTCAGTACCTACCAAAAGTGGTGCAAGGAAGGAAAACTAGTGAACTGGCATCAGGGTCATGAACACCTATGATATAAATATCTGTATCTTTTTCTGCTTTCCACTGTAGTTTAAAAAAAAAAAAAAACCTGACAAAAATGGGGAGAAGTGTGATTGACACTACTAAGGCTCTCTGCTGTTAAAATGAGGCAATTAAAACCGCCTTTGTTGATATCAAGGGAACACTCCAGAACCATAACCACTATTAGCACACTGCAGTAGTTATGGTGCCAGAGTGTCCTGGTGCCCCCCAGAGTCAATAGTTAAACCATTTGACTATTTATACAGTGGGGCTGGGGGAGAGGGGGGGGGGGGCAAATCGACACACAGAGTGGCTGGGGAGACAAAAAAAACACAAAGTGGGCTGGAGGGACAAAGAGACACACGGAGGGACTCGGGGAGACAGAGACACAAAAGGAGGAGCTGGGAGTGCAAAGGGACACAAACAGGGACTAGGGGGAAGAAAGAGACCAACAAAGTTGTTGGGGGATGGGAAAACACTCAGAGTGGCTTGGGAATGGGAAAAAGAGACACACAAAGGAGTTGAAAGTGAAAGAGACACACAAAGGGGCCGGGGGACGAAAGACACACAAAGTGTGAAATTTTTGTTTTGGGTGAAGGGGTGAAAGTAGCTTGTCTTGCCTTGAGCGCAACTATGCAAATATTCCATTTAAGGTCACCTCAGTGTTTGTCAAGGAAATGCCTACTCAAGTCCCGTCACAAGATTGGTGGCCATTTTGGACAGTAATACGTCGGCAATGTTTTGTGTAAGTGGAAACAAAATCCCATTGGTTATTACAGTCTCTCTTCACCATGAATACCCCAATGATATGGGGAGGAGCACCTAAGAAACTAACAAGCCCACTCCAAGGTCAGGAGGTCAAAAAAGCAGCCACCTCCATTGTCCACAAAGGTTGCAAAGAAATTGAGTTTCTTGGTGAGCCCTCAGCAATTAGCTTCAAAGGGCTCAAATCGTGTTTGGAAGCATCCCTGGAAAGTATTTTCCAAACTTTTGAAGGGTTATTTACTAAAGTGAATATTGCAGGGAGTTCAAAGTGAAGTCAAAGCGAATTTCAAATTTAAGGTCAAATTAGCTGAACTGGAAAATTTCTCACAGCAAGCTATGCTTTCAGTTTGACTACTTTGGCCTTCACTTGAATTCCCTGTATGTGTTTAGTCATTTATGGATATTGTTAACAGAGAAGGTCTGCTGATTTTCAATGACATCCAACCATTTAGTGTAGCCAGCCAGTAATGGCTCCAAGAGATACTAATTTAAAGAGCAGAATTGTGGTGGGAGTTAGTTTAAATAAAAGGTAAAGTGTGTCAGACACTTTGTGGATTATGTTCCCTGCGTCAGGAGATATATGTGCTAGATTATTTATATATGGCCCAATATTTATGTAATATGAGAAAATCTCTCTGGCAAGATGAAACTGAAACTCTCTATCTCTATGTGAAAAAAAATAAAATGTGAAAACGTCTCCTTTTACCAATTGTTTTGATCAAAATCATACATCTCGCTTTAAACGGAATCGGAACCTAGTGAGTTTATACTGCTAACCAGATGACTGCAGTTGATAGCTGACAGCAAGACGCCAGCGTTTTAGACAGAAATAAAAGGGTTAAATAACATATAGGGAGAAGTCATTTATTTAATTGGAATGACCAAATCCCTCCCCCCAGCACACACACTCTTAAATAACCACCTCTGGAATTGTATACAATATTAAATAGGAATGTGACCCTTTTTTACTTAAATGCTCTGTCTGGGGCCCCACATGGCTTCAGTTAAACATGAAACTATGGGGACAAAGTAATGTAAATATTCAGCAGCTACTGCAGACAAGACCACAAGGAGTGAGTGGGTAGGGGTCTGTAATCTGAATACTTTAAGAGTTTAACAGGAAGAGTGCTACATTAAATCAAGAATACATGTTTAGAACTTCACTGTTTCTGTATCATAGAAAGCAGGGGTATTAACTAACGTGAGAATTCTAGCAAATTTAGAGTGAATTCAAAGTAAATTTCAAAATTAAGGCCAGAATAATTGACTTGGAGATTTTTTGTAGTTCATCTATGTGATCCTTAAATTTGAATATGACAATTTTCACTTTAGTGAATAACCCTGAAGATTGTTTGGGCTGATATTATGCTGTGGGATGATATCATGTAAAATAAGTTATATTTAAAAAAAAAACAAAAACTTATATTTCTAAATTTGTTATAAGTAATTAATGATTATTTATTGATTAAAACTCTATAACTCCACTCAGGGCCGGCGCGTCCATAAGGCGGCACAGGCGGCCGCCTTAGGGCGCACCGGCTCTGGGGGCGCAAAATTCCAGTGACCGGCAGGAGGGATATGCTCCCTCCTGCCAGGTCACCTCCTGGATCCCCGGCGCGGCGTGCGGCTGAATTGGATTCCGAGGTGGCGAGGGAGCTCTGATCTCTCTGATGTGCTCCCTCGCAGGCTGTTTACTGATGACGTCATATTCCGGCTCCCGCGGCATCAGTAAACAGCCTGCGAGGGAGCAGATCAGAGAGATCAGAGCTCCCTCGCCACCTCGGAATCCAATTCAGCCGCACGCCTCCCAGCAGCCCCACTGGACCACCAATGAGAGACCCACGCCAGCTCTCCAGGTAGGGAGGCTGGGTGGGAAATGTTAATTTAATTTAGATTATTAATTACTGTGTGTGTATGTGAGTATGTGTGTCTGTCAGTGTGTGAGTGAGTGTGTCTGTCAGTGTGTGTGTGTGTGTGTGTGTGTATGTGAGTATGTGTGTCTGTCAGTGTGTGAGTGAGTGAGTGTGTCTGTCAGTGTGTGTGTGTGAGTGAGTGTGTCTGTCAGTGTGTGTGTGAGTATGTGTGTCAGTCAGTGTGTGTGAGTGAGTGAGTGTGTCTGTCAGTATGTGCATGTGAGTACGTGTGTCTGTCAGTGTCTGTGAGTTTGTGTGTGTTTTTCAATGAGTCTGTCAGTGTTTGTGTCTGTCAGTGTGCGTGTGAGTGTCTGTCAATTAATGAGTGTGTCAGATAAGTGAGTCTGGCTGTCAGAGATGTCTGTGTGTTTGTCATTGAGTGTGTGTGACTGTCAGTGTTTCTACACCCCTGACTGTAGCGTGGCCAAGCGGAGTGTACCGTGGTACAGGAACTTCTGTTTCCTGTACCTAGAAGGACTGACAGGAAAAGCTCACTGTACCGGGATTCGCTCCGCTCAGCCACGCATAGCTTTTTAAAACCCTTTTATATATCACGGCTAAGCGGTTGCCAGCAGTTAAAAATGGAGAGCTATGGATATATTTTGACAATTGAGGGTCTCCTTTGTCAGCTGGGGCCACAATTAGTGGCCCCAGGATCACAGATACACTATGTGCCGCTCTGAGCGCAGGACATTCATTTAAATACTGCAACTAAGTGCAATCATGATCTTGATTTTAAATTGCCCAAGTAATAGGGAGACCCCAGGGACCCTGGTGGGGTCTTTCTGAGTATCCCTGTAGAGATTAGTGACAGACTTTGCCAGCTGCCCAGCACTGATCACATTTCCAGAACATGAAGCATGAGAGGGAGATTTCCCTTTCATGCTGCAATCACACAGTTCAGAGAGCTCACAGAGTCCTCTGTATTGTGTGAGTTATGAAATCTCTTGGCTGATGCCAGTACTGACGCCAGCAGAGTAAATCCTTCTGAGGTGGGATTAGGGGTAGGATTATAATTACAGGTTGGATTATGGATGGGATTATGGGTAGGATCAGGGGTAGAATTGAGGGTTGGATTATGGGTAGGATCAAAAGTTGGTTTAAGGGTTAGATTAGGGACACAAGTGGTCTGTGCATTTCCAAAATAAAATATGTGTAAAAAAGTTATTAAATATTTTGTCAAAATGCACTTAGTTACATAGCATGGTGGATGTACTTTCTGCAAATATATAATTGTGTGTAGCAGTTTTGAATTCGGCGACTATAAAAGTTGTAATCTCAGCATGCCACATTTTGCAAAGTTTTACCTTTAAAAACGTAACTCACTTCTCACAATATTTGTTTTATGACTTCAAAAAAATACTGAAATCCTAGACATATTGGGCTTTTTTAACCCCTTAAAGACCAAACTTCTGGAATAAAAGGGAATCATGACATGTCACACATGTCATGTGTCCTTAAGGGGTTAAAAGCGTATACAAGGTTCAATCATGGAAATACATTGACCATACACTAATGAACAAGGGAGATCCAGTTCACTCCAGGACATAGTAACATCAGGAACAAGAACAGCAGTCATAACGTAAGTCAACATATGGTTCATTTAGGGTACATTATGGATGTCACAACGTAATAGTAAATCTACTGTATGGACAAGGTCCATGGAGCAATGGGAGGTGGAGTACAACCAAAGGAGGACATACTGAGCATTTTAACAGGACTACCAATTGAATCTATTTTGAGTTAGTTTTTTTAGTTGCATTTGATTTGTAGAAATTATTAAATGTAAAGCTGAGGAAAAAATAGTTTTTGCTTCCCCCATTTTTTTTATATTTTATTCCTATTTAAATTGTGTTATGTATAAATATGTGGTATCAAAAGAAAGCCCTATTTCTCCTGGTTTTAAGGGGTTAAAAATATACGATACAAATGTATACTTCTTTTTCTCCATATACATTAATGCAACATTATTCAATGTCTTTGCTGTAAGATGTATGTAAACCTCGAGCTTGATTGAGAGGGTAATTTGAGTCAGATGTTCCAAATCACAGAGATGACAATCAGGTGTGAGCTCGATGGGCCTTTTCCCATAGGAAAACCCTCACAAACAGAATCTGCAGTTAATGACAATGGCATGTGAAGTGAATGGTCCAGTGGTACATTGCTGATGACCTCAGAGAAGAATTGTTGAAGCATGTGAGTCTGGAAAGGGCTTCTATCAGTCTACAGTCTAAGTGTACAAATGGAGGAAATTCAACACCATTATTACTCTTTCCACTTCTGGTCATCTAACTAAAATCACTCAAAGAGAAAATACAAAGCCCCAGGGCAAAAGCCTATGATCTGCAGACTTCACTTGCACTGAGTAAAGTCAATGCTTACGAGCTCACCATACAAAAAACCTCTGAAAGTAAGTGGTGTGCGTAGGAGAATAACAATGAAGTAGCAATCCTCTCCAAAAATAATGCTGGCTGCTATTTCAAGTTTTCCAAAGACCTCTGGGAAGAGCCAAATTGGACAGAGAAGAAGACTTTTTTGCTTTAAACTTAGATGCTTTGTTTTGAAAAAAAACAAAAACTTGGCATTCCAACAAATGAACCTCATATTATCTGCAAAGAATAGGAGTGGAAGTTTTGCTAAGTGGCTGTTAATGACCCATAATGCTTGCATTTATGGCACCATTTGTTGCAATATCTGAACACCACTTCAATCTTGGCAATTCAAACCTCAAGTTCCATACTTGTGCCTTCTGTTGGGTAAATTGCAATGCCACAACATATTGGAGACAGAGACATATTTACTGGAGAGTAGTAAATTTGGGAGTCATTTATTTTGAAATATTGTATTTGATTTCACACTTTGTATGTTTGAGTGTTATTGCAACAACAAATAATTCTGGAATGTTCAGATAAATACACAAGGATTTCAGAGGGGCCATCCTGTATATAAAACATGACCAAGATGTTTTGTGTAGCTGAACAATGATCTTAAACATAGATGTACACTACAAATTTTTGTCGGAAGCAAATGAAATGTCTCATGACTTTTATCTAATTGACCTTAATCCGATTCAGATGTTTTGCAGTAAATGTTTACCTGATTGAATGTGCATGTACTACAAATGTGAAAGAATTGCAGGATCTCCATAAAGAGTATATTTGCATGTGTGAACGTAGTGGCGAGTACTGTGTAGTGCCCCTTTTATTATACCCTCTTTACATCCCAATACTGAAACATGAGACATAGTTGTTGAAAATAGGCCACAGCTTTTATTAAATATTTCACCAAACGATATAATTAATACTTTGTATCAAATATATATTCTTTAATATTTGAACATCAAACAACATAACTTAACAATGTTCCATAAAAATACCGGTCCTTGCCAATTATCCGTAACCTCGGAACTCACCTGGGTACTTGCCCTCCCCCCCTGTCTCAACCACCACTGGCCTCAAAACCTGGCCTATTTCAACCCTTCTTGCAACACCAAGTTAAACAGATCCAACCCCACATCATTAAGGTGAACCCCATCACCCCTAAAGTACATAGCTGCTTCCCTCTCAAACACCTGATGCCGCACAGTAAAGTCCCCAACTCCCAGCACAAACTTAGAAACCTGCCTGTTGACCTTACCCGACACCAATCCATGGCCTTCTGATCCCTGGCAAACCTCCAATAATTCCAGGACACAAGTTCGAACCACACTAGACATAGGTCGGGGAACAGCACATAAATACCGGCCAAGTACTGAAGGATCAAATTGGAAAATACCCTCACTGGGATCAACCCCAGATCATTGCCCCCAAGATGAATGATCAGCACATCATGAACTCCACAGAGATGGGACAAGCGGACCAGCTTCGGAACCAGCTGCACCCATTGCATACCACGGACCCCAAACCATCGCATCTTCGACATTGCCGGGGACAGACCCAGTTGACATCCCCCAGGACAGACCATGGCCCTCTGCTGGGCCCCAGTAGATGTACAAATGCCGATCACCCACACACGCCAGGGGAAAATGCATTCATTCTACAGGGCCGAACATAACTCCTGAACCTCCCTGATTCCCAGTGCCCAATTCTATGAATAGCTTGCTCAGAAAACCAGAGGCATGATGCCTCCATAGCCACCTCGATGCGGAATGAAAGCCTCCCAAATTCTGAACTCTGAATGCGAAGAGCATCGAGCACCAGTCGAGATATCCGAATGAACTGAAACCGTGATAGAAAACCAGCATGCTGGTGCACTAGGAGGGGGCCCCCACACAGGTCAGACTGGGAATGAAAAGCAGCCCTGAAAACAAATTCTATACCAGCCCCATAATGCATTGTGCCATCATAGTGTGCAGATATGAAAGCGGGAAAAAAACTTAAAGCTGAAAACTATCACTCCAACAGGAAATAAAGCACTCATAGGACTCCAAAATAAACAAAAGAGCGGATTTGTTGTAAGCAGACGTGCATTTGCATATAATCAATGTTTCAGTACAACTACCTTGACATATTAAGGAAAGTTTCGTAATTGGACTGAAATTGTGAATGTATGCTATTGCACAGCAGTAAAAGAATGACGTTATCGTGCTCATTCTGAAGTAACAAGAGTGTGCTCTTCACTTTGGCTGACAACTGGATGATCTCAGTCAACGCCAATTCAATTCCCATTGGAAAGCATTGGGAGGCTATTGGGCATGTGTGGAGATGCACTGCAGAGTGTGGAGATGCTCAAAATAGGTAGACTAGGAAGCAGCTCTAGTGGCCACCTGAGTGACTGTCACTAGAGATGTTCCTAGGCAGCAATGTCTCTGAAAAGGTAGCATTTACAGTGATCAGCCTGCAGGGACAGGCTATAGACACCAGAACCACTACATTAAACTGTAGTAGTTCTGGTGACTATAGTTTCCCTTTAATACCAAGCCTTTCTCTCACTGGTCAACTCTAAATTACAGTGAGAGCAGGAGACACAAGTGAAGATGCACTTTGTTTGTGTCTTTCTCCTCCAAGCCCTTTTCATGTGTCTCTAAGCCCCAGCCCCTTTGTCTCTTTCTCCCCTTCCCCAGCCCTTCTATTAGTCTCTTTCCCAGGCCGCAGCACCTCTGTGTGTCTCTTTCTCCACAGCTCCTGTGTGTGTCTCATTTTCCCCTTCCCCCGTCCCTCTCTGTGTCTTTTGTTTGTCTTTCTCAGTCCCTCTGTCTCTTTCTCCCCAGACCCCTCCGTGTCTTTTTTTCTCCACAGACTTTCCGTGTTTCTTTTTACTCCCCTGCCCCTCCATGTGTCTCATTACCCCTCAGCCCCTCCATGTGTCTTATTAGCCCCCAAGGTGTCTCTTAAGCCCCCTAGACCCTCCATGCATCTCATTAGCCCCCATTTATCCCATTATCTCCATCCTCTGCCCCTCCATGTGTCCCATTAGCCCCCAGCCCTCCATGTGTCCTATTAGCCCTCCCTCCCAGCCCTCCATGTGTCCCTTTACCTCCTCTCAGCCCTCCATGCATCCCATTAGCCCCCTCCCATGTGTCTCAGCAAAATCCCCACATGTGTCCCTTTAGCCCCCCATGTGTCCTTTTAGCCCTCTCTCCTAGCCCTCCATGTGTCCCACTAGCCATCCCTCCCAGCCCTTCATGTGCCCCTATACCCCCTCCCAGCCCTTTATATGTCCCATTATAGCCCCTACCCCAGCCCCCATGTGTCCCATTATAGCCTCCCTCCACCTGCCCCCCCACCCCCGCTCTCCCTGTAGGCCTGTACCTTACTGTAGCATGGCTGAGCAGGCAGACCGCAGTAGAGGAAGCAGTCATGTGCTCTCTGTGAGCACTTCCTGTCAAACCAGGTAAGGGAACAGAAGCTCCTCTACCGCGGTCTGCCTGCTTGGGGAGCGCATAATTACGCTGTGCGACCTGCTTTTCAGTTGCTTCCGGTACCATCATCTCTTGGGGTGCTGCTTTGATGGTCAATTCTTTGTGGATCTGTGTCTACCAATGGGTTGCTTGATTTTTTGCTTCTATTTTGAGAGCTTCCTTCCCCCCGGGGGTTCGGCTGTTTAGATGACTTGTTTTGCGCTGTTTGTCGCTGAATATAGCTTGCAGAGTGATTCATATTCCTAGGGTCAAAAATGTTACAGCAGATGCCCTTTCTCATTTACAGTGGTGCACTGGCGGATCCAGGGGGGGGGCAACGGGGCAATTCCCCCCCCCCGAGAAATCCGCCGGTCTCCCTCTCCCTACCCTGCCAGGACATGCAGGTGCTAGCCCTGCAATGTGCCTGCGGACCGGAGAGGAAGATCAGAGCTCTCCCTCCCCGGTCCGCAGGCACTGTGCTGACAGCCGGCGGGGGAGGGAGAGGGAGTGAGAGAGGACCCGGGAGCTCAGTCTGCAGCTCCTCCGGGTCCTCCTCTCGTGAGATTTGAAGCGTTGCCGCGGTTACCGCGGCAACGCTCCAAATCTCGCGAGAGTGAACTCTAGCCCGGGAGCGCGGGCTAGAGTTCACTCTCCACACTGGACCACCAGGGAATCCCACTGGGACCACCAGGGATGAAAATATGTCCCCCCTCCTCCCCAGTAAAGGTAAGAAGGGAGGGGGGACATAGGATTTTTTTTTTAAAATTAAATAAAGATATATATTATTAAAAAAAGCCCCCCCTACCCTTAACACACACACACCCCCCATAGCCCCCATGCTGCCCCCCCATACACACATACTGCCCCCCATGCTGCCACCCCATACACACATATACCCCCCCATACACATACCCCCATGCTGCCCCCATACACACATACTGCCCCCATACACACATACTGCCCCATACACATATCCTGCCTCCCCACACACATACTGCCCCATATACTGCCCCATACACACATACTGCTCCCCATGCTGCCCCATACACACATACTGCCCCCCATGCTGCCCCCATACACACATACTGCCCCCCATACACACACATACTGCCCTCCATGCACACATACTGCCCCCCCATGCACACATACTGCCCCCCCATGCACACATACTGCCCTCATACACACATACTGCCCTCATACACACATACTCATACACACACACTGCCCCCATACACTGCCGCCCCATACACACACATTGCCCACATTCACACACACACTGCAACTGTTACACACACATACTGTCCCACACATACACTGCATCCCTGACATACACTGCCCCCCCTACTCACACACTACAACCTTCACACACACACTGCTCACACACTGTCCCCCTCACACACACACACACTGCACCCCTTACACATTGCACCACTCACACACACCACTGCTCCTATGCCCTACTACCGCCCCATTTCCCAGCAGACCTCAGGTAAGTTGTCAAACTGTTCTTAAACGGTTTGACTACTTACTCTAGGAGGGGGTCCCGGCACTATTGACACCATAACCACTACACTGAGCTGTAGTAGTTATTGTGTCTGGATTATTTCTTTAAATAATCTACAAGTGCCCCTCCCGAGATCAGGCTCTGGATCCGCCACTGCAGTGGTGAGAGTTTTGTGCGACTGCACCTGAGGCAGATACAGATGGGTTCCCCTGCCCAATGGAACTGTGGTCCCTTGTGCAGACCGTGTAGCAACTTGGATTCAGGCATCAGTTTCGGAGGCTACTTGGTCCCGGTATGGTAAGGCTTAGGAGGAATGGGTAGCATTCGAACAGGCCCAGGTAGGGTTTTCTACTACTGAGGATCGTCTCATTGGTTTGCTAGAGCTTCTCTGGTTTTGGGAGGCTTCTAGGTGCTTGCCGGGTTCAATCTAGGCTAAACTATCGGGGCTCAGTTTTTGGTTCAAATTGTCCAGGGTTCCGGATGTCACTATGGATATATCCATCGTGAAATGGCATTCCCGCGCCACCAAGTCAATTTTGATGCCAAGAAAGCTCAAGCACATAGTCAGGCCCCACGGTCTTGTCCCGGGCCAATGGTACCCCGAAGGACTTTGCCACTGACTGCACCATAAACAGCAGTCGTGCGCAGCTCTCTGAATCCCCCAGGACAAGAAATTGTCCAAATAATGCAGAATGGAGTCGCTACCTGACTCCATACGCACTACCCATTCGAAGAAGGAGCTAAAACTCTCAAAATAGAAGCACAAAATTAAGCAACCCATCGATAGACTCAGATCCACAAAGAATTGACCATCAAAACAGCACCCCCAGAGATGATGGCACTCCGGATGTACCCGAAGCAACTGAAAAGCAGCTTCAACGTCCGTCTTGGCCACGAGGGCCCCAGGACCTTCATCCCGCACCACTCAGACTGCCTTGCCAAAGGACAAGTAGGAAACCCTACAGAGCTCCAGAAGGTGTACAAAATGTAGTAAATCAGTCGGAACTTACCCGTTTCCTTTTTGGGAACCACCCGAAGGGGTGAGACCCGAAGATGTGGAAACGGAGGCGCCTGAAATGGGGCCCACCATCCGCCCCAATGCCACTTCCTTCATGAGTTTGTCCCGTACCACAGGGTGCTTCCGGGTAGAGCTAAGGCTCTGACACGCCGCCGAGGCCCCTTGGCCCCTTGGCCCCAGTGGGGAATCCAAAATCCATCCTGAAATCCCCCACGTAACAGGGTCGCTGCCTCACGATTCCGATACTTATTTAACCACTGGAGCATCGCAACGACATCCACTGGTGTCCTCCCCTTTAGGCCTCATGCGTCAGGCTTCTCCCCCGCATTTCCGCACTTGAAGCACTGGGAAGCAGGATGGGATCCCCCGCAGACTGAGCATTCGTGCTTACAACTTACAACTTACACCCCACTTGCATTGGTTCTCACTGTGTCCCTGCCGCACCCCCCCCCGAGAAAAGATGATAAGCCCCGTTGGTGCGCCCCCAGGTGGGTCATAATCGCCAGCCATAGCCTGATATCCCTCTGGTCTCACCTCACCGTGGTGTTCATCATTCCGCCACCAGCCAAGGCCCCCGTACACCCGGCACGCGTTCCAAATTGTATCCTGGTAGCAGAAGAGGGCCAAGCACTTCGCAGGGGCCTTCTCCATTATGACACTGGCCAGGATAGAAAAGGCCCGAATCCAGTTAGCAAAAGTCTGAATCTTAGGAAAACTAAGCCATTACCTCTCTTTCTCAGATTCCTTAGCATCCTTGTCTGGTGGAGGTAACTCCTCCAACGGAAGCAGGGAGAAAATTTCCACAATTTCACCCTTCCAGATCTTCTCCCGAACCTCAGGTTTCAGGTGCAGGCCCAGAGGACCCAACCAGCACATGTAAGCTGCCCCAGGCGCCGCCTGTGCCACCTCCCCTGCGCTAGAAGGACCCAAATCCGCAGTCCCATGCCTGCGGGCAAGGGCAAAGAAACCGACGCATCTGGAATTACTGGGGCGGTCACCACAATGGACAAGGATGGACCAGCCGACCCCACTAGGGATAATCCCGCCATAGGTGAACCCCCCACGCCGCCAGAACCTGACCGTCCAAACTGCCCTGGAAGCACGCCAGCGCTCATACCACTTATGGCCCCCAACCGTCCCCAGATCCCCTAAGAGGGGGAACTCACCACTCGATGCCGAAACAGAAGGTAACAGAGGAACCACTGGAGGAACATGCTGGCCAGCATCCAGAACCCCAGGAGTCCATAAGCAGAATAGGAGAATAGGAGATGCCTGAGGAGAGACTAGCGGTAAGAGAGGTCCCCTCCCGACCCCCCCCAGCTGCGATAGGCCCACTTCCAGGAGGAACCCCCAGCCCAGGAGAGAGGATAGGCCCAGAAAGGGAAGAGGGAGAAGGAATGGGCTGACAAACCCACTGCCCGTTGGGGAGACAGTGTCCCGTGGAACCCTATCAAGCCTCCACCCCCCCAGACTCCATAAACAGGCCCAAGCCTACTCACCCTGCTGAAGGCCCGACTGGAACCCCGTCCAGCGGATGAGCGTAAGGAGCGCTGAGAGTATGGGGGAGGATGCAGCAGCGAATAAAGGAGGATCTTCAATCCAACCCGCGCCTGCGGGATTCGAGGCCCTGCGGGTCGGGACTTGCACTCACCACCGATGTGCACACTGCAGGCGCCACCCAGCGATCCGCGGCCGCAGAACGCCAGGCCATGTTCTATTTCCCTTGGTCACCCAGGCCAAGGGAAGTGGAATAAGTAGCTGCGCAACCCGCGGCCACCTGCCACCATCAAGAAGGGCCTCAGCCCTAATAGCATTGAGTACCGCGTCAATATCCATGCTCTAGGCAGTGACAATTACTCAGGAGAGTAAAGGGAACAATTTCTAGCCGATTACAAAATGGCAGGGAGGAAGTACAGAATATGCCTCCTTTTTATACCCCCTAACCTGCCAATCACTTACTGCTGACCACACCCAGCCCCACCCTATCACTCTTTCCTACACATCTCTCACACTCACACTAGCTTTGCCTGCCTCTTCAGGGTCTAAATGTGCACTATTGGACAACAGGAACAGAAAAGTTTTACAATCCCCAATGAATATAAAAGGTCACATTTCCCTGTAAAATTCTGAATGTTAGAGTGTTGTATTCAATAATAACATAAAAATAGGGCTTGTGCTATTTTTTTGATGATTTATTATTAGGACTTAGCTGAAGATCTTATTTTTTTTCTAGAATCAGGAATGCTGATGATTCTGAATAGTTCGCAAACATCCTCTCATCCGTGTAACTGGGAACTGCATATTGAAAACATAAAATAAATTGCTATCTCCTGTGCTCCAATTACCTCCTAAAGAATATCAGATGTCTGAAAGTAGATTTATGATATAAGTCAAATAGGGAATCACTTATACGGCATGTTATAAATGTTCTAGATATGGCACCCTGTACTCCTCAATGTCTGGTTGTGGAATTATCCTATAAAACAACCATAATTTATTACATTTCTTATGAAACTAATTACTACTGTTACATTACTCCATTCTAGATTCTCCAATCAACAACAACAATCGACTGCTCTAAATGTGTCCCCCTTTCCCTCCCTATTCTGTCTCTGCCATTTCCTTCCTTTTATCCCTGCATCCTCTGACCCAATCTTTCTTTCCATATGGTGAAGTAGCATTGGATCATGCATTAAGAACTCTCCAGCTCTCACATTCTTCTACAGATCATTTCTATTGTTTTTAAGCCCCGAAGATGTCAAACATTATTACTGAAGAGTAGGTAATGATCACGTATGTAATAAGAAAACTCTCTGCTAATGTTTATGTCTTTTACAGAAGATTTTATTTTCAGATAATTCTATTTAGAATATATTGAGTAATTACAGGCACACAAAAATTAAGTCTATGGGCATAGTGTATGTATAACTGCAAACAGGAGCCCACACAAAGATAAATGAAAATGATAAGAATAATCAATACTAGAAAAGCTACAATTTCTGGGGAAATTGTGTGAAGTGTTCTTGCCTCCACCAGTAGTCTAGCACATTCAATTGCAACGTTGTTGCACAGTTACATTAAACCATACATTTATAAAAACATTAGCAGGTGTTCAAAAGGCCCTGTCTATGACATCACTTGCTGCTGCAGCTTGACACAGGTCAGAGTATTTTGGTGGTTGCCATCTTCAAACGGTCGTATTTTAAAAACTATAAATCCTACAGCGAAGAGCTTTATATTGTGAGAATCACAAGACCCAGACCTACATTTTGATGCATAGTATGTCTCTGAAGTATTAAAAATGAAGGCACAGTCGCAGTTTAGAAATTGCACTTCAAATTTGAGCTTTGCAGAGTGAAGTTTCAATGAATGTCAATGGACGGCGTTGGTTGCAAACAAATGGTCATATTGTGAAAACTATCAGGACTACAGCTTAGCCGTTGACATGTTTAGTGGCAGCAGGGATAGCTGAACGTTTTGATATAAGATTTGTGTAGGTGGGCCTGAAAATAAGGGAGTGGTGGCAGTTTAGAAATCATGTCCTGATTTTTCAGCTTTTGGCAGCTCCCACTCTAGCTTTGCCATTCATTCCTATGGGACAAATTGCGCCACAAAAACGACGATATTCCGTGAACCATTCGGCGAAACGTTCCACAAAGTAATAGCAATCCGATCGGGAACAATCTGCACGTTTTGGTAAATTTTGATCTATGTAGTGTAAAAACTGTTGGAGGAGTTAGGGTGGCAAATTTTGCTATAATAATAAGAATAATAATAATAATAATAATATATATGTGAGATAACATTAAGTGGTCTTGCTATGCAAGAACACTTAATAAATAAAAGTAAATGAATAATAATACATTTCCTGTCAAACCATGGCAGCATGCCTTGGCTTCTCTTGCTAACATCCTACAGTGAAAGCACATGGAAGCTGGTTATAGAGGGCACCTTTGTCAGGATAGGATGTACCAGAAAACGCAGAATTAAGTCACATCTCACAGGGTAGAATGGAAAAATGGATAGTTATGTATTACCGTCTTTATAGGTGGCTGGACTTAACATGTAAATAGTCAGCAAAATAGCAAAATCAATAAACAAGTCACAGTCAAGGATTACAGAGCTACACAAGAACGATAAACTAGCCAAGGTCAGGGATATAGAAAGCAGAATATTAAAGACAGATCAGTTGGGTCGCAGATATGACTTGGGAGTATTCACGTTGGATATGACTGGGAGGGGGAGTAAGAAGAAGAGGGCAGGGGGGAGTAAGAAGAAGGGGGGTAAGAAGAAAAGAATGTGATGGGAGAGTAAGGAAAAGAGGGGAGGGGGAGTAAGAAAAGGGTGGTGGTAAGAAGAAAACAGGAGGGGTGAAGAAGAAGAGGAGGGGAGGGGAGAAGAAGAAGATGGATGGGGAGTAAGAAGAAAAGGGATGGGAGAAGAAGAGGGGGTAAGAAGAAGAGGGGGGAGGAAGAAGAAAACAAGGTGAGGGGGGAGTAAGAAGAAAAGGGGAGGAGAGTAAGAGGGAGGGGAAGCAAGAAGAGGGGGGAGAAGGGAGGGGGAGCAAGAAGAAGAGGGGAGGGGAACAAGAAAACAAGGGGGAGTAAGAAGAAGAGGGGGGGGAGTAAGAAGAAGAGGGGGCGGAGGAGGAAGAAGGGAGAAGGGGAGCAAGAAGAAGGAGGGGGAGTAAGAAGAAGGTGGGAGGAGTAAGAAGAAGAGGGGGGAAGTAAGAAGAGGGGGAGGAAGAAGAAGGGGGAAAGGAAGTAAGAAGAAGAGGGGAGGGGGAGTAAGAAAAAGAGGGGAGGGGGAGTAAGAAGAAGCGGGAAAGGGGGAGTAAGAAGAAGGTGGGGAGGTGGAGTAAGAAGAAGAGGGGAGGGGTGCCAAAGATACAGTAAGAAACGGGCTTGCAATGATAAAGTTGACTTGTATTCCCTTGCAATGATATGTAATTCAATTGGCTTCTTTATAAGCCCAAAAGTGAATGTACACCTGTTATGTTTATTGAAATATAAGAATTTAAAAAATAATGAAGGAACTGGGAGACCTAGAGCTATAGCACAGATTTTAAAGTAGGCCTCCTATAGTTATGCCTGAAAAATATAAAACCCTCGATGGGAGACTAACGTTAAAGATGTAAAGGAAAAAGTATCATAAGGATCAACTGGAGCATATTCTACATTCTAATGTAATACCAACGTTGGCTCCTGCGCAAGCAAAATTATTACTGTACATATGTTTACTCCTGTCGAGTAGGAAAATAGGAAATTATATAAAAAAATATAAAAACCCTCAGTAGACGGCAGGTGCCAATGGTTTTTTAAGGAATGGGCATGTATTGTATTTGTTGAACTGCATTTTGTTTCCAAAACTTATATTCAAGTTGGCTTCTGCGTAAGCCCAAAAGTTGATGTACACTTGCTATGTCTATTGAGTAAAAAAGAAAGAATTAAAAAAAAAGAGGAGGGATGAGGAGAAGGGGAGGGAGAATAACAGGAGTGAGAAGAACACAGGGAGAGGGGGTGAGGAGAAGGGAAGGTGAGGAGAACACAGGGAGGGGGAGGTGAGGAAGACACAGGGAGGGGGGAGGTGTGAAGAACACTGGGGGGGGTGAGAAGAACACAGGGAGGGTGGGTGGGTGTGAGAAGAGACCTCTAGGGGAGGGTGGGGGTGAGGAGAGACCACTAAGGGGCAGGGGAGAGCTCTATAGGGCAGGACAGGGAGCTCTTTCACACTACGCACACACACACAAAAACACACAATGCATTCCTACACACACAGAAACACAACATGCTTCCCTTACACACACACACACACACACAATGCAACCCTTACACACAGACAATGCATCCTTTGCACACATACACAGAAACACACAATGCATCCCTTACTCACACTGCTTCTCTTACATACACACAGAAACACAATGCATTTCTTACACACACTCAATGCACACACTTACAGACACACACTTTGCATCCCTTATGCATACAAACACAGATTCACACAATGCATCCCTTACACACAACCAGAAACACACAATACATCCCTTATACACAAACACACACTGCTTCCACTACACACAAACACACTGCATCACCTACACAAACTGGTATCCCTATACACTACATTCCATAAGCACACACATTAGATCCTCTACAATAACACATAACACATCCCCTACACACTCTACTCCCTGTGAGCGAACTCATGGGTGGAACATATAGGTGGACTTATGGGTGGGCCTTACGGGCATACTCACCATCAGGCCCTGGGGCCCAGACCTTGAGCTGTGTAAGGGGCCCCAAAAAATGGAGCTGCTTCCAGTTCTCCCAGAACATTGAATTTTGTGACCACAGTTACAAACAGCCTCCAGAGATCCTGTTCTACACCAGACCAGTGGAGCCAGACTGCAGCCAGAGCCCATTACCATCCTGATCTGGTTGTAAGTAGGCAATCTAGTATATTATTAGTGACACTAATCTCTAATTTACCTCACATTAAAGGGACACTATAGTCCCCAGAACCACTTCAGCTTCATGAAGTGGTTCTGGTGTCTATAGTTTGTCCCTGCAGGCTTTTTAAAGTAAACACACACTATGTGCAGCACTGGTGTTAGTTCATATGGCAGATTATATGGGTGGGGCATTGTGATTTCACATGGGGGGTAGGGGCAAATTTTTCTTTTGCCTAGGGCGGCAAAAATCCTTGCACCAGCCCTGAATAGCACATGACATATTACACAGTGTCATGATTTATTTAGCATAAATAAAGCCAAAATGGTATAGCCATGTGTGAAAAACTACGTACACCTTATGGTTCACCAGCTTGCAGAACCACCTTTAGCAGCAATAACTTGAAGTAATCATTTTCTCTATGATTTTATCAGTCTCTTACATCGTTGTGGAGGAATTGTGGCCCACTCTTCTTTACAGACTGATCTTGGGGTGAATTTGCTGGACGTCTCTGGGAAGATTGGCAACTGTATATGAATGTTTTTCACTTTTGAATAATCCTTCTCAATGTAGAATGATGGACTTTAAATTGTTTGGAAATGACCTTATAACCATTCCCAGTTTGATGGACAGCAAGAATTGCTTCTCTAAGATCATTGTTGATGCCGTTCCTCCTTGGCATTGTGTCAATATAAACCAGAATACACCACACCAGCAAACTGCTAACACTTCAGCTTTTTTAGAGGTGGTCACATATGCTGATGATCAATTAATCAAGGCCATATGATTAGCGGCACCTGTCTGGTACTTTTCCTCCTAATTCCTATGGAAGCAGTAAGGGTGTACTCAGTGTTTCACACACGGGCTCTCCATTTTGGCTTTATTTTTGTTAAATCATGACACTGTGTAATATGTCATGTGTTGTTGTTCATCTGAGGTTGTCCTTACCTAATGTTAAGATCTGCCAAGGAACAGATCATTGTTATGTCCTGATGTGAAAACCATAGAATTCAAAGACGGTGTACTTTATTTTTCCCTATGTCGCTTTCTTAATGCTAGAACAACAAATCACCATTCTTATTGCTGGTGATACAGATGGCATGCAAAATAAATTTTAGAGAAATGGTGAATAAAGGGAGAGGAGAGGAAGCCTTAAGGAATGACTTTGTAAATTACTTTTCCTTGTCAAGTTGTGGTATTTTTGTAGAAATGTTTTTGTGATGAGCCAACTAGAGTAAAATGTGGCAGATGTTTTATAGTAGCCTGTCTGGTTGGAATTAAAAACATGACTTCTTAGTAGGAAAGTTATGTAGTTGCTCTGAAATAAATAATCTGAAATAGAATAGTGGGTGGTCATCTGCAAAATATTGGTAACAAATATGCTAATGGCATCACTGTGTTTAGAGATCAGAGTTGATCCCCTTCACGGAGAGTGCTTGTGTAGTTTGGATGACTGGTCCAGAGGAAGATATCTTGTGATCTGTGGAGGAAGATGGTCCAGGTAAACATTATCAGTGTGTAATCGCCACCATGTTTCACCATATGAATGTCTGTATCATCTCTAACAAATCTATTCTGGATCCCTTTATTTGTACTTTACAAAATTTGTTAGTGCTCACACTATAATGTCACCATTTTGCCTACTGTGGAGTAAATATTACCAACTGCTTTTCAAAGCAATCAACAGAGAACGCAAAATTAATGGGTTAAATGCAAAAGGAATTCCAAAATGCTGGATATAAACAAGTCTCCAAAAACATGGAACTTACTATGTTATAAATTCATGTTACATCCCTTGCAACTATATTATTATGTTATTATTTATATAGCGCCAACAAATTCAGTGGTTGGACGAACATGTAGTTGTAACCAGACAAGTTGGACACACAGGAACAGAGGGGTTGAGTGCCCTGCTCAATGAGCTTACATGCTAGAGGGAGTGGGGTAAGTGACACAAAAGGTAAGGATAGTATTAAACTAATGACAGTTGCAAGAGAGGAATCAGTCGTGAGCTATTAACAGTTTAATTGATTCGCTTTTATGAAGAAGTGGTGTGATTTTTTTGAAGGAGTGGAGACTGGGTGAGCATCTAACGGAGGAGGGAAGTGAGTTCCACAGGAACGGTGCAGCCCTCAAGAAGTCTTGAAGGCAAGCATTAAAGGAGGGAGTATGGACAGAAGATAGACTTAAGTCTTCAGCAAAGCGTAAGGGCCTAGACGGGACATACTTGTGTATTTGGGAGGATAGATAGGTGGGAGCAGCATTATGTAGAGATTTGAAAGCAAGAACCAGAATTTTAAATTGAGCCCTATATCTTACAGGAAGCCAATGTAGGGACTGACAGAAGGGTGATGCGTGGGAGGTGCGGGCGGACAGGAAGATAAGCCTTGCCGCCGCATTCATTATGGACTGTAACGGCACAAGTTGGGAGCACGTAAGACCACTGAGAAAAAGTTAAGGTGAGAAAAGACAGTGGAATGGACCAGCAGCTTAGTCGCATCTGGCGTTAAGTAGGGTTGGATGTGCGCAATGTTTTTGAGATGGAAGCGGCAGGATTTGGCGATAGACTGGACATGAGGCGTGAAGGAGAGGTCAGAGTCAAAGAGAACACCTAGGCAGCGAGCCTGCGTGGTGGAGTTGATGGCAGCACCGTTGACTTGGAGGGAGACAGACACAGGAGTAGCAACACTTAAGGGAGGAAAGACCAGAATTTCAGTTTTGGTCAAGTTGAGTTTAAGGAAGTGGGCAGCTATCCAGTTACAAATAGCAGAGAGGCAGTCAGAGACACTAGTCAAGTGGGACGGAGAGAGTTTAGGAGAGGACAGATAGTGTCATCCATATAGAAATGATACTGGAAGCTAAAGGAGCTAATGAGTTTACCAAGGGAGGCAGTATAGATGGAGAAGAGTAGGGGGCCAAGGACTGAACCTTGGGGGGGACACCAACAGAGAAGAGTTGGGGAAAAGAAGCAGAGCCAGAGAGAGAAAAAAAACACTGAAAGAGCACTGGGAGAGGTAGGAGGAGCACCAGGAGAGAGCAATATCTTGTAGACCGATATTGTGGAGGATGAGAAGAAGCTGTTGATGATCAACAGGGTCAAAAGCCGCAGAGAGGTCAAGGAGAATCAGGATAGAGCAGTGCCCACAAGATTTTGCAGCGAGTAGATCATTGGATACTTTGGTCAGTACCGTTTCCACAGAGTGCTCAGTGCGGAAACCAGACTGAAGCGGATGTGGTGTGCAGCGTCCCTGTCCCCCAGATGGACTGCAATGGGAAACGTTTGTGTTAGGAACACATCTTGGTATGTTTTTCTTTAAGCCCAAATAACATTTACTTGCTATCCTAACTGGTGTTTGAATGCTGGACTTCTCTTTGAGTTAAAAAAGACCATTCTGATTTTAATAATAATTATTCTTTCATTCCTAATTGACCCTGACAAAAAAAGTTTTGGAAGATTTGCCTCAAGTAATGTTTTCTACATTGAATGGTTTGAAATATTTCAAGTTATGTAAAAAATAGTGTTGCATCTGCTTCTACGTTTGCCCCAGTTTTGTGAACACGCATCATGTTCTTATGTATAAAACTGTTACTCCATCTTTATATATTGGTGCCATTTCTCTGCCTGTTCTGTAAAGCACCAATATAATCCATGTTTCTTACACTTTATTCCTTTTTTTCAACTGTTATTCTTTTCCTGTTGATTTTACCATAAACTACATTCATAAAATAAAATAGAGTAATTTGGGGGGGGAAAGACCATTACTATTCCTGCTTCCTGTTTAAGTAAACCGTCCACTCTGACAGCAGCAGAAAAATATGTTGGGGGAAAAAGGCGCAGTCTTACCATTTTTTTTGCATTGGCGACACATTTGTAAACTGAAAAAAGGAAGGAAAAAAAAAGCACCGAAATGAACGAGAAAATAAAGTGACAAAAGAAATGCAGTTAGGAATATTTAGACATAAACAAGGAAATAAATAGGCACAAATAGGAATTATGCCATGGGTATCTTGCATATATTAGGAAGAGAATGTGTGGCTCCCCAATTCATTTAAAAGTTATGCAAGCATTGTTTGCAATTCACCTTTTAAGTGAGGCTATATGCATGCACCCAACATCCAAATCGAAGGAACACTAGATGATTTAAAATATTTGGAAGTATTTATAAATCCAGTGACAATACTTGCCCCTCTGTACCTGTTTGATTAAGCATTGGTCATTGTGCTACTCATGTTAAGTCCCACAGTGACCTCTACTGGATGAAACCATTACTTACAACCTGTGAATTCCATTAGATTCCATATACATTCCTGCATTTGTGGCATGCATTCAGAATTGCATGTATTATTATTGGTATTTATACAGCATCAGCATATTCCACAGCACTTTCTAATTTTAAAGAGGGGATATAACAGTAAATAAGAGAAATACTCCCTCCCTCCCCCTCCCCACCAATCCAGTTACTAACTAGAAGTCAGCTATGATATATGCTATTTTTTAAGTATTACTTTTATTTATAAACTAACTGAAATTATGTGGATACAGATTTAAGTGCATACACAAATATATAACATTTTAAATTAGAGCACTCACTAGAATTAATCTATTTTCCCCATCATTTGCTCACTACCGGGTTGAGTTCACAATACCACTGTATGACACCATATCAGCTTCACCAAGTGACATTTTCTACTGTAAATTCTATGGCCATGCGATCTCCAGAGTGAAAATGAACCCTTTCTGTTCTGATGCAGAGCCTCACCCCTTTACTGCAGTTACAACAATTAAAGAGGAACTTTGAATTCCAGAGAAATGATGGTTCCTGGGTCATTTACTTCAGTAAACACAGTTTCCAGCATCATATGAGGGCAGGCAGGGGATGTGATGGCCCTCAGACCAACAGCATGTGGGAGGCTGGCAAGAGGGCTGCACACTGCTACCTCAAATCATCCTTCTGAAATATTACATAGTAGGGCGTGCTGGGATATTTGTTTGCACAGATCTGCAGGAGAGACATACCATGCTGGAAATGTGTAGGATACTACATATTATCACCACGAAATGTACTGTACTTACACTATTTTTCAAACTGAAATATATATGTAACAGAAAATCCACCCCAAATTTAAAATAATAAATATATATTTTATTATATATAGTTTGGGATTTTCTGTACTATTTGAGGTTTTTTTTCTTTTGCAGGTCCATTACTGTTACATATATAATATTTCAGTTTGAAGGATATTGTAAGCACAGCACATTTTGTGGTGATATTATGTAAGTTGTTACACTAGGGGTGTATTATCATGCAGCTATTTAATTCATGTTAATTTTGATGGCATAATTTGAAAGGAAGCGTCTTGCACATTTTTTACGTTTGATAAATTTAGGTTTTTATGAATTGTGTGGGGCCTGGCACTGTGTAGATTTATGTACAGGCTGTTGGCCTGTTCTCTCAAGGCCCTTCAGGCCTCGACCGGCCCACTGGAATATTTCCTGGGGTGCTGCAGCATCTGAAGCTGTGCAGGCTACCAGACTACAATGAGTAAGTATTAAGTGTCTTGAAGTGTTTGCCAGTGACTGCAGGGTGAGATAAGACCATGAATATGAAATGTATAACACATGGTTGATGCTGGTAATTGTAGAGTCAGTGGGACATGCACAGATATCTTCGAATGCGCCATCATACTGTGCTGATCACACTGATGGAGGTGGTAAGGACATATGATGTCACACCTCAAAGCTCCAGCAGCCTCCATCTGTCATATGTATATATTGCATGGCCCTCCACGAGCAGGGCCATTCATTGCTAGCCCTCCCCTGTTCAGCATCTGGTAGGGTAAATAACAAAGCAAAGGTAAGCAAAAAAAAAAAAAAAGACAATTTACATCCATTGCACAGCAGACACAATGTATATTTTTAGTGAACGCTGAGTTTAAAGTTCTGGAAATAAAATCTCTGAAACAAAACAGTTTAATATCTAAGCAAAATATGTGTTTGTGTTTTTACTTCGCATATGCATTAATTGTGAGGATACACTTTAATTACTGTGGTTATTACCTAGACATGTATTAATGCAACCTCCCAGGCAAGGATGATATGAGTCTAACTCAGTGGTTGCCAAACCAGTCCTTAAGTTTCCCCTGCTAGTCCAGGATTTAGTGATTGTCCAGTCGTGTCAAAGGTTGCATGAGGACTGGTTTGGGAACTAGTGGTCTAACATATGCAGAACTGTCATTTCTCTGGGGACAGCAGAAGTTCTGGTGCAAATTCAAACTCATTCTGTCCCAGCCACAGCTCTGGTAGCTCATTAACCCTGTCCAGACCCAGCTCAAGTACCAAGGACATAAGAACTTCTTCATCAACAAGATCCAGGTCAAACAATCCACTGGCATTGGCAAGTGATCCATGGCCGCTTAAAGTCCAGGACTGTATGTCTTCAGCTCCCTGATATTGACTGTTCAGTCTTTGAAGCTGCATGCTGGCTAGGAGGTGTTGTGGTGTTGATATTGCAAAGGTAGTCTGCTTGGGTGCTACAACGGCTGAGGATCCCATGACTCCGACACCTGGCAAATGTGAAGAACTTGCTTTTTTGTCATTCATGGTGGTTGTTGTATATTGACTTATGATTACGGTTTCTCTATCCTTCATTCTTAGACTTTGATTGGCTTACTCATGCAAAGTGTGATCTGTAACAAAATGGGGTAATTCATGTTAACATATAAACATTATAACACATGTATAAGATGAAGCATAGTACCATATAATTGCCAAGAATACATGGTACTGAATTATGTCAAATATGGCAGTTTAATATTATACACTGAATTTCCTAACCATATGCTTGTGTGATAAATAAGCAACTGTAATCTTCATTAGACTTCGTTTTTCTTTGGCCTTCTTACTCCGACTTCCTCAGAACCTTGCAATGCTCGTAAAGCACCGCTTCTGTGAAAAGTTCACAATGCTATCATCAAAAGCCCAACTGTGAATATTGACTAAAATGTCCAAGTTGTGAATATAGCAGAGATGGGAAGTTTTTCTACAACAGCTATTTTACTCTAATTGTTTCCATTTGAGTTTTAATTTGCTACAGCTTAATAAAGTAGCCAATAAATCAGGCGCCTCACATTCTGGATTTGTGAGGTCTGATCATGTCCAGCAAATCCCTCCCCAGCTGTGTTTTGTGTGATATATAAGGCCCACCGTTAGGGAGGTACAGGCAGAACCCCATGAAGGGGCCCCACCTGTAATGCTTAGTGGTCTGTTTGGGGAAATAAAGTTCTCCCCTAACCGGACCGTATTGTCTAGTATAATCAGAGTGGGCTCCCTCATGGTAACTCTGGATGATACAGTACCAACATGGCAGCCATCAGAAATGTAAGCTGTGCCCAACCTAGAAACATACTCCTTGCTTGCTGCACACATACACAATATTTACAATATCAGAGACACAGTAAGACACACAGGGTTATTCATAACAGTGAGAATTCTAAGTCAGCTATTATTTCAGTTGTCTCTTGGATGGTGGCAAACATAGAATTAGATCATGTTAGTTCATATTTAAATTTGATAGTAATAAAGATATTTTGTACCAATGACATCATATGCATAAGTAAATAAGGTAGAACAGATATACAATGCTGTTCCCAAAGAATTTGCAGATTAGGAATCTCTCCCTAAGGCTGACAGCCCAAAACGTAAAGTTGGAGACAGGCCTGTACTGGGCCAAAAAGTGAAGCCGTCGCCGCTGCCGCCGGCTGGCCCTACCTTTAATCAATTTAAGGATAAAAAGGGATATGCAAACAAAAAGTATAACATAAAAAAGGGAGATCTACTAAACGGTGCCCAGGTGTCGCGGTAACTGTTAGGGTGAATTGAGAGATTTTTTTCCAGATTATCTGGTCCCTTGTTCTCTGTGGACCCTGTGCCTTTCCTCTCTCCCTAACCTCGTTTACACTACCTTCCCATCAGCCAGACACTAGAGGAACTGGAACTTAGATGCAATTTAGTACTCCAGTTAAAGGATCACCTGGGCACCGTTTAGTAGATCTCCCTTTTTTTGAAGTTATACTTTTTGTTTGCATATCCCTTTTTATCCTTAGATTGATTAAAGGTAGGGCCTCCCTTCCTTGTTTCTTATACCAGTGGAACTCCCTGATGTTAGTTTCCCTTTGTGGGATTCTATATATCACTTTCTCCTATTTCCTGCATATTTTGAAGGGTTACCCCCTTATTGGAGCTCCCTATTAGGTGGTTACAGTGGTGCAGCTCACGAGCCCTTGACTTGTATTTGGGCTCCTGACCTGCAATCTGTTTACTTTATTGCTCCATTTTGTGTTAGCTGCTTATATTGCCACGGCTGACACCAACAACCAAACGTGGTTCTTCAGGTAGCAACCATACGAGGATTACAGCACTGAGTTACCAGTTAGTAAGTTACGGTTTCAGACACTACTGCGACAGGTAGTGGTATTTCTTTAGTACAAAGTGCACTGTTATGACTAGCACATGAGAGATCCTTTGCTGGACAGCTTGAGCAGAGTCCATGAAACACTTCCTTAATCAGAAATTATTCTGTCTCATTATTTACTGATACCTGTAACACTACTGCTAAATGTGAATTTTTGGTTAGCTATAAGGTCCTTAATGACATAACCTTTATTTAACTAGGTCATCCAAAACATGTAGAAAGAGGACACACAATGTCAACATGCAAATTGTCTAACTTGCCTTGTAGTACACACACACACCACAGTGCCTCCTGAACGGCTGCTAGTCATCAATCGATTTTAATGAGTATTCAGTCTGTAGTGCAAAGAAAGGAGTGGAGGGGAGAAGACTATTAAAGAAACATTAAAAACCAATATAGAAAATAAAAATCAAAACAAAATGAAATCTCTCGAATATGTTTCGGTGACAATGTGGCTTTGACAAGAAACTTTCAATGACTTTTTTTATTTTAAAAAAGGCAAACGTTTGCAGCCCTAAGTGCCCATTTAAATTAGCTATCACGTGAAAGATAATATGGGAAGCAAGGTCGGTATATGGTAATTCTTGAGAGCTTAACTATATTTTGAGAATGAGAAGTCTAATGTTGAGCTGAAAGCCTCTTTGGACAATAAATATCATGAACTAACCAAAGATTTACCACTTCGTCTATTCTCTGATTTTAAATTGGAGTCTGTGAAGTTCAAGGCATGGTAAATTTACTTAAACTGCATTTTGGAAAAATGCTTCTCTTGACAAGGTTATTCAGCACCTGCAGTCAAAATCCTTTTGAAATCAGCCCAAGCACAGAGCTTCGAGCCCATTGGCTAACAGTGTATTTGTTGAGTTCAGCTAGATAAATCTATGAAACTTAAACTTACAGCTTTTAATAAAAAACAAACCTTATTATGTAATTGTTAGAGAATGGAAAAAAATAGAATTATTGCTTGGGCTGTATCATGGAAGGATGACATCAGGTGAATAAGAAAGAAGTAAAGTATTATCCGGCACGTATAATGCTATAAATATTTCGAATAACAGACAATTTTCTAGTACATTTGTAACATGAAAAATATTCCATAGCAATGTATAGTTACTTGGCAACAGACTGCTAATAAGAAGAGGTTGGAAAGGAATCAAGTAATTTTAAAAAGGTCTGCACCACAGATCCTCCCTTACAGTCAGTGAGCTGTCACAGTTACAACATTCTCCAGCTGTTCAAACAGTAATAAAGTTTCCTCTCCTGGAATCAATGTTTATAGGGCTACAGGATTAGGAAAACAATGGGATCGGATGGGAGAACTGACATTATTATTTCCGTGCACACAAGGACATTAAAAGCAAATCTATGGTGCTTTTGTAAGCTTCAACCAAAAAGTTTAACCCTTGTGTTTGTCAATTCACTTATTTAGGGATTTAAAAGACAAATATATACCAAATAAAACAAAACTGCAATGCTGACTTAATAACACTATGCAAATTAGCTGTAAACAAATATCTATAGCTTAAGATGCATCATATCCTGGAGGTTGACATATGTTTAGGAGATTTATGAGTTGCACAAATATCATTAAAAGTCTATTTAGTTCTGTTTATGAGCCAAGAAAGAGGCACATCCATAGGGCTCGCTAAAAGTTAGCAGTCAGTAGTAAGCTTTTGCTCCTGAGGATTCTCATCTTCTGCCAGACATAATCTTACCCATAAAAACTGCTGTAAAAACTCTATTGTTCTGCATCCATAAAACCCGATATCACGGTGCTTGCTTTTATCCAGACAACTAATATTCCCTCATCTGCACTCTTAACTTTTGGACAAATTATTCTTGTTTCATTAATCTGGGTTTTTACGGTTTCACAAACATAACCATTGTAAAGAGATTAAGAATGTGTTAGCAACAAAAAGTAAAAGAAACAGAACAGAAAAAAAAAAAAACGACATGTGTGTTTAAGACAAATATATTTTCTAATAAACTGAAAGCAGAAACCAAAAGCCACCAAAATGAATTGGTACCTTATACCAAAACTAAAGTAGCTTCTTCCTCCCATTTAAATAACAGTGCACTAAATGTCTTAATACAGTACAATTCTATATGCAGTTTACACAGAATGAATTCTTCGTATATAATGCATATACGCACACACACACACAAGATTTTATAAATGTTTTAAATGATTACTATATAAATGTAATGTATGCGTTCATTAATTCTAAATTCAAATTATATTCTAATAAAGTAAAACACAAAACCTATTTTTTGTAAAATTTAATTATCAGATAATGTAGTGTCTACAAAAAAATGAATTGCTACATTATACATAACACAAAGTCGAGGTGGGGACAGTATATTTCTAAACACATCAAATTTTACATAAAAACAGTAACAGTACAACGGTAATACGTTGACTATAAAACACATGAAATTCACTTTAGAAACAATATAACATTTGTTTAAACATCATTAACACAGTGTCATACAAATGTGTCATCTATGAAACATTGCACTCACCTTTAAATATAGAAAAACAGATCCATTTCTGAGATTGAAAGATTCCAAAATGTTGGTTCTCAACGATGATTCGTTCAGCAGGTATGTATTCTGTAATGAAATAGCTGGCTTTGGGTTAACAAACATCTTCCTTTCATGGTTATAGATTAAAAACGGAATCCTGTATCATTCAGCCTACATTTCTATCTAAAAGTTAGATTTGTGAAACTCTGCCTGTGCACGGAAAACTGATCTAATAAAGTAGGTATCCTGTGATCAAAACGAGAGCCAGGCTTATCCCTCGGAGTCTGTAGTAATGCATGAAGTGGAACACAAACAACTGACTCGGAAAATTTAACTCTTTCTTTTCCCAGTGGATATGCACATTATCAAACTACCAGACTCAGTTGTCAGTCAGTGAAACCTATCTCTGACTACAGATTATCAAGGCTTACATATATAATTCTAATGCAGGATGATTGATTAGAGAAAACACTAAGATGGTTTGCGTCTGTTCCAGTACTTTAATATTCAGTTATTACTGGACTCCTGTCATAATTAGCATAGCTACCACCTAACGCCCAAAATCGTGCTAGACTCCACCCCAACAAAGAGTTGCTTGATGGCAAAGGTGGCAGACTGACGCAAGTGCTGAGACTTTCCATTGCAGTATGGTCCATTATTCAATGTAGCTTAGCTATCTATACCACAGGCATTCTGGTAACAGGTAGGAAAGGGTTTCTATCTCATATAGAATGGTTTTACCCCCATTATCACAACTCCTAAGAGTGCAAGTAGAAGCAGTTATGAGCAAGTAAGCTTCATACTGCTAGAAATTAATGAAAAGACCAATTGTTTGTGCCCGATATGAGGAAAAAACCCAAAACACAGATAGGTGCAGTGCCCTCCCGCTTCCAAATTCCCCTAGGACTAATACAAAGGGTGGATTGTCTGAGGTTAATTAAAAAAAAAATTCCTTGAGTTATCGCTCAAGAGGGTCAGACTGAAATGAAGCAGAGTCTTCTCTGTTACGGCTTATTGCAATTTTATCCAGGGTCAGCTAATAACTGCTACATTCAAAACTATCTGAACTTGCTACAGCATCCTTTTACACATACTTCATTAACTTTCTTGCATTAAATAGGTTACATCACCATTGTTGAAGCTGGTCATCAAAGCTATGAACATTGTCTGACTGTAGCAAGTTCAAGAAGGCTACAGGGATACCTTGAAGACAGTGTTTGGGTCTCCTGCTGAAGAACAATTGATAAGAAAAAAAAAAGAAAAAGTGCAAGACATGTTTCTTGGTTTGCACTTGAACATGACATGACAAAGATCACAGCCATACATGGATCCGTCCCTCCTCTTTGTTCGTCACAAAGACTATACATTTAGAAGCACTGTACGTACATGTATCAATGATACCTAGTCATAATATAAAGATTTAACTAAAGGATTTCACAGTAACACACTTTTCATGTGAGTGATTTACAGTAAATCCCAATCTCAATTTTATTCAGAAAAAAACAAAATGTCTCAAATCCCAACTCATAGATGACATACGACTGTTTGAGCGCAAGAAACCAGAAATAACCTTTGTATGTAAAACGTTTAGATAATAAAAACAGGAGAGAACATGTTGTAAACAATATTTAATATCTAGTTAAAAACAATCCATAAAAGCACAAATTTAAAAAAATATATATTTTTGGTCCAGAGAACAAATGTTTTGCAGTAGGGTTAGACACCATTGCCATAGTGTAGCAATAAAAAAGTATTTACAGGGTGCTGGACCATCAGACGTGGGGAGAGTAAACAGCACCTTTTGAAGACTTTAAACGACACGCTTTAAATTGCCTGCAATGAGAGAAATAAAAAACAAAACACAACAGATTAAATAATCTCTGTAAACATAAAATGATAGCACGTGGGAACATTTTATTAATTTCTCATGAATATTATACAACTGTGATATTAAAAGAGCATCATGGGAAATTTAGTTAAAAAAAACATTTCAGGTGTTCATGTGTTAACATAAAAAAATAAATGGAAAAAACTACACTTAGTTTTGATTTAATATCAACACTTATATTTAATATTAAGCTACCTAGTTAAAACGTTGGAGCTATAATTGTGTAAAATAACATTGTGCTAACATTATCAACACCGTGGATTACAAGACCATACACTGTTGGTCAAGTTGTTAAAGGGACACTATAGTCACCTGAACAACTACAGCTTAATGTAGTTGTTCAGGTGAGATCTATAGCTCCCTGCAGGCAATCTAATGTAAACACGGTATTTTCAGAGAAAATACCGTGTTTACATTGATTGGTAGGAATACCTCCAGTGGCAGTCACTCAGACGGCCACCAGAGGGACTTCCTATCATGTATGGCCCTAAAAAGGCCATGTACACGTCAGACGTATTAAAATACGTCTGACGTGTGCAGGAGAGAGAAGGCACTGTGTGCACGCCTACTCTCTCCTGCCTGTCAGCAGAGGAGAGGGGGCGGGAAAAGACCACGAGCTGAGCTGTCAGCTCAGCTTGCGGCTGCGCACACCATGCGCAGCCGCGGTAGTGCGCTCCGGACTTCATCGGGCGGCATGAATGCCACCCTATGAAGTATGTGCAGCGAAGCCATGCATGCGCACAAGGGAGCAATGACTCTTCCAAATGGAAGCGTCTGATTGCTCCTTGCTCGCGCCCACCTATTTCGTCATTTTGATGAAATAGGTGGCGCGGCTTCACGAGGCTCCCGACGCTAGAACCAGGTGAGTAAAAACGGCTGCCTGGAGAGTCCCTTTAATAAGATGTCTGTTTTTTAACAATTTCATATTTTAACAAAAATTTGCAATACAAATTATCACATAATTCCTGTCAATTTAAAAAAAAAAAAAATAGCATAAGACAATTGCCAAAAGGTTTGATACTGCATTTGAACATCAGTCGTGTATATAAAACCAAGCATCAAGAAGAAAAAAAAAAAAAAAAAACAACATTGCAAAAGTAGTATAAACCTTACACAACACTTGTGGCCAAAACTCTCATATGTAATAGAAATCATGCCTCATACGCATAAAATAATACAAAGGAAAAAAGCGTGAATGGAAGAAAACGGGAAAGAATAGAGTGGAAACAGAAAAAAAATGGAGAGGGAAGGTGTGGGTGGGTATACACAACCTACAGAAGGTCACACAACAAATAGGAACCACTTTAAGTGGGCAGTCTTGTCAAGCTCTATTAAATATAGAAAAAGAGTTGACAGTACCTGGAAACAAAATCTGGGCAAGAGGAGATCAAAACAAAGCCACAATGGACATAATAAAGCAATCTGGATATTGTAAATGGCTTACTAACTCAATCAAAAAAGGGCCATTCAATTCTGTCAAACACCGTCTCTGCATCAAACAAGAGCAGCAGACAAGGTGTCTTAGTTGATCAAGTGCACCAAGCCAAGTTGATATTTCGTTTTGTATTTTCCTACCCCGTTCCCACAGGAATGAAGCCTACATGGTCCAGATGGATCAAGGACAGCAACACGACATTATGCTTAGAGAGATGGTCTATAATTATTGGAAAGGTCTGGAGGGTTAGCAGGTTTTGTAATTAGGGTAATATGCTAGCCAAGATGGCATCTTCAGGAAAGTGGGCACCAAAAAAGACTGATTGAAACAAAGATAAAACAGTTACCAGTTCTGAGAAAAAGTCTTTAGTACAGCATTGTAAATCCATGCATACCAGCGCTTTGTGATGGCAAGAGTCTCCTCTGTGACTGAAGCCAGTAAGAGCCCAATCTAGGAGTCACATAGTTTGGGTAGAAGAAGTTGAGCCAAAAGAAATGTATTCTATTAGACTAGTATCAGTGGAGGAGTGGGAAGGAGACTGTCTGTAGATGCTTATACATTTACTGAATAAAGATATCCTGAATACCCACAAGTAATCAGTCTACTGCCTAATAGAGGCCATAGTTTGAGAGAATCAAACGGTATATCCATTTTGTTAGAATATTTGAAACAAAGGCAAGAATCATCCATTAAAATGACTTGTGAAGATATGTTAGATTCATGTCTAAATTCGATCTTATGTAAGTCGGACTAAAGTGGGAAAATACTTGCCAATTCTTTTCTAATAGTGATTAGAGACAAAATAAAGAAAAGGCCTCTAACAGTACAAAAAGCACTTTTACCAACCAGGGAAAAAAGTAGAAACCAGGAACCAAAAGGCGTGCAGAACTCTTGTTCTCAATGTTTGTCCACTAACGAAGAGGAAATGTCTCTAACCGTATTCATGTTTACAGAGTGTGAATTGTACTTCTGTTGTCTCGCATTTCCCAATATTTATGTTATTGGTCTCTGCCTTGGTTTCCTTCCTCTTTTATGTATTTTTCCCCTTTGCCTTTGTTATTTTAAATGTAATAGTTATCTCAGTAATGAGGAAAACACTAAACAAAAAAAAACATTCAAAAGAAATGGCTCAAATTGGTATTTATATTAGTCTGTAGGCAATAACCGTCTGTAGCGTAAGGTAAAAGAAGTATTAATCTAAATTCATGGTCGGTGTGTTCGATCTATCCCACACTCATTACTTTTCTTTGTTTTTCTCTTTCCCTAGTTTTATATTTTCCTTTTTCACTTTGTCCTTTGTTCCCCTGTGTTTAGTAACCCACAAAATTCTGTGTGTCTGTGTATGTATGTATATGTAATATATATATATATATATATATATATATATATATATATATATATATATATATATATATATATATATATATATATATATATATATATATATATTACATACATATACACACACACAAATATCTAACTATTTAAATAAATGTATTTTTTTTTAACTAAAAGGAAAACGAAAAAAAAAAAACAAAAAACAATGTTCCAAAATCATGGACCAAAAGAAATAAAAACAAAAAAACACTTGTAGTTATCAAAAACCGAGCCACAAAACAGAAAAAAAACCAAAAAAACATTCAGGTGCTATAGTTGTTGTCAGTAGGGGAGTTCGTTGGAGAGTTCCACAGAAAGCGGATATGAGGAGGCAGGGAGATCGTTATAGTCCTCAGGAATGGGAACTCTCAGGGCATTGAGAATAAAAGTGAAATTGCCCGAAGAGTAGCAGCCGTAGGTTCTGCTATTATGAATAACCATCAAACCTAATGGATACCCTGAGGCATATCTAATAAGAGTGCTTGTAAAGAATATCTGTCAGGGGCCAAAGGAGAATTGCTTTTCCATCAGGAGTTGAAAATCCCTACAGCACTGTTCTAAAGCCTATTTAATACAATACTGATGAAGGTCAACTATAACATCCCTGGAAGCCTTCCCTGAGCCACCCTCCCTCTGTGCCTGCATTAAATCAGCGGATTAAACCTCAGGTAGCAATCTTAGATGAACATTACTTCTGCTGGACCTCTTAGAAATAATCCTCCAGATAAGCCAGTAAGGAGATAGTGAGATCATCAGCCTTGTTACAAAGTTGGATAACCTTCTCCACTTTGTCCTCCAGAATGGAGGTTCTCTGACAGGCGGGATGAATTTCGGAGGAAGTCTGTTGGTTGCTTCTATCAATATCACCCTTGAGAGACATCTCTACAGAGGTAAGTTTAGCGAATCAGAGGTCCACATCGCTCTTGCTTGTGGCAGGAACCTAGGTGTCTTGGTCTGCACTTACACATGTAGAGCACAGGGACCTCAGTGTGTCGAGTGGTGTAGAAAATCGAAGCAACAGGAGCACCAAATTCTCCATGGTGATTCAGATTTAAGTGAATAACCACGTGAGTCACCATCTGCAGCATCAGAGAATTTACCATCAGTCCCGTGCTACTGCCCTTTACTTTAAGTTATTTCTCCAAGTTAATAGCACGAGCCCTTGGATCCTCGATTCAAGTTCTAAGGTGCCATTTTCTGACTACGTGTTCCAGTACACCATTTATTTACTTGCAACCACAATACAGACATCTGATTCAGAGCTTTAGCTGCGTCTGCTCTATAACGGCCTTACGACACTTGAGGTTTAAAATGTTTGTTGTGCCCTGTTCTTTGTCATTATTATAGGGAGTATCCTCCATTTTTATCTTAAAACACAGCAGAGAGGGGGCGTGGCCTGGCGACGGTGCTGAGCGGCCGCATGTACTGAGCGCTCCGCTCCGACAGGACCCACAGGAGCAATAAGGCGGCTGCAGCCGACGATAAAACCGGGGACACTTATCCCCAAGCAAGCATGTCTCAGGCTAAGGGGAAACGGCAAATAGAAAAGGCCGAAAAAAACGCTTTTTTCACCTCCCGGACGCCGCAGGGGAAGCAGGCCTTGGTGCAGGATGAAATCCAAGATGGCGCCGAAGACCAGGATGAACAGCATAGTAAGTCCCCTGAGAACGAAAACCCTGTCACACAGCAGGTAATGCGGACACTACTAGAAGAAATGTCTGCCAGGCTGGAAAACAGCTTTAAAACAGCAATAGGGGCCATGCATAAAGATATCCAAGAGCTGGAAGTGAGAACAACCGGCACAGAAAAAAAAATGGAGGAGCTAGTTGAAGCACATAAAGGTATAGAGGGAGAGGTGGAAGAGATCCGCAGCCAAATGAAAATGTATGAACTAAAGCTTGCTGATATGGAAGACAGAGCCCGCAGAAACAATCTAAGAATACGTGGGATAAAGGAGGAAGTGGGACAAGCAGAACTGGCAACTTATTTGACTGCCATGTTGAAAAAACTAGCACCTGATATACCAACAGATCAATTGCTGATGGACAGATACCATAGAACAGCTAAACCCAGCTTCCTGCCACAAGACACCCCGAGAGATGTCCTCATAAAGATGCACTATTATCACGTAAAAGAAGTGATACTCCAAACGAGCAGGGCGAAGAAGAAACTCCCCGAACCTTATGGGGGATTGCTGATCTTCGCGGACATATCATCATATACACTAAAAAGAAGGAGGGACTTCAAGGACATCACGGAACAGCTCAGGACCCACAAGCTCCCTTACCGGTGGGGATACCCGGTGAAAATCCTGGTGTCCAGAGGCGGGAAGATATCGGCCATAACAACACCTGAGGAAGGATCTCGATTGCTACAGCGTTGGGGCATAGCCGAGCAGAGCCAGAGAAGAAGCCCGAATAGGACAGGCGGTTCCTCCACGAACTGGAGAAAAGCCTGAAAGACTATGTCATTGGACTCATAGACTGCATACTATACCAAGTGATTGTGGTGAGAAAGGTCATGATGCAACGACCATGGAGGAGCGTAAGGGTATCGTATAAAACTAAGCGACTTACTGAGGTTATGACACAGTTAGATAAATTGAGGAAAAAAAAAAAAAAAAAAACCACACACACAGTTTTAACTGTTTACGTATATAAGACCTCACAAGTGGTAAATCACTCCAGTAGGGTAGCCTGGGACCAGACTGCCTAGACGCCATGACAACCATGACGGCACAGGAGTGGGCCAAGTCGGGGAAGCACCCCACCAAGAGGAAGTAGTAGTACTTCCACCCCCCAGAGGTACTAAATTGTACCTATGCCACATACGGCACACGTCACATTTTTGTTAAGTTCATTTACCCTGTTACTGTTATGTTCCCAATTTCCCCCCGGTCTGGCTGGGACCGGACAATATATAACCTTCCCCATATGCCCGCAGGACGCTTATACGAAACATCAAGCACAAGGGACTCTGGTACCCAATAATGTCCGCAAGGGCTCCCAATCACCCACCAATAGGCGAGAGAGGGGTGCCCGAATCTTACCCTCCAAGAGGGGGAAATCGCTCGACTTGATGCTGCTGGGGCGAGCGAACTCCCCGCACAGGTGCTTACAATTCAGTATGTCCCTTACTAAACTAACGGGGTACAGACCCCCATGAAAATATACTCGTTAAATGTTAGAGGGTTAAACCTACCGGTTAAGAGACACCAATTGTACAGAGACCTTAAACAAGCGGATGCGGACGTTGTTTGTATACAAGAGACGCATTATAGGACCGATGACTATATCCCACCATCTGTACACGATTACCCACACCAATACCATGCGGCTTCCACTACAAAGTCCAAAGGGACTTCCATACTAATATCTAAAAGAGTGGCTTTCACAATGATTTCAGTAGAGCTAGACACAAATGGGAGATATGTTATATTGAAATGTACGATTAACAATATGCTGTACACCATCACGAATCTTTATTCACCTAACACAAATCAGGGCGGGTTCCTACAACACCTGTTACAGAAACTGTCCACAATTCAAGAGGGAATGTCCATTATATGCGGGGACTTCAATCATGTGTGGGACCCAAAGTTGGACTCCAATACCCCACGCCACAGCCCAAGATATAAAATACTACACAGACAATGTAAAAAAATACAAAACCTCCTATCCCTACACCACTACTTTGACACATGGCGGATAACCCACACATCAGAGCGGGCATATACCCACTTCTCACATGTCCACAACACATATTCAAGGATCGATGGGATCCTAATCCACGGACAGGCCCTTAACCAAATGGCTGACTGCGAAATAGGCCAAATCACTTGGTCAGACCACGCACCAATTACGCTGACGGTCAAAGACCAATATGATTATAAGCAACGCAGCCCATGGCGGTTGAATGCCTCCTTACTGTATGATAGCACATTTAAAAAGGAAATAGAGGCCACAATCTGTAACTACTTCTCAGAAAATACCACTCCAGATGTGTCTAAGGGCACAATCTGGGCGGCACACAAGGCAGTAGTTAGAGGGGTCTTCATTAAAAGGGCATCATACCTGCACAAACAGTCCTCATCCCAAATTACACAATGGAGACGGGAGCTATACCAGCTGAACACACAGAACCAACACTCACCCTCTAATGCCATTAAAAGGCAAATCTCCACCATTACAGCAAAACTACACCAGAAGGCGCTAGAGCAGACAGGGTTCATGCTTCAACGACTGAAGTCGCGACAATACATGCAAGGGAATAAAGCTAGTAGACTCCTAGCTAGGAGGTTACAAGAAAAAAGAGCAAACCAAAAAATTGCCTATCTCATGTCCCCCACGGGAGAGAAGAAAATGATCCCAAAAGATATATGCAATGAATTTGCTAATTATTACGCCTCTCTATATAACATAAATAAGAACGACTCTGCGTTTCACCCCACAGAGGAACACATAAACGCTTATTTGGCCACGATAGACCTCCCCAGGCTCACGCCCCAACAGGCGCAAGATCTCATAAAACCGATATCAGAGACAGAAATCCATAAAGTAATCAAAAACCTACCTAATGGCAAAGCCCCAGGCCCAGATGGCCTAGACAACAGCTACTACAAAACCTTTCTACACCAATTAGCACCCCAATTAGTACACATGTTCACAGAGGCAACCACTACACAAGCTCTCCCTACAGAGTCACTACTAGCCCATATTATCACCTTACAAAAACCAGGGAAACCGCCCACTGTCCCCCAAAACTTCAGACCCATTTCCCTGCTCAATACAGACGCGAAAATATTCGCCAAACTGTATGCAACGAGACTGAGCGCACTCCTCCCCCAGTTAATCCATTCAGACCAGGTAGGATTTGTGCTTGGGAGACAAGGAGCGGACAACACACGCAAAGTCCTAAATATAGTACACAGTCTGCCCAGAACACACAAAGAGGGGGGCCTTGTGGTATCCCTAGACGCGGAGAAGGCCTTTGACCGCCTGCACTGGAAATTCCTGGAGGCGGTCTTGGAAAAGTTTGGGGTGCCAGGCGAATTTCGCTCGGCGGTTAAGGCGCTGTACAGCGAGCCGAAAGCTCAAGTACTCAATGCAGGATTCCTGTCGAACCCCTTTGGCATCTCCAATGGGACGAGACAGGGGTGCCCTCTGTCGCCCCTGCTCTATGTCCTAGCCCTGGAACCGCTAGCTGCCAAGATCAGGGACCATAACTCTATACATGGCGTGCGCATAGGCGACAGGGAATACAAAACCAACTTATTCGCGGACGATGTGCTCCTAACCCTGACCCAACCACTAATATCGATGCCACACTTACTAAGTGTAATAAAAGAATATGGTAAAAGTTCTTATTATAAACTAAACGTAACAAAAACCCAGGCAATGGGAATTGGTATACCCACTGAAGTGATAGGAGTGCTGAAAGAGAAATTTGAGCTGGACTGGAGAGCAGACAGTGTCACCTTCCTAGGAATAAAACTGACTAAGACAATAGGGGGACTTTTCAAGGCCAATTACGAGCCGCTGCAAAAAGAATTAGAGACCAGCTTGGCAGCATGGAAAGATAAATACCTGTCTTGGCTGGGACGGATGGCTGCATTTAAAATGTCTCTTCTCCCCAAACTACAATATCTATTTAGAACGATACCGACAGGCCTACCGTCCTCATATCTAAACAAAATACAAACAATACTCACCAAATTTGTATGGGCACAAAAGAGAGTGAGAGTAGCGGCAAAATTCCTATACAGACCAATCACCCAGGGAGGTCTAGCGTTGCCAAGTATTAAGACCTACTGTCAAGCGACATTGGTGGCCCCAGTGATAGGGATGCATACACAGTCCTCATACCCCCAATGGCTAGAAATAGAGAACCACTGGTTACAAGGAACAGACCTCCAGAAACTAATATGGGTACCTAAAAGGTTACGCCCTCCACAACCCTACATACTACCCACCACCAAAACAATGTTGGAGGCTTGGGATAGATCACAATCGACATTAGTGTCCATGTCACCATGGTCACCGGCAACCCCGCTGTCTAGCCTACATATAGCCAACAACACGTTTGATTACAGAGAATGGACCAAGAGAGAATGCACACATGTACGGGATCTCCTAGAAGGACACAACCCCAGACCATTCCCCGTCCTCCAAGAAAAATTTCAACTGCCCTCTAAATTGATATTTCCATATCTCCAACTTAAATCAATGCTAGGGGCCCAAAGACTCACAGATCAGGGGGGGGGCGAGTTCACGAGGCTGGAGAAAACGTGCATGGACAAAAAACAGAGGAAAGGGATTATCTCCATGTGCTACTCGCTTATGAACGTAGGTACACCAACACATCTAGACAGATTCAGCGAGGCGTGGCAGCTGGACCTGGGGAAACAATTTGATAACACCCAATGGGAGACAGCTGTAACAGCGCATAAGGGGAAGACATTGTGCACGTCCCACATAGAATTAATGAGGAAAGTGTACTATAGATGGTACATGGTGCCTACCAGATTGGCGAAGATATACCAGGGAACATCAGCGCTGTGCTGGAGGTGTGGGGTGTCGGAGGGCACGATGCTCCACATATGGTGGAAGTGCAGGACGATCAGACCCTATTGGGAGATGGTAGAGGACATAACTAAAGAGATGGTAGACACCAACATAAAATTGACCCCGGAATTGAGTCTCCTATTCATGAACTTAGACCAGTTTCAGGGAGCTGGGGCAATATTGGTTTTCCACATACTGATAGCAGCCCTGACACTAATAGCTAGGGAATGGAAAAACACAAAGGCACCGACTAAAAGTGCCCTGACAAGGCAAATCTCCAACAACCTACACTACGAAAAGGTAGCGAGGAAAAACTATGGCAACAGCGCCAAATTTGAGGAAGCACAAGTTAAATGGGAAGCCGCATACGCCCCCAAAGAACAGGAAGACAGCGAATAATCCCAAACCAGGGAGTCGCCCCGTAGGGGATCCCGTGAGACAAGAGATACACCCCAGGGGGTAAGAGAGAGGGCCCAAGGGATAGAGCCCAGGGAGGACAGAGGAGGCAGGCATAGGACATTGGGTAGACCAAGAGCCAAGAGTCCTGAGCGGAGTATAAAGTCTCTATAGGGAACAGAACCGGTAGGAAAAGGGACACGCAGATCTCGCCAAATTCCTTCCCCCCCCCACCTTCCTATACTCTTCTCTCCCCACCCCACAAGTTTTACAAATCCCTTCCACGTTGGGATATTAGAGGAGAGATTCAAACAAGTAGAAGCCGGGTAACCCGGAATGAACTAGGTTGGGAAGTACAGACCATGCGAGATAAGAAAAAGCTAATGACAGTTAGTCACAATCGTAGGGTACGCAAGCAGTGACGAAGCACAGGACGGGTCTTGAACCCAATGGAAGGGAACAAGCCCAAGTCTAACACTAGGGATAGCATGTTATTGAAAAATTATTGTAATGTTATTGGAATGTAATATACCATGTAACGAAGGTTATGATGTATACTATATGCGAGAACATGTGATGTACTGCCATACTTTCCCCCCCCCGTCTCTCTTCTGTACCCCATATACCCACGTTTTTGGAAAATAAAAATTGTCAAATTGGAAAAAAAAAAACACAGCAGAGAGCTGAAAGTGTAATTGTCACGTATTCATCCGCTTATAAAAATGTGGTTAATGACATTTACTGTCAACACATGAAAAGTTGTGCCGAGCAGCAACCTAATCCACAGAAGGGTTAATGCTGAGCAGCAATTATGCAAATTAGAACCTGGTAACTGACTTTGGGGTCAAAGGCCGGTTACAGCCTATCAGATCTAAAGGAGGGGTATTTAGGCCCAGTTCTCAGCCTGCTCAGTGCCCTGTCGTGGTTTCCCTTGTGGTTGTCCGAGAGCGAGTTATTTATTTTTGTTATTCTGGTAATTTGACTTTGGCATTGTTTTTGACTTCCCTGTTTTCTGGCATCCCTGACTCCTGGCTTTTTCTTATCGTTGTGTCTCTTTCTGTTTCCCTTGACCTCGGCTATTCCTGACTATTCTTTGGTACGTTAGTCCGGCCATTCTAAGGTCCGGTATACGTTACCTATTAGTCCTCTGTGTTACACAATTCTACATGCTGGATCATTCTGTAATCCTGACAGTAATAGCTTTTCACTCTCTCTTTTGGTAAACAAGTTTCTGCAGGGTAACCATGGCAGCGTTACACACATGTAACTCCACTATTTATTTTGACAGGGCAGGAAATCTATGTGATAACTCCGGTCCCTCTTTCCCTATAGAGTATCTTTCCTATCCTCTCAGCTGTCCAGAAGTCTATAAATCATGGGTTTATTTTTGTCTTATTGCTCATGGATTATCTTTCATACGGTCTAAGCCAAGCGGAAATCAGCATCCCTCACCTTAAAGCACCAATGCTGAACCCTTTAAAAAAAAAAAAATAAGCACCAGTAATTAGCAGTTAACAAAAAAATATAGAAAAAGAAATGTTCTTGCAATTTAGCTTGCTGACATGCTTGATGTCTGAAGAGTGTGCCCTCTTCTTTTATTTTACAAAAAGTAGAGATTTCAGTAGAAATTGGCACTTTTATGACTTCATTACACCCCCTTAGCTTACAAGCAGACAATAGGCCCCGTTACTTCCTGGTTTGGTTAGCTCAGTGGAGCTAAACCCAATAGGCACAAATTGCCCAGAGCAGCTGCCTTACAAAGACTTCTCATTGAGCAGCGTTGGGAAATCTGTGATTGGACAACCACAGAAAGTCTGGGTGGGGTTAGAAGGGGAGGGCTTGCAAAAGCAGCAGATAAGAAAACTGAGAAATTTTAGTCTTTCTAGTCTAACAAGGTATTGCTCAGAAAGGTGGCTAAATTAGTAAGTTTCCTACTAGAGATAACTTTCTATTGCATCTCATTTCATTATTGTATCTCTTGTTTTCCAGTATCCTCATCTCTATAGGCCACTATGGTGGCAATACACCTCTTGAAATTCACAGCCAACGCCTCTGCACAGTTATCTCTTATTTTATCTTGTTATTGCTGCTAAAAAAAATAAAAAAAATTCACTTTGAGTGCAAATCCACTTGACATCACTGACTTACTGACCCAAATTTTGCAATGCAAGCACATTGCAATTGCTTGCTGTCTCCTAAATAATGTCTTGTAAAAGAAATGGTTATAATGACTGCAGATCATTTTTTGAAGTTTAGATCAGGATTTTTTTGGTGTGAGCAGAGTTAAATTAATACTTTGGACTCCCCTCTGTTAAGTGAGTCCATATGTAGTGGTTTCAGGCTGACTGATGAGCTTTTATGCAGCGCTGAAAGCAATCACTGCACACAGCCTTTTAAAACACCGTGGCTGAATGACTGCACTGACAGCATGCAATAACTGCAGCACGAGAGGGAAATCTCATGCTGCAATCACAAAGTACTCAAATCTCTCTGAGTTAGTGTAGGGAATTGTTGTCTAACCTGCGGTCTGGTTGCTGTCCGCACTGCCAGGCGGCGAAGGAGGCAGGAATCCCTTTACATAATGTGCTCCTCCTGGACAGCTCCCTCATGCGCCCTTCAGTGAGCATCTCTGCTGGACATACGAGGGACCAGTATAGGAAGAGCACAGAGATCCCAGAACAGTGGATCCATTCCAGCCCTCCCGGAGTAAGGTACCTCTCAAGTACTGATTGTATGAATGTAATTTTTGTGTATGTTTTGTCAGTGATTGTGTATGCGTGTGGGAGGGGGAAGGGGGTCTGTATGTATGTCTCTTATTGTGTGTGTATATCTCTGATTATGTGTATGTATGTGATTTTGTGCATAGGTGTGTGTCAGTGATTGTGTATGTAAGTGATTATGTGTATAGGTCTGTGATTGTATGTGTGTGTGGATCTGTGATGGTGTGCTTATGTCTGTGATTGTGTGTATGCATGTGTGTGACTGTATGTACATCTGTGGTTATGTGTGTGGGTCTGTGATTGTGTGTGTGTATAGGTCTGTGATGGTGTGCTTATGTCTGTGAGTGTATATTTGTGATTATGTGTAGAGGTCTGTGATTGTATGTGCATGTGTGGGTCTGTGATTATGTGTATGTATGTTTGTGTTTGTATATACATCTGTGGTTATGTGTGTGAATGTATGTGACTGTGTGTATAGGTCTGTGATTGTATGTGTGTGGGTCTGTGATTGTGTGTGTGTGTATATTTGTGATTGTGCATATAGGTCTGTGATTGTATGTGTGTGTCTGTGATTATGCGTGTTTATAGGTTTGTGACTGTGTATTGTGTATGTATGCGATTGTATGTGTGTGTCTCTGTGATTGTGTATGTGGGTCTTTGTGTATGTATGTGACTGAAGTGTTTAGGTCTGTGATTGTGTGTGTGTGTGGGTCTGTACATCTGTGATTATGTATGTATGTATGTATGTGACTGTTTGTATGTAGGTATGTGATAGTATGTATGTGTGGGTCTGTGTGTATATGTCTGTACATCTGTGATTATGTGTGTGTGTGTGATTGTGTGTATAGGTCTGTGATTATATAACCCTGTGTGTGGATTTTTCATTGTGTGTATATATTTGTGATTGTGTGTGTGCCTGTGATTATGTGTGTGGTCATGTGTGCATATGTATATACAAGTAGATGTGTTTAGTAGATAGCTGCCTTATTTGGTATCCTTAAATATGCCAATCCCACATAAGGATAACAAATAAGGGAGTTATCTACTAAGCAAATTTAAGAAATGGGCTTTTGAAGTTTAAATTATATAAATGAATTATATTACAGATTTTATGTGCGACCCAAGACAACTCCTCTGCGCTCAATGCGACCCAGGGAAGCCAAAAGGTTGGACATCCATGGTGTAGGGCATGGGTAGGCAATCTTCGGCACTCCCGACATTGAGGACTACATCTCCCCTTAGGCTTTGCCTGCATTATGGTTGTAAGAGCATAAAGGGCAATGCAGAGACAATGGCTGCCTACCTTGATGTAGGGGTTAGTGTTCAAGTTGGTGTATTTTAGGCATTGATGGAGTAAGGCTTAGCTAGAGATAGTAAATGTTAGAAATAGCATCAAATTTTAATGCTGGTCAGTATGGTTATGCAGAGAGTGTCACATGACCTACGAGGCATGTAAAAATTCTATTTTTATGCTTAATAGATGAAACAGAAAAACATATTTTTAATCTGTGAATCCCGCCATTAAATTCAAGATGTACATAAAAAAAAAAAAAATGACCACTACATCTAGCAGGAATTTGTGATGAAATAGTGAAAAGTCTCAATATTAAATTGCCTAAGCAGTCATCTTTTTTTAAATGGTGTGCCATGATACTGGCAAAAGGCAACTAGGGATTATAATTTTGCCCCATAAAAGGTGAACGCTGTAGTGGTTAAGTTGCCTGGTGCCAGTCAATCTTTGTCCAATTGCTTTAAATCAATTTATGTCGAACCAGCAGGACACTCGCAGCAGCACTGATTCTTCAGGGTGTGTGCCAGTGAGTGTAGTCCTTTATGAGACCTGCTTAGTTCTGTGACAACATCTGGCAAAATAAGCTGGATGCATAGCCACTCTAGGTAACTTGTTATTTAACAAACTTTTTTTTTTCCTTTACCTTTGATTGACCCTATAATCTCCTGCACCTTCTGTGTATCATTTCTGTCAGGCCTACAGCTTGGAGTAATTTCCAGGACATAATCTGGACCATACTCTGTAAAAAACTAGGGGGAGAAAAAAAGAAGAAGGAAAATTACAGTCACAGGTGATAAAGCATAAAAACCTATTGAAATAGTGTCAATTCGTTCTAAACCACATGTATTCACAGTTCACTCTCACAACCATGTTAACCAGATCATATCGGATATTGGCACTCAGCCACCAGGCTAAGCTCTGCAATGCACGTCTTAGCTCAGTACAACTAACGATAGTAGTTCCTGCTTACAAACCTTTTGCTCTTTGGCGTGGTTGTGGAGAAACTCAAAAAACTAAAACTCCCTAAAGTGCCAACAGAAAAATTACTGTAGTTTTTATAGATAGATAGAAATAACACATGAATACAAGAATGAAAGACAACGCGGTAGCAATGCTGGTAACATTCCACCAAAACACTTTATTTAAATGTTTAATTTATTGCAAGGACAGTATCAATAGTCTGAAGTGGTAAGAGCAAGATTAAGGAAGAAATATTTCTCTAACATCCCCTTCCAGAAGGGAACAGGTGAAACATGAATCCATGGCTCCCTATTATGTAAGAATTAAAGTTTATTGAATTTGGAAATCTTTTATATAATAATAATAATAAAAAGAAAGAAAATGAAGGCAGTCAGTAGATGGAGAGAAGAGGTGTATTATTTGAATCCTGAAGAACAAGGAGTTAGTATGTAAGTCACGTACAGAGGAGTCTTTGTTATTCAGGGTCTTCTAACAAAACACATATTCACCAGTGTATGAGGAGCAGGATTGATTCGGGTTTAATTAGGAGTGTCCTGCCCCCACCCGAAGGGTTTAAGAGAAATATTTACAAAACTAGCATACCTCGTGATCTGGGATTTCAGAAGACAATGTCCTGCCAAGGACAAGCGCTGTCAAATAGGTCCAGCACCTAGCAGTGTTTGGCAGATTGTAACCCCCTGACAAGTAAAAATGTGAAGTTAAAAACAAATGAAAAGCTAGATGGTGGTTGTTGGTAATACAAGAGATAAAATAAGAGAAAAAAAGTTAAAAAAAAAATAATAAAAATAAAGCACGTTAAAAGAATAGAGCAAATCAGCAAGACAGAAAAATAAAATAAACTAGTAAAATATTACAAATGAACACTGATTAGAAGAATGAAGAGAAATACGAATAATGAACATGTCTGTCTCATCACTCTACGTACAAGTGCAACAAGCAGAATTTGTGATGTAAATAACCGTGTTGTATAATAAACGGACAATCTTAAAAATCACAAGAGGCTGGGTTGACGTTACATTTACTAAAGCTACCGAAAGAGAAACCACAATGGAATTTACAATCTCACCTCCTCCCAGGATGAGGGTAGGAATTTGCCATTGGAGAACATATTTCAGACACTTGCCAATGCCCTCAGGCGTCATATTAAAAGAACACATGGGGTCCCCAGCAATTGTGTCGGCACCAAGCTGCAGAACCACTGCCTCAGGGTTAAAGGCTGTAAACACCTCTTTCAGGACACTATATGAAAATACAAAGTAATAAAATACAGGCAATTAAAGAAATCTCTGTATAAAATGAGGGACGGCTGCAGTTATTAACTGGGAAACATAAATATATTTATTCTGCAAACTCACTTAAGGTTTTACACATTCTTCTGGTTAAAGGGATTTCTCTTCCAATAAAATTTCATTTATCCTGAATACAATCAACAGGGGTCAGCTAACAGATTCCTGGAATCACCAATGTCACAAACAGCCAGACTTTAAAACAATGGAAACCGAGCAACCTTTCATTAGTCAAAACGAATAAAACGCCAAGACTGCTATGTACATTTTTCTTTAAATGTATGTCACACATTCCACAATTAGAATTACATGTCCCCTGCTACTGCCACAAAGATTTCCAAGATACCTATAGTACAGCAGGCTGAGCAATATGTTGAGCAGACAATAGATATACAAAAATCACACCTTTTAAAAACATTGCTACAACTTACAGAAACAAACTTTTTATTTTTTTACCTCTTCTGGATAAAAGGATCAAAATCACATTGGGATTCTTTTTTATTATTTCCCAAATATTATATGGTGTTTTTGAACTATGGATTATGGGAAAATAATGCCATAAAGTGAATCTAAAAATACATGATAAATGAATGCATAATAGTTGTGGCTGGGCAAAAAATGCAAACAAGATTAACACAGAGCCTGAAAGGATGAACTCCATAAGGGGAAACTACATTAGAATCAGCGGCTCAGAGGATCAGTATGTACTGAAAGGCCAGCGCAGAAGAACATTGTCTGAAAAGACAGCGTGACTTAAAGTAACACTATAGTGTTTACAAATGTGTATTGGTGACACTATAGGTGCAAAAACACCATTTAGATGACCGGCTTCTCGTGAATAAGGTATTTTGCTTACTTTTTTACCCCATACAGTATCAGTCTCGTCGCGTTTGGCCCTGCCTACACTCCGCCTCCTTGACTGAGATCCTCAGTTTTGATGATCTCAGGCAATCCAATGCTTTCCCAAAGGAAAAATGCAAAATGCCACGGTGCACCAATCAGCTGCTCAAAGAAATACACTGAATCAATGCATCTCAATGAGGAATGTTCAGCGCCTACATGCAGAGTGGGGAAGACACTGAATGTCAGTGCTGCACATCTTGCAGCACTGACAGGAAGCACCACTAGGGGCTGTCTGAGTGACTGCCACTAGAGGTGTTACTAGGCAGAAATGTAAACCGCCTTCTCTCTGAAAAGGCAGTGTTTAAATTAAAATGCCCGCATGGACATACTATATTCACCAGAACAACTACATTAAGCTGTATTTGTTCTGGTGACTAAAATGTCCCTTTAATAGAGGCAGTCTTATGTTGCAGAAAGCTGCAAATGTTTTGCTCTTTATTAAAGCTAAATAGAATTGAGCAATGACAGAATATAGTTTAAAAATATATATATATAAAAAATGGTGCAAATAGAATCTCAAATGCTGGAGTCATAAAAGTTGAAGTTATACAACAGCTAGGCACTACTCTGTGGCAACCTCTAATGTAGGTTTTTTTTTTTTAATGAAAATATAGTTCTTACCTCTCACACACCTGGTAATATTGATCATCTTTGATGCCATCTTGTAAGGGAACGTTGACACTGTAGTAGCGCCCTTTGCCTAAACCAATATCACATAAATCCCCCGTCCCTTTGAAAAAACAACAGCAAACCACCATGTAATAAAAGCGTACATCATCAATGCAAAACTATACAATTCTGTATCTTGCTAAACATTTTTATTGTATAAAAAAAAAAAAAAAACACCTAACCAAAAAATTTTTTAATTCTCTCCGAGCAGGATAAAGGGTGCTTAAGTATCATGGCTCAAATTCTAGTCCATTAATTTTGTCTCATTTCTCTAAACGACATGCAAGGAGATAAGCTATGGAGAGAGGAGACATTGAATCCGCCCCCTCTCCCCACCTCCCCCGGATAACGAGTGATATATAGACTGAATGGAAACTACATTACCTGGCAAAGTGGTCATTTGCCACTGTGTCATTAACGCAGTCCCCTCTTTTTTCTTACCAACATGCCAGGAGAGAAGTTGTGGTTTGTAATTCAGTTTGCATAAGTACATTTAAGAACTCCATAGTATATCTCACAATAATATACTGATATTGTGTCAGCATCACAGGTCCAGGGCAATAAAACACAAAGAAAAGATATGCCTTCCAAGAGCTCTGTAGATCTGAGAGTCATTCTAACCAAATTCTGCAAAATGCTCTTTCTAAAGGCTAAGTATCCCTTGCTTGGATCGACTGTTTCTAACACAGACTTGTGATGGGTCCTGGTCAAAGCCAGACATCAGGGATCTTGTTTTAAATTGCCTACATCTCGACACAGCTCTTCCTCCTTGAGGAGCAACAAAGAGGTTATCAGAATACTCACTTTCCAGGCCAAGACAAGGAACTGTGTATTAGGATGTCACAATGTATGTTATTTCCTGGACTGTTAATTTGGTCTGACCTTGAACATGCACAATTCTGTGGATCTTTAGATGTGTTCCCAAGTCACTTGATATCTGTCTTCTCAACATCTTATGATGTTTGGAAAAGTTGTGATATTACCCCATAAGTGCAGTTACAATGCCATCATAATAAAATTAATATGACTTCCTTTACAAAGTAATTTTCTCCACACACTAGGTTTTTACCTTATTTTCATCTGTAGTACAAGGTTACTCTTCCCATACAAATGATACATGTTAATCTTTTATGAAGTGTACAGGGTACATGATTATTCATATGAGTACCCCCTTGGTCTTTTTCTGAAGTAGAAGGAAAAAAGGTCTTACCAGGAAAGAAGCCTGGAGAAAATTTGTGTAGAGAAACTGTCATCACTTTAGAAGTGAAACTAAATGCATCTTCGACACCTATGGAAAGGAAAAGATATTCATGTGTCACGTTTATCTACTAATCAATATATAAATCGACATGCAAACTGAAAGAACTGAAGTAAAGTTCATAGGAACAGTAACAGCAAACAAAGTACACACTATATAGTATTACAGAGTAAACAAAATAATGTGAAACTCAACACAAGGGTTTGTCATGCCCAACTTTATAGATTAATAAACGTTCTTTTATAGATACAGTACAGATGCTTCCGATATCTTTCTGATGATTACAATTATTAAACAAAAAGTAATTGACAGAAATGATGATGATGACGACGACGACGACGACAACAGGTGAAAGCCCTACTCAAATGTGATTACAATCAAGGAGTTGTACTCCAACATCACTAACGAAGTGATATGTTCCAGGCTGTACAAGGATGTTTTGTGCATGCTCACTTTATACATGTACTTCTGGAAACGCCTTCACAGCTTTCTGTGAAAGACTTAATGTTGCTGGTATGTATATTTATGTAAGCCATGAATTGAGCAACTGTCGGTTTACCAGTTTGATCAGCAGTTACAAATTTAATTTTCTCTTGAACTTAACTACTTCTGAATGCCACCCACTTATGCGTCAGTGTGGTTTCTTTATCTTAAAAAATCATGTCACAGTTACAACATAGAAAAAGTGAAGGAAAAAAAAAATAGACTCCAGTCCATCATGTTTAGCCTTTTTCTGATATCTCTGCGAAAAAACTAAACTGAAGTCATTTCCGATAATGCCACAAAACAGGGAGCGTTGCTTTTTGCCTATAAAATGGCAACCAATTTTCTCCTTGGATCTGCAAACGGTTATCCCACGTATTAACCCTTATATCCTTGGATATTCTGTTTTTCCAAAAAAGCATCCAGATGGTGTTTAGAAATTTGTACACAATCTGATAAAACAATCTTTTTACACAGAAAATCTACAACTTTAATGTTCTTACAGTACAGAAACATTTTCTTTGTTGGACTCAAAATTTCCTTTTTTCACGTCAAAATGAGGGATCTCTTGTCCTTTGAACAGTCCTATTATCGACTGTAAGCTCATTTGAGCAGGGTCTTCTTTAACCTATCGTTCCTGTAAGTTTTCTTTTAATTGAAATGAAAAGGGAGATATTAACTTACCTGGATCGCGGCAGCTTGTCGCCCGATAGTCCCAGAAGCCGGGTCCCAGCTGGTGCGGCATTCTAAGGGACGCCGGAGTCCCGTTCTTACTGAAAAGGGGCACACTGCCCACATTAAAAATGGCGCTGGGGTGCGTGTAACGACATGATGTCAATGCACACGCACGTTTTGTGGTCAAAGGCCATGTACTGATCAATCACAGCACTGAGAGGCATATTTAAACTCTGGAATGAGTGCCCTGTCGTGGTTTCCACTTGTTGGTTGTCAGAGAGCACGTTCTTGGTAATATTTTCAGTTTTTTGACTTTCCCTACTTCTGCTATCCTGACCTTTGGCTATTATATTCGTATTGTCTCATTCTGTATCCCCGACCTTGGCTTGTTATTTGACCACTCTCTTTTACGTTAAGTCCGGACATTCTAAGGCCCAGTATACGTTGTTTGGGTTTAATATAATTGTGTGTGTTTGGTCATACAGTAGTCGTGACACCAGCACCGAGGTTTGTTCCCACTTTGCCAACAACTCGCATCCATTACATTGCATATACATAGTTTTGTTACACATTTTCACTTGTAAATGTTCATGATTTTACCAGCTATACATGAATCTAACCCTCTCTGTTGAAGCCCACTTGTTGGACATTCCAGTAGGATCTAACACAGACTCACAGAGGAGTTGCTGTACAGAAATTTGTTTACTTAAATGCGTTTTTCTTTATTATCTCTATGCTAAAGCAGCGGTTATCTCTCTTACTCAAGTAATCTCGATTCCCTCATGACTAAGAGTATTTCATCCAAAAAGAGGTCCATGGCAGTAGCTGAATTTCACCACCCTCTCTAGAAGTGATAGAAGTACATGGGGAGTCCATGGGTGCCAGGTCATGCTTCAGTGCCAAACAGTTTAATCACTTTGTCACCGGCAGCCTGCAACTTGACCACCAGAACCATCAACGCCATTTCATTTTACACTGGGGATTGAAGCAGTGATTGGCTAACATACTCAGACTATCACCGTCTGCTCCCCAAAGTATGGCGTGAAGATGAGCATTAGCCTGCCTCTGCCATTTTGTCACTGGAACTAAACAGCTCTGCTAAATGGTGATTAAACTGTTAAACAGTGAAGCAGGACACAGCTTTCACAGACTCCAGGCACCATAGCCACTTCAAACCAGTGAAATGGTTATGGTGCCTTTAAGGAAGAGTAAATAACACTTGATGACAGTTACAAAAAAAAAAAAAAAAAAAAAAAAATGGAAATCCAAAATAAAAGAAAGACTGAGAACACTTGCAATTAATGGAACAAAAAACAAATTAAAATATTCCATGCAAGTTAGACACTACTTACCATCTCCATGATGTAAATCCATATCTATGTACAAGACTCTGTCAAATTTCTGCCTCAGCTTTAAGATCCCCAGGACAGCATCATTAAGGTAACAAAATCCAGATGCTTCATCTCTATGAGGAAAAACAATGCTAATGTAATTAAACAATTATCTAAGTAAAGTAATTACATTTAGAATTCCTATAAAGAGCAGGCTGTTTAACCCATCATGTGTTAGGCTGGCTTAGCAGCCACGTAGCTGTGATCCATCAATTATAAGTAGTATATCTGCAAATACTGGAATAGCCTTGAGTTGCTGTCACACATCCTCTGGAAAGTATACACTTTTCTAATATAAAGAGAAAGAGAGATCTCACAGCTTACCAGCTTAAGTACTATGCTACAAGCCAAGCCCTAAAACTTTCTCTCCACTGCAAGCTATAGGAGGTAAATTTCCATTTATCAGAGCTAGATTTTCACTCGCCAATGCTAAACATACAGAGATTAACCCTTTTACTGCCAGAGGTTTAACTAGTGTGTAACATAGTTCGGGGTTGGCTAATGTCAATTCTTTGAAAAATAGGCTTCTGACACCAGCATGCACTTCGCCCGACAGCCACTGATGGAGCAACGCTAAGAGGCTCCCTCCAGGTTTTTAGAATTTTGCAGGTAAGATCTATATTCATTAATAGCTTCAGCTATGACAGGGGCTCGATAAGCCAATTATTATATTTTAAACTAACACCCTGCTACATGTGGGGTCTGGTGATTGGAGGGCACATCTTCAGGCCTAAGAACTGCAGCTTTTGCAAACTGTTTTAAGATATACCCCCAATTAATACATGCATGGAAATGTATGTATGTATTTATTAGGGATGTATCTACTGAACAGTAATTGCTATTTTCCTACTATGGGCAGTGGAGTGTTCCCTTATGCAGATGCTGTGAATCTCTGCTTGATTAGGATATTCAAATTTTAAACAACTTTATTCAGCTGATGTACTTTGGGTGGGCAAGGAGAAGGTTTGGCTGATGGGGCACTCTCTTTGAATTTTGCGTGGCCTAGGGACACAAAAGGGGTTTTAACCCCTCACCTCAAATATGGAGTAGTGAAATAGTGGAGTCTGCTCCAGTTTGGTAATCTTTGCACAGTATCCACTTTAGTAAAATGAAGTCGTTATAGTGCTTAAAGTGGATCTTTAAGGGGCAAACTTATTAAAAAGTCTCAAATAATGCCTACTTCTTAGCATGATGCCAGCCCCCAGGCCAGTTGAATGCAATGCGGGTTTTTCCTTCGTTAAGCTGTTCAGCAGCGGTTATTGTGGCTCCTCCAACAGCAGCAGCATAGTCATATATGCCTTCAGTGATTGGACAATCGTAACCTGGAGACATTACAAAACTATATAAGTCAGAAGTCATGGCAGCATAGACAAATAGTAGATTAGATCTCAATGTACCCATTTCAAAATACCCAGACAGTACACAAAGTAAGCCATAATTTGATCCCTATATGCATTTTAGAATTAAAGGACCACTCTAGGCACCTAGACCACTTCAGCTTAATGAGGTGGTCTGGGTGCCTGGTACAGCCAGGGTTAACCCATTTTTTCATAAACATAGCAGTTTCAGAGAAACTGCTATGTTTATGAATGGGTTAAGCCTTCCCCTATTCCCTCTAGCGGCTGTCTTATTGACCGCCACTAGAGGCGCTTGCGTGATTCTCGCTGTGAAAATCACAGTGAGAGCACGCAAGCGTCCATAGGAAAGCATTGATAATGCTTTCCTATGTGACCGGCTGAATGCGCGCGCAGCTCTTGCCGTGTGTGCGCATTCAGCCGACGGGGAGGAGAAGAGCTCTCCGCCCAGCATGGAAAAGGTAAGTTTTAACCCCTTTCCTCTCCCCAGAGCCGGGCGGGAGGGGGTCCCTGAGTATGTTTTCTTGGCACTGTAGTGGTCCTTTAAGGATTAACCTTAAATGGGCTCTTGGGCCCAGGGGCCCCAGAACTATGAATTTGTCTGGTCGCATTAATCATCACTATGTAAAGAATGTGGGTGAGCGAACTGGTAACCTGCCCAGGGGCTCTTTGGTTCTTAATCCTTCTCTGGTTTAATGGCATCTTTGTAAATACATGAGTAGATCCTACAAAAGTACAATTTAAAAAGCTGTCAAAATTAAGATTCTGCAAAATTAAGATTCTGCGAGCTATATATACATATATATATATATATATATATATATATATACATATATATATATATATATATATATATATATATATATATATATATATATATATATATATATATATATACACACACACACACACACACACACAGTATATACCAATAAATCACATGTATTAGTGAATTAAAAACTAGAATGTGGCCCTCTCTCCATTGTAGAATGCATCCTGTAAGGTAACTTTTGTGCATCATTAAATTTTTTATAAATTAGAACACAAATGAAACTTAAATCAGATAAATACACAATTAGAGTTCCACTTTCCTTGAAGTTGCCTCTGCTATCAAAGAATGCGTAGACAACCAGCTTCTCAAATAGAAACCAATAGCTGCAGTTCTCCTTCCATGTTGCCATCAGCACATAGCATAGGGAATAGTGGTGTGGTCAATAAAACATATGTGAATTACTATTAATGTAACGTGTGTGTGAATGCCAAGGTGTGACAGTAGCTTACTAGGTGAGATTGAGTATTATTAATTAGGCATGTGGGGGAGTTTCTAACAATGTTGTATGTAACAGTTAACTAATTAATTGAGTGGATGTTGTTTCTAAATAAAATGTGTGTCTCCCCTAATTTCTGACCCCGGCTCCTTGATTCCAGGGACCTGTATTAAACGTACACTGCATACAAAGCACCAGTGCACAGTTTATGGTCCTTTGTCAGTCTCCCAGCACATAGTTGCTTATAAATGCAGTGATTGGCACAAAATGCTACAGTTATAGTCCTGCCTTTTTGCATGTGACGTTTATATATATATATATATATATATATATATATATATATATATATATATATATATATATATATATATACACATAGACTAAACAAATATTTGTGTATATTATACTGCATAGGAGAAACATGGTGCAAGTCTTCTAGCACATGAGCCCATCCCAGGGCCCTATTTAGCCTTGTACTGCAGAGAGCCCCAGATGGATTTTTTTCCCCCCCAAGTAAGTGGGTTAATCTCATAAGAGCAGACATTAGGCTGTTAGAGTAGGACCTGCCAAAGATGGGGTACATTGACGTTGTGGCAGGCTTATGCAATGAATGATCATATAATGTAACTAAACCCCCATTATTTTTGCCTAGATTAGGTGTTTAAAAATAAAAATAAAAATCTGTCAACATTGAAGTTGCTGTTTAGTGAATAGGTTAGTGCGCTGGATCTTGTGTATTGTATAATGTGTCCCCCAGCAGCACCCCATTTATGCATGTTTAGGTGAGTGCAGCCTCCCCCTGTTTCATATATATATATATATATATATATATATATATATATATATATATATATATATATATATATATATATATATATATATATATATAAATAAATATAAATAAAACATATATACAGGGCCGGACTGGCCCACCGGGATACCGGGAAATTTCCCGGTGGGCCGCGGCACCTGGGGCTGAGCTGACAGCCCCATTCAGAACTGATCAGGCTCCTGTGATCCCGGCCGGCCATGTGTGAGCTGTGCGCCGCACAGGGTCCCATGGGAGCAGGGGGACCCTGGCAGCCGGCACAGCTCACTAAAAAAATTTGATGAAAGTCCACAAGAGGGACTGAAACGTTGGTCTTCTCTTAAATATTTCAATAAAAGTTACGTTTTAAGGAAATCCGAGAGTGCAGCCAACTATTTCAATTGTATATATATTTCTAAAAACACCCTACATAGCACAATGACTTATGGGGCTGGCATAATATTATTTCCAGGGCTGCATTATCCCGTGGGGGTGGTGTGGTGTGGGTGTGTGTGTGTGTATATATATATATATATATATATATATATATATATATATATATATATATATACACATACACACACACACACACACACACACACTTTGTTTTTTATTAACATAATGTTTATTGCATTAAAATGGATTGATTCCAGTGTTCCTTAAATACACACATGCTATGGTCTGCATAAAAGATAATTGTCTAAAATTAAGCCATTTTAGACTTTAGCTGTCTAAGTGGTATTTTTAGTATGATTAATTACTAAAATGAAACAAACAACGTCACCCAAAAATATATATTTAGCTTACCCAATCCATATTCAAGGGTCTCTGGCTCATCGTTGTCGCCCTCTTCGCTCACCTTGCGAAGATGTTGCAAGTATGAGTCAGTGTGAAATGTAGCCATCTCTTCCATTGTGGCAACTTTAGGCTTTACTACCCTGTAGAAAGAAAAAAAGAGAGAAGAGATTTCACAAATACACTAGTGAGAGAGACTTTGTGAATTCATGTTCCAAAATGAGAGTTGATCTTCTAACAAAGTCAAATTGAGAAAGGGAATACATAAATATTACAAAATATTATTTTCCACAGAAGCCACTAGTTACCAACATAGCAAAATGTATAAGGACTATCTAGATTATGCTGATGTATATTTCAATTACTTTTGAGAGTTCAATTTAAAGGAACACTCCAAGCACAATGAACACTACAGCATGATGTAGGCGTTACAGAGCCAGGAGTGCCCTGGTGTCCGACGAGCGCCCATCCCTCTCTGCACCCAGAAGCTCTTTGCCTGAGCTAAGCCCAGTGGTGCACTGCAGCGCTTAGCTTAAGAGAGCTAATGGAAGCTACCTTCTGGCTCTCGATGCAAGAAGAAGACTGGCTTGGACAAGTGTTATGACATTCCTGGCACCATAACCACTACACCACAATGTGGTTTTTAATTATGGTGCTTGGTGTGCTCCTTTAAGCAGAAACTAATTTTCTTAGTTGAAAGTATACTGAGCAATAATTTTTTCATTAGAATGTATTATACACACCCCTTTGTATTGTAAGCAATTCTTTTTAAGGGATTTAGAGTAATAAAGAAAATTATTGACAACTTTATTTACCGTACTACATTGGCAAATGAGTCAAGGTTTTTTTCTCCCCTTAATTAACTGGTCACTACCCGACAGTTTCTGGTTTAATAAATTACCATAACTGGGTCAAGTTAAGAAAAAAAAAAATAATCACAGGGTTAATATGACACCCAAGGTGTTATGGAGATAGTGATTACATTATGGAAATGCAAAAGAAAAATACAAGGAGAGGTCAATCCAACTCTAGTGGCTGTCATACTGACAACGAATAGATTGGTTTCTGAAGCACTGACCAAGTAAAACTTTAAATTCTTTCCTATGGGTAAACTTGCCGGGCATGCGCATCAGGTACCCAATACCAATATATAAGAGTCATTGGATTGGATCATGCATCCTCTATGATGATATTGAGTGAGGTGGAGGGGTAAGCAGAAGAAAAGGTAAGTAAAAGGTTCATTTTTATTTTTTTTATTCAAATAGCTAAGGAACCTGAACATACCTAGGGACATGGACACTGAAGTGTTAGGAATACAGGTTTGTATTTCTAAAACATCAGTGTTCCTGTAAATCCCTTAGCTAACATACTGTGCCCTAAAAAGCATTAAATATACACAAATTCAGTTCAGGCAGCAGATTTAAGCTACATTAGAAATATACATAATGTACCCTGTCATTCTTATGCAGTTCTCACCTCATATATTTCAGCAGTCCATATGCTTCTATTAATGAGTGTACCATGCTGGCCTGGAATGCAGTGAGAAAATCATTACCAAAAACACATTTGATATTTTTATCCCACTAAAATTCTAAATAAACATGACAGAAACAGCCTGTTCTTAAAATAAAAACGGTCTAAATATGTTGTATTGACACAAAGCAACTGTCGTGTTTAAACGCTGAAGTATTCTTTATTTCTTTTCTACAAACACATTGTCTCTGCTACATAATCATAAAAAATACTCTTTCATTACTTTACAATATATGACTCATGTTAATGGCCCCTCCACACATTTGCAAGACTAAAGGCACCCAGGCCACTTATCTCACCACTTTTGTAGAAATGGCAATGTATACTGTGGAGGGTTATACACACCTCAAAGAGGGGTTTCTGCTCCAAAAGCCAAGTAAAGCTCACTCACACGAAGTCAAAGTCCATGAGGATGTTTAAAGGACCACTCTAGGCACCCAGACCACTTCAGCTTAATGTAGTGGTCTGGGTGCCATGTCCTTCTAGGGTTAACCCATTTTTTTTATATACATAGTTTCAGAGAAACTGCTATGTTTATAAATGGGTTAATCCAGCCTCTAGTGGCTGTCTCATTGACAGCCGCTAGAGGCGTTTGCGTGCTTCTCACTGTGAACATCACAGTGAGAAGACGCAAGCGTCCATAAATGCTTTCCTATGAGACTGGCTGAATGCGCGCGCAGCTCCTCCCGCGCATGCGCATTCAGCCGAAGAGGAGAGCTCCCCGCCCGGCGCTGGAGAAAGGTGAGTGTTTAACCCCTTCCTCTCCCCAGAGCACGGCGGGAGGTGGTCCCTGAGGGTGGGGGCACCCTCAGGGCACTATAGTGGTCCTTTAACTTTTCGAAATGCTGTTCATGGGAAAGCACTGAATTCAATGAGAAGCATTTGACTTGTGATGCATATGCATGCCAAGCCCATATCAATGCCTCTTTTAGTAGCATTGGACTGGGTGACAAGCTATGAAGCAACAACTCCAGAATGACGTAGAGGGAGGTGGAGAGGGCAGCAAGCCAAATGCTTTTTTTTTTTTAAACTAATTTAAATTTTTTTATTTTTTTTGCATTAAAGAACCGCTAAAGTCACCCAGACCAGTTCATCTCAATGGCCTGTTGTTTTAACACTGCCTTTTTGTTTTTTTTGTTGTTGAAAAAGCAATGTTTCCATTCCAGGGTTAAGTACACCTCTAGTGGCTGCCTTCCCAACAGCCATTAAAGGCACTTCCTCCTCCAGAACCGAGTCAAATATGTCCTGCGTTCAAATGTTGTTCATAGCTGCATTTGACTGGAGAAGTGCAGCGTTCGGCTGTGCATGTGTAGCTCTAAAGCAATGCTTCTCTTTGAAATTGCTGAAGACATCAGCAAAACTTCCACATTTCATATTGTTACCATCAACAATCACAACAGAAGGTAACAGCAATGGAGGGACAAGCTAGGGTTAAGGACTACGGAACGAAGAATAGTCAGGAACAAGCCAAATTCAAAATAGCAAGAATTTAAACACTGTAGAAATGCACTCTTGAATCACCACGTGGGAAACCACGACAAGGCAGGGCATGTACAGAGAGAAGGGTTTAAATAGCCCTAAGTAACAAATGATTTGTCTGTGCCATTCCTGAAATGCTAATCTGTGCAAAGCCGATTTCGCAGGAATGACACAAGTGAACATTTGTCAGAAATGATGGAGTTCAGAGGAATCAGTGTCACATATAACACTAGAATGTTGCTGGAATGATAACATGTGGCAGTCTGTGTCACAAATGACCCCGAGTGACACACCAAAATCATCACAGGTACCAAGACAGAAACTCAGGCAGGGGAGATGTGGCTAGGACTACATAATGTGATTTAACTCCTAAATGACATTCAGCAGTTATACAACAGGGCCATGATCTATACACCAAAAGCACTTAAGCTAATCTCAATGAAGTTGTTATGGTGCTAGTAGGTCACAGACACCATCTTACTTTAAAGAAGTGTCCCTTTCGGGGGTTAAACCACTTACAATCTGTTTAACCCCAAACTTGTGAAGATAGGCTTTTCACTAAGTTTTATAAACAAGAATCTAGTGATAAAATTAGAGTATCAGTAGAGCTCAGTTGGAGGCTTCCTAATAAAAGCCTTGGACCATCGGAAAGGCAGTTTTGTGCTAAACCGTTAGTAAATGCTTTAAATCCTATAGGTGAGTTGGCATCAGGGAGTTCCAGGCACCGTAACAATTAAATTTTATGTGCCCAGACTGTCCCAATAACAGCCTGCAACAGATGATTATAGGGCATTAAACAGAGCAGGAGATAGAAAATGTTAAAGTAAACACACTGTGCTGTAAGATCTGGTTGAAAGATACATTTTTTGTTCCCCCACGAGGCTGTGAGTCACAGCCAGGGGAGGTGTGGCTATAGCTGCATAAACAGAAACAAAAGTGTGCTTCAGTGGACTTTAAAGTGTTAATTTTACACGGGCATATAGATTAAAGGTTCAAGCCCTACTTTACCAATCAAAAGTTTCAGAAATGATACACACATCTCCGGCCACAGCATATTCACCTTTATACCATTTGTTGTATACCATCTTCCCACGCATCCTATTAATCACTATTGACTCTGTTACCTATCCCTGCTATGCCCCTTTCTCACAGCAACAGTTTTGACTACAGTTCTCAGCAAGCTGAGCATAGTGACCATTGTCATTGCAGCAGTTCATTCCCAATGATGTTCAACCATCAGAATTCAATATACCAGATGGGAGATCATTTATCACAGATACAGTCCAAATATTGTGTTTTGTAAATACCGAGTGACTGCAATCAGAAAAAAAATACACTAAAATTGGGCAGATTCTACTAATAAAATATAGAAATTATAGATTTATTCTTAGCTATCAACCATCTAAGACCTCCTATTCAATGTACTGTCAGCCCACTTGTTATCATCTATCCCCTGTGTAACGTGCATTCCTTTAGAACACTGCGGTTTCATTCCATGTATCTATGTATTCTCTCCCCGTCTCCCTCACCCTCCTGGGCACTTTGCTCAGCACGGTATCGCACAGCTCCACATAATCGGCGCTATGGATGTAAACCGGGGGAAATGAATCCTCCATCCTGTCCGGCTCGGTATGCAGCTAGCAGTCTGAACCAGTCTATGGTCTGAACTACTCCAGAGGGAGCGGCGCTCAAAACAGTCCCCGAGCAACAAAGAACAAACAACAAAGGTTCCGAGCTCATCAGCTCTACAACAAAGACTACACACAGAATGGTTTATTTTATCACATTCACACATTAGTTATTTTTCTCGTTATATTAAAAAAAAAAAAAAACACAATACCCTGTTCTTTATAAACGTATTTTGTTGGGGTTAAGTTGCAATAATTTAGTATTGTTTTAAAATGTTCACCTCTAAATGATATAAATGGGATGTAAAATATGTGCATCATGTTATAGGTTGCATATATCAGGGCTTGACAAGTTTGTTTGGAATCTAGGAGCCAGCTAAAAAAGTTAGGAGTCGGTTTTTTATTTAAACTAAGAAAGTTTCATTTTCAACAAGAAAAATGCAATTCTTAAAGGGACACTAAAGTCACCAGATTCACTATAGTTTAACATAGTTGTTTTGGTGTCTATAGCCTGTCCCTGTAGGCTTTTCAATGTAAATGCTGCCTTTTTGTAGGAAAGACGGTGTTTACATTGCTGCTTAGTAACACCTCTAGTGAAAGTCACTTATACAGCCACTAAAGGTCTAGGTCAGAGCTGCACAGTGTGCAGCACCTACATTCAGGCTCTGCATGGAGGTGCTGAATGTTCCTCATAAGATGCATTAATTCAGTGCATCTCTATGAGGAGATGTTAACTTGCACAGTGTGTAAACAATATATATTATTCTTGTCCTCAATCACAACTTAATTGCATACATAATTAGTAAGAAACCTACAATTTTATGTTTTAAGCCATTTAATAAACTATTGAACTATTGAATTTTTTTAAAATATATTTTTACCAGTGGGGTTTTCAATGAATGGCAAAGAGCAGGGCATTAATAGTAAAGATGGGTCTCATAGCAACCATAAGTGTAGGTTAAACAAAGAAAGAAACATCCCAAGATATGCAGGTCTCCGGTAATATGAGAGAAAAAAGAAAGCATTGAACTTATATATACAATACTTTTCAAGTATTTAAAGCTTCAGTGGAACTCCATTCCAATCAATAATTTTAGGTAATTTTAGGTCAGCGGCAACAAAGTGAGGGGACACGCCTGTGAGGATCTCAGACACTGTACGGAGGAACATGATTACATTGGAGTGTGATCCTACAAGGTGGAGACAATCTAGGCACAGCTGAGTTTACCGTGCATCCATATCCAGTATTTTAGCCGATTTAGTTATTGTAGGCCATTGAGAACAAAGAGAGGGGCCATAGGCTGACTACATTCTGCAGAAAATGGAGTGTGTTAGTCTGCCATAAATGCCTTAGCATGGATCTTTCACATTTACTTACAACTTTACAATCTACCTTCAGAAAAATAATATATTATACAGTGAAGAGTATTCTATATTTAACGATGAGCAATGGTAAGATAACATTTATTTTAATGCAATAATGCATATCCTGTAAGTCTTATATTGGTGATCTATTAATCTGTCCACTTTTTTGTCTGACCTCTGTTTTTCGCGTGCATTCAATAAAAAACAAAAGAGGAATTAAATTCAAGCTAAAACATCCAAAGCGGCATTGTCACTGTTTGGGGACTTTGCCGAATTAGCAAAGTGCACTGATGGTGACATCGCCGCAGGGAATCTGGTCACTTGGGGAGTCAAGTAAATGTGTGTTTACTTACCTGAACCCGTATATTGCGGGCGCCACCATCTTGACCCTCTTTGGAGCCAACATCACTGCTGTAATCTGGCACATATGCCGATAGTATAGCATTGAGGTCTATGCAGGATTCTGCAAGACTTCGGGATCCTCCATAGACAGCCAATTTCCTGCAGCCATCGCTGAGGTCTGCTGTCGGGATTGACTCTTAAACCATCTAAGTCTAAGAAAGTCAGGTGGAGGAGAAATACAGAGACAAAATAGTCCCAGTCTTTGTCTCTGTAAATCTATTGACTAGATTGGAATTTCTGTGAAATTCTAGCACAGTCAATGTGAGTATTTCATAAAGATTTTATATTTGTGAAATACTAATTTTTCAGGGTGGTGGGGTGACTGTGCCACTTTAAAAGACACATTACTGCTAGTATTATTGCTGTGGAGCTGTGTAACACACTAAGACACACCAGCAATATGGAGTTCTTTAGGAGAGAAAAGAGAGACAGAGGAAATTGGGTCCAAAATAAGGACTGTTCTTCTTAATTATGGACACGTGGGAGGTATGGGTCAGTGTGCATGAAAATAGTGGCATGTGTGGGCATGGCGATAACCTCCCATAGCTTTCAAGTGCACTACTAGAGTAGGGATGGAGTAGGTTGTGTTAGGTAGAAGGACATGGTCAAAAAGTAAAATTGTTTGCTCTAAAATGGGAATTGATGGATCTGTAATGAAAGGGGTTGTTCTTATGTTATGTACTAAGAGTTCAAGAGCCAATATTAAAATTACAGCAGGCACCTCTGCTACGTCCTATTGGTGATACTACATTTGTCAGAGAGGAAGCCCAAATTCATAACCCTCATTGACGGGTTAGAATATAGTGCCATGACAGCTGTTATGAAGGGAGCTGGGAGATCATGTCTGTGTAGTGTTGCTTCCACATGTTGCCAATGGAGGTGATCAAACGTCTTCTTGGTATCCAGCACCAAGAGAAGACTAGCTGTTCATGTAAGCTTGGCCAGATCTATGAGATCTAAAAACATTGTTATCACTAGGTTGACATGAAGGTACAAATCCCACCTATTCAGGAGCTACCAGGTGTGGGAGTAAAGCTTTTAGCCTCGTCGCCAGTAGTTTGGTATACAGTTGTATGTCTGCATTCAGCAGGGAGATTGGTCTGAAGTTGGGGCTACCCGATGAATGAGGCTTTCCCAGCTTTGGAAGTGTAATTATGTTGCATTCAAAGTACCACTATAGCTTAATGAAGTTGTCTGGGTGCTAGGTCCAGCTAGGATTAACCCTTTCTTCTATAAACATAGCAGTTTCAGAGAAACCCTAGAGCCCGGCGGGAGGGGAACCCTGAGGGTGGGGGCACCCTCAGGGCACTGTAGTGCCAGGAAAACAAGTATGTTTTACTGGCACTATAGTGGTCCTTTAAGGATTTCATCTGGGCATGAGCCTGTTTGGAATATGCGATTAAAGAGGTATGTCAGGTGAGGTACTAATTGTGGTGGAAATTTTGCATAGTAAGAGTTGTGAAACCCATCCAGCCTCAGTGATTTATGTTTTGGGAGATATTTTATCGCTCTATGGACTTCCGTTGCTGCATATGGACTGGTCATAGTGGAGGCCTAGGAATTTGTAATAGTGGGGAGTGTGATCCTGTCCAAGAACATTTTAATATCTAAAAATGAGATTTGGGTTTGTGTGCAGTCGTTGCCTATGTTGAGGCGGGCAGAGTAATAGCTAGCCATTTCATTGACAATATCTTTTGGGCTAGTGGGTTTTACTCCACTCTGTGTGTTTAAATAAGGCATTTTAGTTTGTAAGAAGTTCTCCTTACGGTGTGAGGCAAGCAATTTCCCTACCTTGTTGCCAGGTTCATAATAGTGCTAGCCCAGACATTTAAGGGGCATTTCAGTGATTTTTAATTGGAAAATATGAAGTTCACTCTTTACCTGTGCTATTTTTTTGCTGATGCTAGGGGAAGGTTGTGATTTATTAAATTTTACTAGAGTTGTCACTGTTCTTTTCTGGCCTCGAATTTCCCTCCTCCGCACTGCTCCCAGTCTAATAAGGTGGCCCTTCACCACTGACTTATGTGACAGCAATACATAATTTGGAGAGTTTAGCAGACCATAGGTAACCCGACTGGTTACCTCCGCTATTACCTTCTTTCAGCCACTCTGGAACCATCAGCACAAGTAAATACCCATTCCCCCCAGTAACCAGACAAAACATAGTCCTGGGAGTCTACTCGACTTATTTAATGGGACATGGTACAGTCAATTTATACACAGCCTGGACACAGTCAAACCCGCCCAGAACAGTCCCACAGCTCGACAGGGGATGGCTTACAGATAGCCACCTCCCGCTCTTGGAGATACAAACAGAAAAACAATTCCATCCATACAGTAATACACATAACATACACTTGTGAAAACTTAGGGTGCTCCGCTTCCCGGTAAGGGAATAGGGAAACACCCTGGATAGCTCATGGTCCCAGCCATGATCCCTGCAAATAGCGGAGCTATCAGATGTACAGAGCCCAAAAAATCATTTTATAAAGTCTGGGCTTGAGGCTCCGTACATACCCGCAAATAGTTCCACAGAATCACTTGTTCAAACTTCGCGCCTATACCACACAGCAACCAATAAGCGCCCAGGGAGTGGAGGCGTTCCGGGCTAAGCCCTTTAACTCGCGCCTTCCTATCGGGAGAAAGGGCTCGAACCAAGTTTGCATAGTAGCTCCTTCTCCCATTGGTCGGTACGGACTTCCAGGTGGCCAGCGGGACTCTGTGGCTTTGACGCCGACTCATAGCTCAAGAAGGTCTGCTAGGGCTTGCGTCCCTTTTCGGTGGATATCTCCACTTAGCTAGCACTGGAGAGAGCGCTGCTTGGGCAGCTACTAGCCTGGACACGTAGCTCCCGGGTAGGGAGCCCCTGCAGTCACTGTCTGCCTCGCTGACCATCTGGCTGCAGGCATGAGTTTCCTGGATCTCCTCCTGACAGTGATTATAGCTCCTGTAGGAGCAGATAGGGAGATCCCCAGCATGATGACCTGAAAACAAAGAGCTCGCAAGTGAGTGGGCATGGTACTCCGTGACGGCATTCCATCACAGAGAGCTAGAGGGCTGTGCATTATCTTAGAAAGAGTATGCAAGTCTTTTTATAAAGTTTCATTGAGCCTCCATACGTCTGGTCCCCTAGGTGGATGAAAAGGTGCCTATCACTGGGACATGGTCAGACCATGAGATTGTTTCTATCTAGCATTGGTTAGATTGTGTAGGGCTCCCCCAATTTATCCAGCACATGTCCAGCCTTGTGTATTCTTGGTGAACTTAAAGTATTAAAAGTCCCTCCAACAGTCAGAGTCCCTGGGTCTATAGGAAAGCAGAGTTTAGCACTAAGGGCTATACGTACCCTGTCAGTGGGGTACTTCTAATCCAATACTGCATCTAGAATGCAGTTGAAGTCCCTACAGACAAAGAGCTGGCCAGGTTTAATTGAATCCATTTTTTTTTTCCCAAAGATATTTTGCGAAGAACTGAATTTTGCCATCATTAGTGTCATATAGGTTGGCTATTGTAACTTGGATGTCGTTAAGAAGGTGCACTAAAATCAGAACCTTTTACTCTACGACAGAGAATTTACAATGCAAGGTGAAGACCCGTTCCCTATGTATTAGCACTGGGACCCCCTTGCTTTTGGTGCGTGCCTATGTGTGATAGTTCATGGGTAATCTAGGAGAGTGAAAGCTGAGTGGGTTTCTTCTGCAAAAATATGTCTCCTGAATACACACCACAGCTGCCACTGCATCGTTTATCTCCTTGAAGACCACCTCCTCTTATGCGGGTATAAGTCACTTAGCATTTAAAATCATAATTTCAAAAGCTCAGAATTCCCAGACTCACGGAATGTGCCTGTTTACAGTCTCCAGGTCCCACTGATCACCACCAATGAAAAAGTTCTCTTACTTAAAACAGACGTTCCCAACATCTCTTTCCTCCCCACCTCCAATCTGTTTTCCTAGAATAAATTACATACATTTTGTACCCCATGTACCTGGGGAGACAAAGGCTGGAAAACAGAAAAGTAGGTATAGAACATTCGAACATGTAACAAAAAAATAACTCAAAATAATGATTAGTATTTTAGCAGACTCTGAAGACTGCGTTCAATGCAAGGATCAACTCCATGGAGTTGAACTGAAAAGGTTGACAAACAACCAGAGGGAAATACTAATTTCCTAATCACTTTGGATGAAATCAAATCAGTCATGTACACTGATCAGCCACAACATTAAAACCAGGTGAAGTGAATAACTTTGAATATATCATTACAATGGCACCTGTCAAGGGATGCAATATATTAGGCAGCAAGTGAAAAGTCAGTTCTTGAATTTCATGTTGGTAGCAGGAAAAACGAGCAAGCAAAAAAAAAAAAAAAAAGAGAGAGTGACTTTGACAAGGGCCAAATAGTGATGGCTAGACAAGTGGGTCAGGGAACATCCAAAAAGACAAGTCTTGTGGGGTGTCCCTAGTATAGTGTGGTTAGTACCTATCAAAAGTGGTGCAAGGAAGAACAAATGGTTGGAAGCTCATCTGGTCCGATCACACAGAAGAGCTACTGTACCTTAAATTGCTGAAAACCCTTATGCTGGCCATGATAGAAAGGCATCAGAACACACAGTGCATCACAATTTGCTGTGTATGGGGATACGTTGCTGCAGACCTGTCAAGAGTGCTCATGATGACCCTTGTACACCACCAAAAGCTTCTTCAATGGGTATATGAGCATCAGAACTGGACCATGGAAGAAGATTGCTTGGTCTGATTAATCACATTTTCTTTTAACTCAGGTGGATGGCCAGGTGCATGTGGGTTATTTTACCAATGGAAGAGATGGCAGCTGGATGCACTATGGGAAGAAGGAAGGCTGGCAGAGCCAGTGTTATGTTCTGAGAAATGTTCTGCTTGGAAACTTGGGTCCTGGCATGCATGTGGATGCTACTTTGACCATACCACCTACCTATAGATTGTTGCAGACCATGTACCAACATCCCAGAATTGAGCCAGTATCTCCAGATTTGGAAGAAAACTGACATTATGGAAGAAATTCTAGATGAGGAAAACAAGGATGTGGGTTGTTCTTCCAAATACCTGGACTCTAGGCAAGTTGAAAATTGATTAAACTAATAAGACATTAAGAATTCATAAAGATAGGTCAGATACTAAAGAATCTGACAGATATGTTGTGGATCTCAAGTTAAACAGACTCATGTTTCCAGTACACTCTACCGTTAAAGAGATGATTTATCAAGAGTGGGATAAACTTAAGGAAAAGGTAACACTGAAAAAACAAAGCTACTAGGATATATCCCTATGCCCAAACTCACTTCGAAAAATAGACACTGCAGTAATTTGCATGACAAAATTTACTATCCTTCCTTTAGACTCCATGAATTATTTAAGGGAGCCGATGGAAAAGCATCTGGATGCAAATCCTATTAAGTCTTATCTTGTTCTGCGGTCACATTAACAACTTCATCCAGAGCCTTAAAATTAGGCATGTGCATGGGGAAATATTTTGGTTCGGCGCAATTCGGGACTTCGGCACTTCAGGACTTCTCTTGCAGCCGCTTAGTAGATAACTCCCTAATTCCCATGGTATTAGGGAGTTATCTACCAAAAGGCTGAAAGACCTAAATTGGTCTTTCAGCCAAATTTACTAATACTAAGTAAAGATTTGGCATGTCTATTAAACAGTGAGCAGCCTGTGGCTGCTCACGGTTATGAAAAAAAAAAAAAAGACCTATTGCCCCCCCCCCCGAGCACCGGGTGGGGGCCCTAAAGTAAAATGATGGGGGGACCTAATGTCCTCCCCCCCCGCCCCCACCCCAGAGCGGTGGGTGGTGGCCCTAAATTAGAATAAGGGGGGGACCTATTGTCCTCCCCCCCGGCCCCCACCCCTGAGCGGTGGGTGGGGGCCCTAAACTAGAATAAGGGGGGGGGGAACCTAATGTCCTCCCCCCTGAGCGGTGGGTGGGGGCCCTAAATACTAATAAGGGGGGGGGGACCTAATGTCCTCCTCCCTGGCCGCCACCTCTGAGTGGTGGGTGGGGGCCCTAAATTAGAATAAGGGTGGGACCTAATGTCCTCCCCCTGGCCCCCACCCCTGAGCGGTGGGTGGGGGCCCTAAATATTAATAAGGGGGGACCTAATGTCCTCCCCCCTGGCCCCCACCCTTGAGCGGTGAGTGGGGGCCCTAAATACTAAGGGACGGGAGCTAATGTCCTTCCCCCTGGCTCCCACCCCTGAGCGGTGGGTGGGGGCCCTAAATTAGAATAAGGGGGGGACATAATGTCCTCCCCCTGGCCCCAACCCCTGAGTGGTGGGTGGGGACCCTAAATTCTAATAAGGGGGGGACCTAATGTCCTCCCCCCTGGCCCCCACCCCTGAGCGGTCCAACCAGGAGAAATAAGAGGAAGACTTCATCTCTTCTATCCCAGAACCATTACAGATTCCTGGGTCCAATCTATTATAAAAGAAGGATACAAGAATGTATGAAGAATGTATGCTACAACTTCTTGAAAACCATGTTTTAGAGGAAGTCCCTTATAGAGAACACTTCAAGGGCCACTATACTATAGTCTTCCTTGCACCAAAACCCCACAGCAAATGGAGACTCCTATTACACCTAAAGAATCTGAACCCAAAGTTGAAATCAATAACCTTCAAGATGGGAGTCAATGTCCACTATTCTCCCAAATATAAAGAAAAGAGACTGAATGAGGTCTATCAATCTCAATGACGCACAGATTCCAAAGTCACCGCAAGTTCCTACGAATCTGACATTATCAATTCAGAATTCTTCCTTTGGGTTGAGTCTGGTTTCAAGAACTTTTTAAAAAATTCTTATTGCTCTATGCGCCTATATTCGAAAGCAGAACATCACAATTTATTACAGAAAAAGGATAGGGGGCACTCCCGGGACCTGAATTTTGCATGAAAGGTGCTGCCGCAGTGACCAAACTTCATACATAAGAGAATAAATTGTTGCAGCGCACTCAGACTACAAAAAAATATAATACAAAGAAGGCTACTAAAATGCCTATCTAAAAATAAATATGGGGATTTAGTTCCACCATATGGCCATATGTTGTTAAGCCCACCACTACTTACAAAGTACCCCAATATTGGTGGGTCCTACGCTAAAAATGTGGGGGACAAATTAAATAGTACTAGTGTTAAAATAACAAGTGTTAAATAAAATCCTAATAAGAGCATAGTGAGTATACAAAAATAAGTGCTAAAAGCAATTAAAAACAGTGTTAAAACTAAACAAATAATGTGTGAGTGCTAAAATGCGTATACTCACTAATGCAGATGATATCTGTGCTGACTAGAGAAAATAATAAAAGTGACTTGACTATTGAAAAACTCCTCCTATATATACACACCTGTGGCCACCTCTAAAGGAGCCTCTGAAGCTGGGGGGGGGGGAGGGGCCTGGGCGGGGTGCTTAACCCCTAAGGAATCTGGTCTCGATTCCAAATATAATGTATACAGAAAAAGGATAGGGGGCACTCCCGGACCTGAATTTTGCATGAAAGGTGCTGCCGCAGTGACCAAATATATTACAGATCTTGACGATTTCCTGATAATAGGCCCATCCCATCATACAGATTCACTAAACACCCAGACTGCAGTCAATTGTCTTCTAAACCATGGATGGAAGATAAATATGGAGAAGAGATTATTGATTCCAGCTCAAATGATGATATTATCAAGAGCAGTGACAGACACTGCCATTGGGATAGTGACATTCTCTCCGGAGAGGATGGAGAGAATCCAAGAAAAAAAAAATCTTGAACCTTCACAACAAACAATACCCATCAGCGAGAGACTTTTGAAGTATTTTGGGCTCACTCATATACACCATAGGACAAGTAAGATAGGCTCAGTGGAACATAGAGATGTTCAGACTATCACTATAGATGTGAGTCTACATGGATTGGGGGGACCCATTATGGCAAGGTATAGAAACAGGGGACATAATCACTCAAATAGAGGAAGTTACAAGCAGATGTCAGAGTTGAGAGTAATATACAATGCGCTGCTGGTTTTCTAACATTTATTTATTACTGGCATTTATAAAGCACCAACATATTCCGCAGTGCTGTACAATTAAGGTAAAACCTACAATATGCACAGAGCAATAAAAAAGGTAAATAAGGCCCTGCCCGTGAGTGAATGTATCTTGCAAACTCACAGGTATGAATACAGTCAATGGAGCAGTGGCTTCTTATGTGAACCACCAGGGAGGAACCCGAAGCAAAAACCTTTTGAAAGAATTGTGATGGAAAATTCACTCAGATCAATCTGCATGGTCTAAAGGCAGATGATCTGCCAGGTCTAGAGAACTTCTTGGCGTATTATCTCAGCAGATCAAAGATTCATCCAGGAGAGTAAGTTACATCCAAAAATATTTAATGCAATATTTCTTCGGTGGGGCATACTTCAGATCAATTTGATGGCTTCTGTCAAGAATACAGTCCCCATAAATTTCTCTATTTGGCTAGATCCTCTATCAGCAGGACAAGATGCTCTATTTCTACCATGGGAATTTTATCTGGGGTATGCGTTCCATCCCCTACTGATGATACACAGACTGCAATAACCTTCCTTCCACATAGTTTTCATCAATCACCCCAATTTGACCACACAGACCTTGGTTTTCTCTTTTGAACAGAATGAGCTTGGATCATCCAAGGCCACTTTCTCAGAGATCGGATTTACTTCTTCAAGGGCCAGCAGTTCATCCTAACCCCAAGCAGCAGAACTCAGGGGCCTGGCTCTTGGACAAAAAGACTCCTAAACCAAGGATTGTCCAAAGCAGTTGTAGAAACTCTTCTAATATCTAGAAAGAAAGCTACCTGCTATCATAGGATTTGGGAAACCTTTCGATTCTAATCAATTTCATATCTTGAATTTCCTTCATGCAGAACTGGAAAAAGGATTGAGCCTTAGTACTTTTTAAAGTACAAACATCAGCTTTATCAGCCTTAAACAATATCTTGTGGGCCTCAGATCCCCTTATAGTGAGATTTTTCAAAGCTTCCAGTCGTATAAGACCTCCTATGAGAAATTATACACCACCTTGGAATCTTCCTATGGCTCTAATGTGATGACAGATCCCCCCCCCCCCACCCCCACCTTTGCTTCATTAAACAAGCCGGGTATACTTTCATAGACCTACAAAATTCTTTATAGTGGCAGTCACATCAGCAAAATGCATTTCGAGATTCAGGCTCCTCTCATGATGTTGACCATATCAAAGTCTATCATGAGAGAGTGGTTTTGACACCTAAGCTAGAATTACCTAAGGATGTTTCAAATTTCCACCTGCTTCATGAAGTTATCTTACCTTCTTTTTACCCAATTCCTTCATTGAAAGTAGAGAAAAACTCCATTAATTGGAAGTAAGAGAAGGTCTGATAAAATACCTGGTGTTTTTTTAGGCTTTTTGTAAGTCTCAACAATCGTTTGTCCTTCCGAACAAGAAAAGGGAGAGAAGCTTTAGTTTCACTCAGATGTTGGATCTCTAATGTCATATTGAAAGCTTATCATCTAAGGAACCAGGCTCCCCCTTATAAGATCAAATAACATAAAGATGTATTCATTAATTAAGCATTATAAACTAGATTGGCTTCATCCTCTACATCTACTTTGTTAGAGGTCTTCTGTTGCTTTTCACAAATAAAAATTCCAGCTCTTTTTTGGTTTAGCTTGTGTATTAGCCATAAGTCATCCTGCCATGATTAGCCAGGATTAATGACTATGAAAAATGTATATATTTACTGTAATTTCCTTTTCCTGATTATTCATGACAGCATCAGCAAGCCTCCCAAATATATTTTTCAGAGCTTTTATACTAGACTGTGAGAAAGAAGGAGGAGGGACCTTTTATACCTACAGTCTGGTTCTAATTTGTTAATGGTTTCCTGTCTTGTTCCTGCTGTGAGTGAAGCTACCTATAAATGATGCTGCAATGAATATTAGCTAGGAGAAGAAAATCACGTTAAGTATGATTATCCATCCTGCATGAGAGTATTATTTACTTCTTGCTGTACAACAGTTTCTTAGAATTTGAGCAGGAAAAACAGATACATCATTTAAGATACCTTTATTAAAATTAAAACAAAGGGGGGAAAAAAACAGAGGCATGAGCATATACTCTGTAAACATTAGCTGTTAACCCATTATATGCCATGTTGCAACTTGAGTAAACACATCTATCATCAAGAAAGGTTAGTGTTTTTATTCATATCTTAAAACTGAATCCCTAGTCAACTCCACAAGAAGAGTATGAATAGTCTAATTAAAAATAGAAATAATAAAAACATTTAGAGGTTTATGCTATGTAATATATGGCAACATTTTAAGGAAATGATAGGTGTTACACATGTAGGGCTGTAAAAGACATACAAGTTATTCACTGAAGTGAGAATTCAAGTGATTTTTGAATCAAAATAGTTACTCTGGAAAAATTCTTTAAGTCAGCTATACTTTTAGATCGGATACTCTCTTCTTCAATTTTAAGTTTACTTTGAACTCACTTAACATTCTCACCTTAGTAAATAACCCTTACAAAGTTTGTATTTGCAGGGTCCAGATGATAGCTTATTAAAAAGAAAAAAAAGATGCAAACAAGCATATGGGTCAATTAATGTGCATTCAAAATAAAAAAAGTTTGCACATGGAAGGATCACATTTATATGTAATAAGTCGTTTATGGTATCATATAAGACCGTTTCATTTTTGTTAGGTATCAATTGCTCACATTTAACCCCTTAAGGTCATGATTCCCTTTTATTCCAGAAGTTTGGTCCTTAAGGGGTTAAAGTTTTGATCTAAAGGCCTCAACATTTGTAGATATTAAACATCGACTTTTACAAAATAATATGGAAAACAAAAAACAAAAAAATGATTATACACAGTAATGATATAAACTTTACATAATCATACAACACATTTTAAGGTATGTTTCTCTTACACAAGGACACTTCAGTAGCAGCAGTCAGCATACATGTAAAGCAATTATTAGTACTGAATTAGATATATAAACTTATTTTATTATTATTTATCTAACACTACAGTTCCCATTAAATTATAGGAGCAGGTGTACAAAGGCTAATTTGGCTCTGCAGACTATTAAGATGATTATCCGTTGTATGTATCTGCAAAATATGCTTTAATTCAGTTAAGGAAAACCTCAGCCCTTAAAATGTGTTTTTAGCAGAAAACATCATTAAATGTTTTCATTATTATTATTACTTGGAGTGATTATCAAAAAAGGGAACTAGCACTATCGATGGTAATTGGAAATGGGCACTGTGCATTCAAATACTATGAAAAAAGAAAAGATATAAAAAATTGTTTAATAAAAACAAATTTTAGGTTTCATAATGTTTATTTTTCCAAGAGGACTTTTGGATTCAATATTTCATGGCACAGCTAGCTAATTTTAGCAGTGGATTTGTAATCAAACCCTCTATATGTTAGTGGATGACTAAATGGAGCAGGAGGGCCTGGTAACTTTTTAATTCAAAAAAATACATTAATAAAAAGTTGATTTATCTAAGGCTTTTCAAAGGAAGTCCTCCAGCTCAAAATAAATAATTATGAGGATATGTTTTAATGATATGTTTAAATGAGTATACAGATTAGATATCTTGGTTATTGCACAGTTCCATCCATAATCTTTTAAAACTAATATCTACATGGCTAAAGAGGCACTTAAACAAGAGAGAAAGAATGAGAGAGAGAGAGAGAGAGAAATATATTAGCAGCATTAAAGGGACACCTTAGGCACTGTAACTGCTTCACTGAAGTGGTTATAGTGTCTGGATTAATCCTTCCATTCATAGTTAAATATTTTTTAATGCTAAACTAGAGACCCCAACAGATCGTACCCTCTGTGCTGCTTGGCCAATAGCTTCAGCAGCAACGGGCATCTGTGATTAACCGGCAGTGTCAGTTTACCACTTTCAACCTATTACAGTGCCCATTAGATTGGTATGGCTAGTAGGAAATATGTAAATGGCCAGAGACCCTCTTTTCAATGTTAAACTACTTGAAATGTTTTAACACTGAATGGAAGGAGAACCCCCTGGAGACTTCCTGCACTATAAACAATTCAATTCGATGAAATAGTTACAGTGTTTATAGAGTCACTTTAAAGAGAAATAATTTTTGGTTCACATTAGTAGTACATGGAACTGTTTACAAAGTGTTTACATGCACAATCTGACTTGTACCACAAAGTTCCAAACTGCTGATACCTTAACCAAAACTATAGCTGTTAACCCACTTGGGTTGCTATTGCTTCTTCAAAATGCTGCACAAATACATTCGTAGTATGATAGATCACACAGGCTGCCTCACTAAAGTGATCACAGTGCAAAGATACAATTAGCTTTATTGCTAATGCACAGCAGTACATGTCTAGGTCACTGCATCGAGCAACCACTTTGTGGGAGAGATTCTTGCAAAGTTATGGCTACCGACTTAGAGAGGTAAGTCATTGTCCCAAAGCGTCCACTGGGGGCGCTGTCATATAACAAGCAACATATTCCAGTTCCAGGGTCGATTTCTAGCATTCCATCATCTGCCCCAAGCGCCTTCTGCATCAAAACAACAAAAATAGACAAACAAAAGTAAACAAGTGTTGTGGGGATAAGTTCACTAACAAAACAAAGGTAAAAATGCTATCTTCATGGTGTCTCAGCAGGTTAACATTTCCTTTCCAAAGCAGTGAGTCTCAGAAGAAAAGTTTACATTTCTGAATGTCATTTAAAAGGTTAAACAAGAAGGCAAAGATCAATGTTACCATTTATGACAGTTATTATATGGGCTCTTTATATCAAATGCAACATTTAATCTGTAAAGTCAATAAAGGAATCAAATATAGCATTAAAGGAGAAAGGTGTGGAGGCTCATTACCTGCTCTTGACAGAACAACTGATTTGCAGTGTGCACGATCTGTTCTACGTGGATGATACCACCTACACTCTGGATGTCCACATCAGCAAGTATTGTTAAAACCAAGATAGCTTCCACCAGAAGCTGACGATATTCTGGTTGTGGAACACGGTTGAGGACAGATTCCACATGAGCAGAAAATTTTAATTCGCCAGGTGTCATCTGAAGGCAGAAATAAGGGAATGTGCATGTCTGACAACAGGTACGTATACAGATATCGTAAATACAGCTTAGGGTATGCATGAAAGATTTCACCAATTGGTTAAAAGCTAATCTAACCGCAAAACAGACTCTGTAGTAGTAAATATAAGAGTCCCAATTCCCTTGAGATACCTAGATTTTTTTTCCCCCCTGAACCAACGGTTTTAAGAAAGGAAATTGTTTAATGGCCATGTGTACAAACTCAATCCTACAACATTATTCACTAAAGTGACAATTTGAAGGCTTCTGTGGCTTATAGATTATTATTACCAGTTCAGCTATTTTGGTCTAAGTTCACTCTGAATTCTTGAATAGCCCTGTTAATGGTTGGACACTAACGATCTTGGAGTCTCTGTGTTCCATTTAGGAATGTGCACTGGCCTCTTGACTCACTAGAGGCCACACTTCATGATTTTGCACGTTTGACCCATACTTCAGAAAGCTCCCATACAGTGCATTTCTGTGGCTATCATTGGAGTTACTCCCACCCCCTCCAAGAGGTGTTCTGCTTACTAGTGGAAAGGGGGCTTGTAAAAATAACATAAGGCAACATCTACTTAGTGGTCTTCCACTGATCCCTCATCCAGTGTACAACAGGAGGGGGGGGGAGGGGAGGGGGGGGGCACACACACCATAAAGTGCTGAGGTATTTGTGATTGCTGAATAAAACAGTGCCTAACACCAAGCAGTGTGCTAAAGAATCCAAGAACATTGGCTTGCTTACAAACATATGAACCTAAATTACCACATAATCTTCGGTTTCCAAATTCACAAGCCCCTAACTACCTTGACATTGGTGAAGGGTAAAGAAGGGACCAGAGGCAAGTCATCTCTATTATTTAAAGTGGCTCAGGGGCGGAGCAAGGCAGCCAAGATGGCCGGACGTGTTCTCTGAGTGTGCCAGCATACAGGCTTCCTAAATAAGCTTTCTTGCACACAATCGCACTACCTGAAGCCTCACCTGAGCTTAAGACCTCCATTAACCAGAAGGACCTCCATAAACTCTCCTACTGAAAAGCTATTCACTCCAAACTTGGAGAGAGCACTTAAACGCCCACTTTGAACGAATGTGCCAGAAGTTCTGGAGGAGAATTCAGAGCCGGAGCTCTGCAGCTACCGTGCCCATGAAACCTGTGACAAAGACGACCAAGGCAGAGCGCCGACCTCACTCTGCACAGGGTACCAACATAAAGGTACTACTCACCGTTCGCCCGATCTCATGATGGGCTATCCATATCTTAAAAGCTCTCAAGGGCCAAAAAATCTACAACACACAACAAAGACCCCATGTAGAAGCAGATAATGTTTCCCTTAAAGCATGGGCCTTCAGAAAGACAACACTTGGCTGCAGCACCCCTTCCTGGATATGCAAGTGTGAAACTGGGCTGACAGCAGAGCACAGTATGGAGGCATATAACGAAACAAGCCCAGTCACAGACTGTCTAGCATGGCCCACCTATGGCATAGGATGGACCAGAGCCTTGATCAGCTAACAGTGCAGGGCCTCCACTTCTCTTCTTCACACACCTATTTATAGGGATTAGTACCCAGTAGCAACTTCAGTTAACTTGTTATAGACAGCATGTTATACAGCTCTCTCTCCTGACAAGCTTAGTTTAAGTTGTACCTACACCATGCTATATGTTTATTTAACGTGTTTCATGAATCTATGTCAGAAATACTTAGTCTGTACGTACACCTATATTACTATCTCTATTTGTACATGTTCACTAGCCTGGGGGTGGGGGCAGGGGGGGGGGAGTGCAGCACATCTTGACCTTATATGTTTATATATTGTTATTATACATCTTGTCATATGTCATTACAAAAGCTTGTACCTATCCCTGCACGCCTAAAATAATTTTAACAAATTAAATAAAGAGGCTTTGTCACTGTTTTGAGTGTCCCCACCTTGGAAATTAAGCATTTCATGGATAAAATATATATTTTAAAAAATATTCATAAATAATGTGCTGAATTGTTTTAGTTTTAGTCTCGTTATAGCAAACTACATCCTCAGTAGATTTTAGTCAACACAATTAAAATCTAATGGGTTTAGTTAATGCATCTGTCTTTTTGCCCCTTCCACAGCCCCTTTAAGGATCTCTTTACCAAGCCCTGGTCTGTCTCTTTTGCCCCCTCTACAGCCCCTCTGTGCAGTGTTAATGTTGGCAGCACATTTCAATTTAGTTTTAGTCTTAGTTTTTTGACTAAAAAGCCATTTTAGTTTTAGTTGTTTTTTAGTCATATGAATTGTTTTAGTCTAGTTTTAGTCGACTAAATCGCAAATATTTTTAGTCAACTGAAATTTGACTAAAATTGTTAGTCGACAAAATTAACACTGGTCAAAAGATATCAGACAAAGTAGAAATCATTAACTTAAAAAGTAAATCACTAACTTAACAAAAAGTTTTGACACTTGCTAGCGACAGCAGTGGGAATAAGACATTGTCTTGCTCATTGCAAGACAATATCTTTGGAGGGTCCTGCAGCCTCCTCCATAGTCATCAGTATTGTACTCTCATGCATATGCAAGCTCAGCACTGATGTGAGCTTCTGACAGATGCAGCACTTGGAACTGGAGATTGATAATGGCAGTGCCTGTGGCAGACAGCATCAGGTAAGTATAACTAATTTCTATTGCACCTCTTGGACACAGCACGCTAAGCAGGGATGCCACCATAGGGAGTCAAGACTTCAGAAGGTGGCAAAGCCACTATTAAGGAAATGGCGTACTAACAGGTGTTTAGGTCTTTGATAGATCATTATTGTCCATCCACTGATAATATAAGGGAGATAATGGAAGAATTACAAGCAGGTTCTCTCTATATTAGAATTGCTATACATCCCATTAACCTCAACTGTTAATCTCCAACAGTGTTATAGAGTGTGTTGGGTTTAAGGTAAGACCATTAAAAAGGTCCTCCCCTCAGGTTATGAGTACTCTCACATGCTCCATAACACTCTATACAATTTTCACATTTCAGACCGCTGCGTGTGCTGTGACGCAACAACTGGATTAAAGTTTATAGTCATTTGTGCAGGTGGTATGTGCAGTTTCCATGCAAATTAAATGTTTAACAGTTATTTAATGTTATAAAATCTTCCTTGGCAATTTGCAGGATTGGGATGTGATGAAGGGAAAAAAATATCACATGAAGTGATACAATTGGTTTTCATAGATTGCCTTCGTTCTAATAGTGTCAAGGTTTGAACAGTGGCTCTGGAAGCATATGTTCACAATACATCCATAATTTCTTACCTCACGTGTGCTGGAAGAAGGAAGAACATAACCTTCAATGGACAATCCGTGACACTGTGGGGAAAAAAACCAAAACCAGAAATAAGGGAAAATAGAAAACAAAGAGCAGACTGGATATAATGATTTAAGGGTACAGGCAACCAGGGAATCTATATAGTAAGTATTGTTCCAGCTTACTTCAGGCTTATGTTCAGTTTTTATTTCTATACAAATCAATGTATGGGATCAAATATTAATTAAAGGAATACAAACATGTATTCCTGACCATATCATGTTAAAAATACTATTTAGGTGTTACTCACCAGTTGTTCTGGTGATTATGGTGACTTAAGATCATATGTATGTGCTACATTTATACAATGGAATCCTATCACGCCATTTATTTGTAAAAGTCAACACAGGCAGATGAAGAGCAGCACAATTATTTTATAAATATAGAAACAAAAATTTAAGGATAAGACATTATTGAGGTAAAAATAAGATCAATGTGATATTTGGTAGCATTAAGATTTTTTTTTTATATATTAAACACATTTTGTTTATAGATAAAAACAGAAAAAATTTGCACTTGTACAATACGGACATAATCCAAATGCATCCTTATTACCAAAAACAGATTCTTCTCTACCCCGATAGGGGGTCAGATAAAACAGGAAAAGAAGGTGTAGTGACTGAAGTGTCCTTTAAGGAATGTGTGAGTGTACAATGTTTAATTTTCCTTACTCTAACAAGAAGTTTTTAAACTCACTACACTGTTTTTATTTTTTTTATTTTTCTCGTCGCTACATACATTCTCCTAAAGAATACTTCAGGCGCTACACCAAGCATGTCAAACTTGAGACCCATAGGCGGCATGTGGCCCACACAGAATATATTTGCGGCCCGCCTGTCCTGGGGTCGATTTGTGCTGTGGCTGCAACCAGTCACAAAACTCTTTCCTGTCTGATCCTGGTCTTCTCTCCCACGACCACAAGACGGCAGAGTGGCGGTCTGACGGCAGATCAGGAAAGACACTCCCCCTTCCCTCCTGCTCACAGTGCCAGAGGAGCGTCTGGCCTGATTGAGCATAGCAGGGCTAGGACTGGAGGATGGGCGGCTCATCTTAAGGTAGGAGAAGAGGAGCTTGGGGGACCTACCTGTGTAGTGTGTTAAATTGGGGAGAGAGGGCAGTGTATTAATATAAGGGAGGGGGCAGTGTATTAATTTGGGGGAGGGAGGGGGCCAGTGTATTAAATTGTGAAGGGGCAGTGTATTAATTTGAGGGAGGTAAAGGGCCAGTGTATTAATTTGAGGGAGGGAGGGGTCCAGTGTAATAATTTGAGGGAGGGAGGGGGCCAGTGTAATAATTTGAGGGGAGGGGGGCCAGTGTATTAATTTGAGGGAGGGGGGCCAGTGTGTTTAGGGAGGGGGGTTCAGTGTATTAATTTAAGGGAGGGAGGGGGTTCAGTGTATTAATTTAAGGGAGGGAGGGGGCAGTATATTAGTGGTGGGAGGGGTATGCGGTTATTAGAGTTGTGGGAGGGGGGCAGTCTGTTAAATTGGGGGAAAGGCAGTATTAAATTGTGGGAGCGAGAGCAGTGTATTAGAATGGAGGGATGGGGGACAGTGTATTAAAAAAAGGGCTAGTGTGTTCAGCCCCAAGACTAGACACACACCATCTCCCACACAGGTCACGGACACCCCCACCAGGAACCGACAGCGACTAGATCCAAGATCTAATACCCCCACAACACTCCCTAAACTAAGCTGTGCAAAAGCACACATTCACCATTTCGGTCCCATTACCAAACTTTTCTTAATATGTCAAGGTAGCTGTACTGAAACATTGGTTATATGCAAATATACATTTCCCTAAAATAAATTTGCTCTTTTTGTTTACTTTGAAGCTCAAGCATGAGGACATCCAATGTCAGTAAGGCAACTTTTTTATACTGTACTTTTTTAAATAAACTTAAATTTCTAGGAAAACTGAAGTTTGTTTTTTTTTTGCGTCCCACGTAAACGTAAACCTTGTTTATTTGGCCCGTGTTAGCCTTTGAGTGTGACATGCTTGGTGTACACCTTCTTTTCCTGTATTAATGTGTTTATGTTGTCTAGATAGTACATTTGACAGGGAAAATCTTTCCAGTATCCACAGCCTAAAACATTATGTGCAAATACAGGTAAGATTTGCAGACAATATCTCTATTTTGTATGGATTCTTTTAATCGCCATATTAATTTTCTGGATACTGCCCATTTTCACCACAAACATTTTGCATAGAAATCGTCTGACAGAGATGTGATTTATTCTACTACATCTAGTGAGTGCAATTTGTGTTTGCGCAATTTCATTTTTATACAACAGTGTCACACTATATTTGTTCCTTTTGTGTTTCATTTACTTTGTTTGTAGATCTACAGCCATACTCTCCAACATACTTGCTGTTTTTCGTACTATATAAAAGGAATATAGTCTGGGATATTCCTGGAGAAGGCTACCACTATCTATTAAGATAAGTCACATTATTTATTTAGATAAAGTGTTGGATGTATATTTTGTTTGCTTAAGAAATGCATAAATCATTTGCAGGAAACTGCCATAGTGGTTAAACACGTCTCAAGGTGGTACTACTTTTCACAGAACACCCCATATGTTGTCCCTCAACAACTTTTGCAATGAATGTCAAAATGCATGGTAAACATCTCCTCAAAATGGATCTCTCTGCACCCCAAGTAGGACCTTTTGGTGCTCTGATCTGGTAAAAATTCAAACATTTACTAAAATCACCTATGAGACCCCCTTTTATTGGTACTTGTTATGAATTATGTCAAGATCATTCCTCTCCTCAATGACAGGAAATGCTCAGACCCACTCTCTGCTATATCTGTCTATATGACTGGTTTAATTATCTCAAACTATTAAGGCCACGAAGGAAATTATTTTCTCATGTTCGCGATTAAGGAGAGAATATAATGCTTTCATTAATCAATACGCTGTACCAATTTATTGCTGATTCCGCAGAAGCTATTTTTGTTTTCTATTCCGTTGCCTCAGCATTTATTATTTCTATGGAACTATTTTTCATAATGTTGTTTTATAAAACATGACTAGTTTTTTTTCCGGAATATTCCTCACCTTTTGTAAGATTGTCCATACTTTCTGATAGAATCCAACAGGTACTCTGTTTAGTGCCCCATCCAATCTCCTCCTACGGAGCCACTGCCCCTGACGACTATCGTAGCCACTGTCACTATCGGATATGCTTGAAGTGGAGAGATCACCAGAAGCAGAAAAAGAATCACCAGGTTTCTAAACACAGCAAAGACAAAAGACCTAAAAACATACCCTGTATAACAGTTCAGTATTCATACCGATGTACATAGTGCTATAAAGCAGGTTTAAAATAGAGGTCTGTTAAAGCTTGGTTATATACATTGACACCTTGATTTGAATAGTTTTGCATATTTTGTGAAATTCATGTTCAAATTTGGATTTTTGTAGGATCCCCCATGTGTGTCATATATTCTATTGTGGGTTACAGTTGCCTTTATGTTTTATGAATGGTTCTGAATCTCTCACAATAAGTTTAAAGGGACACTATAGGCATCAAAACATAAAAACTTTAACCTAATGAAGTAGTTTTGGTTTATAGATCATGCCTCTGTAGTCACACTGCTCAATTATCTGCTATTTAGGAGTTAAATCACTTTTGTTTCTGTTTATGTGGTCCTAGCCACACCAACCCTGGCTGTGACTACATGAAAGAAAATGGTTTCCTTTTCAATCAGATATTAACTTGCTTCTTTGTAAATTGAACTATAGTGCAAGAGATAAGAACTTCTAAATTAAACAGACTGTGCAACACAGGAACTTTGAACATTAGCGCTCTCTTCATAGGAAGTGGTTTTATCAAGGCTGTGTAAGTTACATGAAGGGAGGTGTGTCTAGGGCTGCATAAACAGTGATTTAACTCGTAAATGGCAGAGAATTGAGCAATGAGGCATGATGTATACGCCAAAACCGCTTCATTAAGCTAAAGTTGATGTGATGCCTATATTGTTCCTTTAATTTAGTGTTGTTGAAAGATAGGTCCAGTTCAAAAATAAAGAATTTAGTCAGTTCCTTTTGCAGCATTGCTGAACCGTATATCTTTCCAGGAGCCCAGTAACAGGGTCTAAGGACCTATCTTCTGGCTGCAGTGCATGCGCTGTGGTTGCTATGGGTGGAGAGCAGAGGGACAGCCTGCGTGTGGTCTCCTCTGCTCTCAATTCCTCGGCATTGAGTGTCTGCCGAAGAAATGAGAGACAGAGAGGAGAATAAAACTATTTTATATCGGATTAGGAGCAAATATATGCATTTGCTGGCAAAACTGATAGCACAATGTATAGATTAAATTATAAGCTCTTTTAAGAGAGCTAAAGTCAATTAGGATATGACTGGTTTAGAGAAATATGCTCCTCTACAGGCTGGTAATCACAACTAGATTATAAATTAGGGTTAGTGAGGATTTAAGGACTAAATTTCATTCTGCAAAAATACATGAAAGTAAAACAACATTTATACTCTGTTCTGGAAATTAAGTAGTCAAATTAAATTTGTTTAGGTGCATAGTGAATTCCTTTAACATCTCCATAAAGATTTTAATACGTTGTTTAAGTCAAATAGTGAAAAAGAAATCAAGATTTTATTCTGGCCTTGGCTTCCTTGAGTGAGAGCAGAACTGCGCATGTCCATGTTTTGTGGAAAAGTATTCATAATTATTATCATGGTGTGACGAACATGGAGGTTGCAGAAGAAACATACTTCAATGTTCCATGCCTCCAATGTGATTGCTTTCTGCTCAAATATATAATAAAACCTATAAAATATATAATAAAAAAATGTTGCAAAGAGCTGCAGGAAAAAAACAAAACACACACACAAACCAATTCCAGCTCAGTAGGCTGCTTATGACTCACATAGTCCATTGGTCTGCCTTAGCTTAAAGTGTTATCCAAACTTAAATGGGATTTACTTAATGAGAACGTATTTGAAGTACAACTTCAAATATGTTATTATTACAACAGGAAGAGGGCAGACAGCTACAGTAAGCTTAGGCTTTAAACTATCAGAAGCAGAACCGCCTTGCTCTAATTAAGGGTTGGTATGACGTTTTTGTTTCCCTTATATCTGTCAACCTACACAAAGAAAAATATCCAACTTTCCAGTTAGTGAAGAGAAGAGCATATATTATCTAAAAATAATGTTATTACCAATGACATCATGGAGAAAGGATCCACATCCTATGTAGAAAACATAAAAGATATACAAATTAGCACAGAAACAGCTAATAGTTCAGATTCTATTCATAAGTAGTTAATGATTAACACAAAATGTGAGTTAAACTATTGGCAGCTGATTATGCTTAGCTAAGCCATGGATGGTAGCATCCCCCGAACAACATATTAGTCACATTTAAAGCCATATGATTTCTCTGCTTCGATAATTAGGTGTTAAAAGCTGATCCGAAGAGTATAACTGCATTATTACTATATAAATTAAAACAAAATATTTATATGGGAAAGACTGAACTGGTACAGTACCTGGTATGCATTTACTACTCTAGTGGAAACATGTCCAGCATTGTGGGAAGACATCTCAAACTAAAGTCAGACATTTTTTACTATAAATACTTTAGTTTTTTAAGTGCTAACATAATCATCACTGAAAGCATAGAAACAAAGTCTGACCAAGAATAACAGCAGCTTTATTAGGCACCCACTTAACTGTTCTAGAGGTAGAACTTTACATGAGATTTGATTGACCAAGAATTTCATAACAGGAGAACCTTTCAAGTGAATGTAACTTGCACATAAAGCTCTAAGAAAGAGCTTTTAACAATCTGTTTAATTCATTTAATCAGCTCTCAGGAACTTACTGCACTTAGGCTACCAGTGACAACATACCAGGCCAAATCCCACTTTTCCTTATTCTTATAGCATAGGAGACAACCAAATTGAAGTGATTTTCTTACTGTGAATTAATATACTCACCACCATTCTTTTATGTGCAAAAATAGGTGCTTAACAAAAACCTAATAATCCAGTTTGAAAGTGATACACCAGACCCATTAATTGGCATAATTATTATTGTGCAATCTACTTTAAGCAGCACTATATTTTTGTAAGATCACAATTAAGCGATTCACCCACAGTGAACAGCCCATGCAGTGACTATAAAAGCCATGTGCATACTTAGCAGTGATTAAATATAATGTAGCTCATCAGTTCACCTGGCACTCAGGAGCCAGAGACATCCTAAGTTTATCCAGCTGTTAAGAGAGAGTTAAAGCCATATGATGAGGTAGCAAGCATTCAAGTCATCACACATGTGATTCATTGATATTCACTTTAATATTATTTATAAAGAAGTTGTACAGGTGGTAAAAGACAAATAATGACAAAACAAGTTATGCACATTTAGGAACAGGAGGTGACAAGTGTCCTGTTCAATATGAGCATCACAACATGAAAAGATTTGTACATTTCATAGTGGTATCCTCAGTGGAAACAAAAACAGTTGTGCATTGTAAGAAAGAAAGTGAAAAAAAAATAATCTAAAAATCGACAAAAATAAATAAATAAAAAAATAATAGGTGTGAGGTACCAGGTATAAAATTTAAAGGGACACTGTAGGCAAACAGACAACTTCAGCTCACTGAAGTAGTCTGGGTGCTATGACCCTTTTGCACCCAGTGCTGCAATGTTAAACATGGCAGTTCCAGAGAACTGTAATGTTTACATTGCAGCACTAAGTCTGCCCTCTGTGGCTGTCTGAACTTCTGGAATCCTAAAGGACTTTTGGTCCGTTATCGGACGCTGGACGTCCTCATGGACCTCAGCATTAGATTTTCCGCATTAGAAAGCATTGAATAATGCTTTCCTTTGGGGAGGTCTAATGTGCGTGCGAAGAGCCCGACCCAGTGCCGAGGGACATCGGCGCTGGATTCAGGTAAGTGACCCTAACGGATTGGGACCCTGAGTGAAGGAGGTTGAGGGGGGCCTTTTAACCCTATCATGCCAGGAAAACAGCTTTGTTTTGCTGGCACAATAGGATCCCTTTATGCAGGGATTAAAATGTATTGTCCTATCCTACCAGACAAGCCAGAGGTGAAGGACCCCTCAAGTGATACATTTTCACTCACCAAAGACTAGCTGTGAGGGGAAATTTTGAGCCCTGATTTACAGAGTTAGTAACTAAATGATGAATTGTTGGGATTTTCAAAAATGAATTCAAAGAGAAATTCACGTGTTGGGCCAAAATAATCAAATTGAAATAAGAGCTGACATTTTTCCAAATCGGTTACTTTGACTTAAATTTTGAAATTTAGTTTGCATTCCTGACAAATAACATCCTAGGGATCAGTGAACTTGTAACATGCAGATGCATAGTAGAAATTGTGGGGTGATATCCTCTTCATCTGTACATTCCCAGTGCAAAACCCCCCAAAAATTATAAATCTTTAATCCATAGTGGTGATCATAAGTTTAATTTCATTCAGCCAAAAGACTGTCAGTGTTTTGACATACATGGGGTTTTGACAAAGCTCTTAGCGTACTGAAACATTGATTGGTCAGACTTTTGGCTAACTAAAATACCACTTATGATCAGCAATATGTACTGAGGAGTTACTAACCCATCATTTAGGGCTCGGAAAGTTGCCACATTTATAGTACATATGTAGTAGTGTTCAACTAAGGTTTTATCACATTAGATAGATTTTTGTTAAAACACATCTGGATTCTTTTTGGGAAAAACACAATATTCGGACAGACATTATGGAGACAAAAAAGCTACATTTCAGCATTCTACTGCACAATCGGAAGCCTTTTTCATTTATTTTTTTAACTATCAAGAAACTATGTATGTAGACTTTACCACAATTCCAATGGCATAGATATAAAACGACTCAGAACAGCTACTTCAACAATCTGTTATCACGACAACTGACTAGATAGTGTTTCAGCCTGTACCTAGGTCTTCATGTCCAGTCTAATGGTTATCAGAATTCACCCCATCATTATATGTATGTATTCATATAGAGGTAATTTCAGAAATAAAGGGAATTGTCACATACACATAAATATGGAAGTATGACAAGGCATAGCCTGGCAAACAATGCAAATCAATACTTGCATTATGAAGTGTATGGCCTGATGGGTAGTTATGCATACTCAATGCATTATGAGAAGAGCGTTACCTCAGCAAGTTGATTCCTGAAGAAGTATAATAAGGATTTAAAGAAGGGATATCAGTGGAAATATGAAAGCAATACACAAATAAAAAACTGTCTGTATGCTATATTAAAAAAAGTATAATGATTAATATAGTTAATATGCAATGTAATATGCATCATATACTGGATCTTTAACATCTAAATCATTTTCTTCTTTTGTATTTAACACTGTGCTTGGGAACCCTCAAAGAAAACCAAAGGACTATTCAGTGTCTGGTCCAGAGGCTTGTATACATTGTACACAGCAAAATGGATCAAGAACACCTGGATCTCACAAATTGCTTATATCCTAGAGACAGAAATAAAGGATAGTACTGCTCTATCCAATTATAATGATATCTGCTTAAAAACCTGTAGGATTTATACATACAGAGTTTGATAACTGAAAGCTACCAATTATCTAACTTTGATAAACACAGAAGATATTTGTTTATTTACATTATGTAGACATGAAAAGAAGTTCTGATAGAATTCTTGCAGAACTTTGAAATGTAGACAAGACCGATCATTATAATGGAATATATAGGAAACAAAGCTGCACAATGTCTGGAAACAAAGCTACTTATTAGCTCAACAAATTAAAAGAATACTACTCAGATTTGTTTTAGGTGGGCATAACAGTGTGATGTAAGGATTAAAGACTGTAGCGGTTAAGGGCAAATGCATAGTACAGGTATGCACTACAAACGTGTACACAGAAGTTCAATCCAGCAGTTGTAATTGTAGATAATATTTTAATTAATAAAATAGAATTTATTGCTATATTCCAAAATAATCACAAATCTATGAGTAGTAGCCTAGTGGTATGAAATATGTTAGGCGGCTCTTTTCTTAGCGTGGAGGTGTGCTCTTCTACTTACCAGTATTTATTTTTTCAATTTATGTCTTACTCCTTGAATTTTTTCAGGGGATTTCTCCACCATGTGGGTGGAAGACGAATTACTGCTGTGAATTGCTACTGGGAGAGCGAGAGTCTCCTTAGAGTGACACTGCCACTGTTTGAGTACCAAATTCGCAAAGTCGAACAATGGTGACATTGCCACTGGAGGTCCGATCGCCGACGGGTGGGGTTGGGGAGCAGGTAAAGTTGAGATTTACTTACCTGAACTTGTCCAACGCGGGCAAGGCCATATTGGCTGTAGGGATAAAAGAGAGCCATGTGGAGGAGAAATACAGAGGCAAAGTAGTCCCAACTTTAACCTCTGCTCTTTAAGAGTTCCCTACGGATAAGGTAGGATTAACTTTATATGCATACAATTGTTTTCTTCAGCTTCCGGATGAAAATATAGAAAATATTCAGGGTGATAGGTGACTGGAGATCAAAAGCACACTTATGAGTGATGGACACATTACAAAACATTCTTCTCCAATGGCTCAACGAACACAAACACATCAAGGACACACAGATAGTTAAAGAAATGTGTAAAGAATCTACCATGCTTTTGAAGAGATATATATATATATATATATATATATATATATAAAATATCTTTTACTTACCAGTTTTATCTCACTTTTCAGTCGTGTGATGCCAGCTCTCTCACTCTTTGTGGCCCCCACACCTTCCAATCCATGGATGGAAATAGAAGGATTGGAATCCACGGGTCGAACTGAGGCAAGAATGATAAAGACAAAGAGCAATTATATTGGTAAACGGGTAAAAGAGGTCACGTTCTAAAAAACATAATTCTGTTACCCCAATGCCTAGCCCAAAGATAACATTCTTTCAAACACCATTTTCTGGAAAATGTTAACTTACCACTTCTCTCCACACCAAATTCCTTCCCGCTCAGGATGTGGTGAAGTAGACTCTTCATGTCAGATGGGCTTAGATTCATAAGACTTTCTGTGGCTTCTTCAGCTATGGTAGAAAAATAGGGGGATGAGAGACTATTTTACTAGCAAAACTGTCAAATATGGCAGGACAATATTTTATTATAATTTATGAAACCATTATTAATTGTGATAGTAATAACTTATCTGCATTTGGAAAGTTGTAGTTTTTTCTATTATTTTGTATTTAAAGGGACACTATAGTCACCTGAAGAATTACAGCTTAATGTATATGTTCTGGTGAGTATAAATCAGTCCCTGCAGGCTTTTTGCAGTAAACACTTTTTTTTTTTTCAGTGAAAAGGCAGTGTTTACATTGCTGCCCACGGACATCTCCACTGGCCACTTCTCAGATATCTACTAGAGGTGCTTCCTGAGTCAGTGCTGCACACATTCAGTGTCTCCACCCTCTGCATGGAGACACTGAACTTTTCTCATAGACATGCATTGATTCCCATCAATGCACGTCTATGGGAAGATGCGGATTGGCCAGGGTGGTGTTTGACTCCGCCCCTTGCCCACCTCCGTGGCAATCTCAGCCAATCCAATGCTTTCCTACGGGAATGCATTGTGATTGGCTCAGATTATCACTTCTAAAGAGGTCAGCTAAGGATTAGGCTCAGAGCCAGCACCACCAGACTGGAATAAAGGTAATATTTATGGGGATTAGGGGGGTTAGATATTAATTTTAACACTATAGGGTCAGGAATACATTTTTTGTTCCTGAACCTATAGTGTTCCTTTAACTAAAGATGCACTCTTTATTAAAATCTGCCTTACACCGGCTTCGGAATCTCAATTTTACGGTTTTCCTCTTGAAAACTGACACTCAAAAGCCTATCTAGCATTTCTGCTGTTGGACCTTCTCATTTATGCTGTCACATAATAGCACACGTTAAATACATTTAGTTTTCATTATATTAACGTCTACAAATGCAGCATTTTCTCACATAGAAAGAAAACAAAATAGTAAAGTACAATGCAATTAGTATACAGCTACAAACAGCCTTTTCAAATAAATAGATTAGCCGATACACTATAGAGACTGAAATAGGAAGTTTTCATTTAGATTAGCGTGTGTCAGCATATGGAAAATATGATCTGAAGTCCCCTACCAGAGCAGCGCAGTGAATGGGAGAGCTCTGTCACCATGACCTGGATGATAAGTCCAATACGCAAGCGGAACATCTCAGAAAACAGTGAAGGCTGTGTCCTCATGTACATGGCTAGGTACACCATTATTTCCTGTGGGCAACAGAACAGAAATTGGTTGATTTTTTGACATGGCAACATACGATATCCAGATATTGCCTCTTTGCTTTAAGAAAAACATTCCTGCCACGTAACATCCCAAATTTGAAACTAACTTTCAATTCACTTTGAATTCTCAGTTTAGTGAATAATTCTGCTAGTGTAATGCAAGGAAATATTGTGTTAGTAGGCGAAAAAAGGAGGGATGGTGAAAAGGGGGTGGAAGGTGGAATTTTGAAAACTTCCAAACTTTAAATTTATGCCACTTTAAGTCTGGCATATTACGGGCATTCAGTGCAGTACATGGTTGTAAAATGGTGTGTTGTGAAGCATCAGTAGATTCCTCAGAGCTACTTGTATTTCATGGGAGGAATGATTTTGGTGGAGGGTAGGGAGGTGACCAAACTAAGCCAACACTGGAATTTTAAAGTACAACAACTCACAGGATAAATCTACTTTGGTGTTTGGTAGTATCACATAAGCAGGAAGAACCTTGCTTGTATGGCACTGCTTTCGGTGAACTGTATTGCTTTGAAAATGTAGGTAAGGTACGTGGCATGGCAGGGAAAGAAATGTATAATAGAAATATAAGTGCAAAATAGGAGAAATTATGCAGGTAATTTCATTATACCCTCTCTTGTGCTCGGCTGCATGCAACCGCCATTTAATGTAGATATGTTCATTAGAATTACATCCTTGCCTGGCACATTCTCATTTATATCCGACAATCTACTAAAGTAATTCAGCACTGATAAAATAATTAATTTAACCAACTCACATAACATAACATTTTTCACAAACTCATCCTTTTGTTACTTTAGCAGAAAGGTACTTCAACTTTCCTGGTCATAAAAAGTGTGTATATTTATATATTTTTAAATAAGTTTGGAAAGTTATTTTTGCATTGTTTATTATAAAAACTAGGTTTCTAGTTAACCTTTTGGGCACACATGTGGCTGGCACAATAAAAAGTAAGATTGGGTAAATATACCATTTTTAATTTAACTGTGATTAACATGTCTTTACAGATGTGCCTGCAGATCTAGGTGGGAAGAGGAACTTGCACTTGATCTCTCCCCCTATAGATCTTTTAGCCTGTCCTGGCACAAGCAGGCTGTCCATTGCAGAATTTTGAAGTTCTACCTGCACATGACATTACACTTTCTGTAGAGTGTTTAACGGCTAGTGCCTTTCTATACTGTTTAATTCTCTAAGTGCTAGGGTGACATGCAATCCTGGGCAAACTCAGTACTGCAGATTGACAAGTTTTTGATGGGGTTTGATGGAATGTAAATATGTATATAATAATCTGTAGATAAAATGTAATTTCAGGTGCCAAACGCGCTTTCAAAATAGTTGCAGTAAATGGTATTTGTTTGATGTGTGAAGATTTTACTTTGTTAAATAGTAAGATTGGCTGAAATAACTATCAGTAACAACCACCCCAGATGTTTCGCTCTACTCTTAATCCAACAGAAGGGAAGTACCCAATGTGATTTAAAGACATTTCCAATTGTGCCACAAAAAAAAAAAAAAAAAGAAAATCCTTTTTTCCAAAGTGGTAGTCAGATATTTCCTTGGCTCAAAAAGCAGTTATCCCACATTTTAACTATTATGTAATTGAAGATTCTGTTTTTCCAAAATTGAATCCAGGGGGGCGGGGCTGGGCCGCTGGGCCGACTGGAAGCAGACAAGCATGGCTCTGAGCACGAGCCCCAAACAAAGGCTACAAAACCTAATATAACTCACTCTAACATCGGACATCTGGGCATGCTGCAAGAGAGAAGCACCCCAGCATTAAAAAGACACCTGCAAAGGGCCGACAGCACGCTGGGAACACTAACACAAATAAATCTGGCCTACCTGTTAGCATAAGCCTGACTTCAGACGGTGCTAGAGCAGGACTCAGAGATTGGTGATCCGCTTGGATGAACAATGCATCATAGAGTCACCTATCCCCTTGGGGGACCACGCCGGCTCGGGGGCCTGCCCCACCCCCCCCGGCTGGTGGGGGGTGAACCCGGCCTCATGGGGACGGCACATGCCGAGGCGGACATCTCCGCTCGAGCACCACGCTGGTCCCCTGCACTGGCAAGGGCAGTCAGGAAGAGGCCTGCCAGAATAACAGACCACAGAGACTGTGGAGGCCGACACGGTTGAGAGGGTACACAGTTCAAGAGGAAGCACCCAGGGCGAGATTGAAACGAGCCTGTGGAAGCCCAGAAGAAGAAGCTGAGCAGCGCATACAGCATCGGGGCAAGGCATGGACGGCTCGCGCAGACTCGGGCAAGGCGGAGCACCAGATGGAGCCTCTGTGGTGCTCCCGTACCCACAGGAGTAGTGAGTACCCCGGCCTCTAGGTATGGGGGTCCCTGGAGAGCCATGTCCCCGCTGCTGTGAGCCCTGTGGGGCAGGAGTGCGCTACCCTTCTGGCGGACCGGTGGCTGTGGAGGCCGCGCACCGGCCCCAAGAGTGAGGCCGGCACCGGGAGAGACATGGGAGTGCGCGCTGCAGAGGGAACAGCGGGGCGCCGGGGAGGTGCAAGGGACTGGCCGCCCGCGGACTTTTGTGGTGGGGTCTGGTGGACGGTTTCGGCCCCCGAGTGCCCACGGCACCGCGATGGACCCGGCCGGTGGGCTGGAGGCACTGCGGAGGTGACGGAAGGAGGCTCGGCATCCCTGGGACTGTGCTGCAGCGGAGACAAGCGGGGCCTCCCTCGGACTGCCAGTCAGGAATAATTTTTATTTTCTAAATGCTCCCTTTCATTCACTGGGCATTCAGTTACTGTCCGTGCCAGATGGCTACACTCAGTGTTGAATATACCCAAGTTCACAAACGCTTCTTATGTAACTGCTTTGTCGACACTTACTTTGGTGACTTATACACATCAGCTTCAGAATGGATATGTTATGTTGTAGTGCCCCCACGGGCAAAAGCTTGACGCCATTCATTATTGCCTACTTGAATAGCCAGAATGTTGTATTATACGATGTATATTAATATGCTTATATCTTAACACAGAAATGACCGCGCTCATCTAGTCACATATATCATGTGTTAACTCTGACATTCTGAGAAGACGCTCAAGGAACAGGCTCACATATAGGCACCCTAGTTTATTTCTCGATAATATGGGAACCCATGTACACGTAATATAATTTGTTTGTTTATGCATCCCTCTACCAGTATCGCATCAATAGCTAAGGCATACTTCAGCACTTGTAGTATAGGATGGTCATTTCTTTTAACACTGCATTAGTTTGCCTATATACTTCATTACATGTATTGCATGATCAGCTACAGTTTACTTCAGATTGACGCATTATAGGATGTTGTTACCTTTTATGCTGTAATGCTTAGAAATGTATTCCAGCAAAGTTCAAGTACGCCTATATGTTCTGATCATTACGCCTCTGCGCAGGCGATAATCTGCATTTATTCCTATGTGCTAACATTTAAGCCTCTACGTAGGCGACCGTTCACCTTAATGAATGCTATAACTTACTGCTTAAGCCCCTGCGTGGGCAATCTCTGGCTTTATTACGAACCAGTTCGCAATATGCACTTATATTGCGAAAACAATAAAAATATTCAAAACAAAATTGAATCCAAACCACATTTGACAAGGAATCACAACTATTACTGTAAAGAACAGCCATGGGTGCCCAGTTTACTCACCTGAGTAAGAATGGACGTGCTCATGTTTTTCTCACTGGCTTCATCAATTAAATATATGAGTTTCTCATACGGGAGGGGCCTAACGGAATATACATAATTAGTACATCTGAATAAAGTAGGTGCAAAAAAAATATGGAAAGTTTGCAAAGAAGAGACGTATGTTGGGTTATTTTAGATTGAAAATGTTACACAGCCGTTACTCTTAAAATCTTTTCCTAATATTATTGAGATTAAGCACCCATTAATTCATATTTTCTTACAACAAATACGATCTGTAAAGAAAGTCGCTCTACCATCTAAAACATACCTCTCTCCTTTTGTTTCATCTTTTCTTCCTCTTTCCCAATCTGTTATTTTCTGATCTATTTCTCTTTAAAACGTAAGACAAAGGATACTTGATCTTCTATATTTTTCTTACACTTGACAAATGTGACAAAATGATTGAGCTTAATCAAGCTCCACTTCCTTTGTCGTAGAAAATTTTCCTACAATGCTCACCTTTACACTCTATCTTTGCTCTGTTGTCTCACGAGATTTTGTGTTTCCTTTGTACTGGTAGTAGAATTGGGCTCTTAGTCCATTTGTTTCAAAAACAAATGAACAAATACAAATTAAACTGAATGAAACAAAAAACAGACCACTCTTTGGACGAATTTCATTCTGTACAATTCGTTCTTTGTTTCATTTTAGTTACAAGAACTGGCTTGCAACTCCCTCGTTGTAATATTTTAAAAAAGAAGCGGCAGGGAGCATTCCTAAATTTCCCCATGCTTCACCTCACCCATTGGTGGTGGTGTGGACATCAATATTAATTTAAGGGAGGTTAAACTGCCTGATTAAAAATATAATAAAAGTATAAAATATCTAACGCGTTTCATCCATCACAGTGGACTTCCTCAGAGATGCAAGTAAACAGCAGTACATAAAAATATGCATAATCCCAACCCTCCCTCAGTCCCACTGAATACACATCCAGTGTTGCTGATTGGAGAGTGCACCAGGTGTGACCAGATTCTATGCCAATCTCATTCTTGGTAAGGGGACCAGCTCTCCCCATAGGTTCTCATTCGGTACATTCTCTGTTGTTCTTACTCAGTTTGGTCGGCTTGCATTCCTAATAAATACATTTGCATCTAATCCCTGACTCTGTATCATGAAGTACCTGTGCCTGCCATTTATCCATTATTTCCCAAGATGGAGAGCGGACCAGTGTAGCCCAAGTGTGGGCTTTAAGGCGCTTCCCTAATCTTTATCTTGTGAGTGCAATCTAATAATGCTGTGTCACATTGTATACTGTACATCACTATGTGCTGTTTGTTTCTTATGTTTTAGCACCTAGCTGTATCCCTATCTTTATATTATCCATCTGATACTACAGAGGCGTGAGTGGGGAAAGCCTCTAGGGAAGCGATCTACACTGTACTAAGTTGAGTACAATTATCCTACCTACTATTTGTTTTGTTGAGAGGTAGAGCATTTGTCCTCTTAGTAGATAGCTCCCTAACCCTTGCAGGAATGTCAGAGCCGTACCAAAAAGGAGCGGTTTACTAAAGAGCTTCCTAATTTGGTACCTTTAACTATAGCAATTGCACCAGGGTGCCAATTTAGGGAGTTCTCTACGAAACGGCTGCAAGAGGCAACTGCAGCCTGCATTGGTTTTATTCGTCCAAATTAAATTCTAATACGAGCATAACAAATGACCAAAATTTGGTTGAGATGAAATATTTTTTCTTCCTTTTTGTTTCCCAATGTATTCAAACGAAATGAAAATGTTAGTGGCGCCCAAGGCTGAAGATTAAGACCTCACTGCATTCTTTGGCAGGAGAAGGCAGTGACGTTACATCACTGCCAAGATAAAAAAAAAAAAGAAAAGTGTTCAAAAGAGATCTAATTTTACATTTACATGTTCTTAATTTGTGATCTGATAACGGACTGACTGCGAGAGCCTGCAGCATCCTCCTGTGGGAGGATTAACAGCAGGAAATAAAGCACTGTTACATGTGTATGTCACAGAGAGGGAAGGTGTGGCTAGGACTTAATAAAAGTGATATGATTCCTAAATAGTATGAATACTCCAAAACAAAAGCTAAAGTTGTATTGGTGCTTACAGTGTCCTTTAATGTCTGTGAAAAATGCATTGAGTGCCACTACATCTGTCTTTTTACATATTCTACTTACATTTAGCAGTATATTCTAACAAAGATATTGTTAGGGGACGGTTACTTTATGTATTTTTTTTAGACCAAACCTCCTTTTCAAAAGACTGCACAGATCACAGATTTGAATAAGTATGTAGATGTTGAATGGATGTTTAGTTATAAGACACGGAAACATTCAAATATTTATAAAATAAAAAAACCTTATATATCATATCATGAGTATGTAACTTTATGGCTAAATAAATACCAAAGGACATAAGGGCACTCATAAATGCAGCATGAATAGGAGGTCAAAACAGGTCTAGATTTCATCTAAATTGTAAATTCTATGTACTATGATACAAAAAGAAGAGATTGCATTTTAATATAGAATAAGTTCTGATACTCACACACGCCTTAAATAAATTAATTTTAATTATACGATCCATGTTTTTACAGTCACAAGCAATGTTTTCTTCAGGACAAACTGTGACACATAAAAAAAGGTTAAAGACTCACGCAGTTATGGTCTTCTCCCGAGGCTCTGGGGGAAATCCTACTGTTAGTTGCTTCTGGTGAGACAGAAGGTCTGTGCAGGCCTAAGGATGATACAATACAGTTTATTACTGTGACCATCAATAAAGTTTTCAGGTGTATAATTTAAATTGGTACAATATATGGAAATTCTGTAAGTCTTGTAACATCACAAAAATTAAAAAAAAGATCTTTAACATAAAGACTCTTAAATAGAGTGATAACACCTTATTTCCAGCACCGTCATTTGGCTCCACACTGATCATAGCACACTGATGTATGAGGGTGTGCAATAGACGTGGTGCCTACTTGGGGAGGTAGTGGCATCACATGAGTGGTGTAGTGCAAGTGTATGCATCCTTACAACATCCCAGTTAAGTGAATCAGTGAGTCAATGTCTCAGTCACTTTTGGCATACAGTTTGAGGTCATTCATGTAGAGGATGTGGCTGATGATATCTTCATGGTGATCTAGCTGAGGGAGTTTAGGCCTATTCAGGACAGCATCAGGGAAAGCACATCACCTTGCCATTTGATGTTTTGTTTTGTCTGTGTAATTGTCCTGGAATTGGCTTTTAGTGTTGTTCTTGATGAAGTTTTAGTGTCTTTTGGACTTTGTATAGAGACAGGCATTGCAGTATCTGTGTGTGGCACTGTATTGTAAACATTCTTTTATTCAACTGAGACTTTGCACAGATTGGTCTGTCTGGTACTGGAATCTTGTGTGACCGCTTGGTCTATCAGCAGCTCGTGTTTTAAGCCTCTGGAGCGTTTCCAAATCCTCAGGACTGTTCATGTATTGACTCATATGCTAATCAATCTTGGGGGCTATGATGCCTGACAGGACCATCTATGTTTTCTAGAAGCAGGTGATTGGTTGATAGTTAGATGGTGTTGTTCCCTTGTGAGGGTCCTTCATGACCAGTCTTGTTCTGCCTTTTGTTAGCCAGTCAGGGTGGGAGACTGTTGATAGTAGTTTGTTCATTTGTGCTGCTAGGCATTCATCGATAGGTATGGATCATGTAAGGTCCGAATGGTAACTAACTTCATGTGGACTACCCGTTGTTGGATATCTCCTATTGTGATAGTCACTGGTTCCTGTTCTGGGAGCATGCAGTGGTCTGCAAGCCACTGGCCTTGGTTTTATGTGATGCTTCTTTCTCCCATTACTGTTCAGTATAAACACTGGGTGGGTCTTAACACTTAAATATATGGATAATTATCTTACTAACAATGCTAGGATAAAAAAAAAAAAGAAGATTCCACAAGTCAACATTTCAGTTCTAGCATAGTATTTTGATCAGGACAAGCACAAGGACAAGCGTATCCAGATGAAAGTTCTATGCTAGAACTGAAACATCGATTAATGGCATTTATTTGAATAAAGATAGATTTTTTTATTTTTTTTATATCCTAGAGATAATTATCCATATACACAGACAGATCAGGGGGTTTTCTCTCTCACAATGGGTACCATATTCATTAGCTAAATGTGATTATCAGTATTTCATGTTGCGCAAGAGTAATCACATTTATCAAATTCAGAAGTGCATCATGTATTCTTGCAGAAACAGATATAATACTCCACCTCATCTAGAGCTTCCACCTTCTTTTTCAGTATGCCAGAAATCAAGCGGATAAAGGACCATTGCCGTGAGGACCCCACTTTATTATACAATTCCACAAGAAGCTCCTTAACCGTCACACCTGGTTGTCCATATATCTGAGTGTCCCAATCAGCTCCCCTATTTAAAATAAGAGAAGAGATATGCTGAAAAGGTAAGGGTAGGACACACTGTTTAAGATGTGAATGTGCATATAAACTTACTTCATGGTATGCAATAAGTACAGTATGTCTGCTTGCTCTTGCACATTGGCGCTGTCCCTAAGGATATCAACAAGAGCTGCATAATCCACCTGCCCATCTGAATCTCGAGGTAAACACATCCCTGCATAGGAGGTCGAGATCTTAAAACAGAAATTTAAATCATTACATATGGCCACATACATTTATATGGTGAAACCAAAGTAAGCAAACACTGGGGGAGAAGGGAAAAAACGAAACAAAAAAACCACACTAGCTCAGATGTAAAAAAATAAAAATAAAAGACACTGTAGGTTGCCAACTAAATGTATTTTTAAATAATATTTAGTAATCACCTTGCTTGCAGTGAATTCTGGTGGAGTTATGTTCAGCAAATCAAACGATGGCTGTGAGGCTTGAAATAGTTTGGTTGGTAGATACATCTGTAAATCTAGGAAAGCACAGAGTGTAATGGATACATTATCTATGTATAAAAAATAGATGATGACTTCTTCTCCACCACTTCCTCCTCTATACATAACCTAGATTTTTTTTACCATCTACTAAATAACAGGCATGGACCATATTTCAGTTTTTTTTATTTTAATAATGTTCAATACACAAATTAACCCTACATCCATTACACACAAATAACATTGCAGCTACAGAAAGACATGCAGAATCGCTACAAATTATTTCCCTATGTAGAAAGCATGTGGCAAAAAAAGAACAGGCTAGTGCACATGTGCAGCAAAGCACCGCAATACACCAATCAGATGGTCTCTAGAGAACCATCTGATAGAAATAGCCGCGTTTTCTCTACTATTTTTGCAGTAGCGCGTCTAGTAGCTGTCAATGTGACCCTCCAATCACAGACTTTCCAACGCAGCTCAATGAGAAGCCTTTGCAAGGTAGGTGCTCTGAGCAATTGCTGCCTCTGGAGTTTAGCTCCACTGAGCTAACGTACCAGGAAATAACAGGACCTGTTGTCTGATTGAAAGCCAAGTGGTGTGTAAACACATAGTTTATAAAAGTGTCAATATTTATTGAAAACTGCACTTTTTGCTAAATTTATAAAAAATTTAAAATAAATGAGGACACATTCCTCACACATAAAACTTAAGTGCTTTAGACTTTGTATCTCCCCTAAAGCAGAATGTAATCATTTTATTCATGTTGGCTGTGTGAGACAGATGCAGGGCAGGTGTGGCTAGAGCTCCAAAAACAGTGATTTAAAGGAACCCTATAGTGTTAAAATCACTATAACTAACTACACGACAGAGAATTAAACATTGAGACTGCAGGGACATCATCCATACACCAAAACTGCTCCGTTAAGCTATAGTTTTGGTGCTTACAGAGTCTATTGAAAACACAGTTGGTTTGTTTGTTTGTTTTTATTGGAAAATTTTAGTGATATTTTCTAATACAGTAAAAAAAAAATAAAAAAAAACACACACAAAAATAAACCTACCTTACAACCAGAAAAAGGTTTGTAGGGTCGAATTTGATCATTTGGATGTAATTTCAGTTTTTAAATAATTCAGACTAATACACTAGTTGTTTGATGCGATTTAAAGAGACACTTTAGCCACCAGAACAACTATAGCTTAGGTATGTAGTTGTTCTGGTGAGTATAGTATGTCCCTGCAAGCTTTTTGCTGTAAACACTGCCATTACACTAGAGGTGCATCTTGGGTTAGTGTGTTCAGCATCTCTACACTCTGCATGGTGATGCTGAACCTTCCCCTAGAGATGCATTTAATCAATGCATCTCTATAAGGAGATGCTTATTGGCTAGGGTGGCGTTTGGCTTAGCCACTCACCGTGCCTCCTTTGGCTGAGATCATCAGAATTGACAATCTAAGCCAATCTAATGCTTTCCTATGGAAAATCGCCAGACACTTTGCAGTGATCACATAACTTTTGTAAGATTCAAACAATTCACACTTTATTTTCTTGTATTCTATTTCAACACTTTTTGTGGGTTTATACTTAAATAAAACAAACAATTAAAAGGAAATTAAATGACTAAAACAGTGCAAAGTTATTTTTTGTCTATATACGTAGACTATAGACTTTTATCCATATTATCATAATATTTCAGACAACAAACCTATGCATATATACATCAATATCACTTACTCTGCACATGAAGTCCCTTGGCTTTGGTGCGGAGTGATATAATATCTCGAGCGCTGTGAATAGCTGCACGGAAGCGATGTCGTCCTCCACGCTGTGAGACAGGGGTAGTCTGTGTGGATGAACCCAGCAAATGGCTAAGATACTGAGCCACTTCATCTTCTGTGTCTTCTGCAAAGAGCAATAAAGGTATTAACACAGAAAAGGATTTTCTTTCTTGACTTCACAGCCAAATTGGAATAATGCCATGCTTCAACGGCAAGTTTAAATAAATAACTGTTAAAGATACAGTTAAGCTTGAGATTCATGCTTTATATTCAGGTTGTTATTTTTTTTGGTATAACTAAAAACTATCCAAACCAAATTTGCATGCACTTGACTCACCTCTCCTCTCTTTACAATGACAACTTAGTCTCCTATTCTTTGTCCCGTTTTACTCCCACATTTTAAGTTCCACGCTCTTCCCTAAGTACAATCATATCAAACTCCATCCGTGCCTTCTATTATTAGTATAATCATACCTTCATGCCAATTCTACACCATATGCTCTTCACTGCAATATTTACACGACTTGCTGGCTACCTTCTTAGCTTCTCAGCACAGGGTCTCTCTTCTGCCCACCTCTCTTACCATCATCGGCTGTAGGGGCCACATGCAGGGGTGAATCCGGCTCCCGCACAATGAATGGCTCGCCCTTGTTGTAGCTACTCCACCCGGCACACAGCTTACCCTCCACTCCGAGGTCCATGAAGCTCAGATGTTTGCAGCACGATGTGGTCAAGAAGTCTTGCAGGCGACCTGTTTGAGTCCTGAAATAAAACATCTACAATCATTAAAAAACTAAATACACATAATGGGACACTGAAGGCCCCATAACTGCTTGGAGTTCTCTGGTGCTGTCCCTCCATGCAGTGCTATACTATTTGAGAGGTTTAACACTGAATTATGGTCCTTGGCCAGAGCTCGACCCCTTCTGGAGGTATGGCTAAGGCAGAAACACTCCTTTTAACCATACCATTTTATTCCAGCAATGGGCCGCACGATGGACTGAAAGCTATTGGCTGACACTCTCAGCCAATCACAGCCTCCTATTGATGCTCAGGTTGATGCTTCTTCATTAGCCCAAGCAGCACAGAGATGGTGGGCTGCTGTAGATTCTTACTTCAAATTAAACAATTAAAAATGGTTTAATACTAAATTGAAGAAGAGTGCCAGTGGCCTTCAGACACTATAATCACTTCAATGAGATAAAGCAGTTATAGTGCCAGCAGTGTCCCATTAATGACTAAAAGGTATGATAGCAAAAAAAAAAACAAAAAAAAAAAAAGGGAGAGGGATACGCACTTTCATCACCTGTAGACCTCGGTGGACTGTACCGAGGGCTGGCAAACCCCTAATCCATATAGGAACAGCAAATTAGTCCAGGCACTCAAGGTCTTCATACATCAGCAGATTTATTGGAAAAACAGGACATATACAGGAACGTTTCAATCCCTTCAGGGATCTTTATCAAGCTATCACCACAGTGCACAAACCACTAATCTATAGGGCATCTCATTAACAATCAATACAAAGTCAATTAACAACCAATCAATATACAAAAGTGCCTTACAAGGTATCATATTATATTGGGGATCACAATGTGTGTACATAAGCCCAGTTGTTATTCCTTGCTAAAAAAAAAATGTACACAAGTACTTTTCTATGTACATGCATTGTGATCCCCAATATAATATGATACCTTGTAAGGCTATTTTGCACTTTTCTTCATTATAATACATAATTTTGTATATTGATTGGTTGTTAATTGACTTTGTATTGATTGTTTTTTTTGTTTTTTGTTTTTAAACTCTTTATTTTTGTTGTGCTTCTTAGTTACAAACACGCCTGCACTGCCCCAACAGCGGTAGCAGGAAAATTACCATACAAAGTATAGCAGTGTAGGGCACTTGACAAAAACAGCACATTATTTTTGTGAGAATAAATTTAAGTAACCAATATGCTTAGTAAAACATCCTATGCTAAACCGTAGTGGGGTAACTGTGTACAGCTTGCCAGTGGATAGGTAGTCTAGACGTAAAGGTAGTCATACATTCAATATGTAGTCACCTATTGGTAAAGATCGTGATATATATACTGGCAGCTGTGATAGGGCATACCTAAAGTAACGGTATAAAATGCTATGGTATAGATCAATAAGTAGAGCCACCGTTAGTAGACCTGGCTTCATGTATTCTGCAGCACCCAGAGTGCTGCATTATTAGTGAATTTTATAATACTACAGCAAGAGTCGCGGCTTAAGCAGTGAGTCTAAAGCGGAGTTCAGCCAGCCCCCAAAAATGATAAGGTAAGATGGACCATACATAAGGGTTCACGAGGAGGAACATAAAAAGAAAGAGACATCTATATTAAGAACGTTAAGATTAGTCGACAGGTATATTTGTGCTGGTGTCAGTTTGGGGTCTGCAGTTAGGCAGGGTCAGGGTTTCAGCCAATGCCGCTGGTGGGCCACTTCAAGCAGTCCTTTTACATTCCAGGTTTGAGGTATACAGGATGGAAGGGATCTCCGTGAAATCCTGTCGTTGCTCTCCATATCCATCTCACACCGGCTCTCCGTGCAACTTGAAGGCAGGCTCTTGGTGGTGTTGGGAAGCTCTGTTTCACATAAGAGCCTGGGCCACACATCTCCCAATGGGGCTGTTGGATTCCTTTATTAAAAGTGGGTCTCTGCGGGGGAGCTGCTTTACTTCCTAGAGTTGACCGCCCGGCTTGTGCTCTCCTCCGGCGCCTGGGTGTGAAATCGTTCCGCTGCTGTGGGATCGGCTTGGACCGTTGAGAGGTGGCGTTGCGAGTTTGCACATTGTTGCCTCTCTTCGAGCTTCCGCCAGAATTCCTCCAAAATCTTGTTCAGCTTTGTTAGGGTAGATTCTGTAGAGCCTTGTGGCGTGGAGAGAGGCCTGGCGTCCGCCATCTTAGGTTGGGGGGGGGGAACAGGTTCCTGTACTGCGTCTGCTTGTTCCAGCAGGAGGTCAAGCAGGGAGAGCGGCCGCCTCTCCCACACTCTCACCCACGGGTAGGCCGCAATAACATTTCCAGCTTAAATTGCTTGGCATGCGTCTGTGGCTTTGTATTGATTGTTAATGAGATACACTATATATTAGGTTTGTGCACCGTGGTGTTAGCTTGATAAAGATCCCTGAAGGGATTGAAAAGGTGTTGTATCTGTCCTGTCTACAAAGCAGCAGTCAACCGCTTAATGGGACACTCTGTGCACCAGAACCACAACAGCTTAACCCCTTAAGGACACATGACATGTGTGACATGTCATGATTCCCTTTTATTCCAGAAGTTTGGTCCTTAAGGGGTTAAAGAGACTCTCTCTGCAGCCTCCTGAAGGACACCTGTAGTGCCTGTAGCGGCTGTTGCCTCGACGGCCACTAGAAGTGATTTCTATTAAGGTCCTGCAATCTTTTCACGACTGAAGTCCAGCGGCTTCCCGCTCAGCAGGAAGACTTTGAATGCTCCTTATAGCGATGCATTGGAATTTTACTATTACTGAATCTAAATAGACAGGATTACTTCTAACATTAGAAATGCATGTTTGTGCTTCTAAAGTTTGAGCTATCTAGTGACAATACTAATAATCATGTTAGATTTTAATTTCAATGCATGTGAATGAACCTTACCTGGCCCCTCCAAAATAGCCATCCTGGAGTTTACGAAGAGTGGCAAGTACTGCTGGGTCAAGGTCGTTACCATTAGAATCTGAAGGCACACAAAAAGAAAACAAAAACAAGGTGTGATTATTAAGTCATCCACAGTTTTACAGTGAAGACGTCACATAAACACACATGCATGTACACTTGCTGATAAAGAGACAGAGCAGACTGGGTTATACTAAAGAACACACTGTATAGTAAAATGATATTGGATTCAAGACATCATAATCAGTCAGTGACAAGGTCAAAGGATGCTTCCTGATCCTATTTTTTAAACAAATTCAATATGGACACTACAAATAAAAATATACTTAAAAATTTAAAGAATATGATGATTAATGAGGCTATTGTGGCTATGAATAAAGGAGTGAAGATGCAGCATTTAGAAAAGGATTAGACTTAGAAATGGATCTTGGAAATATATACCGCCCATATTAATTGCGTTATGCAGTTAGTGATGTTATCAGAGGTATTGCATCCAAGTCTAGGTGGGACTGAACTGTATCTGCAAGTATCAACACATACACATGCTGTGTGCGACCCCTATTAATGTGAATGGAAGCTGCGGTGTAAAGTGAACTGCAGATGCGCGAGAGGCTTAAATTACTTTTTAAGAGGAAAATTTGAGTTTGCAGACTTAAGAGTATTTAAGTATTTAATTTGTGTGCATATGGTCCTTCTCACACACACAAAAAAAAGTTTCATCTACACATTTTTTATATGCATAAAATGAATAAGAATAGATAGTGCAGAGATACGAACCAAAGAATCCAGTGTGAAAAAGGAAAATAAAAAGGTGGATACCACACCAGCTAGATATCATTTAAATGCATGTTGATAACTGTCTACATTGAAAGATAAACGTAAATCCATGCACACAGCCCACACATTGATTAGTGTTAGAATAGATATTACCCAGCATGGTATGGGAGATTGGGAAGGTAATTGTTGGGCGTCCAGTCATTCTCCAGCGACTACAAAGGTAGGATAGATCTGTACGCAACATCTCAACTATCATCCGGTTATCCAAGGCCAGGTAGAACTGCTGCTGGTCAATGAACTACAGTGGAAAAGTTATTTTAAAGTCCAGCTATTTCTAATCAATCATTTCTGCAAATGTAAAATCTGGAAATGTGTTCGGTTTCTGATAACACCACCAATGGAGGTTAACACCTGAAAATAGCAGCATACATGGGTATTTGTAACTAATAAACCGCCCCAGCATGCAAAAACAGCAATGAAACTAAATAACCATTGATCATTTATTTAAGAAGAATATTACTAACAGTTTAAAGTGCTCTAATTAATACAGGTTTTAAATTCTATGAAGCATTCCGACGAGAAACAGTATAATTGCACCATTTTAATCACTCCTTTGGTGTGACATGTTTAAAGGACCACTCTAGGCACCCAGACCACTTCAGCTTAATGAAGTGGTCTGGGTGCCAGGTCCAGCTATGGTTAACCCATTCTTTTATAAATATAGCAGTTTCAGAGAAACTGCTATGTTTATGAATGGGTTAAGCCTTCCCCCAAATCCTCTAGTGGCTGTCTCATTGATAGCCGCTAGAGGCGCCTGCGTGCTTCTCCCTGTGATTTTTACAGTGAGAGCACGCCAGCGTCCATAGGAAAGCATTGTAAATGCTTTCCTATGCGACCGGCTGAATGCGCGCGCAGCTCTTGCTGCGCGTGCGCATTCAGCCGACGGGGAGGAACGGTGGAGGAGAGCTCCACGCCCAGCGCTGGAAAAAGGTAAGTTTTAACCCTTTTCCCAGTTCCAGAGCCGGGCGGGAGGGGGACCCTGAGGGTGGGGGCACCCTCAGGGCACTATAGTGCCAGGAAAACGAGTATGTTTTCCTGGCACTATAGTGGTCCTTTAATAAATGAAAATAGTCTGTATCAGAATATTTTGTTCACATGAAGCATTGTCACTGGAGGCTTTTCTTTTCTGCCCGATGGGTTACCAAATGGACCCCAAGAGGCACCTGGAATTATGACAGCACGTAAGATTCAGTGCTACACCAAACATAAGAAACTGGTATTTCCAGTTCTTAAACATCAAAGAATATACAGGGGACGTGATAAAGGAAAAATAAGTAGTACATTAATCTTTGTTTCAAAAGCACTGCATAACATAGGTCATTATACGAATACTGTATTATATTAAAAAAGCAGTAAGGCTGAAATTCACTTCTACAATTATAAATGGAAAACTGGGAATATATATTGCACATCAAACCTCCTGCATCTAAGACCTTCATATTTGTTTTAAATTCTATAATAAAACCTAGGAGAGTGAGATCTTTAAATAATAAAATCTGCTGAATTCGTTTTTTGTTAGGTAATTACACACATTCATAATTTATTAATTTATCTCACCTGAGGAGTAAAAGCAAATATGTTCTGTCGTATCGTGTATAGTTTGGAGGTTCCTAAAACCCCCATATTTCTGTATGGTCTGCCGCTGAGGTTCATCTTCCTACTACGACCTGCAGTATTATCAAGGGAAAAGTTTGGTAATTGTAATTTTATTCATTCTACAACATTTATAGTAAAAAAAAAAAAAAGAATAACGCACACACACGGATTATGGCTTACATGTGTTTTAATGGCTTATTTACACACAAAAATTTACAAGCACTGTCATAAGGAAGAATAAATCGTACCCAGTCTAGCGTAGATGTGACTCAAAATTCTTGCAGGCTGGACTCGGATGGGGTACACACCCGCCACTGTCTCCACCTCAAATCCATGCTTCTTCAGGACTTCCTTGATCTCCTCAGTCTCTGCCAGAATGGAAACTGCAAAGACCAGATAGCATTTGCACAGTTAATTGGCAGAGGTGCTTAGAATACATGGCTCCCCAAAAATGGGGGTGTTCACCAACACTGACTAGCATGAGATCGGACACCCAAAGCTAAGATGGAAAAGTAGATCTGCATCTGTGCAAGTTTGAAATGCTACAAAGCAACATCCCAACTTTACCACCACAGATATTAAATACAATGCCTTTGGACAGCACATAGTTTTATAAAATATTGGACATGCACATTTTATTGGCATACACGTCAATAAAGCTTCACCAATAATACTGCACATTCCAGTCACTGGGTGGCGTTACCTGGATAATCACAGTGAGGGCAACTTCGTGTCAAAAAGTCAGCCACTATCTAATGAAAGAATGTTTGCAAAACCTCCTATGTAAGAAAATGCACTCCTGTACTGGAATCCTGTGTTACTATGCTACCATAAAATTATAATATGCCACAAAAAAATAAAAATCGCCAATAAATCAACAATCATATGTATACCATTTAATACAGGTGAAATACAGTATAGTTCAACTGTCACCTGAACCCACAGGACATTCAAATTTGATTAGTTAAAATTTAAAATAAAAAGCCTGATGAGCAACCAAGTCACAAAAAAAACTAAACAAAAACCCACAACCATTTCCCTTCTCCCAGTTAAATACACATTAGATAATTGACCACAAGAGTGCCCATGTTATTTTAATATAAGCCTCAAGTAAATATAGCGTGAGTGAAAATGACAAATATCGAGATAAGCAGTGCTTTCATTTACCTTTCAAAAGGATATTCAATAATTCCAGAACAGTCCGGAATACCCTGAGATTGCAAATTTAAGAGCAAAATAGCTGAACTGGATGACTTGGAGACTATTTCCATTTCGATTAATTTGGCCTTAAATTTGTTTTTTGCAATAAAATGTAACTGGCCCAATCTTTAATTCAGGAAAGTCTAATGTATTTAGCAAAAATCTCTCTGGATAAAAACATTTTACAGTATTTTTACAGTATTTTTACAGCAGTGGGAAACAAGTTTCGCCCAGATTTTCATCACTACCTTTTGTGAAAATAACCACTAACAATGATGGCAAAAACAAGTCTCGGATGTGTCCGTAGTACGTATATCAATCCTGGAGACTATGTCATAACTCATCAGATCTCTATTTAATCGTAAAGTTATTTATTGCAGGTAGGGATAATATAAGATTTTGTGAAGCAGAAGGTTTTGATAGCCATGCAGGGAAACTCTGGGTTGAGTAGGAGAAGTTTATCTGGAAGGTAGGGTAGAAAATAGGATTGGCTGCATTTTGATTAGTTACATGATATCTGCAGAAGACTGTGCAGTTTGGTTCAAAATATTTGCCATCACTGCCCTTGGACAAGAATTCCATGTCCCAAGATGCAATTGTCAATACGCAAGCAAAGTTTAACAGATTAACATTTATGTACTATAGAGTGTTAATGGCAAATATAAATTCAATGGCACTTACCTTGAACAACCACATCTGGCTTGGGAACAGTAGAAAATCTTCTATTCAGTGGGTCAATCTCTCCAGGAGCCAGAAAACCCTGAGATAATACAGTAAGAAGACAAATCACAGGTGTCCAGTGGAAAGCACCAAGAGAGATTACGCTAATCTCACCTGTTTACGTTATTACACATGGGTACGTTAACAAAATGAACATACAGTTACTTGACTCCTTCATGACTTCACACGTAACAACGGATGACTGAATCAACCCTCATTTTGACATTTATATTATATACCTGGGGACACACAGATACATTCCAATACATGTGTGCACACAAATATATACATATGCATAGATGCGCACACAACACACACATATATATATATATATTCACTAAATATGGTGATTAAATATACTGACGTTGTGCCCAAACAAAAACTCAGGAGAACTAAATATAACAAAACATTGAATAAAGGCAAAGGTTCTCTAAAGACCAGTATATACAAAACTACTAACATAAACAAGGTCAACAACATAATTTCCACAACACTTACTCTGAACTCATCCGTGACCACAGTTCCACTGCAAGCTGCAACTTACCTCTGACATCAGGCAACCTAAAATGTAAAGAGACTGGCCCCACATGTGAGGCAACTTCCCCTGAGGTACGCGGTCCACTGTGTGTGGGCTTTCATATTCTTCCTCCACCTGCAAAATAGGATTTGGGCTGTTATCCTTATTACTTGTACAATATCCGATCAAAAAAAAAAACAAACAACAATGTATAAATTACTAGGTATTGAACACTAACCTTGTCTTCAGGTACACTGTACAATTCTGGAATCAATCGTACACCGTGTTTACCTTTAATTAGAACACCTTCAAGAGCCTCCCTGTATTCCTGAACCTAGGTCAAAGAAAAAAAAATTTAAAAAAAATTATATATATATATATATATATAGTTTACATACACACACTGCCAAATGAAGCCAGCACTCAAGGACTTGTAAAAAACGAAAAGGGTTTTAATCCATAGAACTTGTCAACGTTTCAGTTTACATCAGCAAACTTTCATCAGGAATGATGTCCTGATGAAAGTTTGCTGATGTAAACTGAAACGACAAGTTCTATGGATTAAAACCCTTTTCGATTTTTACAAGTCCTTGAGTGCTGGCTTCACATTTGGCTGATTGTATTTTTGTGCAGATTAACACCGGGAATTTAACCAAGAGGAAAGCAGGAGTGCAAAACACCAACAAATTGTATGTATATATATATATATATATATATATATATATACACACACACACACACACATACACACACTGGAGTATATATACTGGAGGAGAAATATAAGCAGTCACACACATAAATACTTACTATTAAAATAGTAGAAGAAAGAGAAGAAAGACAGAAAAGAAGAAAAAAAACTACAAGATGCAAATTGAAGACATAACAGATGGACACAGTGCAAGTGTTAAGGGAATAAAAAAAAGAATGGTTTAAAGTAGGAGGAGGAAAATTAAAACTGGAAGGCAGAGTAAAGAGTTTAAGTTTTGAGAAAAATAAGAATTTTTCACCTGCTCTTTGTTGCCACTGAATATCCCATCTAGGATAAAGTATGTCCAGAATAGTGGCCACTCACATTCAATGTTTTCAAAAAGCTTCAGCTCTGCAGGTTCATAATACAATCTGCTCCGGTCCTGTAACATACAACATTTACATTATATATAGACATAAGCACAGATAATAAAATGCTACCCAAGAGGTCTCAAATCACTCTTGCAAGTTATCAAAGATAACAGATGCAGCTGCAGGTAGATGTTACATTGTAAATGATACAAGTGCAACAGTAAGGTTTGATCAAGTGCTGCAGCTTGCAAAATAGCCAATTATTTGCGTATAATGAAAGATGCCGAATCACATTCACCAGCACCATGCTGATAAGGCACACAAGGTCAAAACTGCAGTCCATGGCTGGTTTCTGCTGGTCACTGGTCCTTTTGGATCACAAGCCCTGCTACAGTTATTTGAAAAAAAAGCGGTGTTCAAAACAGCGTTCATTGCAAAGAGAACATGCAGAAATAGAGAATGAAGTCTAAAAAACACAATTCCCGTCTGTGCTCATTTGAATAAAAAAGGAACTCTGGGATAGTTGTGGAAACATTTCTCAAGTTTCTGTGCCCAAGGAGAAGTACAACTTGAGATCTGTAGATGACGCGCAACAATATTTTTTCTAAATCACATCCAGAAAGTCATACTAGTTTACATGAAAAAGAGCTAAAAAAAAAAAAAGAGTTACCTCTTTGGGAGTCCGGTACCCATCTCTGAGAAATCTACAACAGCCATAACGACCCTGCAGAATGGCAATAAAAAATGATGAGTGGAGAGAAAAGAAACTAAAGAACAAAAGGAAAGCTGAAAAGAAGGTAGAACAGAGACAAGTAGATTGTAACATTTAGAATTTCATAAAGAGACAGAATATAATTTTTTTTATATAAACTTTGCAGAGAAATACAGGTATATAGTGAGCCAGGCAATACCTGCAGCTTATCAATGATCTCTTGTTTGGTTATCTGCACCAGTTGTAGATCCTCAACAGCAAAGGCTGGAAAGGAGATGACGGACAGAACCCCTGCATCTATTTCCTTGGAGGAGGAGGCTCTGGGTAGCATGGAGTGCAATATGGACTAAAAAGGAGGAGGATTATAATAATTTTAAAGAAATATGCATCCTCAGATATGAAGTGATGGGAGTGTTTACATTTGGGTCGGTAATTGTACCTGACAGTGCTGGATCTCATCAGACAAGACATGGATAACAGACTGAGGACCTCCTTTAGCACCAAACAAATTCAGTTCATCCAATGCCTCAAGGGCTGCCTGAAGACGTGAAGAGGGATGGAGTTAAATAAAACACTATACTGGAAAACTGAGTGTAAATATTGGTTTACAATGACACTTTGCTATTTTGTGAGTGTGGTACACTCTCTCTCTGGATTGTACACCAACCTGATATAAATATCGTGAGTCAAAGCTTTTAAAACTGGAAAGCCTATACGGCTCCAAAAGCACAAATATGAATTTCCTTTCTCCAAAGGCAAGATTATTATTTTTGTTTTGGACAAGATCTTATTAAATAATGTAATACTAAATATTAAAATTAGGGAAAGGAAATCAAAAGCACATTACTTATCAATATAAAACAAAAATCTCTATTGGAAATGGTATATATAAAATGGATGTGTGAAAATAAAATAAGTAAAAAAAAAAAAAAGGAAATAAATAAAAAACAAAATAAAATAGAAAATGTACAAAAACACACGAAACACTAGAAAAACAAAGGTAAAAAATTAACCCCTTAAGGACACATGACATGTGTGACATGTCATGATTCCCTTTTATTCCAGAAGTTTGGTCCTTAAGGGGTTAAAGGAAGTTGTATCAATCAATGCTCTCTGGCTCCAAAAAATTAAAAAACTAAACACAATTTGTCCAATTTCTGTCAACCTTTTTTTTGTTTTGTTTTTTTACAGGTCCACCCCCTCCATGATTTTTTGCATTTTTGGATTACAGTGACTTCTAAAACCTTGTGGTTATTGATGCGCACACAAATGTTTAGACAGGGGATGAATTTGAAAGCTCTTAGTTAAAGTTTGCCAGTGTTCTGCTATACGAGTTTTAGACACTTTGACGTCATACCCACATATTAGAGCCAACAGGGGCACTCCAGCAAGTGTCATTTCTGGTGTTAAACGTGATGGAATCCTTTTGATAAAAAAAATGTTATATGTGTTTTTTTTATTAGGTCTATTTCATGCAACATATGTGGCTTTTCCACTGTGGAGTCTGTGGGTCTACATACAATGCATTGTTTCAATTTAAATTTTTTTCTCCTATACTAGCATGTCTGTTATACTTTTTCTCTTACTTTTACTTAAAAATGAGGCTTAGTAGCTTACTGTGAGACACACCACTATCCACGCCATAGCAAAGCGTAGCATGTTACAGATTTTGTGTTGCTATCTGACAAATACTTGTCATGTATGGATATTATCGCTGATATCGATTACCATGTATCTGTTTGTATATGGTGTTGTAACCACAGTACCACTTAGTTTATGTTAGACTCACGCCTCAATAAAAAACAAAGATTGACAAAACAAAAACCTGTGTCTTTATATAAAGTGTGGTTAAAGTGACACTGTAGGCACCCAGACCACTTCTGCCCTTTGGAGTGGTATGGGTGCCTGCCCCTCTCTCTTTAGCCCGGTTACTCAAAACACTGCGGTTTTGTAGAAACCGCAGTGTCTTGATTACAGGGCTAATTCAGCTGCTAGATGGTTCATCTGTGTTTTTAGAGCACCAGAAGTGTTTTAAATTATGTTCTGCATGAGGACGTCGAGTGTTGCCGGAACCTCCATAGGAAAGCATTGGATAATGCGCATTAGGTCTCTCCGACAGCAGCAGAGTTGAGCCAGCACCGAAAGACATCGGCGCTGGACGCAGGTAAGTGACTGAAGGGGTTATTAACTCCTTCAGCGCTGCGGGAGGGGACCTTGACAGAAGGGGAAGCTATAGTGCACTATAGTTTCCCTTTAATTTTATTATCACGTTTTCTGGTGTAACTTTTAGTAAGAAAAGTTTTAAGGTTCAGGGTTCACTTGATATTATGTTGGGTTTCTCAGGAATTATATCTATTAAAACATCATCCTTTTGTAATATATGGCAATTTTAAAAAATGTTTTTGTTTGTTCTTGTTGTTACAATAAAAATTATTGTCTAGATTCTCTTACGGTTTTCAGACAAATTTAAATACTGCCATTTCTCCATTACCTTCTTGCCCCCTCTCATTCCCCCAGACAGCTGTTTTACTCTACCTACTGCTTTATCCTACATAATGTCCTGTGAAACTACATCAGACACTGTCCTTTTTCCCATTCTACATCTCATTTCAAGAGGTTACATTTTTCTGAATGTCATTAATGTTTTGCTTATCTGTTTATTACATTTACACAATTGTTCTAATAAATACAGTACTGTTTTGCTATTTTTTTGACGTTGTGATAGAAAGAAGAAAGAAACATGAAAAATGTGCAAATAAAGGTACTGAAGTCTATATATTTACTGTTACCTTAGCCATTCCAACAGAGCTGGCATTAAGTTCAGCGATACCCTGGTTGGTTTTGTCACCACGCTCCCACATTCCAAAATCCTATAGAAAGAAAAGACAAACAATTGGTGTCAGAAAATACAAAGAAAAAAAAACAGTTCTATGCATATTATTCTATACAAATACTTTTGTTTGTGTGTCTACACTCACCGCAGTTTTATATGCTGCTTCAATATAAAACACCAAGTTCTGTATAAAGTTAACTTCTTCTAGAGTGTAGATTATATGGAGCCCTGACAACAAAATGAGGAGGTTACAAAGCATGGTAAAAAAAAAACAACAACAACAATCAAGCATTTCCATGAACAAAAAAAAGCAGTGTAAAACATCATTACAAGTCATTGTAGTGGTCACAGTCTTTGGAAACCACCCCAATGTTTGTTTTTTGTCATATTTTTTTTGTGTTGAATAGGGGAAAAAAAAAAAAAGCAAAAGAAAAAGTGGCGTTTATTTTGGCACTTAAACCACAACCACTTTGCAGCGGTTCTGTTCTAACCCAGGACAACAATAATAGGCTACAAGCACTTTGGGGGTAGCCCAGAACACACAAGCTATTACTGATGTCCAGGGTCGCATGGATAAGGACGGGGGGATTATTTTGTAAGTACAAATTTATTTCTATGTGGTGGTAGACTGAGTGGTTAATAAAACGACACCAGTCAATATGTGGAGCACTGTTTGAATAACCTAGAGGTGGGGATGAGATAAAGAGCAATATCGGATAATACGTTTGGATGATAATGGAGTGGTAATAAAAGATATGAACCCACTCACATGGTTCTGAGCCTTAGCAGGATAGGCTCAAATCCCTTAGGGAGGCGTGTTTGGGATAACACAAAACCTTACAGTGGAAGAAGGTCACGCTGTTCCTTTAAGAGATAAGAGACCATATATGGTGCAATATGTAGATATACTTCAATAAAGGTGACAAAGTACACAGAACTGCTCACCTGATTCAGAGCCTAGAACCTGGTTCTGAGTATAATAGTGTGTGTTTCAATGAGGGGACACAAAACCCTGTAAGCGAATGGCAGGTTGACGGTCAACAGGATTGAGGACTTATTTTGTACCATTGTTTTTATACAGCGATTTTATTTATACGAGTGTTTTTATACTTAATAAATTTTATTTTTACTCAACTCCCTCCTGCTGACGAAAGCATCCTGTGTTCCTGAATTCACTTACAGGCTTTTGTGTCCCCTCATTGACATATAGTGATCCTTTAAAGTAACAATATAGCGACCCAGACCACTCCATCTCCATTTAGGTGCTTCCTCTGAAATAACAGACTATAACTCGGCTATTTCTTTCTATCAGATGGTCTCCCAATGCTTTCCCATTAGAAAGTCTTCATGATCTTAGTCATGGAGGTGGTACGACAGCATAGAGAACGACATTGCGATGGAAAAAAGGTAAGTAAAACTCTCCCCCCACCCCCCCTTTCAGACTTGGTGAGGGGAGTGGAGGCGCATCTTAGCAGCCAACAAGGCACTGTAGCTCTACAAATACACATTTGTATTTCTATCGCCACAGCGTGTTCTTTGAAATAGTATTTTTTTTAAAAAGTTATCTGAAAGCTGTGTGAATCATGATTGTACAGTTAAACAAATGCATAGTAATAAAAATCACGCCCTAAACATCTTCATTTAATCTTTTGACTACAAGTTTATTTGTACCCATTAGCATTGCTGTGAAAAAACACATGGTAGGTTTTTAGTAAATTATTTAGATGTCACATTACAAAATTTGATTACCAGATGCAGTCATCTGTGCCAAGAAGAGCAGATAAAGGGAGGTGGCATCAAGCTGCAGGTGACCCCACTGGTCATCTCCCACCACAGTGGAACAGGTTCCTGTGTTATACTTGGCATGGAGACAATCCTTTGTGCCCTGGCTATACTTAAATTCTTCCACTTTCGAAACCTATAAAAAGCAAACATATATTATCAATTAAAACACAGTTGGTCACTTCCTTGCAACAAAAACAAAAAGACTTATTCATTTTATTTGTATTCACCAAGAATTGAGTCATCTTGTCTCTTGCATACTTAAAGGAACATTATAATAACCAAGACAACTTTTGCTTATTGCGTTGGTTTAGGAGTATAGATCATGCCCCTGCAGTCTCCCTGCTTAAATCTCTCCCATTTAGGAATGCAGCCCTAGTCACACCTCCCGTCCATGTGACCTACACAGTGGTACTACACATGTCCTGTTAAAAAAAATCTAATGTTTAAACCTCATGCAGGACCTTCCTGTGTGTGGTTAAAGTTCAGTTATCAGGGCAAGAGATAAACATTTCTAAAGTAAGCACAATGTGCAGTCACATCTGATCAAAATTAAACAATTTCTTCAAGTAGTCTGTGAAAGCCACAACCGGTTAAATTAAAAGTGATTTCACTCCTAAATGGCATAAAACTGACCAGTGAGACTGCAGGGACATGATCTATACACTAAAATGGCTTCATGAAGGTAAAGTTGTTTTGGCGCTTAGAGTATCCCTGGAACTTTGTAAAGTATTATATTTCAGAGTCAAGTCAATAGTAATTAACTGAACAGTCCAACTGTTTGTGGCATCTGGAAGCCGTCTATGCACCTCCATGCCTACATGTCAGAGTATCCCTGCATTTCCAGACATGCATTGTTTTTCTTATACTGGCCACTGCTATTCTCAAAAAGTGTCAGTTTGGCATAATTTCTAAAACTGGTGGCTCCTTTATACATGTTCTCTAAAGCTCACCATAATAATGACACCCTGCATCACTCCGGCAATGACGGATCATGTTTTGGGTGCACAGGATAAAAATGGTAGAAAGCTTTCTTATCTTAAAATATGTACTTTAACTACATTAAATAATAATGTCACACTGTGCCAAACACATTATATCCATACCTGTCTCATCATACATTGCAGTAAACCTCTCATCAACTTGACGACGTTCTAGAAGAGAAAGCCAAAAATGAAGATATTGGGCACTAGTCTAAACAGATTTTTAAATTTTTATTTTAAATCAAAAACCATTAACAGATAAGTTTAATTTACTCCTACCACTTCTGTACACAGTCAAGCATGTTATATACGGATATGCACGTATTATATAGATCAGAAACAATAACGGTTCAAAGGTACACTTGTCATTATAACCACTTCATGCAAAATTTGTGGTTTTGTCTCGAGTCCTCCGGTTCCTTCTTACTTACAAGGGTTAAACTGTTATCACTGGCCATCCATAGCAAGTAATGCTTCAAAAATGTATGTACGATTTTCATAGATTACATTTTATTCAATAAATAAATAATAATTAAAAAAAAAAAAATATATATATATATATATATAAACGTTCAGTTTTTGGGTCGTTGTAATGCACCGAGAGGCTGAAGTTGGGATAACTTAACAGATCTGCACAAATACAGGCTTAGAGAGAGTTTTAAATGGGGGGGGTGGGGAAGGTTTGGGGTCTACAGTATTGCTCTCTATACAGGGTGGGGTAAAAGAAGAAAAGGAGTGCCACCCAGTGTGCCAAAGCCAGGTTCTGGCTTGCTCGGGTCGATACAAATAGCTCTCTGTGGCACCCACTGGTGACAAATACTGAAGTACAAACACCTGACACTGACCACGCTGCACACCCATGAGCCGGCTTATCCACCTTAGGATACTGACCCTTCCATTTTCTCAGTGTACCCACAATTAAATTTAAAAAGTGTTGGAAAATTACCCATGTTGCCGACTGATTGTTCAATACTTTTATTTCATCTTGAACTTATGTTCTGTCTAATAAATTAAATATTTTTTTCCCACTTTATTTGAGACATCACAATTTTGCATGGATTTTATTATGGGAAAATACTGCACAGTATAACTTTGTATTGCACTTTAATAGAAATTCTGATAATCACCAAAGTGAGATTTTATGAAAAAGTAACACTTAGTGTCTAAAAGATACAGCGCACCTTTATTTTAAGTGTTTTGTGAGCTATTGCACTTTTAGCGGTGGTATTTTTTATTTTTTTTAATTCTTTATTTTAAGTGCATTGCAAAGATAGAGCTTGTTAGAGACATGTCAAAACATCACATTGGAAAATATCAGTTTGCAAACCGTATGCATGTCTGAGTTACAGCACATTTTTAGAATTATAGTAGTAGGTAACAGTAAGCATGGTGTATAGGGATATTAAAGCATAACATTGATAAGGATATGTTCCATGCTAGCTTGGAGATTTTTTAAATTTTATAATATGCTTAGGTTACAGGCTATACATCGCATTTCTGGATTAAGTGTTAAGGTAAGTATAGCATGAGTAGTGGGTGCATGCTAAGTAAAACATATACGCTTGTGGCACCAACACAGCAGGGCAGGCGAGGAAGAAACACAACGGAAAACGATGCTATGGCATGCTATGTAGATGCATCAATTTTGCAATTAAGGTGCTTTAGTAGGCAAGATGAGTGTATGAAAAAATAGATATAGTGCAAGCCTAATAAGCATGACTATGTAGCTGTTGCTTGTTATAAGAGAGTGAGAGGAGAGTGAGGCATGTATGGCACAGAAAAGAAAACATATTAATAGCTGGAGTCTGCTCATTTACACAGGGTCTGCATTAAAATTTTGCAGTTTTGCAGCAATATCTCAAGCCACAAACTTAACTCTGAGGTGCTCTCCAGAAGAGGGACACCCCAACGCATCGGTGGCCACCTGAAGGGAGGCTCAAAACCACCAGGAACCGCGGCAGTAAATTGCAGCCTGTAAGAAGCAGAGCTGAGGAAATGTGTCCACAAGCTGAATACAGCAACTCGGCATGGCAAATGACTCCCCTCCACCCCCCACCCTTTGGACCGGCGGGGGTTATCCCGGTCCGCACGGGTGGAACTCACATAACTCTGCACAACCAGGCGACTGAAACGACACAAGCACTGCTCACTGCAGATCCAAGATGGCGGAAGCGCATCCCAACCCTACACAGGAGCAGCAGCAGCATGCGGTGGCCCAACAATGCCCTATCGATCGCATGATACAGCACATAAATGAGCACTTCACACATTTCTGGGCACAATTGGCTGCACGACTTGCAGAATCATCAACCCAAGACCGGGAGAAGCGGAGCAAAATGAGAGTGGACTGGGACCCCTCCAGGCGCAACTTACCCACAAGCTTCTAAGTCACACACCATACACCTGCCTAAGCTGAAGGCCCACAGGGCTAAGCCCCTGTAGCATCGACCACGGTGGCGGAAGGTCCACCGCCGCAGGCGGCAACAGACCAACAGGAGCTTCGGCTGGATCCCAATAGGGATAGACCTGGCCTCAGTTGAGCGTATTTGAGTCTGTGGTTATGGGATGCATGCCTTCATGACAGCCTGGGGCTGGAGGGCCACTATCCACCACCGCATATCCCTATACACTTCCAAGTCTGGGCATTGGGTGAAACTAGCATCCCCACATGGAGCGACCCGTCAAACCCCCATGCGCCCCCTGAAATCAGCTAGCTTTGACATTCCATGTTATGCCCTTATCTCTGGCTCTACTGGTCTCTCTACTAATACAGTGATTTGCTATTAACTATGTTCCATCTTAACCTTGTGCAGTACAGATGAATGCTAGCTTGTTTAGGATCTGTGGTCAGCTTCTAATACCTGCTATATGTTAAACTAAATGTCTAACTATCGAGCCAATCCACATAGCTAAACGTACTCAGTGCATATGCTCTGTCTTATACTTATCGATTTAACCATTGTTTGCTAGCCTAGTACAGTTATTTTCGTCAGTAATATTATAAAAAGTGCACGTTTTATCTACTACCCAATTGTAATATGTGATACTAAGCCTGAGGAAATCCGTTGGGGTACCTCATGCATGTCTGTAATCTTATGCACGAAAAAAAAAAAATTAAAACTTAAATAAAAAAAAAAAATTATATGTATCTATAGAGTTAATATTTGTGTTCTGGACAATAGACAAAGCCTGAAAGAAAAGAGGGCAAAAAAAATGAAAATTTGCAAAAGACTATCACAAAATTCAGGTTTACAAAGTTAAATCACAAAATGCTCTTAATTTCATATTCTGGTCGGGGGTTTATATTTGGAGTATGTAGACGATTTCCACCAGAGTAATTTTTTAATAGTAGGTACAGGAATATCTTATCATGAAGTGGTAGAAGCTGTACTTATTCTAAAAGGAGTGCCCAGAAAACTAGGAAGCATTGAACACTAATCTTACCAGATACTACTGCTGATACCACTGTGATTTCTCTAGGTCTGAGAAAACCGTAAGGCTATGTAAATGTCAGTTGTCATAACCACATATTTGTATGAGTCTCAAGCGGGGTTGTATCGAAAAGATGTAATACAGCGCTAAAGAGAGAGCAGTCAATAGTTAGTCGTTTCATAGTAGAAGAACCGTTAATTCTTTGGATTCACTTGGTATGTTGCCACAAAGTGTTTTTTATTAGGGAACTGAGTAAGCATGTTGTGTTCGTGTAAGATACAGTTTAATAGTGTTGTGGGATAATTTTAGTCTCAGGTGGCAAAAAGCTATAAATGCCATGATAATGTATCCAACAATTAGAAATCTCTGTTAAAATTGCAAAATATGCAAAGTGCTCTATAATAATAGAGCCTGGTGTTATCTGAGAGGCCTGCATGTGCACTATTTACTGTTAAGCACAAGACTAGCTAGTCCATTATAAAGTCTTGAAATGTCGGGACTTCTGAGGCTTCTTTCATGGCAATAGGGTGTACTCCAAAGAACTTATGAAATTTAAGACATGATAAGGAGTCAGCTGCCGTGTTATGTACCCCTGGGACAGGAATATATACCAGGAAGAATTGCAGATTATCTGGTATCCATGTCAGTCTTCTAATTAGTCTAATAATGGTGAGAGAAGGGGAATGTCCTTTATTAATAACCTTGCGAGCGGTCTGATTATCTTAAAAAAAAAAAAAAAAAAAACACTTGACAGTTTAGCCAGACTAGAAGTGTCCCCAGGAGTGTGCTGCTGCGACAATAGTGTAAATCTGAAACTGCAGAGAAGCCTCATGGAAACCCAACAGATCAATATTCTTGGTGGCCAATAATTGCAGAAGTCCGCGATTATAGCCGCAAATCTACTGGAGAACTCTTGGATAATGGTGGAGGAAACATGGCCTCCCTGTTGCAATTAATTAAGAATTTTCTCAAAACCGTAGATCTGCCTTAATGTGGGTATCTAAAATCATCCTATGGCTGTCATTCGAAAGACTCTGTAAAAGACACGACAGTCTGGATATGACTGTCTCTGTGGAATTGTGTGCATGGCAAAATTTAATGAGCTGCAATGAGACTGAAGTTCTTTATGAGAGCCAGATCCTGCACTTAAACTTTTATCTATTAATCCCAGTATGCTCTGAACTCATTTCCCAGGGAGGTTAGCTTCCAATGTAACTGAATTTAACAAACTCCCCAAGAATTTGAATTTTGTACTGGGATCTTCTGTCTTTTCTGCTGACACTGGAACACCTAATTGCTGTTTTGTGGCATTCTGAATGTTATGTGGAGTGTGACCTTTCTGTACAGTGAGGAAGTCATCCAAATGATAAATGACTGCGGGGCATCTGCATTAGTTCAGTAGAAGCCGGTCTCTGTAAAAAGACTGAAAAGCATAGGGCTACTCTTAGAACCATAAGCGAGTATGGTAGCAAAATAAACCCAAGAAGGTGCCACCATGAGGGATGAATAGGTATTAGTTTGAAAGCATTAGCCATATCAGTCTTTCCCAGCCATGTCACTAGAACTGATGTAAATATGGCTTGAATAGCTTTATCAATGACGGAGTATTGTAGTGAAAAACTCCTCTGATGGAATGAGAGAATTTAGACCAAGAGAAGAAGAAGGAGGAGCCCAGTAGTCGATGTCAATACCAATTATTTGCACGCCAAGTGGAAAATTGTAGGAGGGTCCTCAACGAGCAATCATAAACCTGTTATTGACCTCTTTTAGTGGAAACAGTTTACACTGCTTGTGAGTCTGTGACTGCAGGTTTTTTTACACTCCAAGGTATCAGTGGGGGAAGAAGCCCAGTGTGAAAACCCAGAAATAAAAAATTGAACAAGGTGAGGTGATGTGTAAGACTTGTTCTCTATAATGTCTTGAGAAGCAATCAGTAAGGACACCAGATTGATGTATTTAACTTTTAGAACGTCTTTCCTTAAATTAGGAGAGAACACGTGTGTGCTGGTGCAATCATATTCCTCTAGACTTTAAGCTCATCTGAGCAGTGTCCTCATCTACCCATTGTTCATGTATCATTTTGTAAAGGTCTCATTTATTGTTAAATCTCCCCCGTTCAGAATATTGAAAGCGCTGCGGAATAGGTTTGCACTATTTAAATACCAATAATAATAATAATAATAATAATATTAATAATATTACCACCAGCAGAAGAAGAAAACAGACATTACCCAAAGCAGGACGAGGGTTTTTAGAAATAGGGATTGTAATTCGGTATTGGCTGCTTTGAGTCCCTCCAATCTGTGGTTAATGACACTGTTTGAATAGACCACAGAAGACATCATGGCATGCTGTTATTACTAGTTAATTCTCAGCTACCTTCAAGCAGTGGAGTCTCCATTTGCGCTATCATGATTCTAGAGTGTTCAGCTTTCCTGGCTGTAGCTGGGAAAGATGTTCCTATGCCTTATCTCAGCTTTTAAACTAGGAACTGTCCAAGATCTGAGAGAGCCACGGATTACAGAATTCCGCCACCTAGCTGGAGAGGCAGTCCTTGCAAAAGTGCTAAGGAGGGACATATCCTCACCCTGCTCTGAAGCTTAAGAAATGCTAAGTAAACAATAACCAGACCTTTCAGTCAAGAATTCCCTACAACTAATCTCTGAACTGATCTACCTAGTTCAAAAGGCAGAATACTACCTAAGGGTGACAGTAAGGCCCTTACTAAGTGCCAAGCGGCTTGAATGGCGCTACTGATGTTTAGGGGAGGGGTTGTGCGAGCCACCAGTCATTGTGGCCTCTTGGTGAATTTTACTTGAATCAATAAAAGTGGCCAAGACAGGTGAGTCCTTAACTATGAATTAGACCGGAAGAGCAGATGACCCTTTGTGATGAGATGGGGTGTTGGTCTTGCAGGACCACTAACTATGGCACACAAATCAGGAACATTAATTTAATCTAGGGGTACCTACTAATGTCCTAAAAGCCAGTTTAGCTATCCCTACATAATCAGTAAGGAACAACATATAACGTAAAAGTAAAACGTGATATAATGGGATCAGTGAGGGTCACCTACCTAAACTCAAAAAGCCAAGGACCCAATTTTGATTCCTGAGAGACTATGTTGGGTAAGCAGGCATAACATTAATAATGAAAGTGAAAATCAGTGAGAATCAAAATGAGAAAGCATAAAATAGGTCCCAATACCCATCCTGACACCATTAACTTAAGGACACAGCTTCAAAAGTCATATGTTCTTAGGGGGTTAAAGGGATTGATGTGTAAAATAGATTTGCTGATTGTCATTGTAAGGCGAAAAACCTATCAACCATAACACATGAATTACAAAATGGACAACACCTAATATCAGAAAAAAGCATGCAGAGAAATGTGGTAAAATGTGGTTTCTCTGGGAATTTTTGCCCATTCATCCAGTAGAGCAGTTGTGAGGTTATACAGTGATTTTAAACAGAAAGTCAGCCTTACAATCTCCACTTCAGTTCACCCTAAAAAAAGTGATCGATGGGATTGAGGTCAGTCTCTGTGTGGTCCAGTCAAGTTCTTCCACACCAACCTCATGCAACCATGTCTTTATGGCCCTTGTTTCGTGCACTGGGGCACAGTCATGCTGGAATAAAAAAGGGCATTCCTCAAACTGTACCCACAAAGTTTGAAGCATAACATTGTCATGACATGCTGAAGCATTAAGTTGTCCCTTCACTGGAGGCAATGAAAAACAGCCCCATACTGTTCCTCCATCAAACACAGTTTGCACAATGCAGACAGACAGGTAAAGTTCTCCTGGCATCTGCCAAACCTGGACTTGCTCATCAGACTGCCAAACAGAGAAGCGTGATTCGTCACTCCACAGAACACATTTCCACCGCTCCAGAGTCCAATGGTGGTGTGCTTTAGACCACTCAGTCTGACAATTGGCATTGTACCTGGTGATGTGAGGTGTGCATGCAGCTGCTCACAGTCCCACAGTGCTGATAAAAATGTCAGTGGAACTATGTGACTCTTCAGCTATGGAATCAACAGAGCGTTGGCGACGATTAAGCACCATGAGTCTCAGCACTCAGTGACCCTGCTCTGTAACTTTACATGGTCTTCCTCTTCGTAGTCGTGTTGCTTATGTTCCTAAATGCTTCCACTTTCCAATAATACTTACAGTTGGAATATCTAGCAGGGAGGAAATGTATTGCAAAGGTGGCATCCTATCACAGTACCACGCCTGAATTCACTGAGCTCTTCAAAACGACTCATTTTATTCCACAAATGTTTGTAAATACAGAGTGATTTATTTGATACACCTGTGGCAATGAGTCTGATTGAAACAACTGAATTCAGGAATATATATTTTATTTATTTATTTTCCCTTCTTTCTTAAAATTATACACACACACACACACACACACACACACATTTAGAAAAAAGTTTATGATCAACTTAATATGAGATAGATTACAGAAATACAGTTACTGTATATGACTCCTGCAGCAAATATAGAAACCGTAGTGATGTACTGATATGCAATAAAAACTGGCTACATATGATGCAGATACCAATTAAAAGATCAACTCTACAAAAATAATATTTTCCAGCCTTGTTTATGCAGGACGGAGATCTCTAGTTATAAGGACACACAGATTGCTTGACACAGGAGATATGACATGACCTTTTAACTGCGGTGCTAGTGTGAAATCCTAAACCTTTAAACAGCATCAGCAATATATCAGAGGGGCAGCTAATATTGGTTAGATGTGAAAGCTAAAAAAAAAAAAAAAAAAATCCACGAGACCCGAAGCATGTAAAATAGAGCCTATATCAGTGTGAAGGCATCTGCTGTGCATGTTCCATATAACTACCGGGAAGTTGGTGAGACCAGTTGGCTTTTCTTCACTGAAAAAACATTGTTTACATGAAATATACAATAGTTACATTGCCCTCAACAGTACCTGCTCGAGCTCATATGCCTTTGCCTTGTCTTCATCTCGATCAGCATTTTTTCTGTATGCTAGGCCCAGACCCCACACTGCCAGTACCGTGTAGACATTGTCACGGACCCAGGCATCTTTTTCTTCACAACTTGCTGGCAACAGTCCAGTAACTGCATTCTGCAAAGCCATTGAAAAGTAGACACATTATAAAAAAATTTTCAGAGAGAATAAAATAAATAAATAAATAAATTTAAAAAAAAGGGGACGAGGGAAGGTCAGTCTAAGCACCATAAGTATTTTTCAAAGTAAAGTACTTTGTGCTTAGAGCAGACTGAAGTCACTCATTTGCCACCACCAGGGATGTCAAACAGCCCAGAACACTTGGTTCTGAGCTGTCAGTGTTAATTTAGTTCCTACTGTGCAAGTGATGCCCACACAATAGCAAAGGCTAATTTCTCCTCCACCAAGTGCCAAGCTGCAGACTGTGAACAAGCAGTCAGTGGCTCTGAAATGGTGATTATTGGTCCTGATAAAAATATTTATCCCAGAGTCCCCTGGTGGACAGAATTTTATGGGACAAGAACACTTGCCACAGGGGAGAATAAGACAGCATCTTTCTGGTGTGCGAGGGGTCTGCTTGCAGATGCAGATAGTCTCACTAAGTAGTAGTCATGTTCAAAAATTAGTTTGGGGTGCTTCATGCAAATCAAATTCCTTTTAATGCACACCATAATGAATCAATCCTTCTAGGGTCTCATTGTGGAGTTTTATTTACTGAATTGACGGATCGATTTGTTTGGGTGTGGATTAAAAGGAATTCCATTCGAACAAACCACTCCAAACTAATTTTTCCACAACTTTATTTGAAACTTTGTTTGGGAAACTTGATGACTTTAACAATATATAATTTTATATATAATCTACCAGTATTTAATGGTTTAAATACATTGTAAGATTTTCAGTCCCTTTGAAAGAAAGGGAAAAAGTTGTTATTAAGAGACAATCTCTCAGTGAAAGGTCTTTCCAGCATTTTACTTCAAACTCTAAAAATCACAATAAGTGTCTAAGTCATGGAGTTCAAGGAACAAAATCAATGATCCATACAGAAGGAAAACCAAACAATGAGCAATCTGGCCTAGAGCGGTGTAACCGACTCATTCATGATTTAACACCAGTCCTGAAATAATATAATACCAGAGCTACTCTGCTAAAGTTCTGCCCTTAGCACAATTTGCAGATTTATTTGTCAAGATACTTCCAAACAGGCATTCGAGGCACATTAAATCAATGTGATTTTATCCTGGACGGAGAAATGTGAGATAACTCTAACTGCAATTTAACATCTGCAAGGTACACTGGATACAGGCAACAGTACAATGAAACTAGTGGGAACATAAAAGTGTCAAGGATGTCAGATTTAAACAGTACTGGCACATCTTCTGTGAAACATCCAGTGTTCCCAATTCCATAAGGAGCATCGGAAGTGCGACCAACTTTGGGTAAGGAATTAGAAGCTACATCACAAGAATACAGTGTGTAATGCAAACTATGTATGTGACAGTCACATACCAGCCCCCAGTATAAGCCGCAGTAAGCAAAGGTGCAAGGGATATATATATATATATATATATATATATATATATATAATTTATTTTTTTTCCACCCCCCAAATCAATCTTACTACACAGTGTGCTTGTTTAAGAAATTCCTAACTCCTCCTTTGTTAAAGGAATACTCGATAATCAAAGGGTTATGCTCTCGGAAAGGTCATGCTGGGAAACCTTGGGTCCTGGCATTTATGTAGGTATTACTTTGACACATACAACCCAACTACAGATTGTTGAAGACCACATACAAAGCTTCATGGCAATGGTGTTCCCTGATGGCAGTGGCCTCTTTTAGCAGAATAATCCACCCTTCAAAGATTGTTCAGGAATAGCTTGAGAAACATGACAAAGAATTCAAGGTGTTGCCTCCAAATTCCCCAGATCTCAATCGGATTGAACATCCGTGCAATCTATTGCTAATGTCTTGGTGCCAGATATCACAGGATACATTCAGAGGTCTTGTAGAGTCCATGCCTTAAAACACATCAGAGCTGTTATGACAGCACAAGGGGGACCTACATGATATTAGGCAGGTGGTTTTAATGCTTTCATCACTGTACAATGCAGGGTATACCAAGACACTTCTGGTACCATAATCACTACAGTGTGCTGTAATGGTTATAATGTTTGTAATTTTTATTTAATTACATAATAGATGCTGCAGGAAGCTCTAGTAGGCAATGAGCACAGCTGGAAAGAAAAAAAAAAATCTAAATTAAACATACTGTACAATAAGAGAGAAAAAAAAAAATCTCTTTCAGGAAAACTGAAGAGCCTGAGCACGTTAAATCCAGGGGTGGTGTGTCTAAGGCCACATAAAGTGATTTCAATCCTAAATGGCAGAAAATTGAGCAGTAAGACTGGAAGGGCATGATCTATACACCAAAACCACTTCATAAAAGGGAAATGTATGGGGATCATAACCTCAACTAAAGTGAGTTGTTATGGTGCACAGGGGTCTCTGGCGCTTTCTTAGCTGATGTGTTAAACAGTTCTTGAATGCTTTAATACCAAAGGTTGCTTTACAGTGCCGGATCACCATTTCTCCAGCGGCATCTGACTAATTCAATTGACTTTCAAGAAACATGAGTGCCACCAGGTCATGTGTGAGTGTAAAACTCTGGAGTGGGCTCCTGGCAGCTTTGAGGACCAAGAGGTGAAGAGTGTCAGGAAGAGAACCGGCCATGATGGACAGCTTGAGGTAAGTATTACTCACATTCCCCTACAACAGGACACCTAACAGCAAAGTCACCCTCGGGGGCCTGCGCAATATACCCTAGATGCAGAGCCGATTTAAAAACAGAATAAGAGTTGTTTTTAATAAAATTTGTTTCTAGAAATACCCCCTTTGCCATCCTATTTGTGCATGTGATATTAACATGCTGCATATACAGCTTGGACAGACATTTCTCCCTTCCTTTGGACAGAGTCTGGACCCAATCAGTTGATCGCTGCATACATCCTGGTTCACAAATTTGAACTAGACTGTGCACAGGCAGAAAGCAGCTACTGTACAGCAAAGATCCCAGAGAATCCTTGGATCAGTATTCAAATTATCTGCTACCGATTTGCTCTCCCGGCTTTCCAACTCCTGCCACCCACCTTTGACTACAGTCTTTCGTCTGTGCTCCTAACCTTGCATCTTTGTCTAGACTGTCTGTTCCTGTATCTGGTTTGACTATCTGTATTCTCATCAAACTTTGCCTATAAAGACCCTATGCCTTCCTTGGAACCTTTCCTCATCTCCAGGCCTCTCTGTAAGTAGTGTATTGTATATTGCCATAGGGCTTCTGCTCCATAATTCCCATTCCTATCAAGCCAGCATTAATAAAATATTGCAAAGTTAAAGAATAGCATTAGCTCACAAGATTTATACTAGGTAATTTGGAAAGAAACACTTACAAATCAAATATACTCACCACATAACATTTACATGAATAAAGACTATTTCACTACAGCGTCCCTGTACTAGAACTACAATTCAGCAATGTCATGTAGCAAACCACGTCTGTCCGGTAAATCTATCACTGTACCAGCCAGAGCACAAACCCACAGCAGCTATTTTAAGCTGATGTCCTCTTATACACCTCTCCTAATATTAGAAGATATTGAATTACAAAATCCAAACCATTTAACTGCACATTCGCACCAACATAGAAGAAAGATACAAACTAATACAGTCAATTGGGATCTTTTTATTCCATATTTTTTTAGTGTCCTTCAATAATTACATTCGCTATCCATCGATTCTAAAAAGTTGATTGAAGCTTGTTAGATTTTTTTTGTTTTTTAGTGTTTATATACAAAGAAGGAGAGAAATATCACATACATAAGCAAGAATTTGATTTGGATCATTATAATCTTGACCCAGGACATCCTTGAAAACAAGAGAAATCTCAATGTATCTTTCCTGGTAAAATATTTTCGAAATAAATAAATAAATAAATAATCACAGTATTGGAATATGCAGTCCAAACACAGCTGTTTTTGGAACATTACAAATCACACGATTACAGCTTTTCAACCATGTCCCATACGTACTATACATGTAAGTTATGTTAATCAACAGAAATGACAAATATTTAACCATGTGTTCCCACTCTACATCCAGTTGCGTGGAAAGAATATAAGAAAAACTTAAAATTTAAAAATGTTTACATTTATATTTTGAGCTTCAATAGACATTAATGGAAACAATACAGCCAGTAGAAAATAACTCTGGTTGTACGAATGGTTCCTATGAATTTCAAAATCAGGAAATCAGCTAAGCTGAAATTTACTTTATTAACACCTGAATTGAAGGAAATAAAATAAGGGTACTTAAACTCAATGAAGTGGTTTTCAACGGACACTGCGTGCACCAATACAACGTTAATGCATTTGACAGGTTTTGGCTTCATTAATATGCTGTACAGTGGGACCTCGGTTTACGAATTTAATGCGTGCTCCGGGACGTTTCTTATTGTGAAAAATTTGTAAACCGAAACGCGGTTTCCCATAGGAATGCATTGAAAACCAATTAATCCATTCTGGAGGTCAGAAAAAAAAGTCAAAATGAGTTGGCATGGAAACCAACCCACAATTTAGAACACACAATAAAAGGCATGCAAACGACGAATCTCAGCTCCCTATCTTTCCACAGCTTGAGATATGCACCAAAAAGTCCCAAAGCAACTGCAAACAATTTTTAGAATGGCTCCAAAACTCGATGCAAAAGCCGCTCCAACACCTCCACACTCGACGCCACGTGTTACCCACAGGCTCCAGTATGCAGGGGGCGGTGCTATAAACCTCCCAGGTGCCATGCATCCTTCGGAAACTTGCTTTGTATTGTGAAAAAAATTTGTAAACCAGGGCATTATTTTCAATTAATTTTCATTTGTAAACTATGTTAACCGAGGCGTTTGTAAACCGAGGTCCCACTGTATTTTATTTGCATGCTCAAAACTTTACAGTTTTCGTGCATAGTAAAATAAATGGTTTGCAAAATGCTGCACCATAAGCCAGCCTCCGTAGCCACACCACCCTCTCTGCAGAAAAAGACTTACTTATCAAATATATGCACAAACCTCAGTCACTGACAGTACTGAATGATCTCAACTACAAATCAACCTGCATTAGAAGAATAGGACACCCAGTGAACTGGATACATTTGAAACAGAAGTCTTACTGGAATGTAGGGGTATAGCTCAGAAGGCAGGTTTATTGGTCAGCATTCTGCCAATCATTTAATTTGCATTGTGCAAAAGCTATTTTGATCATGTGGAAAAAAATTAAATAATTATATTTCAGAATATGTATTATAACAAAACCACATGACGAAATCACATGAATTAAACTTGTATAGAGGCCCTCTAAGTATTGAAATATATTTCAGAAAGTGTATAGAAAATGTTTACAGAATACACATCCCACAACTAGATATAATTAGGGTTTGAAAAAAGGTGGGACTTTTTTTTGTTAATAAGAGGAGGGATGGACATTATCCAACAATGTCAAAAGTGGTAACAGATTATACTCAATCCCTACACTCCTCTAGCAAGCAAGGATGATCTTCGCGGTCTCAATGTTGAGAATGGATAGGTAAGAGAAGGTACTCAACTTTAAAGGGTTACTCCAAGCACCATGACCACTTAAGTGACTTTAAGTGGTCATGGTGCATGGAGTCTGTTTGTGCAGCTTTCCGCTTTGAAACTCTGCACATACGTTGTTCAACGCCTAGGTTGCCGAAGGTGTAACTCAACCTCCTGCAGCATCATTGCAGTGTCATAAGCCAGGCTCATTTTTATTCTGTGTAACTTCCATTGCCCAGAATTACATTCACTTAAGGAGAGCATTCAGCAGACATTCTTAGTGAAGGAATGACAATAGCAGTGACTTCCACATCTCTGCAAAAGCTTGTAACTGGACTACCAAAGAATCAAGACCAGCAGGGACCAAGGTAAGGAAACTAAGCCAGGGCAGGTAGTAATGATCATGATGCTTGGAGAAGAAAGTTTATATTTGAGATAGAGAGAGATAATATTTCAACGACAAACTTTCAAGAGTTTTGAAGAGAGGAAAACTCCAATATACCAGAGTAATATATATGTTTGGGGGGGGGTTATATTTTTAAATACTCCTCCATAAAACATAACTTAGTGTACCCATGACATCTACTTGAAGATCTCAAATTCACTAACTTTATTTAAAGGGACATATCACTTCAAGACAACTGCTTCATTCAAAAGCTTTAGCTTTGAATGAGACAGTTGCCTCACTCTGCAGGCTGCAAGTTCAGGTAAATATGATTTTTTGCATGTTTACTCGTTTCTTCTTTCTTATGCTTTCCCCACCCACTTTAGGGGAGGAAGAAGATCTAACCAATCAGTATGCTATCCCTTGGAATGCTGGAAAGGTGAATTGGGCATATCTGACAGTTACACATGTCCAGTTGGAAGATCTTTTCACCTGGAAACATCCTGATAGGGGGTAAAGAGAGTCAATCTGAGCAATGTGATAATGCAGAGAATGATCTGGTGTCTGTTTTCTCTCTCCTGCTGCTGCACCATGCCAATGCCTCAGTGGACTGAAGAAACTCCCTTAGCTACGAGGCATCTAATAATGCAATGTGACAAGTTTATATTGAGTTTATTAACATTTATTACATACTTTTCAATGTTTTTCTTTTTGCTTATTTTGGTTTGTACATTTGTTTAAAAGTGTTTTCTTGCTGGTTAAAAACAAAAATAGTCAAACGATGCATGCCCCTTTAATTGAGAAATATACAACAATGCAGGTCTGAACAGGTTTCAGCTCTGCTTTATGAAGCCAGCCACATGCCCAACCTGAATAAAAGGTACATGACTGCCAGAGGGCCAAGTTTGGCATGAACCTTGGACAACAAAAAGACCTGCTTTGATTCTATAATCTATAAATTGTGACATGTGTAACACTCCAAGACACCTTTGTTGAATATTAAAGCTCATTTTATTTCCAAAGCTCTCCAGATTGGAATCCAACTATGAAAGTGATTCCCCTTCTAAATAAACTTATGATCAAAGCTGAGGGGACTCAATAAAATAACAAAATTACTTTAATGCCATACATAATTTATGCACAACGGTTCAACAGTTCACTCATTGAAACCTACTGGAGGCCAGGTACCTGGGACAAACTTCAGATTTGGGACAGAAATGTATGTATAACCTGAAAAAACATATTATACATTCATGTTTGATTAATCAATGTGTAAATAAACCAGAGAACACAAGAATTCTAACTCCTCACCTATAATCCCGTGGCTGGTAGAAAAGCATTGTGTACAGTGCCAAGGGCGTGAATTATAAAGAAAGAAAGCCAACAACAGAATTAAGCCAGGACTACATGTTAGTTACTTGTTGAGCTGAACTTATGAGTTATGAAGCATCAGATTTCAATGCATACATACGATAGAAACATTTAAATACATAAAGAGAATCACCACAGTAAAGGAGACTATATTTAAAAGAACAAAAACTACCACAACAAGAGGACATGGTCTTAAATTAGAGAGGCAAAGGTTTAAAAATAATATCAGAAAGTATTACTTTACTGAGAGGGTAGTGAATGCATGGAATAGCCTTCCAGCTGAACTGGTAGAGTTTAACACATTGATGGAATTTAAGCATGCGTGGGATAGGCATAAGGCTATCCTAGACGTAAGGTAATGCCATGGACTAATTCAAGTATTTAGAAAATTGGGCAGATCAGATGGGCCCAATGGTTCTTATATGCCGTCACATTCTATGTTTCAATTCACCCATCTACTTAGATACAATAAATACCCTGGAAAAGTGACAATATAGTAACATTTTAGAATCCAGGTAAACCATCATAATTAGAAGCAATATGTTACACAATGCTGTACAAGGATAAAACATTCAAATAGTAACAAAGCAAGTTTAGACAAAAGTGCTTACTTTTGTGTCGGACTAAAGTATGATTAGTCCAGACATAATGTAACAAATATACTGCACCATTCCACTAAGAATTCAGCACAATTATTTATAAAAATAAAACCTGTTTCTCAGTACTATGCAATAAAGTAAATGAAATGCTAAATAAATTACAAATTTAGATACTGAGGAACAAAAGCGGTCATAAGGTCTCCCTAGGAAAATCAAAATACTTACGCTAATCCCAGTTTAAGTATGAAAACTATCAACAATTCGAAAATGCACTGACCTGATGACAGAGGATGGTTTGCTGCACAAGTTTGGCATATCTATCCAGGCGGACACCAGAATTGCTCCGGCTCCTCATTATAGACAGTGAACTGGTCTTAAATCCTATAAATAAAGCAAATTCCATTAGGCAAAATATATATCAGTATATAGTTTAAACTTCACATCCCCAAACATATATTCTTTGCCTTATATACCAAGTGTGCCAATCTTAGCACTAAAATTATGCCATTAGCCAGTAATGAAGAATTTAATTTACAGCCTCATTACGCTCTACAAAACTAATAAAGTGGGCTCTTTTCAAACTATTAAATTGCAAATTACCTATAAACATGGTCCAACAACATCCCTCTGTTTTTACACTACCCCCTCCCCCCAACCCATTCATTTCCTAAACAACCCCCATTGTAAACAACTCCCAGTAAACTCTTACATTAGAGTGTGAAAACTTTGAAAAGAAAATAATAAATAAAATATTATTTAACCTCTGGAAGCCCTCACTGTAAATGTACCCTCTATATTATCCCTAAGTGCTGTATCTCTGCTGACCCTCACGTAGTAATAGCTAATAGCACAATATACCACCAGCTGTGAACCTGTACTTCCTCCCGGGTATCCCTGCACCCTCTGCTCTCTCCTGCTCTCGCTCACTGAAGACACTTCACACGCCTGAGCGAGCTGATTGGCTGGTCTGAAAGAAAGTGGGCGTGGTTCGCACATAAAGGCGTGAAGAGGCGAACGCAGGAAGATACTGCGCTACGTTTGATTGGTTTGGACAATCCACTGGTGGGCGGGAATGTGCGTGAACACGCCTATGGTTGGCAAATCAGTAGGAAGCTGTAAACTGTTACCTTGTTGGTTGGCAAACACGAGGGATTGAAATCGAGGCTAAGGAGAAAAGTAGCCTTTTATGTTTATGGTGTGCTATGCAGCAGCCATTGATTAGTACGGGGTATCTGATTGAGACACGTCGCTCCTGAGCTGCTCAGGTTCTGGAGGTCTCCTTACTGGGGTCACATAAAGTACTCTGTTTATTCAAACATGGCGCCAATGTAAACATGAGCTCAGCCATCAAGCTGCAGTTAACCCCCTGGTGACTGATATACATGTGTTAGCCTGAAGCCACCTTTGGCACTTTTACTATGAGTTTATTCCGTTATTTCACAGTTTTTTCAATAAGTGCCCCCATATCAGTCCTGACTTAGTGGAAAAGCCCCATGGGATGTCAATCAATTTTTAGGACATAAAATGGGAGTTCTGGACTGACAACACATGGAGTGAATTATTGTAGTAAAATTACATATTTGCCCAATTTTGTAATCTGTGTTTATATATATTAAACCCTTTAAGGACGGATGCAACTGTCCAAGTTCTGAAGCAAAACAAAACGTAGAATTTGAGCTATTCTCTGTTCAACCATAATTGAATCATAATATATACATATATTTATTTATTTTTCATAATATTTTTTGATTTCTTATAAAAGACGATACGTTGTACACTTATACACAATACATTTGCGTATTAGAACTTAAATTCCATATTGTTGTCGGTCGTAACATTTAGTTACTAAAAAATTGAATACAAAAAATACCACAAGACTAAACAATTGAACAGAACCCATAGGGAGTTGGCACAGTTTTTCATCTAATATGCGGAAAGGAGAAAAAAGAAAAGAGGATTTGGAAGGCAAATTATTTCTACATCGTATTACCTTCCAGCCTCCAAGGGGCAGTTTTCATTCCATTTCTCTAATATTGTTTCCTATAATTTGTGGGATGGTAAAGTTGATAGTAAAAAGTAATATTTGAAACATAATTGTGTGAAAAATTAAGAAATGTTATTTTTCTGCTGGGCTATTATATTAACAACTAATAACTATTATAAATTATTGTATAATTATTTTTAATATCAAAATACAGTTAGAATGAATATATATAAATATTTCATTATTTAATTCTAAGTGTCATTTTCGTGTTATTATATGTATAATGATATATTATTATGATTCCATATTGAGGGACCTGCCTGACAAACCAGGCAATTCCCCTGCAGCCAATCCCGCAGATCCGAGTCATGTGATCGCAGTGCACTGACCGGCTGGATTGGCTGCAGCGGAACAACATAGGTTGTCAGGCAGGTCCCGTGATTGTCAGCTAAAGTAAGCATTCCAGTCGGAGGGACGGCCAGCTCGTTAGGGCACGCTATGCCACCCTAATGGGGTTAAAGCCCTCCTATGGAAGTACGGCATCGCAAACCCTAGTCGGGATAGTGTTTATATCATTCACTGAATCCAAAACAGCTATAAAAAGTACATATTTGACAAAAGTAGACCAGCCAACATGTTATTTACCATGGGGCATTTTGACACTTCACATGAAACCTCTTGATAACTAGCCTAAGCCATGGCTTCTGATTATATTTAGTTATTCAATACCTTTAGTTCCCAAGTGTCTGTTTTGTGCCCAAATTCATTTGTCCCTCTTTTTTTTATCCAAATGTCCCTCTATTCTACAAGCTCCATATTGCTAGAATGCGTTTTTAGAAATCAGTCTGTGTTAATAGAATTAATTTTTTTTTCTATATTAACTTTTAGTGGCATGAATTATTGACAAGTAGTGATGTCCCGAACTGTTCGCCGAATGGTTCGCGAACGGTTCGCCACTAACGGTTCGCTGCGGACTCATCATTGAGTAAACTTTGACCCTGTACCTCACAGTCAGCAGACACATTCCAGCCAATCAGCAGCAGACCCTCCCTCCCAGACCCTCCCAGCTCCTGGACAGCTCACTAAGAATGCAGCTTCACAATGGATGCTGTCCAGGAGGTGGGAGGGTCTGGGAGGGAGGGTCTGCTGCTGATTGGCTGGAATGTGTCTGCTGACTGTGAGGTACAGGGTCAAAGTTTACTCAATGATGAGTCCGCAGCGAACCGTTCGTGGCGAACCGTTCGCGAACCATTCGGCGATTAGTTCGGGACATCACTATTGACAAGTTATGTAAACATTCTCATAACGGCCCTTTCCCTGGCCACACACAGAACTCCTTAAAGTGCACCTTTCTGTCCATTTGAAATGTCGGAAGGTATGCACGTATAAGTATATTGTAGCAATTTCACAGTGGATAATCTAATCTTAATTTTGGCTACTGGTGGGAATAAAAACATGTTTTCCGCAACATTCTGTTGAGTACATAAATAACCCCTATCCCTTCTCAAGGATTGGGATGGACCAAAGGGGTTGACACAATGGTGGTTGGAACTGCAGTTCTATGTGAAATAGGGCATAGCAGCATGACAGGCCAGCAATGCTCTGGGTTGCCCAAGTACTGTGCTGTTGAAGCACTTTCTTGTGGGCTAGATAAACTGAGTTCAACTTGAGAAGCCAGAGCACATCAAAAGATGTACTTGTGCAGCAATTATTGGGAACTTCTTTCTGGTGGCCACAACAGTACACCTGAAATTAAACATGGGTTTGTATGCAATAAGCCTAGTGTCAATAATTTTTTCCCCCACAAATTTTATTTTCCATTTGTTATGGTGAATTTCTACTACTGTGAATTTCTGTTTATTTAACTAGTTAAAGATGAAGGCTCTTATGAGTTGTGGCAGATTTGTGACAGAGGCCTTTTTGGCACTTTTGCCATGTGTTAATTCTACCACAATTTCACCTTTTTTAAAAGTGTACCCATACATTTTGTATAGCATTTGTAAAAGGAGAAATAAGGCTTTCTTTTGATACTCTATATGTATATATAACACAATATTAAATAGGAATAAAATATTTTAAAAATGGAAAAAACAACAACAAAATGTTTCTCAGTTCTAAGTTTAATAATATTTACACAACAAAAGAAACTAAAAAAAACGAATTTAAAATAGATTCAGTAATTAGTCCTGGTTGTTGGAATGCCCAATATGTCTAGGATTTCAATTAATTTTTTAGAAGTTATGAAATAAATACTGAAAGGAGTGAGTTAAGGATTGAAGCTAAAACTGTGAAAATTTTGACATTCTGACATTATAACTTTAAAGGGATACTATAGGCATTAAAACAACTTTAGCTTAATGAAAAAAAATGTATATAAATCATGCCCCTGTAGTCTCACTGCTCAATTCTCTATCATGTAGGAGTTAAATCACTCTGTTTATTCAGCAATAGCCACACCTTACCTTGCTGTAACTGACACTGTTTGCAGGACAAAATGGTTTCATTTTTAATCAGGTGTTACTTAAGAAGTTTTTATTTTATTTCCTGCTCTGTAAACTGAACTTTAATCACAGACAGGAGGCTCACACACTCACTGACAGACACACTCTCACTGATTTGACACTCACTGACAGACACACTGACCAACACTCTCAATGACAAACACACTGCCATCAGAAATTTTAGGACCCCTAACACTGCTCAAGGTCTGGGCCCCTGGGGACCCGCCTCAAAGCCCTCCCCCAAATTCCACCTCCAAACTCCACCCACATGAATACACACACAGACACAAACACACGCACTGATACAAAAACGACACAAATACACACACACACAAAGATACACACATACTGAAACAGACACACAGACATAAATAGTGACACACAGACACATACTAACATACATACAGACAGTGGTGTATCCTGGTTTTGTGCTGCCCTAAGCATACATACACACACACACACACACACAGACATACATACATACACACACACATACTGACATACATACAGATACATACATACTGACATACATACACACAGACATACTGACATACATACTGAAATACATACATACATACTAACATACACACAGACAGGCATACATACATACATATACTGATATACATACATACAGATAGATAGATACATACATACATACATACATACATATTTATACTGACAAGCATACACATACATACAGATACATACATACATAGCTATTTTTTCTTACCTTTTAATTGCAGGAGGGTGGCTGGGGCTGATGGGAGTCAGCTGGCTCTCCCGTCCTCGCAGCCTGTCTCTCTCCCCTAACAATCACTGACAGGCACACATGCACACTAACTGACATACACACTCTCACAGATTTGACACTCAACGATACACACTGACTGACATACACACACTCTCACTGATTTGACACAAACTGATAAATGCACACACTCACTGACAGGCACACACTGACACACACACACACACACTCACTTACAGACATACACACACTCACTGATTTGACACACTCATACATATACACATTGCTCACACACTCACTGACAAATTAATTTTATTTAGATTGGAGGGTGGGTGTTTGTTTTTTAGGCCCACTCAGCCTCTCTAGCTTTGGGAGAGCTGGTGTGGGCTCTTTCTGGGTTTATGTGGAGATCCTGTCCCCGTGGTCCAGGGAGCTACTTGAATCCTTCTTTTCCTCACTGCTCCTTTGTGCACTGTGACATCATTTCCCAGCATCATCGCAGAGTGTGTGAGGGAACAGTGTAGAAGAGTTGGAAGATCAGCGCTCCCTTGCCACCGCCTTCTTTCTACCCCTCTGGACGCAGTATATTTCAACTGAGTAGACACCTGCTGTCTGGGTAAGCAGGTGCTTATGCTACCTTATGTCAGAACTTAACTAGCGGCTTTGCCAATATCCGACACTTCCGGGTTCACGGCAGCTTCCTCGCGCTACTTTGAGGAACCGTGCCAGATTCAAAGTGCTTGATTATTTTGAAGCTTCCTGTCTTCTGACCGGCTACAAACTATCACACTAAACTACTGACTACGTGTACCGAACCTGGACTGTTTAAACCGCTGATCTCCATTCTCCTTACCTCGACTCGGATTACCTTTGGAACACTCTTCTTGGTTTAACTGCCAACTTACAGCAAGTAAATATTGGACTATCCCTTTCTACTGGCACCTCAATGTCTATTAATGGGAAAGCTATCTCTGTATTCATACATGAACTTATCCTCGCAGATTACTCCTCTGCATCCTCTCTGTATTATAATACAAGACGCTAATTCCCACTTGGGTTCCTTAAAGCTACATGAACTCATCTCAACGAACTACCTTCTTATTGTATTCCTTAAAGCTACAGGAACTCATCTCAACGAATTACCTTCTTATTGTTTTCCTTAAAGCTACAGGAACTCTCATCACCTTATTCTGTATGTCGTGTTCCTTAAAGCTACATGAACTCTTCTCATCAAACTTTCTACTTCTCGTGTTCCTTAAGTCTCCCTGGCCACAGGTAAGAAACAGGGAGGGGGGTATAAAACATTACAATTAATGGATTAAAAAAAAATACTGTAGGCTGTTCCCCCCACATTATGTATCCCCATACATTTACACACACTTTATACTATACTACAACATTTACAAACACTACATCCTTACACAAACACATACTCTGCAGTCACTGCACACACTACATCCTTACACAAACATACACTCTGCAGATGTACAACCACTACACAAACACACACTCTGCAGTCACTACACACACTACATCCTTACACAAACAGGCACTCTTCATTCACTACATCTACAACACACACTCTGCATTCACTGTACACACTACATCCATGCTGGTACTTTTAATGCTTAATGGCTCATTCCGTCAATAGATCATTAAAGGGACACTTCATCAGAACAACTACAGCTTATTGAATTTGTTCTGGTGAGTAGAATCATTACCGTCAGGCTTTTTGCTGTAAACACTGTATTTTCATAGAAAATCCAGTGTTTACATTACAGCCAAGTGATAACTTCACTGGCCACTCCTCAGATGGTTGTTAGAGATCCTTACTGGGTCATGGCTGCCTAAAATGCATCCAAACATTCGGTGTGTTCTCCCTCTGCATGCAGACACTGAACTTTCCTCGTAGAGATTCATTGATTCAATTCATCTCTATGAGGAGATGCTGATTGGCCAGGGCTGTTTGAAGTGTGCTGGCTCTGCCCCTGATCTGCCTCCGTGTCAGTCTCAGGCAATCCTATGGGGAAGCACTGTGATTGGCTCAGGCTACCACTTCTGATGATGTCAGCAGACTTTTTTTTCTGAGTCTAACAGCATGCAGAGTTACAGCTTCAGGATTGAATACAGTAAGATTTTTACTATATTTATGGAGGCATGAGGGGCCCAGGGGGGCTAGATGGTGGTTTTAACACTATAGGGTCAGGAATACATGTTTGTGTTCCTGACTCTATAGTGATCATTTAACCCATTAAGGACCAAACTTCTGGAATAAAAAGGAATCATGACATGTCACACATGTCATGTGTCCTTAAGGGGTTAAAGCCCAGCACTGCATGATGACTGTGAAAAGTTAGTCTAAGCACTAAAACCACTTCACCTACTTTCTGCAGAATTTATTACAGTTTTATTGAAGTTCATGGGGCAATTTATAGACATGCCCTCAAATTTGAGTAACTGTCTTGCAGGGGCCATCGTTCATTTGGAATGGAAGAGTGATTGGAATGGAAGAGTGATCTGGAAGTTTTCTTCAGAAAGTTTCTCAAGCCCTTGCACTATTATCTCTGTTACATAACTTCTTCAGACTTCCTCTTTACATGCTCTTCAGCTAACTAAATAGATGTTGTTGGTAAGAAAATTAACACAGACTTCAATTTATTACTTTTAATTTTGGCACTACTGCCCAGGACTAATAAACAAACCTGTTTACTTTATGACCACATTGTAATAATGCTTACTCAAAGATAATTTATTTTTCACCCTAAACCCTTGTGAATTAAAGGAACATTGTAGATACCATAACCACTTTATTTTATTGGATAAACTGATTTTAAAGGGTTTGACAAAAAATAGCTACATACATTAGGCATATTTTGGAAATGGCTTCCAAAGTCTTTTGTTAGTGGATAAACCCACTGACCCACTCATTCCACCTCCAAACTCCACCCACATGAATACACACACAGACACAAACACACGCACTGATACAAAAACGACACAAATACACACACACACAAAGATACACACATACTGAAACAGACACACAGACATATAAAGACACACAGACATACATAGTGACACACACACACATACTAACATACATAGAATTGGTTAAGCATTCCAAATTACTAACAGGATCATCATAATAAGCTACACAGCATCTGATGAAACTTAACTACTAACAGTTACATTTTATCATCAGCGCTTTTGGCATTGTATAATTTAAGGTTTGGAATCTGTTTTTATGGAACTTTTCTTATGTATGGTCCTGGAATATGACCCCTGATCTTCCCTCTGTTTTTCTGGAACCTCTCTTATGTATGGTCCTGGAATATGACCCCTGATCTTCCCTCTGTTTTTCTGGAACCTCTCCTATGTATGGTCCTGGAATAGAACTCCTGATCTTCCCTCTGTTTTTATGGAACCTCTCTTATGTATGGTCCTGGAATAGAACTCCTGATCTTCCCTCTGTTTTTATGGAACCTCTCTTATGTATGGTCCTGGAATAGAACTCCTGATCTTCCCTCTGTTTTTATGGAACCTCTCTTATGTATGGTCCTGGAATAGAACTCATGATCTTCCCTCTGTTGTTTTCTTTAGTCTAATGCTGTCCAGCATATTGGGAAAATAGAAAAAGGCCCCAAAAAGTGCAACTGAACATGTCATGAAAGGGAATATGTGGGGTAAAACATATTTTAAATATTGAATAAAAAGAGCACTGTAAAGCCACAGCGGTCATATCGCATTTTACCAGTATACATATAGCCAAGTATACAAATAGCATGGTTTGCCGGATGAGGCCATGGGTTCAGCTTTCCCTGTAATGTTCAGCAAGTAAAACTTGGACAATAGTAACAAAGGTAGGGGGCTCGTTCCAGGCTTCCTGACTGATAGCTCTGTGGGGCAGGCCAAGGACTATTTTTACAAACTGATGCAATTCTGAGCTTCTCTTGCAAGTATTACAATTATTTATAAAGCACCAACAGCACTGTGCAATAGGAAACAAGACAAATATTTAAAGGACCACTATAGGCACCCAGACCACTTCAGCTTGATGAAGTTGTCTGGGTGCCAGGTCCATCTAGGATTAACCCTACCTGCTGTAAACATAGCAGTTTCAGAGAAACTGCTATGTTTACAAATGGGTTAATCCAGCCTCTAGTGGCTGTCTCATTGACAGCCGCTAGAGGCGCTTCCGCACGTCTCACTGTGATTTTCACAGTGAGAAGACGCCAGCGTCCATAGGAAAGCATTGAGAATGCTTTCCTATGAGACTGGCTGAATGCGCGCGGGTCTTGCTGCGCATACGCATTTAGCCGATGGCGGCAGAAGGAGGAGATTCCCTGGCGCCAAAGGGAGCCCGGCGCTGGAAAAAGGTGAGTGTTTAACCCCTTCCTGCCCCTAGAGCCCGGTGGGAGGGTGGCCCAGAGGGTGAGGGGGACCCAAGGACCCTAAAGAGCCAGAAAAACGGTCTCCGGTAATCACAGCCACCAATTGCTGCTCAAGCTAATACTTCCTCATTAGCCCTAGCAATGTGCAATGTGTTTAATTTAGAATTCTGTTCTGTTAAATGCCTGTTAGAACCTACAGACGCTTCATTTGTGTGATTTAAATTGAATTAACAGGGCCAGTGATAGGAATATCTAAGCACACTGTGCAGTAAGAACTGAAAATTAAACCATTTTTTTTACTGATGGCTTATGCCTTCCCAAGGCCAGTAGGTGTGAGGCTTACCTCCCTGATGAGATATTGTCTGGTCACACACTAACTGAGAATGGTGAATTGGCACCACCAACGCTTTAATCCTCAATGATTGTCCAATGAGCTGGAGGCGGTGTCTGTCAGGAAGACTACCTCTGAACCCATGGTTCCCACTTTCCACTGCTGCCCCCTGCTTGCTGTGCCACTGTGGAACCTGTTATCTTGGGGCGATTCCAGATGGTTGTCTGTTTTATTTCTGAGCAACCTGATATTTCTGATTGACATCACATAATGGACCAGATTGTCCAAGCTTTGTAAACCACCCTGCTTCTTACTGCTCTGCCATCTGAGCCTGCTCCCCCTGTGGTTCCACAGGTAGTTTCACTACCTCCACACTTCTCTATGTATGCCACCAGGAAGACACCTAGCTTAAATCTGTGTTTGCTGGCAATCTTATGGTTTATAGGATATTTCTCAATCAAGTTTCTATTAACTCTGTACTTTCCCCTCATTCCTTCCCTACAGACAGGTCCAATGTGGGGTATATTATTAACCACCTGACTTGTAAGTCTTTGGCTTGGGCTAACCCTTTCTGGTAAAAGAAACTTCCTTTTGTCTCCAATTATTCAGCCTTTTTAGAGATGTTCAGCCACCAGGGCACGCAGACACTGTCGCTAAGACTTTGCTTAACTTTTTTTATTTTTTTATTTGTTCTTTATTATTTTCAAGTATTATGGGGTACAGAAGGCAAAAGGGGAGGGGAACAATAAGGAATTGTGCATCATGACACTGATTGTAAGTAATACATACATTTTCACGCATTTTTCCGTGCTTTTAGGTTGAGGGCTGTAACACATTAGAAACCGTAAGTTGTATGGGGGAGGTTATTAACATGTCTGTTAACCTTTGGGGGCCTGGGAGCTATCTTGTGTTTGTGTTCTGTCCGTGCTCCATTTGGAAGTCTTGTTACTCAGTATCCATTGAGTGGTTGTCTGGTTCAGGTCAGGCAGGTTTTGCGTGGTGACTGTGGTCGTGGGGTGATCTGTGGCTAGTAGCTGAGATATGTAGCTCTGCCAAGACATCCTTGTTTAGGGTGTCAGAGCAGGTGGAGGAGGGGGGGAGCTAAGGGAATGTGTGCTGGATAGGGTAACAAGGGGGTCTTAGGTGTGGTACCAGAAAGCATCATTATGTTGGCAAGGTTCTGTGGTGGGATGTTAGACCTAGTCGGTGTCTGAGTTTGTAACACATTTCTTGGTCATGTTAGCCTTGTGTCGCATTAGGCTGTGATGCTTGTTTAGGTGTTGTTGACTTTTGTAGGTGGGTTCTCCACATCTCAGCAATGGTTGGGCTTAGCTTCCCTATGTTCAGTTGGAGTTCGTAGTCTACTGTTGCAAACATTAGGGTTGTGATTTTTGAGACTGAAGGGAGAGTGGGGGTCTTCCAGTTCCTGGCTGTCAGAGTGGACACTGTGCTGAGTATGAGGAATATCATTTTCTGTGTTGGTTTGGGGATGCTATCTGGAATTAACTTGAGAAGTACTGCTGCTGGGTCGTGTGGTAGGGTGTAATCTGTGATTTCTCGGATCAGGTGTTCGGTGGTTTTCCAGAGCCTGTTTACTGTCTCGCAAGACCACCACATATGAAGCATAGTGCTGCTTGTGAATTGCAGCGCCAGCATGCGTCCGTTGTGTTAGGATATATGGAATGCAGTCGGGAAGGTACCATGTACCACCTATAGAGTATTTTTCGTGCTGTCTCGAAGTGGGTAGCACAGGTGGTCAGTCCTTCGTGTGACGTGAAGATTGTCTCTCATTCTTGTGGGGTTATTTGTCTCTGGAGGTCTCCTTGCCAGTCTCTCATGAACTTCCAATCGACTTCTAATTTGGGGTTCGCTAGGAGGTAGTAACAACTTGAGAGTGTTTTCTTTGGGGGTGACGTCGCTATACATTGTAATTCAAACTTTGTTACTGAGGCTCGTAGTGTCTGTTTCCTTGTACTGACCGTGTTTTCTAGCAGCAACGCTTTTATTTGGAGGTAAGCGAATGTGAAGTTCGAGGGAAGTGCGTACTCTAATTGTAGGTCTGGAAAGGGTTTTAGACATTCAGTTGTGTAGAGGTGGTATAGGTGTGTAATGCCCTTCTCGTTCCATTTCTTGTGTGGGAATGTGCCGTTGCAGTGGGTGTAGGGTCTTGATGGGGGCAGCCAGGGCCCATGGGTGGGCCGAGCATAGTTTGTTTCTATTGGCGTCCCATGTAGAGATCAGTAGTCTGGTAGTGGGTAGCATGTCCAGGTTTTGGGGTCTTAGGTTTGGGGGCGACCATAGTGTGGAAGGTAGGTCCTTGTTGAAGCAGAACTGACTTTCCAATGATACCCATTGGGGGTTGTGTGAGGGCGAGTGTGCGTATAATTTGACATCTGCGTTGAGCAGGGAGATTGGTCTTAAGTTTTGGCATGTAGTAGGGGGCTTCCCTGGTTTGGGGATCGTGATAACGTGATGACAGGAACTCGGTTGGGAAGGAACTTAGTCTAGTTGCTTCGTTGAAGAACTGGGCGAGGGGTGTAGCAAGTTTGTGTTTGAACATTTTGTAATATGTGTTGGTGTATCCATCGGGGCCTGGTGCTTTACCCTTGCACATTTTGTCAATATGATGGAGGATCTCTTCTGTGGTGATGGGCATGGCGAGTTGTGTTGCTTGTTGCGGGTGGATTTTGGGGAGTGCTATCTTGTTGAGATATGTTCTTATGGCCTCTGGGGTGGGTTGGGGCGTGTTGAGGTGGTCTTGCAAGTTATATAGGGTGCCATAATATTGAGCAAATTCATTGCATATTTGCGTGGGTTGCATTACTTTTTGCCTGGATTGTGTGAAAATGAATTGTGTTCTTGTTTGTGCTTGCCTGTCGCGGAGCCTTTGTGCTAAAAGTTTTGTGGCTTTGTTTCCCATTGAGTAGGACGTTGCTTTGAGTTTCTTCAGCGCCGTGTTTGCCTTGCGGAGGTGGATTTCATGGATTTAATTTTGCGTGGTTTGTATTTGTTGACTTTGCTTAATTTTAAAGGGACACTATAGTCACCTGAACAACTTCAGCTTAATGAGGTTGTTCAGATGAGAACTATAGCTTCCTGCAGCCTTTCTCATGTAAACACTGTATGTTTTGAGAAAATACAGTGTTTACATTGAAAGCTAGGAACACCTCCAGTTGCAGTCACTCAGAGTGAACCAGAGGGACTTCTTTTGTTGATGGAGGCATAATATGCCTCCATCCACTCAGATCTGCTGTTAACAGAGCACAGGGCAGCACTGTGCACAGCATCCTGTGATTCAGTATCTCCTCCCTCTGCATGCAGACGCTGAACTTTCCTCATAGAGATTCATTAATTCAATTCATCTCTATGAGGAGATGCTGATTGGTCAGGGCTGTGTTTGAATCATGCTGGCTCTGCCCCTGATCTGCCTCTTTGTCAGTCTCAGTCAATCCTATGGGAAAGCACTGTGATTGGATCAGGCTACCACATGTCAGTAGACTGCTTGTTTTTCGTAGTCTAACAGCATGCAGAGTTATGGTTTCAGGCTTGAATACAGTAAGATTTTTACTATATTTATGGAGGCATGAGAGGGTTTTAACACTATAGGGTCAGGAATAGATGTTTGTGTTCCTGACCCTATAGTGATCCTTTAAGCAGGGTTCTAGACCACTGGGGAAACACATAATTATGTATGTATGCGGTAGAGCTTGAATTTAATAACCAGTTGCTGGTGCACACAATCATAGAGGGGTTATATGATACTCTCTTAGACAAAGTTGCAGCCAGAGACCTCCCTATGAGGTTAGTCACCTACCTCACTGTAACTGACAATAGACTCTGAGTCCGTCAAGGACAGGGAAAAGACTTGGGGTAACACTTATAGTCTCGCTTCTAGCCAATTCCATCCCTTCCCCGGATATGTCATTGATACCCTCTGTGTAGGACCCTATGCAGCTTGATCTGAAAAGACTTTGTGAAGCTTAAAAGCTCCATACACATACAGGGAGACTGTGGGAAGAATGCCAGCTCCGTGCCACCTGCCTACCAGGTCAGGAAAACACCCAAACCAAAAGTCTCTCAGGGAATCGCCCTTGAGTGTTTGTACATTGTTTCCTAATAAGCCTAGGTGCCTTCCTGTGGTGCTATGCTGCAACAATGTTGCAATAGATTATTTCTCGTTGAGAAAAAAGGTGGGGATTTGAGACCTTGTATTGAGTATCAAGGGCTCAATAAAATGACTGTCAAAAACACTTATCCAATTCCCCTCATTACTGAGGATCAAAGGCTCCAAAAATTTTAGCAAACTGGATCTCAGAGGAGTCTACAACCTGGTGAGGCTTAAACAGGGTCATAATTGGAAGATGGCCTTTAATACTTTAGCAGGCTCTACAAATATACTGTCATGCCCTTTGGCCTATGCAATGTCCCTGTTATCTTCCAAGAATTCATCAATGATGTCCTTAGAGACTGCTCCACCCAATGTACCCAATAGTTGTATTCTGTTGCAACCTCATATCTAATTCCCTTAAAGAAAATATTCTGGCTACTCAACACGACAAGCTCATTTGTTCTACATCTGAAAGTTTTTGTTTCTAAATGCCTCCAGAATTGCTGGACATATTTGTATTTGTAACACCAGTTCACCTATTCAAAAGGGAATTTTGGTGGCTGGAATTGGCTAAGCATGTCAGGGAATTTGTCTGTGCCTGTTCCACCTATGCTCAGACGAGATGCCTTAGTGATATTTTGTTCTGATCTTCTTTTGCTGTTATTTTGAATTGGCTTATCTGACTATGCCCCTCTCCAAACCAATTAATTAATGCTGCTCCATGAATCATCCCAGACAGTTTCAGGTGTCCAGACCCCCTCAGAAAAGAGTTGAAATTAATTTAACTTACCTTCTCTCCATCGGTGCTGTTGGCTCCACCTCCACTGAGAACAATCTTGATGATCTCAGTCAATCCACTACTTTCCTGTAGGAAAGCATTGGTAGGCTATTCCACATGCACAGCAAAATGTCATGTTGCACCAATCAATATCTCTTCATAGAGATGCATTGAGTCAATGCATCTCTATGGGGAGCATTCAGCGTCTCCATGCAGAGAGTGGAGATACTGTAAGTAGGTACTGCAAGGATATGCTATAGACAGTAGAGCCTTCATTAGACACTATAGTCTATAGTGTCCCAAGCTTCTTTTGACCATTATTGGTCCGTCGTCCTTTCCCGTTGTCATATTGACCCTTATGGGTCCGCTACCTGCCAACAGTACAGGGTCCCTCACGTATATGGCCCGAGGGCACTTTGGGCTACTACATGGCTGGTGAGTTGCACTTATGGATAGTGTTAATATTTTCTATACGGTTCCAAAACATTGACAAGAATTTTACTTTTTTCACACAGTGGGTCAGTTATCGGACTTATAAAGATTTTTTCATTCTTCTTTTACCCCTTAATCACCTGCTGAAGGTAAGCTTGATGTTTAGTAGTTAATATGAACACTATGATATCTTAACTCAGAGTGTAGCATTTTTTCTAAATATTTTTCCATTTTTTATTTTTTACTTTTTCTACATTTTTCAATTATACATTGTTTGTTATTATAAAAATCTTTTGATCTTATAATGGGGTTTGCTCAATATTTTTTGCCTATACTAACTTATCTGTAATAGGGTAATTTGGTTTATATAGCTCTCTTTCCTGTATATAAAATAGTTGCTGTTATGTATGTGAAGACAGTTTATTTTCTTTGTATGGATCATATATTATATATCCTTTTTTCAAATAAATTGTCTACCCAATAGTTCTCTTCTGCTAAATACAGCAGTGATAATACTTTCGGCATTTCAATATGTCAATAATCTGTTGGTATAAAGATTAAGTACTTTTCAATTGCCTTAATCGATTAACTTGTCTGTCTGCTAGAAGAGTGAACAATAAAGTTGTGCTGAATACGGATAACGCATTGACGCACGTAGACGTCGCAGTCCGGAAGTGGAAGAGAACAAAGGGGTGGATACGGCTTGATTTAGCCACCCTGGACTTGAATATAAATTACTGTTTATTTCGTTTGGCAGACTACAGGGGCCTTCGAAGGGACATGCATGTCCCGAGCGCGCACAGCAGGATCATTACACTACAGAGGAAGGTTTGCCTATCCAACCTGCTGGAGTAGATTCACCCTCTTCATTTTTCATCTACCATTAGAAAACCATCCATCTTCTTCAACTCTTTATATAAAGAGGATATTCCAACTGGTGATATCCACCTATATATAGAGATTATCATAGTGCACTATAGTTTTTTGGACTGTTGCATATAAGGACTTTGGACTTTTATTTTTTGTCTTTTTTGCCTTTTTTATAATTTTTCATTTTTTCCTGTTTTTCTTTTTTTCTCTTTCTTTGTTTTTTACTAGGATTTCACACAGTCAGCAGCAGCATTTTTTTTCATGCTAGATACTTCGCTTGGATATCACCGGTGGGATGATTGCCAACTGTATATATATATATCCCTTTGATGAATTTAAATAGAATTTATGGAGGGTTTTTGTAAATAGCTATTGTACATACGATGAAATGAATGTAACCGTATATACGATGTAAATAATATTTCCGTAATCACTCATATTTAAAAGTAGGTTAAGGTAACAATAAAGTAATTGCATTATTATTAACACTTATTCATTTTTTGTCATATATATGACTAGAGTGCGGTATTCATATTTATTTGTGGATTGATTATGAGGCTTTATCAGGGTTAACCTCGAATACCTGCACCTTAGACGTGATTGAGTGCCAGCACAAATTGTATTTGTGTATATAGTGTCCCAAGGGCCGGCGCGTCCTATGGGGGGGGGGGGTGCAAGCTTCAAATGACCCGGCAGAAGGTAAGTGCACGGTGCTCCCTCCTACCTGTCACTTAGTGTAGCGTAGCCGAGCATCACGGATCGCGGTACAGAAGCTTCTGTTTCCTATACCTAGCCGGACTGAAAGGAAGTGCACACTGAGAGAGCACTTCTTGTCAGTCAGGCTGGGTACAGGAAACAGAAGCTCCTGTACCGCGGTCCGTGCCCCCCAGTCACGCTCCATGAGGTAGGAGGCACAACAGGGTAGATGGCACTAAGGGACAGATGGAAGAGACCACTAAGGGAAAGGTGGGGGGAGAGAGCACTAAGGGAAAGGTGGGGGGAGAGACCACTAAGAGAAAGATGGGGATGGGGTGGGGGGAGAGACCACTAAGGGAAAGATGGGGGGGGGGGAAGAGACCACTAAGAGAAAGATGGAGGTGGAGAGGAGAGGCCACTAAGGGAAAGATGGAGGGGGGTTGGAGAGACCAATAAGGTAAAGATGGGGGGAGGGAGGAGAGAACACTAAGGGAAAGATGCATGCCTACACACACACACATGCTCAGAAACATACATTGCATCCTACACTCACACAGTAACACACCATGCATCCATTACACACTCTTAATGCAACTCTTACACACACTCAATGCACCCATAACAGACACACATACTGCATTACATTATATACACAGAAACACACCTTGCATCCCTTACACATACAAACACAGATTCACACAATGCATCCCCCACACACACACTACATCCCTTACACAAACTGGTATCCCTAGAAACATAGAATGTGACGGCAGATAAGAACCATTCGCCCCATCTAGTCTGCCCAATTTTCTAAATACTTTCATTAGTCCCTAGTCTTATCTTATAGTTAGGATAGCCTTATGCCTATCCCACGCATGCTTAAACTCCTTTTACTGTGTTAACCTCTACCACTTCAGCTGGAAGGCTATTCCATGCATCCACTACCCTCTCAGTAAAGTAATACTTCCTGATATTATTTTTAAACCTTTGTCCCTCTAATTTAAAACTATGTCCTCTTGTTGTGGTAGTTTTTCTTCTTTTAAATATAGTCTCCTCCTTTACTGTGTTGTTTCCCTTTATATATTTAAAATGTTTCTCTCATATCCCCCCTGTCTCGTCTTTCCTCCAAGCTATACATGTTAAGATCCTTTAACCTTTCCTGGTAAGTATTATCCCGCAATCCATGAACCAGTTTAGTAGCTCTTCTCTGAACCCTCTCTAAGGTATCAATATCCTTCTGAAGATACGGTCTCCAGTACTGTGTACAATACTCCAAGTGAGGTCTCACCAGTGTTCTGTACAATGGCATGAGCACTTCCCTCTTTCTACTGCTAATACCTCTCCCTATACAACCAAGCATTCTGCTAGCATTTCCTGCTGCTCTATTACATTGTCTGCCTAACTTTAAGTCATCAGAAATAATCACCCCTAAATCCCTTCCCTCATATGTTGAGGATAGGACTCTATCAAATATTCTGTACTCTGCTCTTGGGTTTTTACGTTATTATCTTGCACTTATCCACATTAAAGGACCACTCTAGTCACCCAGACCACTTCAGCTTAATGAAGTGGTCTGGGTGCCAGGTCCTTCTAGGGTTAACCCATTTTTCATAATTATAGCAGTTTCAGAGAAACTGCTATAATTATGAATGGGTTAAGCCTTCCCCCTAATCCTCTAGTGGCTATCTCATTGACAGCCACTAGAGGCGCTTGCGTGCTTCTCACTGTGATTTTCACAGTGAGAGCACGTTAGTCTCCATAGGAAAGCATTGTAAATGCTTTCTATTTAACGTTGAATGCGCTAAAATCTTGCGCTGCAAGCATTCAGCCCAGGAGGAGGATCGGGGGAGGAGGAGGAGAGCTCTCCTACTCAGCGCTGGAAAAAGGTAAGTTTTACCCCTTTCCCCTTCCAGAGCCGGGCGGGAGGGGGTCCCCTGGGGGCAATCAGGGCACTATAGTGCCAGGAAAACTAGTAGGTAATGATTTAGTAACTAGTAGGTCGAACTGAGTAACTGCATGAAGCGACTATAGTGCCGGAAAACCTACTGCTTTTCCTGTACTATAGTGGCTGTTAAAATGTCAGTTGCCACAGTTCTGACCATTTTTCTAGTTTACCTAAATCATTTGCCATTTGGCTTATCCCTCCTGGAACATCAACCCTGTTACATATCTTAGTATCATCAGCAAAAAGACATACCTTACCATCAAGACCTCTGCAATATCACTAATAAAAATATTAAAGAGAATGGGTCCAAGTACAGATCCCTGAGGTACCCCACTGGTGACAAGTCCAAGCTTCGAATATATTCCATTAACTACAACCCTCTGTTGCCTGTCACTCAGACACTGCCTTATCCATTCAACAATATTTGAATCCAAAGTTTATTGATAAGCCTTCTATGTGCAACAGTGTCAAAAGCCTTACTGAAATCTAGGTAAGCAATGTCTACTGCACCACCCTGATCTATAATTTTAGTTACCCAATCAAAAAAAATCAATAGGATTAGTTTGGCATGATCTCCCTGAAGTAAACCCATGTGGTCTCTGATCTTGAAATCCATGTGTTTTTAGATGTTCATCAATCCTATCTTTTAACATGGTTTCCATCACTTTCCCCACTACTGAAGTAAGGCTTACTGGCCTATAGTTGCCCGACTCCTCCCTATTACCTTTCTTGTAAATGGGCTCAACATTCGCTAACTTCCAATCTTCTGGGACTACTCCTGTTAACAATGATTGGTAAAATAAATCTGTTAATGGTTTTGCTAGTACACCACTAAGCTTTTTTTTAATAGATTTGGGTGTATTCCATCAGGTCCCATTGACTTATTTGTCTTTACTTTTGACAGTTGAAATAGAACCTCTTCCTTTGTAAACTCACGTGTAATAAATGACTCATTTATCCTTTTTCTCAACTGAGGTCCCTTTCCTTCATTTTCATCTGTAAATACAGAACAAAAATATTCATTGAGGCAGTCAGCTAGACCTTTATACTCTTCTACATACCTTCCTTCTTTTGTTTTTAATTTAACTAATCCTTGTTTTACTTTTTTTTTATAATTCCTAAATGCTAACTTTTTGTTTTTAACTATTTTGGCCACATCTGCGGAGTACCACAGTGGTTTCTTGAATTTTTTGCTTTTACTGACAAGCCTAATGCAATTTTCTGTTGCCTTCAATAGGGCAACTTTTAAATAATCCCATTTCTCTTGGACTCCATTTAAATTGCTCCAGTCTGATAATGACTCCTCTACCCATATTCTAATTTTAGAAAAGTCTGTTTTTCTAAAGTCTAAAACTTTTGTTTTTGTGTGGTGTGACTCAGTCACTGTTATATTAAACCACACTGACTGATGATCACTGGATCCTAAACTTTCACCTACAGTAATATCTGATACCAAATCTCCATTTGTTAACACTAAATCTAGTATGGCCTCTTTACTAGTTGGCTCCTCAACAACTTGTTTTAGAGACAATCCCAGTAGGGAGTTTAGAATATGTGTGCTCCTGGCACAAGTAGCTAATTTTGTTTTCCAATTTACATCAGGAAGATTAAAGTCACCCATGATGACAACTTCCCCCTTCATTGTCATTTTAGCCATTTCCTCAACTAGTAGATTATCTAACTCTTCAATTTGTCCTGGGGGCCTATAAATCACACCTACACGAGTTACTGTGTGATTACCAAATTCTAACGTAGCCCAAACAGACTCTGTTTGCCTCACTAACTTTTATTAGGCTAGATTTTATGCTATCCTTCACATACAAGGCCACCCCTCCCCCTTTCTTGCCTTCCCTATCTTTCCTATATAAAGAGTACCCTGGTATTGCTATGTCCCAGTAATCCCTATACACTACATTCCATAAAAACACACACACATTACATCCTCTACAATAACACATAACACATCCCCTACACACATACACTCCACTCCCTGTGAGCAAACTCATGGGTGGGTCTGTAGGCATAAGGCTTATGGGTGGGCCTTGTAGGCATACTCACGGTCAGGCCCTAGGGGCCCAGACCGTGATCTGTGTAAGGTTGCCCTAAAAAAATTTAGCTGCTTCCTGTTCGTTGATTTTTGTGAGCACTGCTTCCAGAGAGCCTGTTTTAACACCAGACCAGTGGAGCCAGACTGCAGCCTGACCCCATCATCATCCTCTTGTCCTCATCTGGTGGTAAGTAGGCAATCCAGTATATTAGTAGTGGCACTAATCTCTAATTTATATATAATACAAAATGCACACTATAACAATCAAAAATATCAATGTAAATCTTTAATGAATGTACAAATAATAAAGCATTTACAGACAGGAACAAAGTAACAGCACAAGGCAACAGTAATCAAAAGTACTTTACCCAAATCTTACAAGCCTCAAGGCAGAAACACAAGCCACCAACTACCCCAACATTTCGACACCAACTGGTTGCCTTTATCAAGGGTACCAGTATCTGTGTCCTCATGAGCCTGCTTATAAAGCCCCCATACAGCTGATGGCCAACAGTATGTAATTACAAGAAACCCCAGAAGTGACATCATCACTTCAGGTGTTGGTATAATACACAAGAGTCACTGAACTAATTACACTGTACATAACATATATACATAATAGAATACCACCATAATACGACCACATACCTTATAATTTGCATATAACAAATGCTAGTTTCCACATCCGCGATCATTATCCCCACACATGCGCACCGTATCAGTGCATAGTACCACACTGCCATCTTAATCACTGGCATCACTCACTCATGTCAATCGTGCATGTGCAAACAACCTATTCGTGCGCATCACATCATCCGCGCGTGTCACATATACCGCAAAAAAAACTAAAGGAATGTACCGCACTGTACTAATCTCTAATTTACCTCAAATTAAAGAGACACTATAGTCACCAAAACCAACACGGCTTGATGTAGTGGTTCTGGTGTCTATAGCCTGTCCCTTAGGATTTTAATGCAAACACACTATCTTTTCAGAGAAAAGACACTGTGTGCAGCACTGGAGTTGGCTCATATGGCAGATCAAATGGGTGGGGCATTGTGATGTCACATGGTGGGCAGAGCATATAAAGGGGGGCGGCAAAAATCCTTGCACCGGCCCTGAGTGTCCCTTTAACTTCTAAATGGCATAGAATTAATTGAGTAGTGAGGCATGATCTATAAAGCAAAACTGCTTCATTATACTAATGTTGTATTGGTGCTTAGCGTATCCCTGCAAAGATGGCACCTGAGGATATCCAGACCTAAGAACAACTTAATTAAGATGAAGACAGGGCTTGAGTCCTACAGAAATGTGGGGGAATTACATCCCTGCACTTTTTTAATTAACAGGCCTGCCAGAGGGAGCACCAACCCAGATAGGGTTCCCTGTTTCTTAATCGGCCAGTGGGGAAATCAAAGATCTCCCTCACCAGCCCAGCAAACTCATGTTGGGCAGCAGAATTGCCATAATGCAGAGGAGAAGGTAGGTCTATGCCTGCCCTGCAAATCTATCTTGTGCGAGCTCCCGCACTTACACTGTCAGAGTGTTGTCATGGTAACCTGCAGCAACACTCTGACAGTAAGTGTACCTGCCAGGGCTCCAGGAGAGAAAGAGGTGCAGGGCAAGTATAGACCTGCCAGCTCTTCTCTCCGGCCTGCACCCAGAGAATAGGCAGCCTGCTTAACCACCAGGGATCTGAATACTCTCACCCTCTTCCTGAAAGGGAGGGAGTAAATAGTGTTTTCTTTTATAATTATTAAAATAAATATTTTAAAGCCACTATCCCACTCCCCTCACACACCTAGTACAATCCTACACACACACACACACACACACACACACACACACACACACACACACACACACACTACACCTCTCATGCACACATTATACCCCTTAGACACAAACACTAAAACCCAGATACATACATACATGTATATGCATGCTGCATTTCAGTTATAGAGAAGCACTTTATTGCAACAATATTGCATTACAGTGCACTTTTGTTACAAGGCACATTATTGTATAAATTTTATATCTTTAAATATATTTGTAGTGTGGTTGTCAGAATCACGGAAAATAAGATTTAAAGACCTAGCACACTTTAAAAAAAATGATAAATGAATTATGCACTGTGATGGAGTACCTCCTCTAGGCCAGCTTCCTCCTTGCTACCAGGAACTCTGGAACACTTCAGATGCAGTCGCCGAATCTTGACTGGGGCCTCTGAGGACCTCTTCCACCAGTCCAGGGTGAAACACACCTGAGCTTTATTGGAAACAGTACATTTATTTATACCCCCAACAACCTCATGTACATACAACAGTGGTACACAAAGTTCCCTTTCAGGACCTCCATCATAACCCCCTCCCAAACAGCACAGTGAGCCCAAGTCAACCAATAGCAATATCGACTTGAGAAAGCAACCAATTACACTACAAAGCCTAATGATATTACAACTAGTGTGAATGGAGCACTGTGGTTGCAAGGAACGGTAGGGACACACACTAACAAGGGCTAAGGATCACATGAGGAATTTAAAGGAGTGACAAGGCAGCCACCTTGAACTGGTCTGGAAGTGTCCTTGGAACAGTGGGACAACATCCTACTGGGAAAACAATAAGCCAGGAAGCAGGGTAAGGCACATACAACCTGGAGATTCAATACATTAAATTCAACTTTAGCTACACAACAGAGAATATCTCCACCTCTTCAAACCAGATGACAGGCAATTGAAAGTTGGGGAATAATCCGTTACACCAGTAATTTGGGAAATGTGGCAAACCCCTACCAAGGGGAAAAAGTCATCCCGACTATATCCACCTCTTAAAAAACAGAACCCCTTCCCAGGCCGTAGGTTTAGTCATTGGGGAGAAGGCTGGCACTTAGTCCCCCTCCAGCTGCCAGGGTAATAGGGCCTTCAGTTACATGCACGGCCAGTGTAACAGTCACTTCCCTAAACTCTGCTATTTTTACAACTATAACCTACTGAATAAAAGATTCCTGAACAACTTTCGCCCAAACAAGCACCACATGTCCCTTCCATCGTACCCTCTTTTCAGGGGTCAAGTACTGGGGGGAAAAGTCTGGGAACTTACCCAAGATCCACATCCCCCTCCCCCCCCAAAAAAATGATACACTCGTATGCAAATATATTTCTTAAAAATACAGTGCAACATTTATTGTAAAGTGCCAATTTAACCTTTTAAGGACAGCTTTTCCAGGTGGAGAAGTCAGTTTACTCTACAGAACAAGTCAGGACCATGTAGGACTGCACACATAGGTTAAGAGTATCCGCTAACCATGAGTGCAGTCCTACATCAACTTTACTACAGAGACGTTTGGTTTCTCTTGCTGGAGAAGACCAGATGTAGTGTAGGCACCCAGCAAAACCTAGGTAAGTTGTCAAACTGTGCTAAACTGGTTTGATATCCTACTGTCAGACAGCATCAGGGTACACCTCCCACCACACACATTACAATGGCTGTAGTAGTTATGGTGCTTGGAGTGTTCATTTTTATTTTAACTAGCTTTTCTTTTTCCAATAACCATGTTGGACCATAAACCCACAATTTCTGTCCCTGCCTCCCAATTTGCAGTAACTTCTCTTTTGCTCTAACAATACAGTTTTATTTATTTATTAGTGGCAGAGATAAAGTGCCAACATAATTTGCAGTGCTGTATAATTGTACAGTTGTACCCAATATCAATAGTTGTCTTGTTCTGAGAGGCTCCACGGCAAAGATTTCTGGCGTTTGTAGATCCGTTATTAGAATTATACAGTAAAATGTACACAATGTAAATGCAGCTGTCACAAACCCAAACTATGCTTATTCGTTGTGCGCAAAGATGTATGGTATAAGCAAAATACTAGCATAAAAAATTAAGGAAATATAACTGGCTGGTTCACTTCCTGCAGAAAACGAATGGTGGACAACCAAATTTCGAAACATAAAATCCATATTCATGTATTTCACATTGTATCGTATGAGATTAAAAAATAATAACGATACACTTACAACATCATGATTAAAAAAGCCCAACTATAATGGCAGACAAAAAATTGTCAGTAGCTTATCGGTGCGTTTTCGCATTTCATTCCAAAACCTTTCTCAAGACACGAGCACATTTGACATGACCTTCTTATGGAAAGGATTTGATCTGACTTTTTTTTTTTTTAATTAATTTCAAAGTTGAGATCCAAATGGTACTTATACTGACCGGTAGTAGATTTTATTTATTTTTTTAAAGGAAGTGTGCATTTTGATATCTGATATAAAATAATAAGACTGTAACGGACCGTTTTGCGCACAAGGGGTAAAAACCTGTTTAGGCGATCGGCCCCCTTTCCAGAGATGCAGGCACAGCTACTGCAGAACACCAAACTCCCGGACTGGATACAAAATAACACTCCAATAGAACTGGAACCTCCCAAATAGCTGCTAGCAGACGAACAGGAAAAGCAGACAATCAGCTTACACTCCTGGCAATCAGTCTCTAACAGCATACAGTGAATCCCCCCAAGAACGAGACAAGGCTCTGTGTTGAGGGTCAAGCAGTGGTCTGAGGTGCTGGCACACCCAGCCTGGTTTTTATTACAGTGTTTCAAATACAGGACCACCCACAGGGAGGGATAAAACAACCAATCATATCACAGTTACATCCCACATATTCCCTCCCCTTATCCTGAGAGGAAACTCAATTATACAAACAGTTAAAACATACTTTCTACCCAACTTTCATAACTCCAAAACCATACATCACATTCACATAAAATTACATATTCACAATCAATCCATTCAGGGGAACAACATATTCAAAAATGGCATGTATCAGACCAGGGGTTCAAAAGTTAAGGGAAAGTCCTTTGTGACTAAATGAAGCATGGCTTTCAGGCCCAAACCAGTTTCAGAGTCTTCTATCCTGGAGATAAGTAATTCAATTATCTCCCAGGACAGACACAAGACTCCATTAAGCACATGGTTGCAAAAGACACAAAACACTTTAAAATACATAAAGTCACCTTTTATACATAAAACACAGACATTTCACATATCCCCAGATAGCTCAGGTCTGAGCGCACATTATTAAGTGAATGGCGCTCAGACCACACGAATACAGTTTAATCGACATGGAGCCAAAGTCTTTACAGTCAGTTTCATACAAATGGGCTCCATGGGATTCCTATCTGGGGTATAACACATTAAAACAAATCTACCGAACCCCAGGCAGAAAAGCACGAATTAAACTTTTCTGCAGGTAAAAAAGATGTCTTTTAACAGGGGGCCATAGTCCAAAGGCAGCAGGCGAGTAACCAGGCTTCTCCAATGCAATGTGGCGAGATTGGTCTCGTCACAAAGACATTCTAATATGGTTGTATATTAATATCCCGAAAGCGATAAACAACTGAATATGCTTCAGCAACCACAAAGATAAAAACCTGATACATACTGGAAAATTTACAGTAGTAACACAAAAGCAAACTGTTTGTGATTTGTAAACAAGTTTGTCTCCTCTGCGCACTTGTAGGAAGTTGATAAACTCAAATGATGACCAGTGCCATCTTAACGGCATTATAGTGCACTGGAGCCCCTACCTACACCACAATTCACAGGAATAAAATTGTAAATTATCGACAGACTGCTGAATACACACACAGAGACTGCTGAATACACAGATTGTGTATTCAGCAGTCTGTCTGTGTATTCAGCAGTCCGTGTGTGTTTACTCAGCAGTCTGTGTGTATACTCAGCACACACCAACTGCTGACTACACACACACAGACTTTAGTGAGGGGTGCAGTGTATGTGTGTAGGGGTGGTGAGTGTGAGGGATGGTGTGTGTGAGGGGTGCAGAGTGTGTTAGAGGTGCTGTGTGTGGGGGCGCAAAGTGTGTGAGGGGTGCAGTGTGTGTAAGGGGTGCAGAGTGTGTGTGGGGGGCTTCTGTGTGTGAGAGGGGTGCAGAGTGTGTGTTTGTGAGGGGTGCTGTGTGTGTGGGAGGGGTGCTGTGTTTGTGTGAGGGGTGCATAAGGTTAAGACAGCATATGTATATTTATTATTTTAATTAAAAAAAAAAAAAAACCATTCGTAAAAGATTTGTTTCTCCCCATTCTTCTTACCTATATTCAGGGAGGGGGACACACTGCAAACCCTGGTGGTCCGGTGGTAAGCAGTGCTCTTTAGCCTGCAGGCTGTCTGTACTTCTCCCAGCTCCCTCCTCCCTCCCTGTCACGGACGAAGGGCCCAAAGCAACTGCGCAGTGTCGGCTCTCCATGGGACGGCAGGGGAGATCCTTGGCCTCGGCACAAGGGCAGGTCCTGCAGGACTACCAACAGGAACGGCGTCCCTGCTGTGGAAAAAGTGCAGGAACGCCGTTCCCACAAGTTCCTGCAGGACTCGAGCCCTGCCTCTTTTTTTACCATGTTTTACTCAATCTCTTACCAGCCACTGTTATTCGTATCTTAAAGTGTTACTCCGACCACCATGACCATTACTGCTTTTCTAAGTGTTTATGGAGGTAGGAATCTTGATGCACATCCCGAGTGGTTTGCAATTGTGTGCCAGGATCTAGTTACATGTGCAGGCACAGGTGAATTTGGCAGCCCAGAACTTCCAGAATACCAAATGTCAATTCTGAGCATATTTTATATCTGTAGTCAGTGTGCCTTGCACACTTAATTAATAACTTTCATTATTTTTACATATTTTTTAATTTTATTTTTTTAAGAAAAAGAAAGCAAAGCATTACAATCATAATACATTTACTAACAAAAAAAATCATATCTAATTATTCCAAAATGTGTACACCCATAAATACATACTGATTGTGATTTCCTTTTTATCATATAGTTGAGGTAACTTTGCAAGATAGTTTAATTTTTACCTTGCAAACTAATTTATTTTTTTCTCAGTTCTGTCTAGTGTTTTTGATTGATGTAATATAAAGTTAGGTGGCAAGTTCACATTATTATTATTATTGGAATTTATATAGTACCAACTTATTCTACAGTGCTTTATAATATTATAAAGGGGGAATTTAACAAGAAATGAGACAAGAACAATAGGTTGGTGTGGACATTGTTCAAAAGATCCTACAATCTAGTGGAGATGGGGGTATAAAACACAGTAGGAAGCGTAGTATCATGGGGATAGCAACCACGCAACAGTGTGGGACGTAGCAGAATTGAAGCAAGCTTGACTTAGCAGTAAGGGTGCGAGCAGCAGACAGAAGGTCACCAGCACAACGGAGCAACCAAGAAGGGCTTCTTACCCGGGGTACCATGGGCGCTGCTCCCTGCCTCCACTACTGAAAGCCAGAAGTTCCAATGCAGGACCTTCCACTAGCTCTCCTGACATGGGCCATACAGTGCAGGCCATGTTCATTGGTTGACAGTGTCAGCTAATTTTTATCAGCTAATGAGCTAAGCCCAGCACGGCAAGAGAGTTTCTTGCTCTCGGTTGTCATTTATAGAGGTAGGGACTACCAATTAGAGAACCCCAGTTAAAAAGTCAATATTTTTGAAAACCAGTTTGATTACTTACAAGCCACTCCAGGCACCATAGCCACTATGGTGATCTGTAGTTGTTATGGTGATTGGAGTCCCCCCATACCACTTCCCCTGACTGCAGTGTTCCTTTAAAGTGGTCAACATTCATCTCCCAACTATTTTCATTAAAAAATGATGTATCCTTTCCAGCAATCTCTAAAGATTGTATCACTGAAACAAGTGTTGTATCACTGAGGGATCCACCTCAGCCTGTTTTAGAGCTTCCCAAAGACACTGCATAGTGGCTTTGCTTCCCATCTGTTGCTTCCACTTGACTAATGCTTCCATCACTTGTCCGTGAACATTGTAGGGATGGTTACTTTTACACCTGTATAGCTGATTTTGTTCCAACCCCAAAGTAATTAGTATTTGCTCCCACTCTGGTCCTAATTTGGCAGCAAGGATGTTTAGTTGCTTGTCAGTTGGACAGCTGTTGCGGATACTATTCGGCAATTCAAGATTTGTTTCCCTTGGAAACACATCACAATGTTCCTTGCAAAGTCTTTCTATTTCTTCTTTTACCCATGGAAACTCTGCTGATAAAGAATTAAGAAAAACATCAAAAGCTTGAGGTCCACGGGTTGGTAAAATATCTAAAAGCTTCATTGTTCTCCTCTGGCTTGTGTCTTGTGCACGTATCTCCTCTAAATGGTTATTAGTGATAATTCCTTCTTGAAGAAGATATTCGGGAACAAGACCCTCGGCCAGCCCCTCAGCACACAGCTTCAGGCGATGACGTCTCAGCAATTCTTTGTGTTTGTTGTCCATCTTCTATGATCACCTATAGACCTCGTGTATGCAAGAGACAAACATGTAAGTCAGGTTCATACTTTTTATTTAAGAAGAATGTTGAAAGTGTGATGTTTAGCCTATTGAGATTTCATAATAAAAAGAAAGCCATACAACATATATGAGTTATGTGACAACCATAAGTCAGGCATGAAATACTTGTATTCCCGATCCAAAAGTTACCATAACATTAATTGATAAAAAGTTAAAAGTTTCACTGTGATTTGCGGAGTTTCTATTTCAACACATACAGTGGCAATCTTCTAGGCCATGGAGAGACTGAGATCAGGACTCTTGTGTTGTTGAATATAGCCTTCTATGTAGTAACTTGGTAACCTGGCCACTGATGAGATTTTCTGATGCAAAAGGACATCATCACAACACAGTGCAATTATATCGCTATGCACTGACGTCAGTATACAAGGACTGTGTCCTGCAGTCTTGCACAATTTTTCTGGTTAAAATAGCAAGAGGTCAACCACATATATCCTTGCCAAACTTCCATTCTATCCTATCCCATTACAGCAAATGCTCACACTACAAGTTAAACGTTACCAAAACCCAAGCTATGGGCATAAATATTCCCACGGATGCATTAGAGCGTCTGCGCAGCTCCTTTAACTATGACTGGAGAACCGACCACCTAAAATTCCTAGGAATTAACATCACCCCGACACCAACCCAACTATATAAAACAAATTACCAAAAAACATTATCTGATATAAAAACGCTGTTAACAGGGTGGAAAGGTAAATACATCTCGTGGTTAGGTAAAATAGCTGCGGTCAAAATGATTATTTTACCTAAATTACAATACCTATTGTAGCGGAGAGGTAGTTTAATCCACGGTATCTCCGCTGGGTAACAGGAACAGCATAAAATCATCCAGGCAAAATAAGTACAGCATGCAATAATCCCGGTAGCATTGTATAAATCCTTCCTTCCCAAGAACTAGACGACACATAGGCTCTGAGTCAACTGAGGTTTTAATCACAGGTCACAGTATTTATGTGGTTCCCCACGCAAGGGGTTTTCTTACTGACATTACAGGGGTTGTACAGTAGGGGACTACATGGGGAACTTAACAACCAAGACCTTTCTCCCATCATGCACTGCTGTACGAGAGGGATACTCCCACTAGAATATCCAGTTAAGTGGATTATCCCTCCGTGCAACAGAATTGGCATTTCACATAAAAATATACAACTTTAACATTATTCATACTATATTACCGAATGACTGTTCGGTAGATAGTTGGGGTCTGAGCGCACATTTCAAGTACCGCTCAGTTCCCAGCACATCTAGCCGAACGCCGCATGAATTTCAATCCAATATACACTTCGCATAAATTACACGAATACACTCGTAGGGAGCAAGTACCGAAAGACCGGTACTCCCGAACGGCCTGGAAGTCCAGCGGTATTCGTGCCGTTGAGTAGCCGATTTTAGTTCCAGGCACTCAACAACAAAATACCGCTGGGCTAACAAAGGATCCAAGATGGCCGCCCGCCGCGTGGACGGTAGCCGAACGCCGGCCACCCTGAATCTTTAATAACTATCGAAAGATACAATGTTGCAATGTTTAATGGGAGCCACACGACCTCCTGTGTGTGGTCTCCCATTCGGTAGTTTGTTTGTTTCACGAACAGTGTTGAAGTTCACTGTTCGTGAAACTACTGTATGAATGCTGGTGGCTTTTGTGCCGCCAGCATACGAATGCTCTTGTTCGCATATAATAAAGAATTAGGTATACGCTTGGTTCAAACATTCTTAAAGCTACGGCAACACATTAGTACAAATACAGTCTTAAGTGGCTAGTTTTGCCACACCTATTCAGAACACTGCCAATAAAATTACCCCCCCACTTCCTCCAAGAAGCACAACAAACACTAATGAAATTCATATGGGACAAGAACAAACCGTGGGTGGCGAAAAGTACACTATATCTGCCACGGGAGAGGGGAGGGATGGGTGTACCTAACCTAGATAGCTACTACCGAGCAGCCATCCTGGGCCCATTTATAGCAGCGTGCCAGCGAACCCAGCCAAGCCTGTGAGAAGAGGTAGAGACATACCATGCAAATAACATCCCCATAAACATATTGGCATGACTCCCAAAATCCCACAGACCACCGACTGGCTTGATGCTTCCCACCACAGCACTAACATTACACTTTTGGGACATTGGCACTGCTGCAAAATTGGTTGGATAGGTAAAACATCACGAGCCACGCCCCTAAAAGCACCACAATACATAATCCCCAACTTCAACCACACAATGTGGCATCGATATGGTATCACACATCTACACCACCTCCTCCAGGATCAGGAACTTAGAAGTTTCAGGGACCTACAAGAATCCTACCATCTCAACGCACAGGTCTCCTTTTCTTATTTACAATTAAAGTCCTGGTTCCACAAACAAACTATGATTGGGACTGGAAATGTACAGGAACCACAGCTGACGGTGGTAGAAAAAAAATCTGCCTACGCCTCTCACCCCCTAAAAAATTAATCTCCGAAATCTACCAATCAATACACACACACACACACACACACACACACACAATGACCATCCAAAATTTTCCTTCACAACTGCCTGGGAGAAAGAATTTAAATATAACCTAACCCTGCATCAGTGGAAAGACATTCTAAAGGCGCATAACTCCCTTTCTAAATGTGCCTCACACATGGAGCTCTCTCGTAAAATCCTATACAGGTGGTATTTAGTACCTACTCGCATTAAAGCCGCACATCCACACGCATCTAACATATGCTGGAGATGCCAGCAGCATAAAGGCACGATGTTCCATATCTGGTGGACCTTTCCCATCCTAACCCCATTCTGGGACGCAGTTTCCACCATAATCCAAGAGAGCATAAAAACACTATTACCCAGAACACCCGAAACATACCTCCTCCAACTATTTCCAAAAGGAATGAGGTGGAAGCAAAAATACCTAACATATCAGATACTCATGGCGGCCCTTATGGTAATTAGCAGACACTGGAAATCACCTCTACCAGTGCCAATCACTGAATTTACACAAATATTAGAAACTTCAAGACTATATGAAATAGCTGCCAGGCGAACCCCCCTTCCAAAGAAGGACTGGCTAAAGGCATGGTACGATTGGCGTCAATACATGGAGCGCAATATTCCCTCCCCGAAAATGAACGGAGATGGCAAAAGCATATCTGCAAACCGACAGCTGTGTTCCTCAGGGCACGAGACAATGTACAAACATGTAAAAAACGGTACTGAATGAGGTCAGTGTAAGTCTCTTCATGCCTGGGAGTGACACTCACTCCCCCCCCCCTTCTTGCCCCCCCACTGTTTCCCCCTTTTCCCAGTGGCATCTTGGATAAGGAATATCTAAGTCACCAATACCGTACCTGAAGCACGCACAACCTAATTTGCCCAAATAAGTGCAAACTTGTAGCGTAATACTCCAGATGGAAATTGTATATTCAATTTGTATACTGTATAACACGCCTAAATTGCTAACAATTAGGCACCAATGATGTGTGCCCATACCGCTGTACTAAGTATGTTTAAGCTTGCCACTGCTTTTCCCCCACCCTTTCTTCTTTCAGTATCCCCCAAAAGATCAATAAAAATTGTCAAAGTTAAAAAAAAAATAGCAAGAGGTGCGTTAGGATGTCTATTGGCATAGTACTGCAGGATTCAGGTAGCAGACAGGAATTGTGCAGGGTCTTTGCTAACTCAGTGTGGATTTGTGCTTGGGCTGATGGCAGACAATCTCAATCTTCTCTAGGCCTGGATGGTCCACTGGGATATTTCCATGTAGACTTCAATATTTGGGGATGACTAGGCGGAGTCAAATCCATATATCACATGCTCGCATTATTAAAACTATCACGAAATAGATGTGCAAAAAAAAGGCCATTAATTTGTTCTTGCCCAAATGGCCAAAAGCTCTCGGCACTCCCTTGGCATCAGTGCAGTCGAAGGCATTTCCGGCGCTCATTGTCGAGTCAGAGCGCAGGATGAGAATCCCTTCGGCTGCGTTCTGACTCCCTAACTGAGCACCAGATTTTCGAGAGAGAGAATAGTATGTCTACACCAGCAGAAAGTGTGATACACCACCTGACCACAATACATTTTTATTATATATATTGCATATCTGGCCATATATTAAGTACATATTTAATTGCACTTTTCATGGGGGCACAGTATCCCCAGAAAATGTGTTCACTGCTATTGCTAGCAGTGTCAGCTGTACACCTCGCACACCTCAAAGGCCAGCCCTGGGTGTAATTTGTCCAAAATGAAGAACTGAAGGTGGAGGTCAATTCAAACTTGTCCTCTTCGGTCATATAGTTAAAGAAATACTGCAATCCCCTAAAGCACTTTTATCTTGCTGAAGCACTTCAGCAGGCAATCTGCATGGCTTAGTTTAGGAGAAATAATAGAAGCTCCTAATAGGAGCTTCTGGCTCTCACTTCCAGCTGCAGAGAGGCATGGAGCAGCACCAGGTGAGAAGTCAAAACGTTCTAAAATGTTATGACACCTTACAATAGAAGGGCACAGGGCACTCCTGCCACAACATCCATGCCAACATTGGGAGGTATGGGATCAGGACACTGTGGGCAGATTCTGTTAGGCATTGCAGTGATGCAACTTGCGTCACTGGTGACATCCAGGGTGCCTGGAGTGTTCCTTTAATGGTGGTTAGGCAATGAGAAACTGTCACTGCCTCAGCACTTAAAGGCACACTATAATGTTAGGAATACAAAGCTGTATAACTCTATAGTGTCCCTGTGCACCCCTCGCAGATATCAAACTTAACATATTCCAGCACAGGTCTGGTCTATCTCCGCTTCCTCCAATGTCATCGCAAGAGGGGACCTAATGCCCATTAGGCCTTCTCCATTAGAAAAGTCTGAATCAATGCTTTCAACTGGGATTTAGAAGATGCTGGACGCCGTAGCGTTGTTTCACAGAGTTAAACTCAGTAAAAGAGCAGGAATCGCCTGTCTGAAGTGGCTGTCTGCAAAGCAAACAATGCAGTTTCTTTACTGAAGACTACAATATTTTCAGCTGCAGGATTATGGGGAAAATGACACTGTACCCAAAGCACTTCAATGAGACAAAGTGGTATGGGTGCCTACTGTGTCCCTTTAAACTACACACTCCATTCAAGTCAACAGACCTATTTAAGAGGCCCACTATAGTGCCCTGAGGGAGCCCCCTCCCGTCGGGCTCTAGGGGGTGGAAGGGGATAAATTTACCTCTTACTCCAGCAACGGGCGGGGGACTCTCCTAATCATCATCAGCTGAATGCACATGCGCAGCACAAGCCGCGCGCATTCAGCCAGTCCATAGGAAAGCATTCACAATGCTTTCCTATGGACACTGGCGTCTTCTCACTGTGAAAATCACAGTGAGAAGCATGCAAGCGCCTCTAGCGGCTGTTAATGAGACCGCTACTAGAGGCTGGATTAACCCTTTTATAAACATAGCAGTTTCTCCGAAACTGCTATGTTGATAAAAAAAAAAGGGTTAATCCTAGCTGGAACAGGCACCCAGACCACTTCATTAAGCTGAAGTAGTCTGGGTGCCTATAGTGGTCCTTTAAGTATAGATTTTATCAGCATGCTGTGATTTATTGCAGACAGACTAGAGAATATAAGAGAGTATGTAAAGGATGTTCACACAGTATGTATACTATAGGTTTACCTATTCAGCATGTCAACCCTGTTTAAAACAGTTTGGAAATTATATGATGTAAATGCAGGACTAAACCACAGCTGAACTACAACATCAGATGGACAAAGCAACATGTGCAATTCTTAATTAGTTTCCCACTCCATGCTTATTGGTTTCCTGGAATACTCTGTGGGTAGCTATGGGACTGTCTAACACACTGACAACGTAACTAGGTGGAATGGCCTGCTGAAACAATGTCACAGCATCAAGTGTGAAACAGGAAGTCTGATCTATAGATTTCATTTATTCTTGCAGCTTTACTGTGTCTACAGTGATCATCTACTAAGCACATGGCACAGTGTCATACAGCTATCAACAACTGATTAAAGATACTTTTATATCTACCTTGTGTAGCTCCCTCAGCAACTTCCTTTTCTCCTTGTCTACGCCTTCCCCCCTCCCTCGCCTGCCTAGCTCAACTCACATGTCTGAAGCTTTGGAAGCCATCTTTGAGTCAGGCGTGCCAGCAGTAAGTACAGCACACCCTCAAGGCTGAAGGAGGTATTACACCGAAAATAGTGTGAAGAGCTGCTGGAAGCAACCTTGGTGAGTTATTGATCCCATTAAAAAGAATAAGCTGAAGTTTCACCCCTTGATCACCAGAGGTATGCCAAAAGCAATGTGTTTGCCTTAAAGGAACACTCCAGACACCAAAACATCCTCATCTAAATGAAGTAGTTTTTTAGCCAGAAGGAATTCTTACCTCAAGGGGCTAAACCTTTGCAAACGGTTTAACCCCTAAGTTGCTCCAGCGCTGGTCTCCACTCCTGCTCTGATGGCTTCCGGCTTCTGAATTTAAAGATTCAGGAAGCAAGAGTGTAAGGGTCACCATTGATTGGTTGCACCTGCCCGACGGCTTTCCGCATTTCCTGAATCTCAAAATTCAGAACCCGGAAGCCACCCGGCGAGGATCGGAGACCAGCGCTGGAGGCAAATTAGGAAATAGCCCCTTGAGGTAAGAGTGCCTACAGGGGCCTCCTGGCACAAAATCCTTTAGAGTAAGTTGTTTTGGTGCCTGGGGTATTCCTTTAAATTTGATACTGAGAGAGATAAAAGTTTACTCCAACCCTTTAGGTCAGGTTAGAGCGGAACGGTCACCTTTTAGGGACTTTACATAATTTGCAAAGACCCCCAACTGTGACATCACCTGCAGGAGTCTGGTGGCCAGAAGCGGGGGCAGGCAAAGGTGAGTTTAACTTACTTGAATCGGTGCTGCCATAATCTTCCACCCTGTCTTCTTCTGCTCATGGCACTACAGATGGCAGAAGCTGATGTCACTGCTGTACTCTCGCTCATGCAGTTTTGTCCTGCTTGGAGAAGTTTCCCAAACAGGACAAATCACAGATGTCTGCAGAAGACTGAAGGACGGATCGGAGGTGGGAATTACAAGAAGAGTAACACCCGTGAAGCTAAGAAAATGGCACTGCTGGATCGGAGGCAAGGTGAGTGTATGTCAATATTTTACATTAAAAACTTTATAAATATGTAAACCAAATCAGAGGCACAGAAAAAAAAAACACTTTCAAAGGTGAAATAAAAATATAAGTATAAACTTGTGAAATAAATACCACCAAAACAAATTATGAAAACTTATACCACATAGACCTTTAAGCACATCTGCTTTTGCAGGCCCCAAACAGGTTTCTCATAGGAAATAAGAACAGAAAACCATTATATAGTAATTATTACAATGCCACTGGCATAAAAGACAAGAAAATAAAAATTAGAACTGCGGGCAATATACCAATGATTGATGAATATATTGAGAAAAGAAACAAAAAAACACTAACACACTAATACTACTTTAAAGGAACACTATAGTCACCAAAACAACTACAGCTTAATGAAGCAGTTTTAGTGTATAGATCATGCCCCTGCAGTCTCACTGCTCAATTCTTTGCCATTTAGGAGTTAAATCACTTTATTTATAGACTCTAGTCACACCTCCCTGCATGAGACTTGGACAGCATTCCTATATACTTCCTTTAAAGAGTCATCTACAATTTATCCTTCCTTTATTGCAAGTTCTGTTTAATTTAGATTTTCTTATTCCCTGCTATGTTAATAGATTGCTAGACCCTGCAAGAGCCTCTTGTATGTGATTAAAGTTCAATATACATACAGAGGAATATACAATTGTTTAAGGTAAATTACATCTGATTGACAGTGAAAGCAGCTTTTTTTTCATGCAGGCTGTGTCAATCAGAGTCAGGGGAGGTGTGACAAGGGATGCATAAACAGAAACACAGTGATTCAACTCCTAAATGGCAGTGAATTGAGCAGTAAAACCTGAGAAGCCTGATCTACACACAAAAACGGCTTATTTAAGCTAAAGTTGTTTAGGTGACTATTGTGTTCCTTTAATGCATCCCAAAAAGACAGTGTTTACACTGTTGAGACTGCAGGGACAGTCTATTTGTCCCAGAACATTAAGCTACAGTGGTTCTGGTGCTTAGAGTGTCTCTTTAAAGACCAATTACTGTGATATTTATTGCTGTAGAGCCCTGTTATGCACACAGACAAACCAACAATATACAGTTGCTAGAAAAGAAGAACATTAGGAAAGAAAAAATAGACAGACTGATTTGGACCTGTCCTTCCTAAAGAGGGACCCTTGGAAGGTATGCTTTAGAAATGCATGTTGCTAGCAAGCTTGGTTCCTGTCACATGAAACTTATTAAACACATTAAACCTAGCGCTTGTGTTAAAGTGGTGTAGAATCCAAAATAAATGAAATTTAAAAGGATTAAACTTTATTACAAGTACAAATAAAATATAAAAACAATAAAGCAGCAATAAACAATATAAATAAGGCTATATAACCACATTTAACGCATTTCACCGTAAGGTTTATCAGAAGTTTGGTCTGCTTAGGTGCATCTTCAGTCAGTATTGGTAGTTCAACGTTGGAGTATTCATCAAATGTATGTGTATTATATTAATATTTGTGTATATATTATAAACATTAAGTATATACATATGAATGCTTTCCAGTATATTTCATTACTATCTGCACCATATATTGTTCTTTTATTTTGTATTTTACATAATTTGATAACCCCTGCAAGATATATTGCAAGAGGGTAAGATGCCTCCTTTTGTACACAGTGCTCCACCAATAAGTTATAAGTATTTCACTTATAATATTTATTAGTGTACTGTATTTTTGGTGAGGGAAGTAAGGTGCCCTTCATGACTCTTGTTTGAGCTGCTGTTTTTTTTTTCCAATATCAAAACACTAATATTTATATGTTATAATGACTGTTAACCACAATATGAATTGTCTCCATAGATTTTTGGTATAAGTGGTATAATCTGCTTTTTGTTAAATGAAACTTTTTTTTATTACAAAAAAAATATTCTTAATGATTATTTACAACAGTTTATATTCGTTTTTCACAAAATAAATAAATCAAGTTGTTTTGTTGTTGTTTATAAATAAGAATGAGATGTCATCACCAACAAAAAAATGGAAAAACTTCAATTTTTGTTACATAAATCAGCAGCAAATCACTGAGTACATTTGGCATCAAATGTTGATTAGGTATGAAGCAGGTGAATTCTGTACTCTTCAAGACTTATATTGATGGAGGTAGGTGCAGTGCCCTTTCCTAAAACAGAAGCAGATACATACAGATTACAATTGCAGTTTTTGCTTAAAAAAAAAAAAAATAATTTAAAAAAAAAATGCCATTGTAAAGGAAGATAATTAGTAAAAAGAAAAAAGCAAGACTTTGTGGTAGCACAATTGCACACAAAGGCACAGTCTTTAACTAAAGTCAGAACAAATATCTGTCCTTTATAGTTTAAAAACAAATAAATTGAGACCGTAAAGCGGCATTCGGAGGGAAAAATCTAGACATATTCGTAATTTTGCAATACAGTTTTTGAATGGACAGAAATGTCCATCAGATTCCAGCCTGTCTGTACACTACTGAACGGCTGAAATGCATACTGTTTGTCCACATGCAGCAAGAGCTGAGCCAAGGGTTAAGAAAATGTGCTGCCTGGGCAGCTAGTGCTAGCCAGCCCCCACGGGAAAAAGTAGAGGAGGAGAAAAAATGATTACGGGGTCAGTTCGCTTAGCCTCCCCTAATCCCCTCACAACATCCCTCTTCAGGTGGTTGCATAACAACTACAAGGTTAAAAAAAAGGCATCATTCCATGACTTGCACATAGTCTTTCTTATTATTATATGTGGTGAAAAGCAGCTCTGTAACCTTCTGGGACCTTTGCAGTGGAGGCAGTGGCAGTGGTGTATTTAGAATTTGGGCTGCCCTAGGCAGGACAGTGCTCGGGCACCCCCCCACCCCCAATTTAAAATTTTCCCACCCCTTCCTGTCAAGGCCGCAGTTTGACAGACGCTCACTCACTGACAGACACACACTCTCATATACACTGACAAACAATGACATACACTATTACTTGAACACACACTGACAGACGCACGCACTCACTGACCCACACACACACACACACACACACATTCACTCACAGACACACATACACACACTTACAGACACATACACATACACACTTCTCCCAACACTTACAAATTATTATTTTTATTTTATTCTAAATCCACTCAGCCTCCCTGGGAGAGCTGGAGTGGATTGCTTACCTGTCCAGTGGTGCTGCTGGTTGGGCAGGCAGGGGGCACACAGGCTGAGTTGGCAGTGCTTAGTGATGCCGGGAGCCGGTCTGACGTCATATTCCGGCTCCCGGCTTCATTAAGCGGTGCGGAGGGAGCTGAGCAGGAAGTGCTCAGGTGAGTATGCTCCCTCGCTCGGAGGGTGGGGGTGGGCTCAAAAGTGGCCAGCCGCCCAGCTCTTGAGCCCCCGAGGACGCGAGGCAAGCAAGGGATCTGCCTGGGCGTTTGGGGGCATCTTTTTTTGCTGCCCCCTGCAAAGTGCCACCCAAGGCAGATGCCTTGTTTGCCTCGCGGAAGACACGTCCCTACAGACACACATACTCGCTGACAGACAGACAGCCACACAGTGACAGACACACTGACAGCCAGACACACACACTCTCTCATACACACACTGACAGCCAGACACACACAATCACTCACATACACACTGACAGACATACAAACACAATCACTCACATACACACTGACAGCCCCCCTCCCCTCCCCAAACATTAACATTAACTTTTTTTTTTTAATTTAGTTTAAATCCACCCAACCTCCCTACCTTTGGGAGTGCTGGATGGATTTTTTTTTACCTGGGGTCCAGTGGGGCTTTTGACAGGAAGGGAGGCAGGCATGCAGGCGGTTGTCTGGCCAAAAATCCAGGCGGGTGGCTCTGGCGAGGGAGCACTGATTAGTGAGCTGTCTCTGCTCAGCTCCCTCGCACGCCGCAGAGTGATGCCGTGAGCTAGGGAGCGCTAGGGAGCTGAGCAGAGAGCTCACAAATCAGTGCTCCCTCGCCAGCGCCGCCCGCCTGGATTTTTAGCCGGACAACCGCCAGCCTGGACTGTAAGTTAGCCACCAGGCTAACAAGGCATTAGCCTCGGCATTTGGGGGCGGCGTTTTTTGCCAACCCCTGGAAATTGCCGCCCAAGGCAAATGCCTTGTTTGCCTCGTGGCTAATACGTTCCTGGGCAGTGGCATCAGTAGGATGGGTGTCACCCGGTGCAGTTACTAATGGTGTCAGCTCAACCCCCTTAATAATGTGTTTTTGTTTTTTTAAATGAATGCTAGTTGTAAATCAAATGCCCCTTTCCAAATTGTTCCTTTAGGGGTATGTAAGACATATGCAAAAAAAAAAATCCTGAATATGCCATTTTTTAGTACCAAAAGAGATTACTTTTCTTTTCATAACCTTAGCTACCTCCCCTCCTCTCCCCCCGCAGAGCCTTACAAACACACATACACACATTCATACAGACACATAAAGAAATAGATACACATACACAAACCTATACAGACAGTCATACACTCACATACAGACACAAACACATTCATACTGACACATAGTCATACAGAAACTCATAAAGACACATGTAGCCACACATATACACACTGAAGTTAAAACAGCTCCCAGGGCATGCGTAACCAAAAAGGGATTTTGTTGGCTCTTCACTGAAGGCCATTGTAAGTGGGGAGCCGTGGGCAAGTTCAAGCATGAATGCACTGGCTCCGGAGGAACACATGGTTACAACAGACATTTCAAGCGAGGAAAGGCTTTCCCCGCCGGAAACACATCAGTGCACACAGTGCATCAGCTTCCACTGGGGTTAACTCCAGTGAAGGTAAGCGCAATGTTACCTTGGCTAAACCATTGCGCTAACCAGGAAGACGCTATACTATTGCATGATGGTTTTACAAATGTTTTTTTCATTCCATTTCAAAATAGGGAGGTTGTGCGTCGTTTCCACAACTTAAAATCGGTCCCAGAATTCCCAAACATAGTTGGCCAAAAATTGGACAAGGATGTTCAGTTAGGGAGGATGGCTGGGCCATTTACTGCACCCCTTCCATCCCTGATCTTAGGATTTCGCTGTTAGGTGTTGTTCCTAAAAAGGAAGCCATTAAGTACTGGCTGATGCACCATCTGTCATACCCCAAGGCGTCATCAGTTAATGACGACATTAACAGGAACCTATGCTCAGTATCCTATGCATCGTTCGACCAAGCGGTCGAGTTGGTTCAGAAAACAGGAAACAAGGCACTTATGGCAAAGGCATATGTGGAATCAGCTTTTAGGTTATTGTCCATTCATCCAGAGTGCCACCATCTCTTAAAGGACCACTCTAGGCACCCAGACCACTTCAGCTTAATGAAGTGGTCTGGGTGCCTGTTCCAGCTAGGGTTAACCCATTTTTAAATAAACATAGCAGTTTCAGAGAAACTGCTATGTTTATCAATGGGTTAAGCCTTCCCCCTATTCCCTCTAGTGGCTGTCTCATTGACAGCCACTAGAGGCACTTGCGTGCTTCTCACTGTGATTTTCACAGTGAGAGCACGCAAGCGTCCATAGGAAAGCATTGTAAATGCTTTCCTATGCGACGGGCTGAATGCGCGCGCAGCTCTTGCCGCGCGTGCGCATTCAGCCCAGGAGGAGGAACGGAGGAGGAGAGAAGGAGGAGAGCTCTCCGCCCAGCGCTGGAAAAAGGTAAGTTTTTACCCCTTTCCCCCTTCCAGAGCCGGGCGGGAGGGGGTCCCTGAGGGTGGGGGCACCCTCAGGGCACTATAGTGCCAGGAAAACGAGTATGTTTTCCTGGCAGTATAGTGGTCCTTTAAGCTGTTTTTTAGATGGCCAATATTTCATTGACTTATGCTTGGCAATGGGATGCTCCATCTCATGTGCATATTTCGAGAAATTCAGTACATTTCTTGAATGGGTGGTTAAGGAGGAGGCTGCTAACAGGTTTGTTGTGCATTATTTGGATGATTTTCTTTGTGTTGGCCCTGCAGGTTCCGACGCTTGCCATCTGTTGCTGTGAATGTTAGAATGGGTAACCAGGCTGTTTGGTGTCCCAAGGGCAGAAGAAAAAAATGGTAGAACCAACCACTTGCCTTAGTTTTTTAGGTTTAGAGATTGATTTGCATAAGGGCGAATGTAGGTTGCCGTAGGATAAACTCCTGGAGCTCCTTCAGGCTATGGAGGAGGCTCGAAAGGCAAAGAAGGTTACGTTGCGAACTCTACAATCTCTCATTGGGCAACTTAACTTTGCATGCAGAGTGATTCTGATGGGGAGGGTGTTTAGCAGGTTCCTGGCAAAAGCAACCTGTGGGGTAAAGTCCCCTCATCACTTCATCAGGGTGACGTCACCCATGAAGGCTGACCTAGAAGTGTGGGAGACGTTCCCTTAGAGATTTCAATGAACGTGTCTTTTTCAGGGGGGCAGCGGTCTCTTCTGAAAAAAATCGAATTGTACACGGATGCATCGGGGAGTGTGGGTTTTGGGGCATGTTTTGCAGGCAGGAGGTGTGCGCAGCGGTGGCTGTAGACATGGAAAGAGAGGGCACTTATCCGCAACTTCAACATTTCTTGAACTATTCCCCTTGGTAGTTGCGTTGGTTTTGTAGGGGGATCTGCTGCAAAATAAAAAGGTAATCTTTTTTACAGACAATATGTCGGTTGTTGACACTGGGTCAACCATATGACTGCTTCCTCCATACCTGCTTTTCCGCTACTGCAGCATTTTGTCTTACTTTGCACGTCGCTGAATATTGTTTTCAGGGCACACCATGTGCCGGGGTATTTGAATGTGGTCGCGGATGCACTCTCTCTTTTGCATTGGGAGCGATTTTCGTATGGCTGCTCTAGGGTCACAGGTCGAGGGATCAGCTTGCCCGGACGAAATGTGGCAACTCGGGACATCCTGCTTTGAGGACTCATAAGGAAGTCTTAGGCACCCAGTATCTGGGCGGCTTATGTGAAGGTCTGGAATACTTGGGATGAAGCGGTAGCTGGGACTGGGGGGGGGATGGCTCTTTGGAGAAGTGCTTAGATATGTTACTGTGGTTTCTTTGTCAGTTATTCGCTGCACAGGCATACCCATCAGCGGTAGATCGGAACATGGCTGCTTTAGCGTTCTTGTTTAAGATGAATGGCCGGGCAGATCTGACTAAGCATTTTTTGGTTAGACAGGAGTTGAAGGGTTTTAGGAAAGGCAAGAGATCTGTAGATTCTCGTAAACCAGTATCCTTTGAGATTTTACAGGGCTTAATTGGTGGTTTACAGAGCATATTTTTGTTTTGAATTATGAGGCTCTGTTGTTTACAGTTGCTTTTGTATGGGCATTCTTTGAAACCTTTTGTATTGGGGAATTGGTTCTTGGTAATCGGTACGGGGAAAAGGGCATTCAAATGGCTGATGTGGTCGTGAGTAAGGATCAGGTTACCATTCGGTTGTGTTGCTCAAAAACTGACATTTTTGGGAAAGCTTGCACAATCACCTTGTTCTCATTGGAGGGGTCGAGCATGTGCCCGGTTTACTGTGCATTAGTTTATCGGAACGCACGGTCGAAAGCTGGGGGTTCTTTCTTGTGGCATGAAGACGGGTCATCATTGTCATGATTCCAGTTCCTCAGGGATTTCCGGTTGGGCTTGCAGGGCATGGGGTTAGATCCGGAGTAATTCGGCACACATTCTTTCCGGATTGGAGCAGCGACAGAGGCCGTCCGCTTGGGTTCTGGGGAACAATTAGTTAAGCGGATCGAAGGTGAGAAAATACGATTCCGGTCTTCTGTGCGGCCCTATCGGTTAGTGTAAGTATCAGGGATGTATATAATAGTAAAAAATAAAAAAAATATTTACGTCTGTGGAATAGGTACATTGGTTGGTCGGATGGGAAGCGGGGTGGCTGAAGGGATTTTTCGAAGAGACACTTGTTTAATTTTTTAGGTGGGGTTGCATGAGTGGTCGGCCACTCTTTCGTTTACTGGGCACAGAGGAGAGCTGCAGTTCGACCACGGGTACAACAGCTGGGCTTTCCACGGGCCTTGATTGAGTTGAAATTGTTTGGTTTTTGGGGTGCGGGGTGGAGACAGATCAGTTTGGAAATTTTTAATAGAATGGGTATGTGGCATGTGCCAGACATGGTGTTAATTCATGCGGGGGGTAATGATCTTGGGCTTATTCCTTAGAGGGACTTGGTCAGTTACATGAAAAGGGATATGGACCTGTTACGAGGCCTTGTTCCGATTGTGGTTATTATTTGGTCCGAGATGGTAGCTGTCGCAAGGTGAACAAGTTGATGTCAGTCTTCATCAGTAGTGGGGGCATAGTAGTTAGGCATGTAGAGCTGGAAGACATACTCCCTGGATATTTTATGAAAGATGGAGTGCATCTTTCAGACATAGGCAATGAGTTTCTCAATCTGGGATTTCAAGAGGGCTTGGAACTTGCGCTATCCTGGCAGGGGGAGCATTAGGGGGGGTTGACGCTCAGATGGCTTAAGGCTGTCAAGCACATAGCTGTATCGGGGGAGGGGGTTAAATAAGAAAATTGGGGTGAATGGGGTTATCTGGGATGGGAAATAACTGTTTTGTTACTGAGAAGTATTATGTGTGTTATTGGTAGATTCAAGCTTGTCGGTGGCTCTGAACCTGGAGGTGTAGAGGTATCCCGGTATACCCCTACGGTTTGGATCTGTATTATTATTATTATTATTATGATATTTATAGAGGGCCGTCAAATTCCGCAGCGCTTTACAATGGGTGGACGAACAGACATGTAGTTGTAACTAGACAAGTTGGACACACAGGAACAGAGGGGTTGAGAGCCCTGCTCAATGAGCTCACATGCTAGAGGGAGTGGGGTAAAATGACACAAAAAGGTAAGGATAGTATTAGACTAATGACAGTTGCAGAAGAGGAATCAGTCAGGAGCTATTAACAGTTTAATGGATACGCTTTTATGAAGAAGTGGGTTTTTAACGATTTTTTGAAGGAATGGAGACTGGGTGAGCATCTAATGGAGGAGGGAAGCGAGTTCCACAGGAACGGTGCAGCCCTCGAGAAATCTTGAAGGCGAGCATCAGAGGTGGGAGTACGGACAGAAGATAGACGTAAGTCTTCAGCAGATCGTAAGGGCCTAGACAGGACATACTTGTGTATAAGGGAGGATAGATAGGTGGGAGCAGCATTATGTAGAGATTTGAAAGCAAGAACCAGAATTTTAAATTGAGCTCTATATTTTATCGGAAGCCAATGTAGGGATTAACAGAAGGGTGAGGCATGGGAGGTGCGTGCGGACAGGAAGATGAGCACGTAAGACCACTGAGAAGCGGATTACAGTAGTCAAGGCAAGAAAGGACAGTGGAATGGACCAACACCTTAGTCGCATCTGGCGTTAAGTAGGGGCGGATGCGAGCAATGTTTTTTAGATGGAAATGACAGGATTTGGCGATAGATTGAACATGAGGCTTGAAGGAGAGGTCGGAGTCAAAGAGAACACCTAGGCAGTGAGCCTGGGTGGTGGAGCTGATGGTAGCGCCGTTGACTTGGAGGGAGACAGACACAGGAGTAGCAACACTTGAGGGAGGAAAGACCAGAATTTCAGTTTTGGTCAAGTTTAGTTTAAGGAAGTGGGCAGCCATCCAGTTAGAAACAGCAGAGAGGCAGTCAGAGACACTAGTCATGAGGGACAGGGAGAGATCAGGAGAGGACAAGTAGATTTGCGTGTCATCTGCATAGAAATGATATTGGAAGCCAAAGGAGCTACCAAGGGAGGCAGTATAGATGGAGAACAGTAGGGGACCAAGGAATGAACCTTGGGGGACACCAACAGAGAGGAGCTGGGGAGAAGAAGCAGAGCCAGAGAAAGAAACACTGAAAGAGCGCTGGGAGAGGTAGGAGGAGCACCAGGAGAGAGCAGTATCTTGTAGACCGATATTGCGGTGGATGAGAAGAAGCTGTTGATGATCAACAGTGTCAAAAGCCACAGCAGGTCAAGGAGAATTACGATAGAGTAGTGACCACGAGATTTTGCAGCGAGTAGATCATTGGATACTTTGGTCAGTGCCGTTTCCACAGAGTGCTTAGCGCGGAAACCAGACTGAAGCGGGTCTAGCAGAGAGTTGGACTCGAGGAAGTCTGTCAATCTCGCATACACAATTTTTTCAAGGATCTTGGATGCAAAAGGCAGTAGCGAGATAGGACGATAGTTGGATGGGGAGTTAGGGTCAAGATTGGGCTTCTTTAGAATTGGGGTTACAGTTGCATGTTTGAAGGGCAATGGAAATATACCAGAGGAGAGATTGAGAATTTTAGTGAGAGGTGGAGAAAGAGAAAAAGACAGAGTACGGATGAGATGCGATGGAATTGGATCTAGGGAGCAGGTGGTGGGGTGGGAGGACTGGAGCAGAGCGGAAACTTCTTCCAATGTAGGGGGTGCGAATGACATAGAACAGCAGAGGGAGTGAAGTTAGGGGAAGTATTATAAGGAGAAGAAGAAAGATGAGATATCTCTTCTCTGATTGTAGAGATCTTGTCAGTAAAGTGAGTTGCAATGTCTGAGGCGGTCAAGTTAGTAGGTGGAGGAGGAACAGCTGGGCGAAGAAGAGAGTTAAATGTGTGAAATAGTCGTTTGGGTTCGCGGGAGAGTGTGGTTATGAGAGTATTGAAGTAATTAACTTTTGCAGAGGAAAGAGCCAAGCTGTATGAGTTCAGCATAAATTTATAGTGGAGAAAGTCAGATGCACAGTGAAACTTTCTCCAACAGCGTTCAGCGGTTCTGGAGCATTTTTGGAGGTATCGAGTGAGCTTGGTGTGCCAGGGTTGTTGTTGGGGGGGCCTGCGGCGTTTAAATGTACAAGGTGCCATGATGTCTAGTTGAGAGGAGAGGGTGGAATTGTAGAAGGAGGTTGCAGAACTAGGACAGGTGAGGTTTGAGATATGTTAAAGGAGATTAGTGGAGAAATGCTCTAGGTCAAGACATTGGAGGTTTCTGTGAGAGTGATGTTCAGATGGTGGTGTCAGTTGGGTCTTAGGTATGCCAAAATGGTGCCTTCTTAGGCTGTTTTTATATGTCGATGGTCAACAGTGTCAAAATACGGTAATGTACATTGTGGGGTCAATGTCAAGGGGTAAATAGGGGATGGATGGAGTTTAAGGGGTTTTGTTCCGGGATGTTGGACAATGACCTTATTTGTGAATGTTGTGAATTTTTTTATTAAAGCTGTGAAAAATGTAATCCAACACTTAGTTGTGTCCGTGTCTTACTGGGGAGGGTGCAATAAAGGGGGGGTGGGGGGGGTGTTAGCCACCTATGCCTAAAAAAGACAACTATACACATGAAGTTAAGACAGCTCCCAGAGCATGCATAACCAATCCCAGTGGCTTGAGGGACAGACTTAGACACAGTCACTGGGATTGTTAAACTAACACATTGTATATATTAAAATATTGTTACACACACATCATATATTATTAAAGTGCACAATGCAGATACATTTTTTCTTTTACTCTAGGACTGTCCCAGAAGAGGACAGTATGAAAAAAAAATCTCTCTATTGTTCACTTTAATAATAATAATATCACACAACAAACTTACTATAGTATTGTACAGTCAGGAAGGAGGATTAGGAACCGGCCGGCTGCAACTTATTTAGGAGGACTCCAACTCCTCAACTCAGGGTCCAGCTGGACAGAGAAAATTGCAGGCAGGGAGGAGGCAGCTCAGCTCAGCACAGGCGTCACCCATGCTGCAAGGAAGGTAACCACCAGAATCTAGGAACGCACGCAGTGTCCTGCATACAGTGATGTGCCTCAAGGAATTAATCCATCACGCTGTGGCCGCAGCTGTTCCCGCATGTGAGATGACACCATTGTGGAAAGATGAGTAAGTTCCTGCCTGGTGGTGTCATTCTTATAAAAGGGGTCACCCGGGTGTGATGTGCACCCCCATAGGCCACTAAGCTGAGGTGAGTTATACTTAACTGGTACTGCCCACCAAAATTGTGCCATTTTCGATCTTCAGTTGATAGTGATTCATCCAAGAGTACAACACTGATGTCAATTGAGGATCCCACTGGAGCCTCCACAGATATTGTCTCGTAAGGAATTAATGCATCCTTAACCCATAGCAATATCTAGTGACTGCGGGAAGTGACAAATCTTGACAAGTGTTGTCAAGCTAGAGATTTACCATAAATAGTCCCAACATTATTTATTATATATTTTAACTGCACTAAAATTTCAATTAAATTAAAACACAGTCTTTATGAGCATTTCCTAAAGATTTTCTTTTGGATGACAGAGCCCTGGTGACCATGCATGCATGGCTATGTTTGGTAAAAATACTGGTTTTGATCTGCTCTGTTCCAGCTCCAGTAAAGTCTAAAGCTGAGTGAATATCCCTGGGAGACAGTGGCATAACTACCATGATCACAGGGGTTGCAGCTGCGACCAGGCACATCACTCCAGGGGGCCCGGCTGTAGCTGCGACCGTGGCAACAATTACGTCAGCTCTCCTCTTGCTCTTGTGTGTAGCGCGGTTGAGTGGATTGTGGTCTGACAGGAAGTTCTCACTGGGAGAGCACGTCCTGTCAGACCGGGTTCCACAGGTACAGGAGGGGAGGAGTGAGAGACACCTGAAGGGGGAGGCAATGCGACACATGAATGGCCTGGGTGGCAGGAATGAGACACATGGGGGGACATGAGACTCATGGTGGGTTGGGGGGAAGGGAATGATACACATGGAATGGCTGAGAGAGGGAATGAGACACATGAACGGTCTAGGGGGTAATAATAAGATAACCTGGGTGGGATGAGACACATGGAGGATGAGACACATGGAAGAGCTGAGGGGGAGGGAATGAGACACATTGAGGAGCTGAGGGGGAGTGAATGAGACACATTAAGGAGCTGAGGGGGATGAAATGCAACACATTGAGGTGCTGGGGGGAGGGAATGAGACACATGAAAGGGCAGGGGGGATAAGACACATGGCTGGCCCAGGGCAATTTTTACACTGGGGCCTGGTGGTTTCTTGTTATGCCACTGCTGAGAGAAAAACAGAGGAGCATGGTTTGCTGTACAGTGTCAGGAAATCTGTAAAGTCTGTCATAAACTACTACACTGAAAACATGATGACCTTTCTACGCGTATCTGGACACAAGCTATCAGATTTTCTAGAATGAGGGTTGAAAAGCTCTGTAATCTACAGAAATGTGGTGGTTGGAGGGGTGTGTAAGAGAGCTTTCCATCTGTTGCTCTTCTATCCAATAAACCATAAAAAAGTCAGTGTAAGAACAAGTTTTGCCTAAAGTAGCTGCAAAACAAGTAATTCAGACAGTTTCCCAGCCGAAATATTTCCTTGTGTGGTCACCAATGGAGTAATGCAGACGTGTAGAACAGTCCTGTATCTTAACTTCTTACAAAATCATATAGTGAGCTATTAATATTAACCAAAACTTCATAGTTAGCCATTACTAATTAAGCAAATAATTGCTTATTTAATGAGATTCACTCATACCTGCAAACCCTGGAAGTACATTCCAGCCCCTGGTGGCAGTATGCTCCTAAAGGTTTGCTTCCAACCATCCTCCAAAATGGTGTCATTCTTTGCTGTCTATTTAAGGATACTGACAGTGGCCACTCTGTTCTCTGTTCAGCAAGCAAATGTTGACTGTAAAAGAGCCCACGATATGCAAACAGTGGCATCACCTGTGGGGAATTAAACCAAAATCTTAAGCTCTGACCATAAAAGAAAGAATAAAAATTCCAAACACACTGAGAAAATAGTTACCTTATATCATATAGGCCAACAAAAAAATAAAATAAAGAGAAGCCCACAATTTATTGTACATCAATGTGCATTTCAAGAAATATTCACAAACAAATGTGAGACATAACATCATCAAACCAATTTATTTTGGTCTATACATTTGCTGTTAATTTTGTAATTTTTAGATTTAGAGGAATGCTAACGTTATACATGCTTTATGAATTGAGTCTAAACCCCTATGTTTAGGTGGGACCTATGGTATCTACAGTCTGATATGTAACAGTGATAAATGTTACTGCCTGGAAAAAATCTCCATTGTATACTTCAGGTCCTTCTCTGCTATACCTGATCAGGTTTCTTACTCTTTGACCCTGATGGATCCAGACTATATGGAGAGCCGAAGTACTTTCTTTTACATTTAGAACATCAATTATACATGTGACTCCCTAAAGGACAGCAAACCTTCTAGTGTGTGTCCTGCCCATGCCTCCTTAACTCAATAGTTTCAAGAACAGAAATTCAGAAAGAACAGCATGGCCTTAATATTTACACTTTTCTTATGGTTATGCAGCAGCTTCCTAAGGCTAGTGGCACAGAGCTAATCATTTAGAGAAGGCAAATCTAAAGGGAAATAAGTTTCCTATTAAGGGGAGGTGACTGGGATGAGTTTCTTGAAGGAATTGCTTGGGAAGACATCTAAAAGATGCTTTGTAAAGCTCCTATTTCTATTGCGAAATATGTTCTTTGCTAGAGGAACTGTGGGAAGTGTGGTATTTATATCCACATGAAGAGGTCTTATCTGGTTGTGAAAACTTACTGTAAAATAACTTTGTCCATCAGCCATTTTTAGCAATGTCTTGGGCTTATCCCATGGAAAGATTTAAAGAACAAGAAAATTAATTCCTACCCAAAATACTCTAGTGCCTTTGCAGCATTCTCATTTCACTCAGATGTGGCTCCCCCAGAGACCAAGTTAATATTTATTACTTACTGAAATCAAAATTGAATTACCACTTTTTAATTTACTCATCATTTATCTCATGCATTTAGTTATAATATCTATCCACACTTCCTTTTATGTTAGACATTGTCTTTTGTCAGTTCACAATAATCCTCTCCTCCTTCTGTATCATCCCTTTTTTTATGCCTGTACCTCTCCCACCCCCATTCTGCTGGGCTTGTCTTCACTTATTGTCCTCTCCCTTTTTATCACTGCTACTACTTTGTTTCCTATAGTTGAAATATGGTTGTCTAATGGCACTGCAGGAAACCTAAGATTTTTCAGAATTTTGGACAATTGACAAATCGTCCAAAATTCCGAACTCTGAATACAAAAATATAAAAATCTATATTTTTATATTTAACATATAATTATGGATTTTTTTATTTTTACGGCTACTCCTCTTTTAGTTACTTCACACATGATTCAAAGGGTGTGCAAATGCGCCAATCAGTGTGCTACAAAACATAAACGTAATAATTATTATGTATATATTTTGCAGAATACCAGCCGATTTTTATGCCGTTTTGGTTTGTCTACATTATTTTTCAAGAAACTAATACATGGACAAAATCAATTAGGACAAACTAATTTTTAACAGCATGCAAAAATCTCATTTGTACTGGCTATATTATGTATTCCCATACTCTGGTCAAATGACTTAATCTGCTATATTTTTCTTTAGTTGCACCACTTTTAAAAACAACATAAAAAAACAACTGTTTAGTATAGGGTGGCCCGTAAGTCCCTTCCCATCCATATATCTTATGTATCCAGTGTATCTGTGTGCTGGATGGGTAGGGATTTATGGGCCACCCTGTAGATACAGTTGCAAGAAAAAGTATGTGAACCCTTTGGAATGATATGGATTTCTGCACAAATTGGTCATAAAATGTGATCTGTTCATCATCTAAGTCACAACAATAGACAATCACAGTCTGCTTAAACTAATAACACACAAAGAATGAAATGTTGCCATGTTTTTATTAAACACACCATGTAAGCATTCACAGTGCAGGTGGAAAAAGTATGTGAACCCTTGGATTTAATAACTGGTTGAATCTCCTTTGGCAGCAATAACTTCAACCAAACGTTTCCTGTAGTTGCAGATCAGACGTGCACAACGGTCAGGAGTAATTCTTGACCATTCCTCTTTACAGAACTGTTTCAGTTCAGCAATATTCTTGGGATGTCTGGTGTGAATCGCTTTCTTGAGGTCATGCCACAGCATCTCAATCGGGTTGAGGTCAGGACTCTGACTGGGCCACTTCAGAAGGCATATTTTCTTCTGTTTAAGCCATTCTGTTGTTGATTTACTTCTATGCTTTGGGTCATTGTCCTGTTGCAACACCCATCTTCTGTTGAGCTTCAGCTGGTAGACAGATGGCCTTAAGTTCTCCTGCAAAATGTCTTGATAAACTTGGGAATTCATTTTTCCTTCGATGATAGCAATCCGTCCAGGCCCTGACGCAGCAAAGCAGCCCCAAACCATGATGCCCCCACCACCATACTTCACAGTTGGGATGAGGTTTTGATGTTGGTGTGCTGTGCCTTTTTTTTGCCACACATAGTGTTGTATGTTTCTTCCAAACAACTCAACTTTGGTTTCATCTGTCCACAGAATATTTTGCCAGTACTGCTGTGGAACATCCAGGTGCTCTTGTGCAAACTGTAAACGTGCAGCAATGTTTTGTTTGGACAGCAGTGGCTTCCTCTGTGGTATTCTCCCATGAAATCCATTCTTGTTTAGTGTTTTACGTATTGTAGATTCGCTAACAGGGATGTTAGCATTTGCCAGTGACTTTTGTAAGTCTTTAGCTGACACTCTAGGATTCTTCTTCACCTCATTGAGCAGTCTGCGCTGTGCTCTTGCAGTCATCTTTACAGGACGGCCACTCCTAGGGAGAGTAGCAGCAGTGCTGAACTTTCTCCATTTATAGACAATTTGTCTTACCGTTGACTGATGAACAGCAAGGCTTTTGGAGATACTTTTATAACCCTTTCCAGCTTTATGCAAGTCAACAATTCTTAATCGTAGGTCTTCTGTGAGCTCTTTTGTGCGAGGCATCATTCACATCAGGCAATGCTTCTTGTAAAAAGCAAACCCAGAACTTGTGTGTGTGTTTTTTATAGGGCAGGGCAGCTGTAATCAACACCTCCAATCTCATCTCACTGATTGGACTCCAGTTGGCTGACATCTCACTCCAATTAGCTCTTGGAGATGTCATTAGTCTAGGGGTTCACATACTTTTTCAACCTGCACTGTGAATGTTTACATGGTGTGTTCAATAAAAACATGGCAACATTTCATTCTTTGTGTGTTATTAGTTTAAGCATACTGTGATTGTCTATTGTTGTGACTTAGATGATGATCAGATCACATTGTATTACCAATTTGTGCAGAAATCCATATCATTCCAAAGGGTTCACATACTTTTTCTTGCAAGTGTATACCCCAAATGAGAACATGCATGCATTTCATTATGCAGATTTTCATTGGGGTTAGATATCAAAATAGCTTAACTGCTGCCCTTACAAGCCCCCCCCTTCCATCCTACTTTTCTTTGCAAGGCAGGTGCTTTGGGCAATTGCCTGCATCTTCAGTTTAGCTCCACTGAGCTAAAAAAAAAAAAAAAACAGGAAGTAATACGACCTTTTGTCTGCCTGAAAGGCAAGGGGATGTGACAAAAGTTAATTTATAAAAGTGCTAATTTCTATAAAAATCTGCTTTTTTTGTCAAATGAAAAAAAGAGGACCCACTTTACACACACAAGGCATTTCAACAAGCTCATCCTCAGTATCTCTTCAAAGGGAAGGTCTGCATTTTAAAATGCATATAACACATTTCCACAGTGCAGTTGAAAAACAAACATGCCTTTATTCGGTTTTCTAACAGGGCTTGATTACTGCCTAAAATGATAAATCCTACCTTTTCTTACTTGCTTACTTTCTTTGCCCAGGACCAGCTCCTTCGTTAGCACTGCATACATCCCAACATTTAAAACAGACAAAGAGGGGCAATTTAAAGCGACACTATAGTCACCTGAACAACTTCAGCTTAATGGGGTTGTTCAGGTGAGTACAATATCTCCCTGCAAGCTTTTTCATGTAGACATTGTATTTTCAAAGAAAATACAGTGTTTGCATTAGAACCTAGGATCACCTCGAGTGGCAAAGTCCTGCCTGATGCGCAGGAGTCACGTTTGACATCTTCACGCTTAGCTGAAGACATCAAACGTGCTATCAGGACACAGGAGGCACTATGAATGTACCTCCTGTGACTGTAGTAACCTGGAGCCTGTCAGCAGTCAGAGCTGACAGTGTGGGAGATAAAGATCTCCTGCACACAGCATCGGCCCGAGCTGACAGGCTGAAGGCAGAAGACTGGAGACCAGAGACACAGCAGGAGGATCCAAACTGTAAGTACACTTATTTTAAAAATGAGTGAGAGTGAGTAAAAGTGAGTGTGAGAAAGAGTGAAAGTGATTGAGTGAGAGTGAGTAAGTGAGTGACTGAGAGTGAGAGAGTAAAAGTGAGTGTAAGTGAGTGACAGAGTGAAAGTGAGAGAATGAGTAACTGAAAGTAAGATAGTGAGAGAGTGAAAGTGAGTGAGAGTAAGAGAAAGTGAGTGAAAGAGTAAGTGACAGCAAGTGAGTGAGAGAGTGAGTAACTGAAAGTGAGATAGTGAGAGAGTGAAATTGAGTGTGAGTGACAGTGAAATTGAGTGTGAGTGAGCGAGTGAGTAAATGAGTGTGTGTTAGTGAGTTAGTGAGTGAGAGTTAGTGACAGAATTATTGAGTGAAAGAGTGTGATAGTGAGTGTGAGAGAGAGAGTTAACGTGAGTAAATGTGAGTGGGTGAGAGAGTGAGTGAGAGTGTGTGAGAGTGAGTAAATATGAGAGTGAGTGAATGTGTATGGGAGAGAGTGAGTAAGAGTGAATAAATGAGAAATTGAGTGAGAGTGAGTTAACGTGAGAGAGTGAGTAAACATGAGAGTGAGTGAATAAAAGTGAGAGAATAAGTCAAAGTAAGAGAGAGTGAGAGTGAGTAAAAGTGAGAGTGAGTAAAAGTATAGTGAGAGTGAATATGATTGAGTAAAAGTGAGAGAGAGTGAGAGTGAGAAAGTGTGAGTGAGAGACTGAGTAAAAGTTTGAGAGAGTGAGTAAAAGTGAGAGGGAGTGAGAGAGTGAATATGAGTAAAAGTGAGAGAGAGGGAGTGAAAGAGAGAGTGAGTAAAAGTGAGTGACAGTGAAATGTGTAAAAGTGAAAGTGTGAGAGTAAGTAAAAGTGAGAGTGAGTGACTGAAAGTGTGTGAGAGAGAGTGAAAGTGTGAGTGACTGTGAGTCAGATAGTCAGATAGAGACAGCTAGAAATAGACAGAAATAGATGTATAGATATAGAGATGGAAATAGATAGATAATGAGCTAGATAGATAGTAATAGATATAGATAGTGATAGGATGATAGATAGATAGAGTGTGTGTGTATGTATGTTTACATACACGGTAGATCGCTCAGTTTATTCATAGATCAGTATTGAATGAAGAACACGATTGGTGCAGAGCAAAGCCGCGCATGCGCACCAGACAGCTATGACGCTTCTCTAAGAGAGGCGTCTGATTGAGCCCTGCTATTTCGTCATTTTGACAAAAAAGGGGGAGTGGCTTGCAGAGGATATCGGTGCTGGAACGGGGGTAAGTTTTAATGATAAAAAGCACTCAAATTGATTTTCTTTAATGGCATACTATAAAAGCAAGAAAGAAGGCTAAGGGCCCTGTCTTTCTTGCTTTTATAGTTTGACTATAGTGCTCCTTTAATTTTTGGGGTGTAAGTGGGGGTGTGGCCAGGGGCAGGGCTGTTTAAAGAAATTTTAGGTGAATTACTAATAGCAATGTATGGAACTAAAATACAATTTAGAACAAAAACAATGTGTCTTAATTACTCCTATCTTATTTCACTCCTAAATGACTGTGAGACTGCAGGGGCATAACCTATTAATAATAATAAAAAAACACACCTTTATTAAGGTAAAGTGAATGCACACCACTTGAAAAATTGCCTCAAAGTTAGAAGATATTTTGATATGGGCTAAATGATAAATTGTTTGTTATGGACTAGAGCATTTCAAATCTTAAACCAAAATAAAAAAGTGGGTAAAATAACCCCAGTCAGCTATATTTCCAGCTTGGCTACGCTGGAGCAAGTTTTGAAATTTCCAGTAAAATTCCTGAAACCTTATTGTTTAGCAAATAACTAAATAATCACACACAGACCGGATGACACACTACACTGTGAATTGGCAGGAATTCACACAGGGTTTGCAAATTATAGGCCCTGTGTTCCTTAAAAAGTTACACAATTCACAAAGCAAAGAAGAAAAAAATTAAAGCATATTCAAAGTAATGTAGAAAAAACAACGAGGGAACCGGCTGATAATCTCTACAAAAGTAAATAAAGAGAATATAGTGTAATACAGTTTACAGTATAGACATTGCGCAAAATGAAATGCACTCACTGGATTTTAGACAAATTGATATATATATATCAATATATCAGAGTGGATTGTGTGTAGTTATTGAATTCATGTGGTGAATAGTATAGTAATTCTTGTATGAATTATAAGATTAATACATTATTGGTGATTTTTAAGTGGTAGAGTGGAAGTATTCATATGTATTTTATGGCCAGATATTGCAGATTACAAATGGAACGCAAAACAACGAGGTTGGAACGCACATAATTTCCGGTTTCGTCAATGTGTTTGGAACGCATGCCACTTCCGGTTTGGTTAACGCAGTTAGAACGCATGGCACTTCCGTGCCGGTTGTTGTCGGAGGATTATTGAACTATTCCGAAATCAGCTGTGAACACTTGGAGCTGCGATCGGTAACAGATGAATCCTATTAATGCAGGACCAATGAGGAGAGTCTGAGGATAACATGTGACTGAATTAAGATGAGGGATTAGCCCTATTTAAAGGACTTTTCGGGTGGGGATTTGTTAGGCTGTTTTTTGATTGTATTGTACCAAATTGTTTTTTAATATTGTGGTCCCTGAGGAAGTCCCTATTTTGTTAAAGGGACGAAACGCGTAGGACCTTATTTATATTTGTTTTATTTATTTTTAAACATATTTTAATATTGAATTAAAGCCATCTTTTCAAACTTCACCCGGAGTCCTGTGTTGGAGTGAAAACATCCAGGGGATTTCCCTAGGCCCCCCATACTATCGGGGGAGGCATCTTACAAGCTTCAATTTGTCTAAAATCCAGTGAGTGCATTTCATTTTGCGCAATGTCTATACTGTAAACTGTATTACACTATATTCTCTTTATTTACTTTTGTAGAGATTATCAGCCGGTTCCCTCGTTGTTTTTTCTACATTTTGCTGTCAAGTTGATCGCTAGCTGGGAAGCGATCTGAGGGAGGCTGTATTCATCCTTATTTGATAAGTATCTTTGCATATATATTAAGGTGTATAAGGTACATTATTATTGGTTGTTTTTTGATATTCAAAGTAATACAGTTAAAATTGTATTGTGGATAGCATGTATCAGAAAATATCTGGGCAGAAAATTAACCTATCTGAATTTTTTCTCAATTATAAAGGTGTGGGGGGAAGTTAACAAAACATCTGGCGTAGTCAATGGAATGAAAGAAATGTATATGATGATAAACTAAAACTAGCAAAAAGTAATTAAATCCAAATAACAAAGCTAAAAATATAATAAATGGACGGAAAATAAACACAACTTGGTCATTTTACTCTGCATTTTGTTTGTATTTAATTCAATAAAATTTAGTATTTCAAAAATAACTTAAAATATTTGTAAAAAAGTAAGATGTAGAGTTTCCAGCTCATAATTTAAATTATAGATGTTTGTAAAATACACATTTTAGGGTTGTAGATAAATCCACATATTTCATAAGTGATCTTAATTCAATTTTGGTAAACGTATAGTGTATTCAAGCATACTTAATAAAGCATGACTATATATTATGACATATTGATAGGAAATTCTTAAAAATTAACTCACTATGCAAACTAACTCGTCTGAACAGGTAAAATTGTCGATGGTCCATGGTACTTACATGAGATTGACAGAGAAGTAATAAGGTACAGATGGACAATGCAGCAGGGAAGACCATCTTCAAATATTTTACTGCAGCTTCTGCTCTTCGTACCTACTCAATGCTTCTTTAAATAAAGAGCCTAACGCGAGTCTTCTGTTTTTGCAATCTTAAACATACGTCATCAGTCCACAGACTACACAACTATGAATACAGATGGACTTTGCAAATATTTGAGGGGAAAAAGAACTCTCGTTTATTAGCATCTCAGTAAGATACATATTCAACACAAGATCCCTTGGGTATCTGCCTTCACGCACTGCCTTCAAAGTAGCTTAATCCTTTAAGTGTTGAAATTGCGCTTGTTCCGCGTAAACCATGTACTCATACACTTTACATAGTCATAACTCTGCAAACACCACAGGTCTGCATAATGAGTGTATAGTATCAGATTAAATGAAGAGACCAGGAAAGTTTAGAAAAGTGATCCGATACAAAAAGGTTTATTTACTAAAATCTAAATTGTACCAAACTGAAACACAAACGACAAAATTCAGGTACAAATAGCAAAGCTATGACTAGAACACAGCTGGAGAATTTTCCTAAATCTGCTTTGTTTGTCTAATTTTTTGACATTTGGACTTTAAATCACTATATGTTTTGTGAATGCATCCCATATACTTTGGCTAATTGTGGGGCATTTTACACACATAAGATGGAGAAATGTATGTAAAACATTTTAAAGCCGAATTTCACATATTCTGTTTCTTTGTAACCTTCCTTAAAGAACATAAAGAATATCAATTTGGGTTTGCAATTTTCTTTTTAAATCAGATTTCTAACTGACAGGTTTCAGTAAAGCATATCAAATAGGTGGGGTTGGGGTGGGATTAAAGTAGAAAATGTGAAAGCTAGTTAGAAATGAAAAAAAAATAATGTATTTATCTATACAACAATTTACTTTTCCAGACTATTGTTCATGGCAGCATTTAAGTTATGGGCTAACTCCTCCGTCTAGTAGATAGGACAGACAATAATAATGAATAAAAGGGACATTATAGGCAACCAGACCACTTCAGCTCATTGAAGTGGTCTGTGAGCACTGTCCATGTCAGTTTAACCCTGTAATTATTGCACTTATTGAGAAAACCTCAAAATTACCTTGCAGGTTTAACCCAAACTCTAGGGGCTGTCTACTAGGTGGTTAGGTGACTTTTGGTTGCCCAACTGACTTTGGAAGTCCTCACGCTCTGCATCAATCAATGCTTTCCCATGAGTTTGTCCTAATGCAATGGTGGTGCTCGCTGAGCATGTGTATTTGGAGGAGCAATGGCAGAGCCTGACCCAGCACCGAGGGATATCAGCACTGTATTCAGGTAAGGGAATTAAGGGGGTTTAACCCTTTCTGCACTGCAGGTGCGGTGCATGAGGTGGACACTATATATATATATATCTATATATATATATATAATTTTGTATTCCTAGCCTATAGTTTCTCTTTTAGCATAAGGTATAAATAGGTCCCTTACAGCCCATGATCCCCAGTCTAGTAACACATCAAGCAGCAACCCGGGAGGGAAAGCAATGCCGCCATAAATAACTGCCAGGAAAAGGAGATTATACTAAGCATGAATATGTTTTACTTTTTTCTGCCTAATCATGATAACATTTAATAATGGGTAGCACACAAGCAGTAAATATCAAAGGGAGGCACATAAATGCCAAACCAGTTTATTAGGTATCCGAAGAAACAGAATTCAATACAGAAGACCAAACTGAGAATCGGTGACAGAGTAGACATCAACTAGGTAGTGACAAACAAACATTTTTCAGGGAGAGGCTGTTAGTAGCTTCTGCAGCTACGAGGTAGAGATGGATCTAGTGCAGTGGTTCACAACCTTTTCCCACTTGTACACCCCCTGGCAGCCTATTTTCATAAATTGTAAGCCACATGTCAAACTGTTTGTAATTACTAGAATCAGGGCCGACCTTAGGCCATTAGGCGCCCTGTGCGAAAAAGTCTTCATGGCCCCCTCCCCCCACCAAGTTGCCTGTATACTGTCACACACACAGGCACAAGCAGACAGTCACACAAACAGTTACAAGCAGACAGTCAGACATGCTCAGTTACAGGCAGACAGTCACACACAGTTACAGGCAGACAGTAACACATGCTCAGTTACAGGCAGACAGTCACAGAGCCAAATACACAGTTAAAGGCAGACAGTCACAAACAGTTACAGGCACACAGTCACAGGCAGACAGTCATACACACTCCGTTACAGGCATGCAGACACTCACGCACAATGATAGGCACACACACACTCAGTTAAAGGCAGATAGTCACACAGACAGGCACAGGCACACACAACGGCACAGCTACAGCGACACACACAATTGGAGTCACACAAAGGCAGACAGTCACTCACATACACAGACACCGTCACACAGGCAGGGAGGCAGTCACACAGGCTGGGAGGAAGTCACACACACAGGGAGTCAGGCAGTCACACATAGGCAGACAGACACACACACACACACAGACAGTCACACACACAGACAGTCACACACACAGGCAGGCAGGCAGTCACACAGACAGTCACACACAGGCAGGCTGTCATTAGGGCCAGACTGGGGATACAAAGCAGCCCTGGAAAACATTTTTATGCCAGCCCTATAAGTCACTGCGCCATTTATTGTCGCGTGTAATATGTAAGGCTATGTCTTGCCATGACAGATGATTGAGTAATATATATATATATATATATATATATTGCTTTTTCTAATATAAAATATTGGTCCTTTCAGAGTAAAACGTTTAATTATACAGTAAGCATACTCACATGTAGACGCAGACAATCTCACTGACATCTCAATGACACACACAAGCTCATTGATACACAGCCTCATAGACAAACAATCTCACTAATATACATCAGCTTACTGACATAAAAACACAAGCTCACTCACTAGCAGGCACACATTTACAAGTAAGCTCACTCACTAGCAGATGCACACACACAGTTTAATGTAGTGGTACTGGTGTCTATTGCATTTCCCTACTGGCTTTTTAACGTAAACACTGACTTTTCAGAGAAAAGGCAGTGTTTACATTGCTTCAAAGTTACACTGCTAGTGACAGTCACTCAGATGGTCACTAGAGGTGCTTCCTGTGTCAGTGCACCTACATTTAGGGCCTCCACACTCTGTAGGTGCTGAACGTTCCCCATAGAGATACATTGATTCAATGCATCTCTATGAGGAGATGCTGATTGGTGTAGTGTTTTGCAGCCAATCCTATGGCAAAGCATTGGATTGGCTGAGATCATCAAGCTTGATGATCTCAGCCATAGAGGCAGGGCCAGTCAAGGGGAGACCAGCACGCTGCGTGGGGAAAACAAAGGTGAGCAAAAACACTATTTTTAAACACACATATACACCATGACAGACACACAACCCATGACAGACACACACACACACCATGACAGACCATGACACAGACAGACCCACACACACACCATGACACAGACAGACACACACCCCATGACGGACAGAAACACACCCTATGATGGACAGACACACACCCCATGACAGACAGACACACACACCATGACGGACAGACCGACACACCCACCATGACAGACAGAAACACACACACCATACAGACACACACCATGACACAGACAGACAGACAGAAACACACACACCATACAGACACACACCATGACACAGACAGACAGACACAACATGACACAGACAGACAGACACACCAAAACAGACAGACAAACTCACACTGACACACATTACTAATACCTGCCAGGGGGTCGTGCAGTGCAGACGGCTGTCTGTGCTGGCGGCTGCTGGGGGAGGTCTGCTGGCGGCTGGGGGGGGTCTGCTTGCGGCCGCTGGGGGAGGTCTGCTGGGGGGGTCTGCTGGCTGCGCTGGCTCTGCTCTCCCGACCTCGCGCGCTGCTGAATGAAACCAGGGCCGGAATATGACGTCATATTCCGGCACCGGTCTCATTAAGCTGCGCGCTGGGGAGCAGAACCAGCGCAAGTCCCCCAGCGGCCGCCAGTACAAGTCCCCCATCGGCCGCCAGCAGACCCCCCCAGCAGCCTTCAGCAGACCTCCCCCAGCAGCCGCCAGCAGACCCAGGTGTCTGCCCGGGCCCCAGGTGCCGACGGCCCACCAGGAAATTTCCCGGTATCCCGGTGGGCCAGTCCAGCCTTGGCTGTCATACACACAGGAAGACAGACACACACAAAGGCAGGCAGTCATACAGACAGTCACACACACATACACACAGGCAGACAGACACACAGGCAGCAGTCATACAGACAGTCACACACACACACACAGGCAGACACATGAGCAGGCAAACAGTAACACACAGGCAGGTAGTCACAGTCACACACACACAGACTTACCTCTTTCCATTATGGCTCAAAGGGGTAGTGGATGCAGTTGGTTGTTGAGGAAACAGGGACGTCTCCCTGCTTTCCTCTTCCTGTGCAGCTTCGGATAGGTATTACCAGGGGCTTTGGCTATGTATAAGCCCCGTCTCCACCTCTTGATAAGCTCCACCCCTGCTGCTCATTAAGCCCCGTCCCCGCTGCCTCGATTGTTTTTTGTTTGTTTTTAATAGACCCAGGTGGAGAATAATGAAATACTCCATGTCTTGGCTCCCCTGACACCGGCCATGTGCGAGCTGTGTGGGCCACATGGCGCCCCCTGGCCATGGCACCCTGTGCGGCCGCACAACTCACTCACCCCTAAGGCCGGCCATGACTAGAATTGCTGTTATTTCAAATTTATACATTTTTCTCTGCCCCATCTCCCCTTTTTCTCTGCCCCAGGCTCTCCCTGTTTCTCCTCTGTCCCAGGCATATATATACATACACAGTACAGATATACATACACTGATACATATGTAAATACAGACACACACTGACACACATGCAGAAACACAGATACACACACTGACATACATTTAGATACACAGACACACAGATGCAAACACTGACACACATGCAGATGCACAGACACACATACAGTTGCACAGACACACTGATAAACATGCTGACACATGCAGATACAAACAGTGACACACATACATATACAGACACACAGAGAGACACACTGACACATACAGATACACTGGTGTATATTTATACAGATGTATTGACAGACAGATACAAACACTGTCACACATGCAGATATACAGACACACAGATACAAACACTGACACACAGAGATACAGACACACAGATACAAACACTGACACACATACAGATGTGCAGATACACAGACACACAGATATAGACATACAAACATACACTGACACACATGCAGATACATAGCCACACAGATACAATCACTCACACACATACAGACACACAAACACTGACACACATACAAATACATACACTCACACATATACAGTTGCACTGACACACATACTAGCACACATGCAGATACACAGTTACAACTGACATACAGATACACACACACAGTGAACATGCATACAGATGTTCAGACACACAGATACAAACATTGCCACCCATGCAGATACACAGACATACAGATACACTCACTGACACACATGCAGATTCACAGACACACAGTTACAAACACTGAAACACATGCAGATTCACAGATACACACTGACACACATGCAGATACACAGAAACACACACTGACACACATGCAGATACATAGACACACAGATGCAAACAGTGACACACATGCAGATGCGCAGACACACATACAGTTGCACAGATACACTGACACACATGCAGTTACACAGATACAAACACTGACACACATACATATACAGACACAGAGAGACACACTGACCCAGATGCAGATACACATACATACAGATACAAACACTGACACACATACAGATGTACAGACACACAGATACAAACTATTTTACACATGCAGATACACAGTCACACAGATGCAAACACTTACATACAGGTACATAGACATAAAGATACACGCTGGCACATAAAAATACATACACTGACATACAGACAGATACACACACTGACACACAGATAGATACACAGATACAAACAATGACACACACACAGGTACACAGACATACAGATACACAGATACAAACATTAACACACACACAGATAGACAAACATACAGATACACACACATACAGCTACACACACAGATACAAACACTACATACCTACAGACACCAAAAACACACATACCGGTCAAAATTTTAGCCACCCTCTGTCTTCCTCCCAGCTCTCCCTACATATAAGAGGCCTTGCTGTGATGTTAAAGAGCTGCAGAACACGACCGGGCCCCTTACGGCACGTCTATCGGTTGGCCCTAAGTGCATGGGCTAGCCAATAGACCTGCTCACCCTGCAATTTTTTTTCACACACCCCCAGGGGAACTGGATTGTACCCCTGGGTTAGGCCTAACCCCTGGGTTAGGCGGTACCCCTGGGTTAGGCAGTTGGTATCCTCTGCTATAGTGGAATGACACTTGAAAGGCTTAAATGCCTTTGACACTTGAAAGGCCTGTAAGCATGGGAAATAGCACTGGCCACCCAGGAACAAAGAATAGAAATTGAAACAGCTTCTCTCCTTTGCTTGCTGGGAATTCTGAACTTTTATTTATATTTTCTACTGGAGAAGATGTATTCTGGAAATAGGCTTTCAAAATAATCTCCTGGTTTCAATGAAATGGACAGAAACATTTGGGAAGAAATAAAAGCTCAAGAACTACTCTATAATGGTAGAAGGAGGTCTATGGTTCATCTGCTGAAAGGGCTCTAATGTTCAACATGCGTCTAGCCAAAATCTATGCCAGTAGAAGCAAGGCTACATTCCAAAGAGCTGAAATAGCTCTTTGTAAAGTGCTATGAAACAGGAAAATGACCACTAAATCCGCAGCCATCATCATGCGTACGCCGGGTACGAAAGGCAGACCTAAAAGGCTGGATAAGCACCATAGAAATGGAACATAAGACAAAACAAGTGGTACAATGTTAGAAGTACGCAATGGTTATTTGTTCATGTTATAATCAGTTTATTTCTCTTAAAAAACATAAAAAATCCTTAGTGGACAGTAAATTGAGCAGAGTTAAAAGATATCGTGCTGAATAACTTAATGTGTAACAAAGTGGAAATGTTTGATATTCAAAATAGGCTTTTGCACAAGCCGACATGCTAAAACATTTGTCTTACTGTGTCTGCCAAGATGAAAAAAAAAAGAATTTAAAAAAAAGAGAGAGGATACAGCTGTAGATCTACAACATAAAAAGCAAATGATAGTGTAACACTGTAAAATAAATATAAATGCACTATAATGAGTAACACTCACAAGATAGATGAAAATATATCGCCCATGGGTGCCTCCCCTGATTGAAATGGGGCGCCAAATCCACTCCTCCTGCCTTCCGAGATGATGAAAACGGACTCAGGGTAGATGAATAAAATTCTGCTTTATTATAAAAAGTAAATATAAAAGTGGTGTTATACCAGGTCCTACATGTTCCGTCCTGTAAGGACTTCCTCAGGGACCTCCTTCCAGTTTTCGGCCATATCGGAGCGTAATTTCCAGTGTGTCGATTTGAATTGGTATCTTCTGATGATGTGTGGGTTCATTGCATGGTCCTCCTTTTGCATTCCACTTATAACTCATAGAATAAGGTATTACTAATGGAAGCCCTAAAGGCTCAAAAATATATGAGAACATAGCAACTAATAGATAGCAATCTACTATGCTTTATTAACAACAGAGGGGAAAGTGAAATATAAGGGCACTACACTGGTATCTGTTATTATTTTAAAGCTAAAAAAAGAATAAATAAATATTGTATGTGAATTACTTCCAAGTGGAGAATTAATATGCGTTTTAATTTCTACTATTCAAATTCATACATAATAGTGAGTATGGGAATAATTTACCTATACATAAGGAACAATTGTAAATATTAGTAAAAATAATAATTAAAAGATTTAATTGGAGCAATCGACGCTCGACACGGCACCTACCTCTTAAAGGACCCCGCGGAACCGAACGGCTACACAATGGGTCGCAGGTCCCAAAAGCCTCCACCAACCGCCGGCAGAGGCACCCAAGATATCGGCGACATGCTGCAGAGGCCAATGGCGCCCAAGATGGCGACCCCGGCGGAGCGCACGCCAGCCTCTCCAGACGAGGAGGAACAGCATGGGGCTGGATTAGAAATATCCACCGCTCCCCAAGCCACAGAGTCACTTGCCGGCCAAGACACACAAACCCCGGCTACCAAACAAGATATTGCCGACCTCCTGATGGAAATGAGGAGAATGCATGCAGCAGATATCAACCTAATAAAGACTGAAATGCAAGCGATGACCGCACGCACACGGGCCACAGAGGAGAACATCCTAGATCTCCAAAGAGAGGTGAGATAGATAAAAGACACTTGTTACCATATGCAGGCCGCACAGTCCACCCTAATCACAAGACTGGACCAAACAGAAGACCGCAACAGACGTGCTAACCTAAAATTAAGGGGGATCCCAGACACTCATCAGAACTACCCCACTACCTCAGACGTCTCATAGCGACGCTTCTGCCACCTGCTCAGGCAAAAAAACTTGTATTGGACGGCTGTTTTAGAATCAGAAAAGCCAGACAAGCACCAACGGACGCCCCTCAAGATGTCATTATCCAATGTCAGTCCGTGACCAACAAAATTAAGCTTCTCACGGCGGTCAGAGGGAAGACCCCGCTAACATATGAAAACTCTCACGTTACCTTTTACCAAGACCTGACCCGCAACACATTACTATGGCGCAGATCCCTGGCCCCAGTCACAACTCAACTGAGAGAGGCAAAGCTCGAGTATAAATGGACATTCCCAAGGTCCCTGACAGTGACCAAGGGGGGCGCCACGCACAGCCTCTCCTCGCTACAGGATGCAGAACCTTTCCTGAGCGCACTAGGGATGCCAGCTCTAACCCAAACAAGGGAGAACCCCACGACGCCACACACATGGAACCCAGAGACAGTAATCTCTTTCACTCCTAGGAACACTGAGAGAAGCGGAGCCCTAACCTGAACTGCCCCACTGCGCCAGACCTTCAACCTCCTATGTGTCCTCCCCAGGCGCTGAGGAAGAGCTGTTCTGAACTGCATTAATGGTGGCCAGCGACTTTAATACATTAACCAGACACTGCCTCCTCTTTAGGGCTTTGCATGCCGGCTCACCTACTGTTTTACCCTATGCTTGTTTTTTATGGTTTTTATGTTTTGGTGTTTTGTTATTGGTTTTCAGCACGATATTACTACACACACCCTCGACAAGTATAGCTTATGCTATACCATAACTGTGACTGACCGCCATCAGCCGTGACTTACTCGGACAAAGAACACCACAAGCTCCGGGGAGAATATACCTTCTCCCACCCCCCCGCGACTTCCTCGGTAAGAAGTCAAAACCCCAACCCATCGATAGACCACAAAGATTCAACGGGCTTCATGAGCGATAACGCTTGCCCCACGCACACACGCTGACATAAACAGACATCATATAATTCACTCGCAGATACGAACAACACTAAGGACAGCCATGCGCACACACACGCAAACCCAACACGGAACACATTAAGGGGTACAAACACGCTGACAACCTTTGGACTGACAACCTTCAGATACCCACACCCCGAATTACCATGATCCTGGAACTCGAGGGGGAATGACATACACTGCAAATGCACTCCATGGAGGCCTTAGTTCCACACTAGTTGACTTGTAAAAATAAAAATAAAAGGTGCAGATCTAGCTGACATTACAACTTGGAACTGACAGACAAAAGTATGCCTTAACTATGTTGTGAAGTCCTGTAACAACCATCACCCGCAAGGCTGTTGTGGCCAGGCGGGCTGTTTTGTACTTAACAATGCACACAAAAAAAAAGAATAAAAAAAAAAAAAAGATTTAATTGAATCTTGACTGAATATTTCAAAAATGATAAAATATAAAAATAAAATAAAAAATAAAAATAAATAATAAATAAAAATTCAAATAAAAAATAATCATAAATAAAAATATATATATTTAAATTGACCCCTATTATATAATATAACTTCTACAATGGGTCCGTATAATAGGTGACCGTAATTCCATTTACATTAAAGAATACAAATAATATATATTTCAGCGTTGAGACCTCCATGTTCCAGTGTGCCCAGTTGATGGATCCAGAAGGTCTCTCGCTGTGCTTACCTCTCGTCCCTGTTGCCACCTCTCCAATGTGGTCTTATATGTTCTATACCAAAACATGGCAGATTTTGCCAATTAAAAAGGGGATAAGTATTACAGTGAACTGGAAATGTATGGTTAGTGTATTTTTTTTTTTTAATGTTGTTTTGATGCTCTAGAAATCTAATTTCAAGCTTTCTTTTGGTTTTACCAACATATTGTTTGCCACACGGACATTGCAGTAAATACACTACATAGTCCGTGTGACAATTGATAGTATCTTTAATGAGGTATTTTTTTCCTGTTACTGTGCTAACAAAATACTTTTTGGTTCCTGCTTTGTTCCCTGTAGTTTTGCATGCCTTACATGTTAAATAACCTTTAAACCCTACGATTTTATTCATTTCCTTATGGTTTTTATTAGTGGTTTTAAAACTGTAACTGGGTGCTAAAGTATTTTTAAGATTTTTTGGTTTTTTGAAAATTATTGGTGGGCGGTCTGGAAGGAAAGGTCTGAAAAATCTATCCTCTTGTAATATGGGCCAATGTTTTGATATTGCCCTTTTGATCTTAAAGTGGTCAATATTGTATTTTGTAGTAAAAGCATGGTCATATTTCTTCTTAGTTTCCTTGTCTCTATGATCCCTTTCTTTTGGTTTATCCTTCAATAAGTTGCTTCTACCACGTCTAGAAATTTTTTTAGTTCCTTCTAAATTCCGACGAACTCTAGTGAATTGTCTTTTTGCAATTCCTCGAAGCCAAGGGCCATGATGACAGCTTTGTCTATGTACAAAGTTATTTCCATCTGTTTTTGTTTTAAAAAAAACATTTGGAAATTATTTCTGGTCCACTATTTGAAAGGGTCACATCTAAAAAAAATCAATCTTTTCTATATTACATTCAGATGTAAATTTAAGGTTAAATGAATTTTGCTTAAACAAATCGACAAAATTGGAAAATAATTTTACGTGCCACGCTAAATAATAAGTATATCGTCTATATAACGTCGCCAGAGGACCAGGTCTCTAATCCAGCCATGCCAAGACCACATTGTTAACTCCTCCCACCTTCTCATAAAGATACTGGCATAGCTGGAACCTGGTCCCCATGTCGGTCCCGGTGAGTTGTAGAAAAAAAACATATTATCAAACATAAAACAATTGTGTTCTAAAATAAAAATAATAGCCTGTAAAATAAAATCCTCAAATGATTTGGAAATGTTTGCAATTCCTCATTAAATATTTTTGTTGGATGATTAACTCTGCATATGTTTTTTTTCTTTTATAATATTGAATGCCTCTACCATATAAAATTCTGTAGTCATAATAACACCCCCCTCCCCCCTTTATCTGCTTCTTTTATGATGAGGTTGTCTCGGTCTGCTTCAACCGTAGAGATACTTCTTTTGTCATATCTGATTCAGGATTAGTTCCATTGTAACTTATCTTATTTAATTATTTTTGCACCAAGTAAGAAAAAGTTGCCAGATGTAACCCTTTACTGTGACTTGGGTAAAATGTTGATTTACCTCTAGAAATATCTGGGGGGTTTTGGTTCATTCTCAGATGGTATGGTGATGCTTGTAGTAGGAAATTTTAGAAAATGTCTCTTTATCATTAGTTTTCTGATAAACTTTTGTAGATCTATATATAACTCAAAGTTGTTAGAGTTACAATTGGGTGCAAATTTTAGACCTCGATTTAACACTTTAATTTTGAGATCAGTCAATTGGACATTAGTTAAATGAAAGATACCTTTTTCAATTAGATTTTTTGACAAAAAATGGTTTTCACTTGAATTCTCTAATCCAGGGGTAGGCAACCTTTTAGCAGCACTGTGCCGATATAGGATGGTGATGTCCTGTAGCGTGCCGGTCTTATTTTTTTTAAATTGAGGTGTGTATGCTGCCGTATTCTGCTTGTGTTATTTTTATTGTAGTTGCTTTGTATCGTTGTATTTGTACGAGTATAAGCTATTATATTGTATATGTTCATTAGTAGTTTATGGTATTGTGTATGATACATATGAATGTGGGCTGTGTATGAGGGCTGCTTGTGGAATTGTGTGTGGATGGATATGTCACATTGTGTGTTTGGCTGTTTGGGGTATTGCATGTGAGAGGCTGCATATGGTGCTGTGTGCATGTATGTGGATTGTTAGCGGGTTACATTTGTGCGGATTGTGTGTATGTTTGAGTGAGGGCTGTCCATATTATTTGTATGAGGGGAGGGTTATTCTACATTTCTGTGTATATCTTGCAGTGTGTGTGGCTTCCCTGGGTTCCAGTGGGGACCAGGCTGGCCAGGTACAGGTCAAGGACAGGAGCTGCAACAGCAGCTGCAGGCTGCTCTACTACAGTGTGGATTCCCATTCACAAGTGCTGGGATCACTTCCTCTATGTACTGCAATGCTTAAATTGAGGATTGCCCTTCACCACCTCTTCATATTAGCAGGTATCTGAAGTTTTACTGGGACTCCTGATAGGCCAGTGCCTGTTTGGCTCTAGCAGCCTTGAGTTCCGTGCAAATACACCTTGAGTGCCGTGCATGGCACTAGTGCCGTAGGTTGCCTACCCCTGCTCTAATCTAAATCTATTCTCATTCTTTTTTGGGGCGAATCCGCCTGTAGTGCTGAGAATCCATTTAGGTGTTCCCAATCGTTCCTCCGAGGTTGGAAATAACTTATTATTTTTGGAATTAATATGAGATGAGTTCTCTCCCCTGTTTAAACTAGGGAAGGTATTTCTCCCAATTGAAACATGATCTACATTGGAATATCTTCTTCTTTCTCCCCATCTATTGGTTTCGGGGAAATTACTATCTGAATTATTTCTTCTATTGTTGAAATCTCTTTTAAAAGTAGTTTTTTTTAAAAGGAGTTTTACGTGTGTTATTCCTATCAGGATTATAGAATTTCCTTCTAGGGATATAAACCCTCTCCCCACTGTAATTCTTTCTTAGGTTTCTTCGTTGAAGTCTATTTGATGTTGAAAAGGTATCTTTTTGGGGGGCGGAGCCGAGCAGCCGAAGCGATCGGACACACACTCTCAGAGCTCCAGGCTAAACAGCGTTAATAGGCGAAATCCTGGGAATAAAACCCCAAAAAACAAGAAGCCCAACGCTCCAGAACGACCAGAGCTACCATGGGTCGTAATTCTAAGAAGCAGAAGTCAGTCAAACCCAAACAGGGAATGAATATAGGCGAGCTCTTCAGGCAGGCGCATGGCGCACTTGGGCCCAAAATGGCCGCGGAGCTGGATGAATACTCCGACTCCTCAGAAGAGATGTCGCAATACACCGGAGCGGCAGACATACCATCACAGAAACCCTCTCACACACACACCCGAAACCTACCCTGCCAACCTGTCACAAAGGAGACCCTGCAAGAGCTCCTGGCGGGGCTTCAGACAACTCTCCAGGCAGACGTGGCCGCACTGCGTCAGGACCTCAAGGGCCTGGTAGGCCGACTGGGAGTTATGGAGGCCTCCACAAAGGACCATGATCAGAGAATATGCTCTCTGGAACAAGAGGTACAAGCGCTGAAAAAGCAACAAGCTGGGGTTGAACAGAAACTGGCGACCGTGGAAGACACAAGGCGCCGGGCTAACCTTAAAATAAGAGGTATCCCGGAGGAGGTACCGACAGCAGAGTTACAACACCTCATAAGAAGGCTGCTGGGAGCATTGCTGTCTCCAAAGCAAGTCAGGCAAATTGCAGTGGATGGAGTATTCCGGATCCCGAAACCCAGGAGGGCCCCAGAAGAGGCGCCCAGAGATACTGTGGTGAAATTCCAAAGAAGCAGTGACAAGGCGACAGTACAAGAAGCACTCAAGGGACAGTCCCCATATGTATTTGAAGACATGTCCTTAACCTTTTACACCGACCTCTCTGGGAGCACTCTGCAGTGGAGAAGATCCCTGCAGGGGTTTACCACTCTCCTACGGAGCAACAACATCCAATACAGGTGGCGGATGTCCCGTACGCTCCAAGTGCAACACAGAGAATCCTTCTACTCGGTCCATGACATACAGGAGGCATCTGCGCTCCTGGACACCCTAGGCCTCCCAAAGGACGCTCTGCAGAGTATTGGGCCTCGAGGGGCAACCACACAGGCACACACGTGGGACCCTGCAAGAAGCACTCCATTTGTCCCGCAGCAAGCCCCACAGGGAGCCTACGCTTTGGTTACTACTTGAGGCGAACTTCTCTCACACATATCTGTTACCAAAGGGGTTCCGAGCCGTGACCGTTTCTGTGACTATATATATATATATTTTTCATATTTTTTTTTTTTCTCTGTTTGTTTCCTTTTGTACATTACTTTCTATCTCGCTGGTACCTATCTATTAAGCACCGAGTATCCCATGAGGACAATTCCCCTCACCCCCCACCCCTGCCTCCCCTCAATGGCCGTTAGACTAAGACCCACTCTATCTCGACGTGAGGTGTAAAATTTATCCATAGCAACCTACACCCAGACCTACTCACTAAAAACACTAGTCATGTAATTTGTAGCTCTAGTCTCGCTACTAACCGCTAGATGTCCCCATTACTTATGAAGGACGAAAGCAGCCTTCCCAGCTAGCGGAATACTCATGGTAGTACCCGACACACTTAATGCGTTACACATAACTCAAAACAACCCCCTATGTGGAATGTATATAGCATAACGAATCTCTGGGTGACGGGCATAGCTATTTTTAAACTAAGTAGATCATCCTAACCTTCATACTCTGCAACACACATCTGCCCCTCGAACGGCATCTTAACTCTGCTGCCACCAATAGAATGCTAGTAGAATAAGCTCTAGGAGATGCTAACACCAAAGGTGGCTCCTAACTAGTCACTCACACTCAAGCATGCAAACTTCCACTAGGTCCTACTTTGGTTACACATAGATCTTAGCCACACGTGCAGATAACAATACTTGACTCCTATAGAGTGCATATAACCAATCTATACTGTTAACTGTTTCTGTATCACGCATGCACTGTTCATTTACTATTCCTAGATTAATCTAAAAATGTGCTGTCATTTAATGCCATGATCTTGTTTATTTTGTGATATCTCAGCGACTTGTATCTGCTGTCGTGGCGATATAGTCATGTTTGTTACTCGAAGCACTACAAAAATAAAGAATTAAAAAAAAAAAAAAGGTATCTTTTATCTTATCTTCTCTGTCTCTTTTATATTTTTTATTTTTAGTATCTGAAATTTTCTGATTCAAAATTTGTAACCTTTGGCACATCTCATTTTTTTCTTTATATTCTTTGTTGTTCTATGTGAAGCTCATCATCCAATTTTTTTATATCCTCGTCTATGTTCTCTTTAATCTCTTTAATCTCCTTTGCATGTTGACTGATTAATTTAATTAATTGTAAGGAGAAATTTTAGAGAACTTCATCCCATTTATTCATAAAGGCTTCATTATCACAGCCAAGGCAAGGATTTTCTCGATCCTCAGACCTCTAGGGATCAGTCCCTCCTTAAGATAATTTTCCAAGAACGAGACCTCCCACCATTTTTTGGTCTCTATATTTAGTAATTTTTCTTTCATTATGAAAAATCAATCTAGCCCTTTAATAGGTTTAGGCTTCTCTAGCTCATTAAAGAAAGCTTCAAATTGTTTTTGTCTTTCTCTATGTATAGTAGGGAGATAATGTGCTGTGGTTAAAACTAGACGATATATAAAAGTGTCTTATGTATGTATAGAAATTTATCATCCAAAATGTTTAGTATACCTGGGACACAACTGTATATATACAACAAATATAGTCACTAACACCTAAAAATTATAGGGAAGTGAAAAAAACAGCACTTATCTCAGTGGATACTGGTGACAGCTTCCTCCCCAATCCAAGCCTGACTGCAGAATCCCCAGGACCTGAGAAAGCATAGGAGACTTTATTGATTGTACACTAGAATCGTGCCTTCTGGTGATTGCTTCACAGATAGCTTGATAGCTTGTTAGGCACTGGAACTTGAGACATTGTAGGAGCACAATAAAGTAGAAACATCTGATAAACCATGGGAAAGCAAAGCTTGCCCTTCAAGAGGTATGCCCTGAGTCTGAACTTGTGAGGGCATGGATGGAGGATCAGTTCCTGCAACAGAAGTGAATCAGAGGCTGAAAATTCCCATTGCTAGTCTATCATCAATCTCTTCAGGACAGCAAACCAAGGTCAGCAAGGCCAGCATGGTATTACCGTAATCACCATGCAGCTCTCTTTGGAGATCTTCCTCAGCACTGCATGGACAAGGGGAATGGGAGGAAAGATGCAAGACAGCTTGAATAGCCATTACACCAATACAGTATCCTGGGCTAGGGCCCTGTCATGGTACCTCTGAGAAAGAACCTGAGTGTACTGGGCTGTAGCCCTAAGGTCTATCTGTGAAAGACCCCACTTCTGGGCCAAGAATCCAAATATTTCCTTGGAAAGCTGCCATTCCGTTTTCTCTACCTGATGTCTGCACAAAAAGTCTGCAATGGTATTTTCTTTTCCTTGGTAGATAAAGGATACATTATGTGTTGCACAGGTCATGATAGGCTGTATCTCTTTCATCAGTAAGTGGTACTGCCATGATGATTTCTATAAGCGGCTGCTGCTCTGTTGTCCAACCTCAACTTGACCCAACCGTTTCAAAGAAAATCTTGTAAGTGAAGTAAGGCTAGGAAAGCTGCGCATATCTCTGACCAAGTGCCCACGATGCATGAAACGCATAAGAATTATTGTGGTGGTGTCATATCCCTGCTACTGGTCCCATACATGGTTTTAATAAGAAGAAATAAAAGGCATTATTTTTAGTTTTCTTTTCCACACTTTAAGCATTGTTTTCCTTTTTTTTTTTTTTTTTTGAATCCGTTATATACCATGTGTTATCAGTTTTTAGTGCTATATAAAGGGCAGTTCCACTAAACTACTCATTATATATAGGCTGATCATAACTCCTTAATGTTAGATGGGAACGAAGTGACAAGTATGAATGGCCACAGTGTTTGTTGAAGTGAGCTTCCTATCTTGTTTGACTGGCATTTGAAATTGAAATTGTTGCCTGACAACCACCAATAAAGTTACCTGATGCCAATCCTGAGGCCTTGGATTGAAATGTCTGTGGAAGAAAATCTGAAATGGGTGAGTGTTCCACTGAAAGCATTAAATAAGCCATATGGTTGATGAAAAGGTGCCTATTAGCCTCATGAAATTTTGATTTTCTCATGATTTATCATCTATCTGAAGTGACACAGAGTCTGTAGGACTAAAGCTCGGTGATGAAGCATCAATAATCGATCTATAGCTACCATAAGGGCGTCATCCAGGTAGTAGAAAAATGGCAACACCCTTAAAATGTTATTGGTTCCATTCTGATTCCAGAAGGATGTGCTCTGAACTGAAAATGGGGATTGTGGAAACAAAACCTGAGATGCCTTTGGTTAGTAGAATCAAACAGGACATGGATGTATGCATCCATTAAGTCTTCCAAAATCAATTAGTCCCCTGGATGGACATGCTGTAAAAGGTTTGAAGAGACTCCATGAAAAACCATCTGATATGATGGGAAAGATTGAGCTGATGAATATCCAAGATTGCCCTTAACTTTTAGTTGACTCTATACTGCCATGCATAACTACTCTCTTCACCCGATTGCCTCCAATTTTAATCTAGACAGATCTTGGTCTTTTCCCTCTTGAGGATTCCGTAACTTTTCCCTCTTCAGTAACTACCTGCTAAATCCATTTTAATATATCTGGTGAGGAGGCCTTTGGGGCCTGATTTTGTTCCATATGGCCAGGTTCAGACATTTTCTGCAAAGCACGTTGTGTTCTAAAGATATGAATCCACATCCAAGGCAGGTGGTCAGCTTTTTCCTTCTTCTGGATGGACATCTAGAGTCAGACCAGTCTTGAGGGCTGTAAAATACAGAGGCCATACACCTTTAAATATTTAATTCTTTAATATAAATCCACCCAAAAAATTAAGCTCACCTATGACTAGGGTTATCAGATCCACCATGTTAACAGGGACACATATTATTTATACATATTGATGGGCAGCACATGGAAAGGCCGTGTAGTATGTAGAATTCAGAAGAAGGTGTATAAGATTAAGTAATTAGGCATTGAAGAATCCTGCAGAATATGCATTATACACACTGCAGGGCAACCCTTTTCCATGTGTTTTCATAAATATGACAAACTTACATGTGTCCCTGAAAACATAGTAGATCTGGTGTTCCTGCCTATGACCGAATGTAGCTGATTTTGCTGAAGTAGAAGATGGTACCATAATAGTGCTGAGGAGGGCTGAAGCATAATTTATCAAATAAGAGTCCACAAAACAAAAAAATCCTAAATGTATGATATGGATTAATGAGCACCTTTCCTGTGTCACACTACACAGTAGATTTAGTAATGTCAGGATGCTCTATTATAACAGCTGGCCTTTGATCCTGATTTGTATCTTCTTCTTGTTTCCCCCCCTGCACTGCATATCCTGATAACACCTTGTTGGGAAGTGTTTGTGTAATCGAGTAACACCTTTTGACCAGCTAATGCCAAATGTGCTTCAAGTTCTTTGAATATGCAATTGACAGGACATGACTCTATTATGTGAAGACAACCCCTTTTGGATGTGTACAGAATTTTGTTATAAGGTCTGTGTTCTCCCCATTAAAATTAGGTGTAGTATTCTGCCATACACTTGTGTGAATGAGTACTGCCCTCCGAGCTCGTATTTCTGCTGTGTCCATTCCTTGTCTTCATACCTGAGAGAAAACATTGCTGTCTGCTGATTTTAAACCACAACAATGTAGAACTTAGCTGCAAAGCAAAAAACAATACACGCAAGGTAAGCAGATATGCTAGAAAACAAAGAACAGGTTACCTTCATGTACAGGATCTTAAACAGGTTGCCCATATGCAGTGTTTACGCGATTGCCCTAACCGCCATGTCTAAAAATGCAAGGGGTTTAAACATCCTGGACACATCATGGATGTGTCCAATCTCACTTTCTGGAACATGGTACTGACAACTGAGGATATTCACTCATGCAGAGCCATGAGGCAGCATCCTAAGACCTCAGCAGGTCTGCAGGAGAAGAAGCAAGTGGGAAGAACTAGGGGAAGACTGCATAGACCAGAAGTCTTCAGGGGAATCTAAACAAAGAGAAGTGGCCTATGTGAACCTGAAGGTTCTTGGAGACGGAGGCTGACATTTTAGGCAATAAAACCACAAATTCAATGGATAGGTGAGTTTAAAAAAAAGGGCCACTCCTTACCCATAAAGCACTAAGTGCTCTGGGCATAAAGTAAGAGCCCTCTTTTTTGATTTAAAAAAAAAATTATTTCAATAGAAATTGATACATTTATAAATTAACCTTGTTACATCCCCCTTGGCTGTCAATCATACAACTGGTTCTGCTACTTCCTGGTTGCTTTGCTCGGTGGAAGCAGCAGTTGCCCAGAGACCTGCCTTACAAAGACTTCTCATTATGCTGCATTGGAAAAACTGTAATCGAACAGCCACAGAAAGTCTGAGCCAGCTTAGGGCTTGATAAGGCTTCACACAAGAATACTGCAGCCTTTGCAAAAGGTTTTAGATATACAGCCAGTGGGGAAAATGCATTTGGGGTAGATCTACTAATCAGTGATTTTTATTTATTTTATTTTAGTGGTGTGTTCCTTTAAAGAGAAAAATTAAAACAATTGTATTTCCTTAAGGACCAGGGTATGTAGGTGACCTCTTTATATCTTATGCTTAATTGAATTATTTCCTGTCCTATCAGCTGGAGTTAATCCTTTAGTTAAACACTGCCATAATTAGCCAGAATTTATTTATTTTTTGTGTAAAACTAGTGTCAATCCCAGGAATATTTGCCAAAAATGTGACATTAGTTTAACTTCTCTGTGCTGCATAATTCTTTTTCACTATGGCTTGCATTGCCTCTTTCAAAGGTTAATTAATTCAGTACATGAGAATAAGAGATTGACGTGCTATAAAACTAATATGAATATATATGAAAATTCATCTGAATGCCAGGTTTGTGAGTCATTTCATTGCTGTGATATTTTGCAGAAAATGCTATATTGCCAGAAAAGGGGTTAAATGCTCATATCTACTTACTAAGCCAAACACGGAAAAAGGTTAATATGATTCACATTTGTACCGTTTTTTACACATTATTATATAAAACATTCAAAATTCATCACACCCATTCACTCACTAAACAGCAACTTCAAAGCTCACAGATTTTAATTATTTTTTAGTTAGATTTTAAAAAAATAAAAAATAAATGACCTGCCTTACGCAAACAAAATTGATATTTAGTTACAGTATATGATTATACATTGCATAAGCCAATGTACCCTATTTTTGGCAGGTCCTATCCTAGCAACCTAACGCCTGCTCTTGTGAGAGTAATCAACTGCCTTGGGAAATCCTTCCTTCTGGGACTCTCTGCAATATTCCACCACAGGCGCCCTGCAAGGCCCACTTTTAGTCTGCAGAACACCAAATATTTCAACCCTCGAGTCTAGTGTTACAAGCAGGTCTCGAGATGGCAGCACAAACGTCCCACAAGAAGCAGCCTTGAGGAGGCCAGTCAGTGGCAGCACTGCTGACAAGGCCTCAACCAATCCTGCAGGCCACACATGATGGAGAAGTGATGGACACGTCCCACCATCTTGCCAGGTTTGCCTGCCTCACCAAGCTCACAGGTACTTACCACTCTACTAACCTCTGCTCATTGACCGAGGTTAAGGCATACCTAGCAGAAAAAAATCAGATCATCCCAAGAAGTTAAGGCGGAAATCCAAGCAACAGGGTCTCAGACAGAGGCCCTGGAGAGGAGCACAGAGAGCGTGGCCATGGCTCACAATGGAGTGGCAGTGCTTACCAACTCGCTCTTACACAGAGTTCGAGAGCTAGAACTGGCAATGGAAGACCTCTCAAATAGGTCTAGAAGAAATAATCTTAAAGGGACACTATAGTCACCTGAACAACTTCAGCTTAATGAGGTTGTTCAGGTGAGAACTATAGCTCCCTGCAGCCTGTAAGAAAATACAGCGTTTACATTTGAAGCTAGTAACACCTCCAGTTGCAGTCACTCAGACTGCCACCAGAGGGACTTCCGAGTTGATGAATGCATAATTCGCATTCATCTTCACGTTTGACGTCTTCACGCTTGGGTGAAGACATCAAACATGCTATAAGCTAACAGGAGATAGGAGACGCGTTCATAGTGCCTCCTATGTACTGTAGTAACCCTGGAGCCTGTCAGCTATGAAAGCAGACAGTGGGGAGATAAGATCTCCTGCACACAGAGTCGGCTTGACCGGAGACCGAGCAGGAGGGGAGGATCCAAACTGTAAGTAAACCTATTTTGTGACTGAGTGTAGGTGGGTGAGTGACTAAGTGTGGGTGGGTGAGTGAGTGATTGTGAGTGTGGGTGGGTGGGTGACTGAGTGTGGGTGAGTGACTGAGTGTGGTGAGTGACTGGGTGACTGAGTGTGGGTGGGTGACTTAGTGTGGGTGACTGAGTGTGGGTGAGTGACAGTGTGGGTGACTGTCTTAGTGTGGGTGGGTGGGTGACTGAGTGTGGGTGGGTGACTGAGTGTGGGTCGGTGACTGAGGGTGGATGAGTGAGTGACTGAGTGTGGGTGGGTGACTGAGGGTGGGTGACTGTCTGAGTGTGGGTGGGTTTTCCAGGAAGTGTGTCAGGATCCATATGCACCGATGCAGATGTGGCATAAAAGGAATATAAAAAAAAAAACAACCAATAGTGCTCACTGATAAAAAAAAAAAGAGGGGTAGTCACAAAAGAAGAGCAAAAATGTTTTTGCTCATTTCAAATAGCATAGGTGGTTTAATCACCACCAAGGATATTTCTGGAGTCCTCTTGGATAAAATCTTCTAAAAGTGATTTGTTCAAAATGGGTCAAGTGTATTTTTATATTTTATGTAATAAAAATAGGATGTCTTTTTTATTGAGGTAATGATATAATGTTACAGAAAGGAAAATTATTCATAATGTGAAGAACAGATATGACATGGTAATTCACAATCATTTGGGAATACCTAATTTTTGTATTATAAAAACAGGCTAAATCAGGCTACACTTGTATGTCTAAACAGAGTGCAGATACTGTACCTTGAAGCATAGTTAGGGATAAGGGATAAGATAGTAATGCTGCATAACATGTTACCCAGCTACTCAGCTAGAATTAAGCATAGGCTAGGGCACATTATAGGGTGCACAGGGATAGATTAAAATGTAAACTAAAACTTGTATACAGTAGTACCCCATATACATCCAAGCTTTTTTATGTGATTCACCCTACCCCCCCACTCGCCATGAGTGTCCCACAACCAGACCAAGTCCCAGCTATTTGCTGTTGACCACACCGCAGTCTCCAGGCCTCCAACAGAGCCGAATTGTGTGTTTCCCACTGCTCCGGTTACACCAGGTACCATAGGCAATGACCCAGCAGGTGGTGGTATAGTAGCCCCTCCGGAGGGATGGGACAGGCACCGGGGTTATTCCCCTCAAGGCCTGAAAAGGCGGCGGTAGGATCCTGACAGCCCAGGACAAAGTGTTGCAGCTGATAGTTGGAAAATCCTTGTTGGGAAATGGGGTTTCTGGCGCTTAACTGTAGATGCGATCCGTGTAGGGCGAAACATGGAGCTCTCAGCACCGCGAGGTGAGTGATGCATTGGGCTTGCACTCCCAGTCTTCTCCACTATTGTACTTTGTCAGTGACTTAATTTCAGCCAGAATTCCTTGAAGATTTCATCAAGTCGTATTAGAGATGATTCTCTTAAGCCACATGGTGCGGTAGGGGACTTAGCATCCGCCATCTTAGCTTAGGTGATTGGGTTGGGCTGGTACAACAAAATTAGGGGTTAGGTTCAGTGCAACCTGTCATGCAGGGCTTGAGTGCTGGTGCCGAGATAACCCCCACTGGCAGGGGGTTATCACAGTCGTGTGACAACTCAACACACAGTATGTAAACCCACAGAAAACCCAAGCACGTATTACCGAACCCCAGAATGGTCCGATTTAACATAGGTAGAAAAGAGTAGTCAGATGATTGCCAAAAATCGGAATACCAGAGATCAAGAGAACGATACAAAAATAGCCGGGTCAGGATACCAGAAATCAGGAGGTCAAAATACAAGCCGAGTCAGGGAATCAGAAAACAGGAACATCAAAAGCCAAGCTGGGTCAGTACACAGAAACAATAGTAAATATCCAAGGAGAATCAAAGAGCACTAAGGGGAACATAAGGAACCACACTAGGGCAAGGAACAAGGCAAAAGGTTCCCCTTTTATAAGGGAGTGTCTTTTACTTTAAGGCCACACCCTCAAAATGTTCTGGGCCGGTATTGATGACGCAGGACCGCATCAATGACGTCATGACATCGGCGTGCATGCGCTGCATCTGGCGCGGAACATGCTGAACTCGTTGGAAGAGGAGTCTGCCCTGGACCCTGCACCACGTAGGCGCGATGGAATAAGGTAAGAAATCATAACAGTACCCCAGAACCGCCCACCAGGGAGGACCAGGCCAAACTGGGTATTGGGCATGGGAAGAACGGACCAATCGAGGAGCATGGACATCCAGAGCATCCTCCCATGATCTCTGCTCAGGACTGTAACCCTTCCAATCAATGAGATATTGGATATAACGAGAAATCCTGGAATTCAAAATAGATTTAATTTCATACTCCTCCTGACCATTCACAGAAAAAGGGGAAGGCCTTGGGATAGGCTTAGTGTATTGGTTACACAACAAAGGCTTGAGCAATGAAACATGAAAGGCATTAGGTATTCTTAACGTAGACGGTAAGAGCTTCAGTTTTGTGGATACCTGGATGACCCACTATCATAGACTATCATAGACTCATGCATGAGAGAGAGAACGGATTCTCTATGTTCTGTAGGGACATACAACTTATTAGGTGGTGTATCCTCTGGAGCTTGATCCTTTCGGTTTTCTAATAACTATCAGTGCTGATTTACAAATGCAGCAAGGGCTTCAGGTGCCCATTCTTTTTGGGTTCCTCCTTTTTTAGTCATGGAGGTAATGGGGGCTGTTATGGATGAGAACCCTTTAATGAACCTCCTATAATAATGGGCAAAAACCAAGAAACGTTGAATGGCTTTTAATCCTATCAGCAACGGAAAATCTAAGAAAGCCTGTATATGGATCCCAAGAACTGTACTTCTTTTATGTCAAAAAGGCACTTCTACAGCTTACAGTATAATCCCTTTTCAAGTAATCTTGAAAGAACAAGTTTCACATGTTATAATGACTGTCAAGGTCTTTAGAATAAATAAGAATATCATCCAGACACACTATAACATATTCATGTAAATAATCACTTAAAACGTAATTTATGAAGTCCTGAAAAACAGCTGGGTCATTACATAATCTGAATGGCATAACGATGTACTCATAATGCCCGTATCGTGTATTAAAGGACCACTATAGTGCCCTGAGAGTGTCCCCACCCACAGGGTCCCCTCCCGCCGGGCTCTAGGGGGAGGAAGGGGTTAAACTTACCACTTTCTCCAGCGCCGGCGGGGAGCTCTCCTCCTCCTCTCCGCCTCCTTGGCTAAATGCGCATGTGCGGCAAGAGCCACGCACGCATTCAGCCAGTCTCATAGGAAAGTATTCACAATGCTTTCCTATGGATGCTGGTGTCTTCTCACTGTGATTTTCACAGTGAGAAGCGCGCAAGCGCCTCTAGTGTCTGTCAATGAGACAGTCACTAGAGGCTGGATTAACCCTAATATAAACATAGCTGTTTCTATGAAACTGCTATATTTATAGAAAAAAAGGGTTAATCCTGGCTGGACCTGGCACCCAGACCACTTCATTAAGCTGAAGTGGTCTGGATGCCTATAGTGGTCCTTTAAACGCTGTTTTCCACTCATTCCCCTCTTTGATTCGGACCCGATTCTAAGCCCCTTGCAGATCAAGCTTAGTAAATATAGATGCCCCTTTCAACCCATCGAATAATTCCGATATCAATGGAATTGGGTATGCATTACATATAGTTATCTTGTTAAATCCGCAGAAGTCAATACAGGGCCTAAGATCCCCTCTTTTTTAGAAACAAAAAAGAACACTGCACCAGCAGGAAATGAAGATTTGGTTATAAACCCTTTCCTAAGATTCTCCTTAATGTTCTCCTCTAGTACCATGTTTTCCTTAAGAGACAAGGGATAAACAGTACTCTTGGGTGGCATAGTACCAGGGAGTAAAGTGATCGCACAACCATAAGGGCGACGGGGTGGTAGTTTATCGGCTTCTTTCTTTTCAAACACATCTTTCAATTCTTTATACGGTTCAGGCACCTCAGTGGATAAAGGCTTCATAGTGGGAACGTTTATGAGACACACTGGTTTGACCTTAGAAACACAACCCTCCATACATGAATCACTCCAACCCTTGATCTCCTTAGTCTCCCAATCTATTATAGGATTATTTGTAGCGAGCCAAAGAAATCCTAACACTATCGGAAAGGATGGGGGTGTAATCTGTTGTAAGATTATCATTTCTCGGTGTAGTAATCCTACGATCATCAAAAACTATATTTCTATAGTTTCCTTTGTGATCACAGGATTACTAAATGGTCTAGCATCACCATCTATGGCCTATAAGGCCAAGGGTGTGGATCTTTCTCTTAAAGGGAGAAAAAAAGACTTACCAAAGGCTGCATCAACAAAGTTTTCTGCAGCCCTAGAATCGATAAGGGCATGTGTATGGACAGTCCTGTTCAAATCCTACAAATGCCTGGTTGTTCCATCGCACTTCTGCAGCATACATACATCCAAGTGTGAAATTCTTCGAAAGATAGCAGGACGCTTGTTTCATCTTAAGAAGAGTTTTGCCTGCGTTCACTCATCTTCCTGGGCGATCAATGGTTCGTCTGAATCCAGCCACAAACTCAGCATAGTTGTACACTAAGGGGTTGTTATTCTCCCATAAAGGGTTTGCCAATATCAATGCCCTATCCACAAGTAGGTTGATCATAAAACCCACTCTAGCCCTGTCGGCCCTAGGTTGTAATTTAAAGTGTATGCTGACTTGGTTTAAAAACCCTTGGCATGCACTAGGATAACCTCTGTAACGTAAAGGGGACGTCATATGAGTGGACGTATTAACTGTTGCAACCTCTAGGTTAGGGGAAGCAACTACTGGTATAGGATTTTGCGCCCCGGTTTGCAGATGTGCCATACAGGCCAGTACAGTCTGCAGCGCAAGGGCAAACTGGTCCAGGCGGTGGTCCTTTTCCTTGAACCGCATGTCATGATCAGAAGCTTGTGGATTGATACCTGCAGGGTCCATGGCCCTATTGTTATATCACAGTCGTGTGATAACCCAACACGCAGTATGTAAACCCACAGAAAACCCAAGCACGTGTTACCGAACCTTAGAATGGTCGGATTTATCATAAGTAGAAAAGAATAGACAGAGGATTGCCAAAAATCAGAATACCAGAGATCAGGAGAATGGTACATGAATAGTCAGGTCAGGATACCAGAAATCAGGAGGTCAAAATACAAGCCGAGTCAGGGAACCAGAAAACAGGAAGTCAAAATACAAGCCGAGTCAGGGAACCAGAAAACAGGAACTTTCATTAGTCCCTGGCCTTATGTTATAGTTAGGATGGCCTTATGCCTATCCCACGCATGCTTAAACTCCTTTACTGTGTTAACCTCTACCACTTCAGCTGGAAGGCTATTCCATGCATCCACTGCCCTCTCAGTAAAGTAATACTTCCTGATATTTTTAAACCTTTGCCCCTCTAATTTAAGACTATGTCCTCTTGTTGTGGTAGTTTTTCTTCTTTTAAATATGGTCTCCTTCTTTACTTTGTTGATTCCCTTTATGTATTTAAATGTTTCTATCATATCCCCCCTGTCTCGTCTTTCCTCCAAGCTATACATGTTAAGATCCTTTAACCTTTCCTGGTAAGTTTTATCCTATCCAAAAGTCTGTTATAGCTTCTATTCAAGAAACACATTTCCTAATAACTGCAATTATCAAATTATCTGATCACATTTATGACAGGACATACACCCAGGGCCGCCATCAGGGCATGACAACCGCAATGGTTGTCATGGGCCCGGTGGTCCTGGGGGGCCCAGACTGCTCAGGTTGTCCGGGCCCCACATTCAGTGGATACATACCGGGTCGCAGGGGGCCCTGCGACCCCGGTATGTACCCACAGGGCCAGCCTCTTCTCCTGGGGGGCCCAGCAGCCGGTCACCTCAGGGCCCCCCAGAGGCTGGCCCTGCTGACACCCGGCGGGCGCGCCGGCGCGCGAGGGAGCACTCTTTGTGTGCTTCCTCTTCAGCTCCCTCGCGCACCGTACTGATGCCGGAGCCGGAAGATGACGTCATCTTCCGGCTCCGGCATCAGTACGCGGCGCGCGAGGGAGCTGAAGAGGAAGCACACAGAGAGTGCTCCTCACCAAGTCAGGAGAAAAATTGGAGGAGTGGGGTGGGGGGAGAGAGGGAAGAAAATTGAGTGGGGGGAGAGAGGGGAGGGAGGAAATTGAGTGGGGGGAGGGAGGGAGGAAATTTGAGTGGGGGGAGAGGGAGGGAAGAAATGTGAGTGGGGGGGAGAGGGAGGAGGAAATTTGAGAGGAGGCAAGGTGGGAGGGAGAGGGCTAGGAAAGTTGAGTGAGTGAGTGGGAGGAGAGGGAGGGAGGAAATTTGAGGAAGGGAGGTGAGGGGGAGAGGAAGGGAGGAAATTTGAAGAGGGGAGAGAGGAGAGGAGGAAATTTGAGGGGGAGGGGAGAGGGAAGAAGGAAATTTGAGGGAGGGGGGGGAGAAGAAATTGAGGGGGAGGAAGGAAATGAGAGGGAGGGAGGAAGGAATGAGAGGGAGGGGGGAGAAGAAGGAAATTGAGGGAGGGGGAGAAGAAGGAAATTGGAGGGGGGAGAGAAGGAAATTGAGAGGGGAGAGATTGACATCCATCACACACACACACACACACACACACACAATGCACCCCTTGCACACAGAAAAACACACAATGCATTACACACAGACACACATACACAAGCAATGCATCCCTTACACACAGCAACACACAATGCACCCCTTACACACACTCAGTGCATCCCTTACAGACGCACACACTGCATCCCATACATACACAAACTCACCTTGCAGCCCTTACAGCCCTTACACATACAAACACAGATTCACACAATGCATTCCTTACACACATCAGGACATCCCCCACACACACACACCCCTGTGAACAAACTCATTGGTGGAACATAAAGGGGGACCCTGGGACCCAGACCTTGAGCTGTGTAAAGGGCCCTCAAAAAAATGGAGCTGCTTCCCGTTCTCCCAAAACATTGATTTTTGTGACCACAGTTACAAACCGCCTCCAGAGAGCCTGTTCTGCACCAGACCAGTGGAGCCAGACTGCAGCTAGAGCCCATCATCATCCTCATCTGGTTGTAAGTAGGCAATCTAGTATATTATTCGTGGCACTAATCTCTAATTTACCTCACATTAAAGGGACACTATAGTCCCCAGAACCACTGCAGTTAATCACTTAATATAGTGGTTCTGGTGTCTATAGCCTGTCCCTGCAGGCCTTTTATTGTAAACACGGCAGCACTGTGTTAGTTAACATGGCAGATCATATGGGTGGGGCATTGTGATGTCACATGGGGGGCGGCAAACTTTACTTTTGCCTAGGGCGGCAAAAATCCTTGCACCGGCCCTGCAGACACTGCATCCCTGTGGGCGGACTCAGGAGGGGGACGGACGGACAGACTCGGGTGCAGGCACCGGGGGGCCCAGACCTTGAGCTGTGTCAGGGGCCCCAAAATTTCTGATGGCAGCCCTGCATACACCTCTAGGGGTGGGACTCACCTAATAGAACAGAGTGGAAATAGAACAGAGTGGAAATAGTGCTCCGTTAAAATGTTTATTCCAGTCAAGACGAATACATGGAAATGAGGATGGGAGATATGTACTTGTTACAGGAACTATAAATTCCATTGTATATCACTTGATCAATGTGAGGAAAGGGATTTAGGGATGATTATTTCTGATGACTTAAAGGTAGGCAGACAATGTAATAGAGCAGCAGGAAATGCTAGCAGAATGCTTGGTTGTATAGGGAGAGGTATTAGCAGTAGAAAGAGGGAAGTGCTCATGCCATTGTACAGAACACTGGTGAGACCTCACTTGGAGTATTGTACGCAGTACTGGAGACCGTATCTTCAGAAGGATATTGATACCTTAGAGAGGGTTCAGAGAAGGGATACTAAACTGGTTCATGGATTGCGGGATAAAACTTACCAGGAAAGGTTAAAGGATCTTAACATGTATAGCTTGGAGGAAAGACGAGACAGGGGGGATATGATAGAAACATTTAAATATATAAAGGGAATCAACACAGTAAAGGAGGAGACTATATTTAAGAAGAAAAACTACCACAACAAGAGGACATAGTCTTAAATTAGAGGGACAAAGGTTTAAAAATAATATCAGGAAGTATTACTTTACTGAGAGGGTAGTGGATGCATGGAATAGCCTTCCAGCTGAAGTGGTAGAGGTTAACACAGTAAAGGAGTTTAAGCATGCGTGGGATAGGCATAAGGCTATCCTAACTATAAGATAAGGTTAGGGACTAATGAAAGTATTTAGAAAATTGGGCAGACTAGATGGGCCGAATGGTTCTTATCTGCCGTCACATTCTATGTTTCTATGTATATGCCCCTAATGTTCCAGACAGTGGTGTATTTAGCCCAAGGCAAACTAGGCATTTGCCTTGGGTGTCACTAAGCAGGGGGCGGCAAAAAATGCTGCCCCCAAACGCCCACTTGGGCGTCCCCATTTCTCCCCCCTGTTATGGGGGTCCAAGACCTGGCCTGCTGGCCACCATATGGACCCCCGGAGTGCGGCTGTAATGGAACCCGAGGCGGCAAGGGAGCTCTGATGCTCCCTCGCCGTTTATGGATTGCTGTGGGAGCCGGAATATGACGTCATATCCCAGCTCCCGGCATCAGTAGATGAGCCGCGAATCGCAAGGAGCAGAGCAGGGAGATCAGAGCTCCCTCACTGCCTCGGATTCCAATACAGCCGCACCCAGAGACTGTTTTTTGGTTGGAATTAACTGACCTTTTTGTCTCGCTGCCAAGAGGGGTAGTTTTAGTGGGGGAAGACTTCAATGCAGTGCCCTGTCCAGCAGTTAACCATGGAACAGGTTCAGGGGGATAGCACTACCTATTTTATTGAAAACACCACACAGGATTATCACCACAGCTTATTTGGGCTTCCCATAACACAATTCTTAGTAGAAACCTAATAAATATTGCTTCATATCGAAAGAAAAATAAGACTAGAAAGTTCTTTCACCTGCAGAAAGCTCTTGGTAGACTGAAATACAGCACAAATCCAATTCTACCCTGGCTAAACTTGAAGAATTTAGATGAGGTAGCTTGGGAAATCCTACAAAAAGAAGACTTTTTTTTAACAAAAAAAAATAAAAAATAAAAAATAAAAAAAATCGAACAAGATGAACTTACCCAAGGCTAAGGCAGTAAGATCCAGACGACCATATAAGTTAATAACTGCCCTAAAGACTTGTTACCTCACCGCAAGATATGAATATAGTTTTCACTCAATATTATTTTGCTCAGTACAATCACCCACCTCAACTGAACACTTCTAGTAAGACACATATGTAGGCGGTCTGCTCCTTTTTCGATAAGGTGCCCATGGTGGATAAAGGGAAGAACAACTATAGCAATGCTGGGATCCCCGATAACTAGGGAGGAAATAAACATATTCATCTCAGAGCTAAAAGGTAAACAACGCTGTAGACTGGACGGTTTTGATGAAAGCTATTAAAAGCTGTTTCGAGAAGTTCTAATACTAATAGGTAGAAGTTTAATTTAATGACCTTATGAAAGGAGGGACACCCACCTCTTATTATATAGCGAATGTCATGCTGAACACAAAACTGAACAGGGACCACACGAAAGTTGGTAATTATAGGCCTAGTTCACTGATAAATTTCGATATGAAATTATTTCCTAACATTTTAGCCTCCCACCTTAACCATACTTACCTGCATTATTCATCCAGACAAGGTCAAATTTGGCCCAGACAGGTAGTTATATGACAATATGAGATGGGGAAATCAATCTGGTTTGGTGGGCGGTAACAAAGAACACGCCTTCCCTGATCCTCTCATAGATGCAGAGAACACTTTTGACAGTGTCCAATGGCCTTTTCTATTTGAATTGCTCAAGCGTATGCACTTTCCCACAGACTTTATCACACAGCAGTTAAAGCATTATATTCAGAGCCAAGCCCCAGATCATAATACCTGGGGTAAGACTGGAGCCCTTTAAGTTGGACAACAGAATGAGACATGGAGTGCCCCCTACCCTCTATATTTTGGTACTGGAACCACTACTGCAAAGCATTAGGCCCCACGCACATACAGCTGGTTTAAAGTGGAAAATTATGAGTTTATAGTTTCTGCATATGCAGATATCATCTTGCTTACCCTTTCCAAACTAAAGACTTCCATGGATCACTTGCAGGACCTACTAACCGAGTTTAGTAACGTTTCCGGTATAAAATAAACTTGGAGAAGACTGTGGCAATGCCATTCCGTATGTCAGTTGTGGATTCGGCACACATTGGGTCTCCCAGACTTCTATAAAATATCTGAGAATTACACTAACCAGTACCACTGGCCCTACCAGATTGTATCAACATAATTATTCTAAATTGATTATGGCTCTGATTCGGTATCTTAATAAATGGTTACATAAACCAATATCCTGGATTGGGAGGATCCATGCAATAAAAAATGAATGTGTTAACGATAATTGTTTTTCTATGAGGCTCTCCCCATTATGGTTACTAGAAAGGATCCCAATAACCTTCTGTGACCGCTACCCCTATGGAGTGGGGGTATCTACCGTCTAGGCGTCCTTCTTCACAGCACCGGAGAACGCTGCAGAGCTCCAACTCGAGGTCCTGAGGAGTTGGTAGAGCGGGTTCCCTCCTCCAGGAAGGTATAGCTGGGTCTCTACAGCAGGCTCCCTCCAAGAGAGTATAGCTGGGGTAGCCTCTCCTCCAAGAGAGTATAGCTGATGAGAGAGAGCTCTTACAAGAGCTAGCAGTGATATAGCTGGTAGAGCTGTTCCCTACAACAAGAGACAAGGCTACAAGTTGAGGGTAAGAAGATCTGGTTTATTGAATGCAAGGGTCCTTTCTTTTATACAGTTTTCCCCACAAGGTTACCACCCTTATGGACCTTGTTGGGCACCGAAAAAAACAAACTCAGCAACCAATAATTTACAGACACACAGTTAAACACACTATTCATTACATTAAAATTCCTCCCCTCGGCTTGGGAAATAATTGAGTTAATTGCTGTATCAACTCAATTATCTCCAAGCCAAAAAATACACTTTTTACCCAATTTTTATAACTTCAAAACTATACATGCAATTTCAAGAAATCATTTTCTGAACCAGCATAAACAGGGGACAAACATATCCAAAAATCATGCAAATTGGTCCAGTGGTTCGGGGGATAGATAGAAGTCCCATTTTGACCGACCGCACGCACATTTTCATGCCCAAAACAGTTCCAGAGATTTGGGCTGTGCGGCTGGTCCATTCACTTCAGTTCAATTACTGTTCCAATGCACGAACGGTGGCCGTTCGTGAAAATAGGCACTATTAATGTGGCGTTTGTATTGTCGAACGCTGTTCGACTCCAGTCGAAGTATTTAAGTTGCAGAGAAGGTCAAATTCAGCGGTGTTCATGCCGTCGTGTATCTGATTTGAGTTCCATGAACTCGACGACCAAACACCGCTGAATGCGTTAGACTGAATTAAAATGGCCACCGCCATGTGTTCGTTTGTCGAATGGCGGCCAGTTCGACTATTTCGGCATTTCGGCTGTATCCGAAGTGTCAGTTCAAAAGTGCAGATCCTTTCCCAGAGGAGTTAAAGGGCCATACCTAGTGTTTAGGATCCAATCTGTACAACTGGAGATTTTAAAAGGCAATACAGCCCAGGGCCATAGTCACCGGAGAAACAGAGTCTAGTAGCGTGTATTTGGTTGTATTATGTTAGCACAGAGATCCACACCATAACCACTGTAGGAAGGAACTAAACCACCATAACTACTACAAACGATGAGGGGTTTTGTTACACCTTCAATATGCAATTGATAGTGCTATATGGCAACAAAAATGCCATAAGACATAAAAATACTTTATCGCCCTAAAATGAGGGTGTCTTGGACCTACCGCATTCATACACGTATTATCTAGTAGCTCCTATGGCCCAAATAGTAACATGGCATTCATTCCCTGACACGAGAAGATGGGTAGATCTGGAATCTTTATTCAGGGGCCCTCGGTGTTTAATATGGCTACCTAGAGTAGACAGACCTTTTTGGTGCTACCAATGTCTGGCCAATCTCAATTCTATTAGCTTGTGGAATATGGTGGCCATATGCTACTCCCTCTCCACATGCCCTCTTCTCTAACCTCATATTTACAGAATATAGCTTTCCCTCCACGGTTGCTAGCTAGAGACTTTAGGTGTTCAGAAATCACTGGGTTTCTAAGATTTATGGACGTATTTAATAAAAACTTAGGTGAGCAGTGGCTCCATTATCTTACAGGAATTATTTCTAATACTTGCAACTATGTGACTTTGGAATGGGAGACATGGTTAGGAAGACAACAAGGAATTCCCAAACCTTTTTTGAATGGATTTGTGTAACGAAAACATCACAAAAAAGGTTTTATAACAATTTATGCTCACATTAGTGACATATCAGCATGGGAAAAACTAAAATATATCGATCAATGGGAAACCGATTTCAACCACAGATAGGAGGAAGGTGACTGGGAATACATATGGGTGGTGAAGTCTCCATACTTTCTATTTGTAGTTCCACAGGAACAATCATATAAAACATTGCTCAGATGGTATACCATACTTGGTTAACAGCATAGAATCGGCAAAACGACTTCTGACTTATGCTGGATGGGATGCATGAGGACATCCAGCGTCAGTAGAATCCCCATAGGAAAGAACAGAATCCCTTTCAGATATGCTTTCATATTAAAGGGTTAGTCCAACCACTATGACAACTTCGTTTAGAAGTGGTCATAGTGAGAGGAATCTTGAGGTGTAGAGTTTCAGCTTGTAATGCTGCCCATTCAGAGAGATATGCCAGATACTTGTGTGCCACGGAATAGTTGCACTCTCAGCACATGAGACTTGAGCAGCTAGGACCAGAGTTGTCAATGTCAGTTCTGTGCAAAAATTACATCTGTCATCAGATCACTGGTGACAGACGTGGTCAGCCTTATCTTTCCTCTCCTACTATGTGCAGTCCCTCCTTGCTACCTTCCCTTGTACACCCCCCTCACTCCAAGCGCTAATAATTGCCCAGAGCCAGTAAAAATAAAAGTGCAATCATATACTTCTCTTTGAAAAACAACTGATTGGACTACAAGATGAAGGATGTGGAGAGGAGTGCCAGACTCAGTAATTTCCTGCTTTTTAAAAAAAAAAAAAAGGGGGTGGGGGGACGAACTTATTGGTAATGTAAATTAAAAAACACAAACTCAATTTCATTATTTAAAAAAAAGTGGTCGACCTAACCTATTCAAGACAGATTGAAGTACTGCTGACCCTTTCATTTCAATATGGATTCAACAAAATAATATTCAAACATTAAGCAGCTTCGGTGCATTAGCAATTCATTAAAAAGGTCATGTAATCTTATTTTCCATCTTCATTCACAACTGAACAAAGAGATTTCAGCCAAATAAAATGTAAATTTATTTTATAGACAATATAACCTTTGTTCTATACACACATCTTATTTTAGGCACCGGTACTCCTTTTATAGGAGGAAAATGGCCTGTGGATTTAAACCAATTAAAACTTCCATAGGATTACAAAAAGTGAAAAAAGTTTATTTTAAATTTGGCGGGGTGAGGGCATAAACACTATTAGGCAGGCCTGGTTTTATTCAAGAGTCATGGCTTAACCATGATATAACAAATACACACACATACAAATATATATATATATATATATAAATACAAACACACTCACACAGTTTACAAACAGATTAAATAGTTAAAGTGTATTTTTCTTTTCTTTTTTTAAAGTGCTTGTATTTTTTCCCTTCAGGTCATTGGATAGACCTGCTCATTTTCATCTACATGTGCAAGATTCCGCCATCATATTTTCATACTCCTTGTACAGAATCTTCCCTTCGGGTTCAATCATGAGTACACTAATTGGGCCATAGGAATATGGGACACAAGATGGACGCGGGACACTCCCATCAACAACCTGATTTATAAAGTTCTGGATGATGGCATGATTGGGAGAATTATACCCTGAGTGAAGAATCCTAGGACAGTCCCCCTTGCAGTAACCAGGATTATACCTGTGTGGAGCAATGATCCAGTGGTCCCATCCCAACTGGTGGAAGCTGACCCAGAATGGGCGTAAGACACACCGGCTCTTTGACACTAAATTTGGGCTGGAGAATTTTGGAAGCTTGGTGCCTATACTCCCTGCTTGACGAGTTTTCCTAAGAAGCAGGCTTGACTTGCTTCTATTTTTCTCCTCAGCTACGCTTTGTAATGAGTGGTTGAGATAGAGAAGCAAGAATGGGATGTAAGACTGAGAGACAGTCATCAGATTTGAGGGTTGCATTTTAACTTTCCTGCAGATTATTTGCAGTTCAAGTTTAAAAGTCTTCTTGGAGTCTTCGATCAGAGGCTGGAGATAGGTTGTGAGATCAGTCTCAACAAACCTAGGATTTCTAGTGGAAATTTTGGTCCTCAGTGAAGGACCAGCATTTGAGAGAATATCCACTTTGCTTGAGAGGCAGGCATTAGACAGATGTGTTGAACGAGGATGCATTACAGTAGCCCTCACCAACCGCTCTGCTTTAATCACATCTTGCAAACTGAACGTTACATTCTGTATATGCCAGTGACCATCTACAAAGAAATAAAAGAAAAAAAAAAAATTATAATCACCAAAATACAATATCTAAAAACTCATTCTTTGTTAGCCACAAATTAAAATACCAAAATTATAAACTATGGTAAATTCCATTCATAAAGTTGAAAAACTCCTTCCTAACCACAATTCCACTTGGTTGTCGCCCACTCCACAACATGCCAAGTTCTACTCATGTCTGCTTCCTCTTTTGCAGAAGGTAAACTGGTTTACAATAACTCAACTTGTTCTAAAATTAAAAGGAACCCTCCAGCCCTCATAACTTCATCTTAATGAAGTTGTTGTGGGATCTGGATTCCCTGGGCGCCATCTTACCTTACAGCGTTAAGCCATTTTCAAATGATTTAACACAGACGTTCTGTCCCCAGGCACCAGTCACGTCACTTCCTCTGTCTTTCCCTCGTCTGCTCAGCTAATAGGGAAGCAATGACTTGGGCAACCAGTGATATGCCGAGAGCAAAGGCTACCTTATACTCATGGATATAGGAACCGGGGGAATGGGGGAGACGAATCCCACCCAGAAAATCTGGTGTAGCTTTTAAGAGGATATATTTCACTGTTTAAGAAAGATAAGAAAAACAAATGTGTTAAAAGAGTAGATTGTCCCATTCTACTAATACACTCCCTACTCAAATATAATTTTGTCTGTAGCAAAGTACATGATTTAATGTATTCTCACTAAGTGGGAAAGGGATTATAAGGAATGCTGACACTGTAAGGTAAGAAAGCAGCCAGGAACTCCGGGCCCTTTAACTTCATTGAGATTAAGTTGTTATTGGGACTGGATAATCCCTTTAATTTCTCAGACTACTTACCTCTTCTCATTCATATCTCTTACAACACTATTCTCTCCATAACACTAATCACCTCCGCCACATGATCTTTACAATAACAACAGTCTGACATCACAAGGGCTGCACCAAGGTCCAATCAAAGGCTGAGAAGCCTTGATGGGACCCTTTTACCTGCTAAAGCGCACGCACGCACTCTGAGCTGGCAAGGGGAAGAGGAAAGAGAGAGGAAAAGAAGGAGGAGGGAGGACGGGTAAAAAGAAATATATATATATATATATATATATATATATATATATATATGAATTGGGAGAAGGGAGAGCGTCATTTAGGGTCTGAGGGAGGGGAGAAGCTGTTAAAGGCTATTGCCAGTGTTTGCTGACAACAGGTGTAATTTATGCAAATTAAAAAATTTACATTATGTAGAACAGAACACAGTGGGGGTGCCTAATTCACATTTGCTGAGGATACAGCTAGCCACCAGCACACAATTAAAAAGATCTCTGGATTAAACACTTCACATCAGGATTCCTGCCTTCAAAAAGACAAAATGGTCAAGGTGGTTGGAGTAACCTGTTAATGAACATTCCAAACACCTGAAGCACATGTGTGATAAGTGTGTCTTCTCCCTCACCCCCCCCATATGAGGTGTGGAGCTATAGTTCTGGAAATGTGAACACCACCACTCCCCCTCTAAAAACACCAAACAAGCAAACAAACAAATTTAACATCTTCAACTATGGGTGAAGAAAAGCATTACTGTGCCTGCATTTGTGTAATGAGTGGTACGTTTGTGTGATTGAAACGGCCAGTACATGATGGGCGCTAATATCTTCACTGGTTAGTTTAATGATGGGTTAATACCTTAATAGGTTCTATGAACTATGGAGTCTCACAAACATAGAACACAGATGGGAGTGGTCTTTCTAGTTGGAGATTCTGATCTGAACTCACCCTCACCTTTAATCTACTTGGTTGAAACTTTTTTGCCAATGTATATATTCCATTCAGGGATGCTACACCTTGGGCATGAGCCCAAAGCAAAATAAAAATCAATGATCTTGACCCTAACAGATGTGGGAAATTGTCATGACATATCCAAACCTTTCTAGGCTATGTTCCCTCCGCTCTACCCATGAACAGCACACAGCTAAGGCTCTCTAGGATCTCAATGAAAGCATAGCCAGTTATTCAATGCAATCTTGTCACGTACCTAACAGAGGTATGTGAAGCAAGTTCTGTTCCCAGACACCCTACCTGACAGTCAACTGGGAGGCCTTCACTTTCTCACCCGAAGTAGTAATAGGGGCTGCATGGAAAACAGTTACCGTATGTAAAATTAAAATAAAGTTTTACCTTCTTTGGGGCTAAGGAGCCCGAAATCCAGAGCATTAGCCTTCAATGATCCTCCCTAGAAATGCATAAGGCTCCACTGCAGAAGTGAAAGTGTTGAGCTCCATAGAAAGCACACCAGAAAGAAGGGTACTCTACCTGGTGTACAAACAGGTCTGCCTCAGATGGATATAGTACCTGGAAGAAATATATCTAAGGCTTGACTGTATGTAGTCAGGCACTGCATGAAGGGAGTTGGTCTTACTGGTACTTTCTGACCATGCAAAATATCTGCCTTCATACACCCAAACATTGGCGTCCTATGAGTTGAGATGTGAATTATATCAGTGGTGCCACCCCAAGTACTGGCAAGTCAGGCTTCCTGCCAATCACACCATCTAGCCTATGAGGTCAGGCCATGCAGATAAACGGTTTCAGTGCTTTCTGCATGTTTCTACTGCCCGAGGCATCGTACATCTCATGATACTACTGTGCTACTTTTTGAGGGCAGTGTTCCCAAAAGTGGAACACAAGGTAAGCCCTGGAAGATGGGACAGGAACCTAAAATTGGGACTGTCTAGCTTTAATTGCGACGGTTGGAAGGCCTGTATCTTGTGATAGCAAGACAATAATGTGTTCATGACCCTATGAGAAACACTTAACGTGATGGCTGATCCCCATGTGATCCATGGACTATTTTCCCCTTGACCTAACCCAGCTCTATGGCTGAGTGTCATGAAAAACATGGTCCAGATCACAAAAAACACACAAGGATCCTCTGAAGAAATTAGTACATAAGTTACATAAGTTGTTATGGCATTCAGTGCTAATAACAATGTCCATGAGCTACACAGCATCATGTGAAGAAACCTTTATATGCCATTGTACGGCGCTACGGAATTTGCTGGCGCTGTATAAATAAAATAAATATTATTATTATTATTATTATTATTATTATTATTAATAATAATAATAATAATAATAATAATAATAATAATAAATGCATGTATGATGAAAAGATGACAAGTCATTTATAACAATTCCTTTTTTCAGAATTCTCAATCTTTTATTGGCCTATGCCCAAAATTTAGATATAGCATTAAAATGCAAAAATACATCAAGAAGTTTTTTGTTTTTTTTTAGTTCCTAAATTGCTACTTCTGCACCAGGAAGGGTTTACATCAACCAATAGAGATTTTTAGGGTTATTTACCAAAGTGAGAATAACTGGAAATTCTTGGAAATACTCAGATGTAGAGCCAAATAACCAAGCTGAGCACAGAATTAAAGAAATGTTATAATTTGGGTACTTATGGTCTAAATTTAAAAATATCCTTTGAATTACCTACAAATTTTGTCATTAATGATTAACCCTGCTAGATATACTAATGGCAGAGTTGGGTTTTTTTTTGGTTTTGTTTTTTTACACAAACCAATGCAGCCATTTTCTGCAAGGCACATTAAAGTGTCACTTTAAAATATCCAGCCTAAAAACTAATTTTATTATCAAAGGGCAACTCTATAACCAGTACAGTAGTTATGGTGCGATTATATGTGCCATCCTCTGGTCTTGACTAAACATTTTGAGCAATTTTACCGAAACCAAGTGTCTCAGAAGCACCAGTGGTCTGACCCCATGCTTGGATATTGCTATTAAGTTTTATCTATACATAGTTTAACCCCTTAAGGACACATGGCATGTGTGACATGTCATGATTCCCTTTTATTCCAGAAGTTTGGTCCTTAAGGGGTTAAAGGCCAAGCAGGGGCCAGCCACAGGTGCCTCAGGGACCCCAGGTTTTCATCAAACCACTCAAATCTTTTTACGCAACAACTGGTGTGCTGCTCCCCTTACAACAGCATGTAGTGATTATGGAACCTAGACAACATTGCAGTTTCTACAAAACTCTAAGTTTTACATTGAAGGGTTAAAACTACAGGTCCTCTGCACCACAAACCAGTTCATTGAGATGAAGTGATCTGGGTGCAATTAAATTGTAATTTAAATTTCCCATAATAAAAATAAATATACAAATCTGTGCTGCCCAAACTTAAAAACTAAATCGCCCATAATATATGCACACGTGTACGCAGATCTATACTCAGTTACTCACCCATAATAAAAGATGCCTGGTTGACAGGCCTCACCAACCTCACTGCCGCTCCTACATGCCTCCCACGCATTGGCCTCCCATTACTACCTGCAGATCTTCTGTAGAGGTCCATCATAAAACGCAGGTGCTGCATGTTGAGGCCACGTCGGAGTGCCATATGTGGTTCCTGTGGCCCATATTCAAGCAGTGTCCGAATCAGAGGCAGAGAACTGGAGCGCATCACAGCCCTCAATGCTTCCCCACCAGTGTCTAGAGTTATTGGACTAATAAAGAGAATAAGCAGCAGCAAGTGGCGGGGAGGTCCTGGCATCTTGGGTATACTTTCACAGCTGATCCTATATAGCATAAACTCCTAAAAAGCCATTTTCAGGGTAGGGTATATAGTGAACAGGCAAGGAAGGCTCAGATAAGGTAGTAAACAATGTTGAAAACAGAACCATTAGCATCTTCCCACTCAGGTGTTCTCATTAAAATGGGAGGGGTAGCTCAGGTCCATAGTATCATATATATTTTTACAAGGAAGTGCAACAGAAAGCTCTTTCGACCAAATTTAAGTTAATATATTTCCATAAGTGATAAAAGATTTTTCACGTTTTATACAAGATCTTGTTCATTTGCGTTTGAAAGGCAGCTATAGGAGGAAGAACTAGCTGATGTTTCCTCTTATATAGGACTAGAAAGCTTTCCTGGTTACAAAAAAAAAAAAAAAGAAGAAGAAATTTAAAGGAGCCGCCTTCAGCTTTAGAGTCATTAGTATGAATATTAATGGATGGAAAAAGAAACTGAAAGGAGCGTAAATGTCTTCTGCTACCTATCCCATGCAGTGCAGAATAATACAATAAACTAATTCACCAAACTGGAGAATTGGAAGGGAGTTGCACATATTAGGCTTAACTAGCCGAATTGGAAACATTCATCAGATTAGGGATGGGCTTTTTTAGCCTTAAAGTTTGCAATTTACTTGTCACTACTTCACTATTTTTGTTTTGTGACTACTGGGTTTGCCCTAAGTGGATATGCTACCTTAAAGGCCCTCAATGCCCACAGGACCCTATTTAGCTTCACCGGCAGTAGTTCCGCCATGAGAGGGCTTGCTCAGAAAGCGGAATTGGTCTGACCACTGTGGACGTGGGTAGCCTTGTGTCAAGCATGTCAGGCTGACTGACAGCATCTTTGGCCAGCCACCAATGTAAAAGACAATGAAGATAGACCTGCTTAAGTGATCTCTGCATTGTCCAAGTGCCAGCGAACATGTCTAATAATGTGCTCATGCTGTGCTGTGGGGACAGTTCCCTGGTGTCCATGGATGCCGGACCCCATGGAACAAAATCAGGGAGGCAAGACAGAATACCTACCAAATGTCTCACAAGGTCTACGTATAAAGTATTGCTGGACCAGGGGGTGTCAGAACAATACAAATCAGGTGTTTTTACAGTAACGGGATGCACATGCTCTGTAAAATTCCCCATGAAAATGGAATATGCGTTACAATTTTTTTTTTTAAATTAACTATAACCAACATATTTGGAAGAGGCTGGTGATTAAATAAAACATGTGAAAATACTCTTAGCAAAAAAAAAAAACCTGGTATTCCTACAAATATATGCTTTTGTTTAGCTGATTTGGATTTTGTGACTTTTAATATGTATGCCAACAGTCCTGACTTTTGTGGGACAGTCCCAAATTTTGTATTTCTCTCCTCAACACAAATGGGTACTGGGTAGTTCAATCTCCAGGGTAGATTTCAGGATGTAGGAGGGGACAGGGCACTAGGAACATTAGCAAAGTAGTTCTGCTAAACTCTGTGCATTGCCTGCCTTGATGGGGCTGTCAGACTGGCCACCCAATTTAGGGGCGGTCCAGCATGCCTCCCCTTTCATGGAAAGTCCCACCCCTTTTGTGGAATGGTCTGCTTCCTTTATGGCACCCAGCCCTTTCAAGGTCCCATCTGGAAAGCCTGCTTCTATGCCTGCCTATAATAAAGACCTCATCATAGGAGAACTGGGTAAGGCTACAATAAAAAAATACAAATACAATTGTTATTTATTATTTAATAACACATATATATTGACACCACACAGGGCCTGCCTCGTAGGGATGTGCATGGGCAAAAAATTTGGTTTGGTTCGAAATTCGAGACTTCAGCAATTCGGGACTTCGGCAGTTCCCTAACCCTACTCCTACCCCTACCCCTAACCCCAACCCTAACCCTACCCCCTAACCTAACCCTACCTCCTATCCCTAACCTAACCCTACCCCAAATCCCACCCCTAACCCAACCCTAACCCTAATCCTACCGCTAATCCCACCCCTAACCTTACCCCAGCCCTAACCCTACCACTACCACTAACCCTACCCCTAACCCTAATTCCGACCTTCCTCTAACCTTACCCCTAACCCCACCCCTAACCCTAGTAGGGGTAGGGTTAGGGTAAGGGGTGGGTTGGGGTTAGGGCTAGGGCTGGGGTAGAGTTAGGGTTGGGGTAGGGTTAGGGGGTAGGTTTAGGGGTAGGAGTAGGGTTAGGGAACTGCCGAAGTCCCTAACCCCAACCCCAACCTTCCTCTAACCTTACCCCTAAACCTAACCCCACCCCTAAGCCTAGTAGGGGTAGGGTTAAGGGTGGGTTTAGAGTAGGGTTAGGAGTACGCTTAGGGGTAAGGTTAGATTCCTGTCATCATTCCCTTAATTTTCCCTCCCTTTCCTGTTATGCCATTTTTCAGAAATCCGAAGAACTTCTGCACTTCCGAAATTCGTCAATTCGGTTCGGCACTTCCGAAATTCGGCACTTCGGTAATTTGGTTCGGTTCGGCACTTCGGACATTTAAATTCGGACCGAAACAAATTGCACATGTCTACTGCCTTGTATAAAAATTACAGTAACAATCGGTTAGGAGTAAAAATATGTATTTCTAACATTAGAGTGTTTTTCTCTATATTCAGATTCAGGCCCCCTGCAAGTAAAAGCAGGTAAAGCAATTTTAGTCCCATGTGTGCCAATTCTGCTGTGGCCACCACTCAGGGCAGGGCTAGTACGCAAGTGTGACAATCACCACTCTGAGCCAATCAGCATAGATTAATGCATCTCTAAGTAGAGATGATTTTAGGGTGCTGTCCCGCTTTAGTTCGCTGACATAAAACAAGGCCGGCATGGGAGATACTTTTATCTCTCCTGCCGGCCCACACACTGTAGGCCTTGCTGTGGCCTCTCTCGGGTCAGTGGGGAGATCAAAGATCTTCCTCACCGGCCCACTGGCAATCCATTTCAGGAGTGTGAGGGAGGAAGGACCAGGAAGGCTGTAAGTTCCTCCCTCGCGGGAGGACAAGAATGTCAGCCTGCAGCCAGAAGAGCTACAGGCTAAAGTGCATGTGCCACTACTGGACCACCAGGGTTTGCAGCATTATGTCTCCCCTCCCTGGCCAAAGGTAAAAAGAAGGGTGGGGGGACATAAAGCGTTTTTGTTTTTTTTTATTAAAGATAGTGTTAAATAATACATTTCCTCACATCTCACACACAACATAGAAGCCAGTCCTCCTAACACACAGCACTCTTCACACACACAAACACACTCCTTCACACACACATACACACAGCACTCCTTATACACACACATCCCCTTCACACACACAGCACGTCTCACACACACACAGCCCCCTTCACACACACACACACAGCATTCCTCACGCACATATCCCCCTTTACGCACACAGCACTTCTCACACACATACGGCACTCCTCACACACACAGCACCTCTCTCTCTCTCACACACACACACACACACAAACACAGCACCCCTCACACAAGCACTGCACCACTACACACATAACCCCTCACACACTACATCCTTCATACACACACTGCATCACATACACACAACATCAACCTCACACACTAGATTGGCATTAGACACATACTACAACACATACACACACTACATCCCCTATGCACACTCTATATCTCCTGTATGCCAAAAACACACACTGCATTCCCTAAAAACTCTCTACAATGCCTACACATACTATGACACCTATACACAAACATACACTGCACCACCTGTGCACACACATGCTGCATCCCCCTTACACACTCTAAGGCTCCTATATACACACACTATCTACAGCCCCTAGCCAGACATATAATACTACAAACAAAACACAACTGAAACTAAAACACAAAAACACCACACCATACCACAATCTCCTCACTCTACACATGCAATGCCACAAGCACCCTCCAAACACATGTATCATACTCTTTTCTGTCCCTTTTGTCCTCTGGAACCCCACTTAAAGAGTCACCCGAGACGAGTCACAAGCAAACGCAGCGGAAGTGTGTCATTACATTTGTTTTCACTGCGCATGACCTTTTTCTCATGCAAGAGCTCTTCAGCAGGGCTTTGGAAGAGCATTGAACCAATATGCTCACTTTAAAGGTTGCCTATGCCTGGTATAGTGCATGCAATGTGTGTGTGGTGGATGCAGTGTGTATTTGTATAGTGGGTCTGGTGTGTGTTTGAATAGTGGATGCATGTGTTTGTATTGCCGTCGTAGTGTATGCAGTGTGTGTATATAGTTTTCACTGTGTATTTGTGGGCTGAGATATGTGCTTTGTTAGGGGAGGGAGGGGAGGAGGGCGAGAGCAGCAGTAAATTATTATTTCAAAAAAAAAATTTATTATTAAAATAAATATAATATTAAATTGATATTATATATAATAAATCTTAGTCTTCCTCCCTGCCTCTTATTTCTGGGCAGGGAGGGGGGCTCCGGCATGAAATGTGGTAGTGCCACAACTCAGAACTGGGGTTAGCTGCTCTTCCAACAAGTCTGAGCTCCTCATCATTATGCTTTTGTACTAAGGGGCTACCTTGACAACACCTCCTCACAGCATTGGATCGGACGATGTGGCAGCATTTAATGGCCCACATTCACCTGACTTAAAAATGTAAAATGCCGCCCCTATAAAAGTGCTGCCTGGAGCCATGGCCCCATGTAGGCCAATGGACGGGATGGCCCTGGTGGGATTTATTAGGCAGCATTTCATGTGTTGGAAGCAGAAAAAATGGGCAAGTAAAAAGATCTGGATGACTTTGACAAGCGTTAAATAGTGATGGCTAGACAACTTTTCCAGAGCATCTCCAAAACAACAAGTCTTGTATGGTGTTCCAGGTATGCAGTGTTTAGTACCTACCAAAAGTGGTGCAAGGAAGGACATACGGATCATGGGTGCCCTAAGTTAATGGAGACATGTGGGGAGCGAAGGATAGAGCGAATGGTAGAAAGATGTCAGAACACACAGTACATCACAGTTTGTTGTGCATGGGGTTGCATTGCTGCAGACTGGTTAGAGTGCCCATCATGACCCCTGCCCACTTCCAAAAGCTCCTTCAGTGGGAATGTGAGCGCCAGAGTTGGAACAAGAAGGAATGGTAGAAGGTTGCCTGGTCTAATGAATTACGTTTTCTTTAAGATCTGGTGGATGGCCGGATGCATCATTTACCTTGGGAACACATGGCAGCAGGATGCACTGTGGGAAGAAGGCAGACTGTTGAAGGCAGTGTTATGCTCTTGGCAATCTTCTGCTGGGAACCTTTGGTCTTTGCATTAATGCGGATGTTACTTTGACATATACCACCTACCCAGAGATTCTACACATCTTCATGGCAGTAGTGTTTCCTGATGGCAGGGAACTCTTTCAGCAGGATAATGCACCCTGGCTCACTGGAAGAAATGTTCAAGAGTGGTTTGAGGAACATGACAAAGAGTTCAAGGTGTTGCTTGGCCTCCAAATTCCCCAGATCTCAACCTATTGAGCATCTGTGGGATTTGCTGGGACAACAAATCCAATCCATGGAGGCCCCACCTCACAACTTGCAGAACCCAAAGGATCTGCTGCTAATGTCTTGGTGCCAGATACCACAAGACATGTTCAGAGGTCTTGTGGAGTACATGCTGTGGCAAACCTAGCCACTTGGACTATAACCGGAGACTGTACCTTTAAGGGTTGCCTGTATGTCTGGGGGGATATGTGTTTAACTACGTGTATTGTATGCTGACTGTAATGTATTGAATTGCCTGTATTTGCTATCTGCCGAATGCAGATAGCTGTTTGTATGGGGTTTTCCTTTCGTTTCGCGAACGGCACTTTGGAGGGCCGTTCGTGAACCGAAAACACTACCCTTAATAGCCCACACACTTAGAGGTGTGTGGCGCTGGTTAACTGATTGCAACAATGTTGCAATCGGTAATTAGAGGCTCTCCTGGGTGGCCGTCGTTCGACTACCGACCATGCGGCGGTCGGCCATCTTGGATCCTTTGTTCCCTCAGCGGTGCTAGGTCGTCGAGCGCATGGTACTAAAAACGGCTACTCGACGGCACGAACACCGCTGAGCCTCCAGGACGTTCGGGAGTTCCAGGCCGTTCGGTATTTTATTCCCTGGAAGGCAATCGGTTCTTTTAATATGTTTTGCAATAAATGTTTTTCGTGCGGCGTTCGGTTATTTTAGCTGGGATCTGAGCGGTAATTTCACGAATGATGCGCTCAGACCCCAGCTATCTACCGAACGTCCATTCGTTTAAATAGACCGCATATTCATAAAGTTATAGATTTTTATACGAATTGTAAGTTCTGCTGCACAGAGGGATAATCCACTTAACGGTATATTCCAGTGGGAGGATCCCTCTCGCGCAGCAGTGCCTGATGGGAGAAATGCCTTGTATTGTAAGTCCCCCATGTAGTCCCCTCTGGGAATGCCCCTGGGAAGGGACTCAGGAAACCCCTTGCATGGGGACTTGTATAAATTGTGCAGCAGAATTAAAGGACTTCAGTTGACTCTCAGAACTGTGTTTCGTCCGGTTACTGGGAGGTTGGGGATATTGCCTTGTTGTTCTAGCGCTTGACTGTGGATTACTTCCTGAACCAGCGGAATTCGTGGATTTAATATTGGCGTTCCGCTACAATTGGTGGCAAGCGCGGGATCCAACTCTACAGCCGAATACAGCGCATTCGAATGAAAGGAACAACCGAACGGAAAAGGGAAAGGCAATTCGTATGCAACAAACAGACGAAAGCGATCAGTGAATGGGGACGGATTACACGGCATTAAAGAGGCAGACGCTAAAGGAACTGCTGGAGGCTAGAGGGAAAAACGCTAGCAACAAATCCAAAGCAGTACTAATTGCAGAGCTGATGGAAGGCGACCAAGCACACAGCAGTCCACCCCCACCTGCCAGGGAGGAAACACCATACCAGAGGGAACTGAGAACCCGGTTGGAATTTGTACCTCAGCCAGTACCCCTGGACATCTTGACCGTACTGATGGCAGACGTCCAGGACTACATTATGGCACAGCAGCCCCAGGGGGCACCCTCCAGGGCAGAATCCATTGCCAACTCATTCTGCGCTCCAGTAAAGCAGAAAATACCTTACCAGGCATTTAAAGCGTTCTGCGAGGAGAAGGATGAGATCGACGGATACCTGCAGGATTTTGAGCGGTTATGCGACCTACACGATCTGGAGCAGGCAATGTGGGTACCCCTACTAGCAGGCAAGTTGGCAGGACGAGCGGCAGAGGCTTGTCGCGCTGTGCCCAGAGAGGACAGCAAGGACTATTTTAAAGTCAAAAGGGCAATTCTAGAGAGGTATGCCATAACCCCAGAGGCATACCGGCGTAAATTTCGGGGATTGAGGAAGCCAGAGAAAGATTCCTACGCTGAGTGGGCACATAAGCTGGACCAAGCTTCACAAGGGTGGATTCAGGCAAGCCAAGCCACCACCATGGAGGTACTGCGCCAACTCATCCTGCTGGAGCAGTTCTTTAACGGCCTGTCACCAGAGGCACAAGAGTGGGTAAGGGACAGAAAACCCCTCACCCTCACAGAAGCCGCCCGGTTGGCAGATCAACACTTCGATGCCAGGAGGCATCATGGACTCACCAACAGGGGTCCCCTGAGACCACCAGTACAACAGCACCCGACCATCTCCACACCTACCAACTCTGTCCCATTCCGGCCAGCACCAGGGAACCCCCCACCTCCATCCCGCTACAATGGCCGAGCCAACATACAATGCCATACCTGCCGGCAGTGGGGGCATATGTCTCGGGAGTGCACCCAGAATCGGAGTAGGCAAGCGTGGAACCAGAAGGAGCCCTCCCAGGGGGTTCAGCTGGGGGAGCGGCTAAGTCCTCAAGAGCGTACCAAGGTACAAGAACTGATAGCGACAAAGGGTGCCACCTTTTCTAACTTACCTGGGTACACTCCACTAGCCACTCACCGAGTAGAGACCCCGGGACAGCTTCCCATGCGACAAACCCCATATCGGATTCCTGAATCCGTGCGGGAACATATGAGGAAGGAGATTGAAGAGATGTTACAGTTGGGGGTTATCGAACACTCCGATAGCCCCTGGGCATCGCCGGTAGTCCTGGTCCCCAAGAAAGACGGTACCACCCGGTTCTGTGTGGACTACCGGAGGTTGAACGACAAAACCGTGTTGGACGCTTACCCGATGCCCCGTATAGACGAACTGCTAGATAGGATGGCCAGAGGCCAGTATCTCACGACAATAGATCTTTGTAAGGGATACTGGCAAATTCCACTAGCCGAGGACGCCATCCCCAAGTCGGCGTTTGTCACCCCGTTTGGCTTGTACCAATTTCGAGTCATGCCATTCGGGATGAAGAACGCCCCCGCGACATTCCAGCGGATGGTGGATCGGCTACTGGACGGGTTCCAGGATTATGCGTGTGCATACCTGGATGATATTGCCATCTACAGCCAGACCTGGTCGGATCACCTACAACATATAGGGGCTGTAATAGATCGGATCAGGGAGGCAGGGCTTACCTTGAAGCCCAGCAAGTGCCACATAGGGATGGCGGAGGTCCAATACTTAGGGCACCGGGTAGGTAGCGGACAACAGAAGCCTGAGCCCGCAAAGATTGAAGCCGTAGCCCAGTGGCCTACCCCGAGGACCAAAACCCAAGTCCTTGCCTTTTTAGGTACCGCCGGGTATTATAGAAAATTTGTGCCCAACTACAGTGCCCTGGCCAAACCCCTGACTGACTTGACAAAGAAGAACCTGCCCAGGCAGGTCATCTGGGCCCCAGAGTGTGAACAGGCATTCAACCAACTGAAGACGGCTCTGACCAATGCCCCTGTACTGGCTGCTCCTAATCCAACTAAACGTTTTCTTGTCCACACAGACGCCTCAATGTTTGGATTGGGAGCAGTACTAAGCCAGGTCGGAGCAGATGGCGGAGAACATCCCGTAGCATATTTGAGCCGGAAATTGTTACCCCGAGAAGTGAGCTACGCCGCCATAGAAAAAGAATGCCTGGCCGTGGTGTGGGCCCTGAAAAAGTTACAGCCATATCTCTATGGGCAACCCTTTTCCTTGCTCACAGATCACAACCCGTTGGTGTGGCTAAACCGTGTGGCTGGAGACAATGCCAGGCTGCTGCGCTGGAGCTTGGCGCTGCAGCCTTTTGACTTTACCATCCATTATCGCCCCAGGAAACAAAACGGTAACGCCGACGGGTTATCCAGACAAACAGACCTTGAGAAGTGATCTGTGAGCCCTCCCCCGGACATCCCCAAGCCGATCCGTTGGGATCAGACTGTGTATGCCGGCTTGGTTCTGGGGGAGCATTGTGGCAAACCTAGCCACTTGGACTATAACCGGAGACTGTACCTTTAAGGGTTGCCTGTATGTCTGGGGGGATATGTGTTTAACTACGTGTATTGTATGCTGACTGTAATGTATTGAATTGCCTGTATTTGCTATCTGCCGAATGCAGATAGCTGTTTGTATGGGGTTTTCCTTTCGTTTCGCGAACGGCACTTTGGAGGGCCGTTCGTGAACCGAAAACACTACCCTTAATAGCCCACACACTTAGAGGCGTGTGGCGCTGGTTAACCGATTGCAACAATGTTGCTATCGGTAATTAGAGGCTCTCCTGGGTGGCCGTCGTTCGACTACCGACCATGCGGCGGTCGGCCATCTTGGATCCTTTGTTCCCTCAGCGGTGCTAGGTCGTCGAGCGCATGGTACTAAAAACGGCTACTCGACGGCACGAACACTGCTGAGCCTCCAGGACGTTCGGGAGTTCCAGGCCGTTCGGTATTTTATTCCCTGGAAGGCAATCGGTTCTTTTAATATGTTTTGCAATAAATGTGTTTTTCGTGCGGCGTTCGGTTATTTTAGCTGGGATCTGAGCGGTAATCTCACGAATGATGTGCTCAGACCCCAGCTATCTACCGAACGTCCATTTGTTTAAATAGACCGCATATTCATAAAGTTATACATTTTTATACGAATTGTAAATTCTGCTGCACAGAGGGATAATCCACTTAACGGTATATTCCAGTGGGAGGATCCCTCTCATGCAGCAGTGCCTGATGGGAGAAATGCCTTGTATTGTAAGTCCCCCATGTAGTCCCCTCTGGGAATGCCCCTGGGAAGGGACTCAGGAAACCCCTTGCATGGGGACTTGTATAAATTGTGCAGCAGAATTAAAGGACTTCAGTTGACTCTCAGAACTGTGTTTCGTCCGGTTACTGGGAGGTTGGGGATATTGCCTTGTTGTTCTAGCGCTTGACTGTGGATTACTTCCTGAACCAGCGGAATTCGTGGATTTAATATTGGTGTTCCGCTACACATGCCTCTATGCATCAGAGCTGTTTTGGCATCACAAGGGAGACAAAAACAATATTAAGCAGGTGGTTTTAATGTTATGGTTGATCAGCATACAGCACAGTTAAAATATAGTATTTTTTAAATAAGGTATTTAAAAAAGCTTTATAGCAATCTCTGTGATGTTAATGGCATTTGAGAATACCATTGATTTCTCCTCCTCCCTGTCAGTAGGAAGTTTACCTTGTACCAGACTTACTGTATGTGAGAAAAAAATGTTTCACTAATATTACAGAGCCATTGTCAAATATTGCAAGTCAGGGGATTCAGTATCCTGACTGAAGTTTTTTATTTTCCTAATATTTTTGTAAAGAATTAGCAAATAAATGAAATATTGTATGCATTTGCATAATTTACATTTTTATTGTTGTCTGAACAGAAATCTATACACAAAATGTTTGTTTTTATCATACATTTATATGCTAGCAATGCGCCTTATATTGTAAATAAATATGAAGCAAATATTTTTAAACAAATATTGCTCGGTAGTGAATGGCTAAAATACCCGTTCCGTGACCAGAGCTGAGTTGGAGAATAAACCCAAATGAGGTATTTTACCCTATATTTTCCCATTCTGATTTAAACTCGGTCCAATTCACAGTTCGGTGAATAAAAACATGAATTACAGCAAAATGTAATGTGAATGGCAAGATTCAAGCTAAAGCAATAAGTTCCAGATTAGCTATTTGTGTCTAAATTTTTCTATTTGAATATTGGTTGGCCATTCTTTGGAGTTGAATGAATAAATTCCTTAAAAGGACACTATAGTCACCTGAACAACTTTAGCTTAATGAAGCAGTTTTGGTGTATAGAACATGCCCTTGCAGCCTCACTGCTCAATCCTCTGCCATTTAGGAGATAAATCCCTTTGTTTATGAACCCTAGTCACACCTCCCTGCATGTGACTTGCACAGCCTTCCATAAACACTTCCTGTAAAGAGAGCCCTATTTAGGCTTTCTTTATTGCAAGTTCTGTTTAATTAAGATTTTCTTATCCCCTGCTATGTTAATAACTTGCTAGACCCTGCACAAGCCTCCTGTATGTGATTAAAGTTCAATTTAGAGATTGAGATACAATTAAGGTAAATTACATCTGTTTGAAAGTGAAACCAGCTTTTTTTTTTTCATGCAGTCTCTGTCAATCATAGCCAGGGGAGGTGTGGCTAGGGCTGCATAAACAGAAACAAAGTGATTTAACTCCTAAATGACAGTAAATGACAGTGAATTGAGCAGTGAAATTGCAGGGGAATGATCTATACACTAAAACTGCTTTATTTAGCTAAAGTAATATAGGTGACTATAGTGTTCCTTTAATATTTCAACATCAATACAGAAACAATCCTAAGTTTAACCCCTTAAGGACCGAGGACGGTTCAGGACCGTCATCGGCATTTTTGCGTTGCCGACCGATGACGGTCCTAAACAGTCCTAACGGTCAGAGCTACTTACCTGATCGCCGTCGTTCCCCCGGCGGCGATCAGCGTGGCTCCGGTTGTGGGGAGACTGCCTGCAGCCCAGACAGTCTCCCCACGGGAGATTAGGACCCCTGTGGCCATGTGATCGCTTAACACAGCGATCACATGGTCACAATAGGTGTCCATGTGTCTGCCTGCAGGGGGACTGCCTGTGTTGACAGGCAGTCTCCCTGCTAGTGTAAAATCAAAAAATAAAAATAAAGTTAATGTTAATAAAAAAATAAAATAATTATATATGTGTATATATGATATATAGACATATATTATATCTATATAATATATGTCTATATATCATATATATATAATGTCATACTAAGTGTATTTTTATATTAATATGTACTTATATTAATATAAAAATACACTTATAATTAAATTACACACTTATATATATAATAACTATATATATTGTATATATATATTATTATAAAATATAAATAATAAGTAATTTAAATTAAATAAAAAATTTTTAAAATAATAATAAAAAATTTTAAAAAAATTATATAGCTATATGAAATTTTATTCTAACTGTATTTTAAAATTAATATATATATATTTATATCAAAATACACTTAGAATGAATTTGTATATATATCTATGTATATAAAAATAAATAAAATAATAAGAAATATACATACGTCCATATACAAAATTACATAAATAATTATATAAATATACACGTAGACTTCAAACATATAAATATGCATATATATTTAAATTCTACGTGCGTATTTATGTAATATTTTTACATAATTCAGTAATTCTATTGATTGCAATTTGAGGGACCTGCCTGCCAACCCAGGCCGAAATTCCAGAGAATTTAATTTGCTAGCACTGTATTTTACCCTGTAACGTTCTACGACACCCTAAAACCTGTACATGGGGGGTACTGTTTTACTCGGGAGACTTCGCTGAACACAAATATAAGTGATTCAAAACAGTAAAACATATCACAGCGATGATATTGTCAGTGAAAGTGACTTTTTTGCATTTTTCACACACAAACAGCACTTTTACTGATGATATAATTGTTGTGATACGTTTTCCAGTTTTTAAACACTAATATTTGTGTTCAGCGATGTCTCCCGAGTAAAACAGTACCCCCCATGTACAGGTTTTATAGCATTTTTGAAAGTTACAAGGTCAAATATATGGGTCAAATATTTTTACATTGAAAATGGCCAGGTTGGTTACGTTGCCTTTGAGAGCGTATGGTAGCCCAGGAATGAGAATTACCCCCATGATGGCATACCATTTGCAAAAGAAGACAACCCAAGGTATTGCAAATGGGGTATGTCCAGTCTTTTAGTAACCACTTGGTCACAAACACTGGCCAAAATTAGCGTTCAATTTAGTTTTTTTACTTTTTTCACACACAAACAAATATGAATGCTTACTTTGGCCAGTGTTTTCGACTAAGTGGCTACTAAAAAAGACTGGACATACCCCATATTGAATACCCTGGGTTGTCTACTTTAAAAAAAATATGTACATGTGGGGTGTTATTCAGAGATTTATGACAGATAATAGTGTTACAATGTCACTATTGATAAATTTTAAAAATGTATGTTTTGAAACCGCAATATCCTACTTGTACCTATAGCCCTATAACATGCAAAAAAAAGCAAAAAAGCACGTAAACACTAGGTATTTTTAAACTCAGGACAAAATTTTGAATCTATTTAGCAGTTTTTTTCATTCGCTTTTGTAGATGAGTAAAAGATTTTTCAAGTAAAAGTCAAAAAACATGTATTTTTTTTCATCAGATTTTTGTATTTTTTTTAAATTAAAATACATGAGATTATATAAATAATGGTATGTAAAGAAAGACCCTTTTGTCCTGAAAAAAACAATATATAATTTGTATGGGAACAGTAAATGAGAAAGCGGAAAATTACAGCCAAACACAAACACCACAAAAGTGTAAAAATATGCCTGGTCGCAAATGTACAACATCGCAAAAACAGTCCAGTCCTTAAGGGGTTAAGAAAGCAAATGCAGACGTGCAGTACCGCCCGCCTACCAGAAGAGGTCCGTCTAACAAATATCCTTTAACGTAGGCCCTTCTTGCCTGACGTCGGAGACGCACAGTTATCTGAGCGTGCCCGGAAGAAGGAGGTCCTTTCCATTGCAGACGCAGCCATGGTGAGATGGATTCTCTGTTACCTTGCGTTTTCAATCCATTGCCATCTTCGTTATCTATCATGTTTTCACTTGTTGCAGTCATATAAAAATAGAGTATAGCTCTCTGTTAGACGGGCCCGGCCTGTAGTGTTGGGATTTACTATACTGGGGGGTGTAAACGGAGGGAATCCGCTATGGGTGCAGCTGTGGGCCGCCATTCTGCCTGGCTGCTACATAGGAGATCACGTGAGGGGTCTGCTCTGTGCTGGATGTTATAAGTGAGAGTTCAGGTTTTATCTCCGCATGTTCAGTCGTAAAGTGCGATAACTAAATTCCCCCATACACTCAGTATGCTTGATCTGCAGAGTCCTTGTATTGTAATGGGCCTCCTTCTCTTGTAGCTATGGTATATATGTAGTATAGTAACGTGGCTAGCATAAGCAGTGTTTCTGTCCCTGTATTGTGTGCATGGATGCTTTGTATTACTCTTGTAAAGTAGTGTGAACTCTCCTTGTCCCATATCTCATCTTTATAATGTATGCAATAACTACTTAACTGTGTTTTAGTTAGAGGCTGGAGTGTGTGTGTTAGGCATTTGAAAAGTAGCTCTTGAGCTTTTAGTATGTTAACTGCAAGAGGAGTAGGGCCTGAACTACCAAAAGAAAAGTAAAACGACTTGTCTGTCCACTGTGGTATACACTGACCGGGAGCAAGAGTAAATTTGGTATAGACATTCAGTGTTTAAGGTATATAAGCGATGATGTATTGAGGTTTTGCTAAATATCAAGGATGTTGCATTTAATGTGAGATGCATGCACAATAATTCAACTTTTCCTCCTTACCTAGGCTCGTGGACCCAAGAAGCATTTGAAGCGTGTTGCAGCTCCCAAGCACTGGATGCTGGATAAGCTGACCGGTGTCTTTGTGAGTATCTATTTTTTTTTCCTTTTAAATTTCTTACTAAGCTTGGTTTTGTGGGGGGAACTAAAACATTAGTAAACTTTTTTGTTTGACACCATTGGATTGTCAGGATATCTTTTTACTGTGAGGACATGTCCTTTTTAAATCATTCTTGTGGGTAATTCTATATTAGATGAAGGTGAGTGTGACCATTAAAGGACCACTATAGGCACCCAGACCACTTCAGCTCAATGAAGTGGTCTGGGTGCCAGGTCCATCTAGGGTTAACCCTGCAGCTGTAAACATAGTTTCAGAGAAACTATGTTTACACTAGGGTTAATCCAGCCTCTAGTGGCTGTCTCATTGACAGCCGCTAGAGGCACTTTCTGACTGTGATTTTCACAGTGAGAAGACGCCAACATCCATAGGAAAGCAGGACTGATTGCATGCGCGCGCGGCCGCGGATGATGTCAGAAGAGGGGGAAGAGTCCCCGGCGCTGGAGAACAGTAAGAGTTTAACCCCTTCCTTCCCCTTCAGCCTGGCGGGAGTGGCATTCAGAGGGTGGGGAGACCTAAAGACCCTATAGTGCCAGGAAAACGAGTTTGTTTTCCTGGCACTATAGTGATCCTTTAAGTACAAATAGTGTATTGTGCTTATATATGGGATAACTGTATTATGACTTATTGGCTCTTAATACGCTTGGTGCCGATGTAACGTTTATTAAAGGTGCACCACACTTGTGTATAATAGAATAGCGTGTATATATATTTTTTTCGCAATCATAGTGACTAAAACACTTCTCCACTGTAGCTTAAACCTGAATCTTTATCTTTTTTTCCCCCTATTTACAGGCACCTCGTCCATCCACTGGTCCCCACAAGCTCCGCGAGTGTCTGCCCCTCATCATCTTCCTAAGGAATCGATTGAAGTATGCTTTGACTGGTGACGAGGTCAAAAAGATTTGCATGCAACGTTTCATTAAGATCGATGGCAAAGTCCGAACAGATATTACATATCCAGCGGGATTTATGGGTGAGTACTAATGTAAGAAGTGCTTAGTTTGGTATTTTTGAGTTATCAGTGGTTGCAGTTTTATCCATTTATGAATTTCATGTGTGCCCTGTATTAAAACGGGGGCATTTTATTTTTCATTGTTTAGTTTGCTCTATCAAAATGTGTCAACATTCTAATCCTTCTCTACATAGATTTGGAGAATATTTTGTAGTTTATCAAGTTAAATTGTGCCAGAGAAGATTCTAACAGACCAAGTGGCTTCATGTTTAAATATTAATAAAACTCAGGATTTAAAAAAACAAAACAAAAAAAAAACCCAAACAAAAACAAGAGATATGTAATCTGGTGGCGCATTTTCCCTTCACATAAACCTTTTTATATAATTGACTGGAAACAACTCTTTTCTCTAATCCATGTACAAAACATTTTTATCATTGTTTTTCAGTCTGTCGTATATTTAAAATGAGCTCTGTACTTGTTGAGAAACTGGAAACTAGCAAATTGTTAAAGGGGCACTGTATCTGTGTCATTTCGTTGAACTGGTTAAAGTGTCTGGTGTCCTTTTATTCAGTTTTTTTATTTTATATTTTAATGCTTAAAGGGATTTTATAGTGTAAGGAATACATATCTGTATTCCTAACACTATAGTCCCCTCTGGTTTCTGTAGTCGGGAGGGGTGGCTCATGCGCCCGCCGTGTATTAGACCCTTACTATAGATGAGCATAGACTGATTTCAACAGAAGCAGGATGAATATGTAATACAGCTGTCGGAAATTAATGAATGGACAGTAATCCAGTCTAACTACCTCTTTATCAGGGTTATTTACTAAAGGTGAGAATTCGAAGTGCATTTCAACTTTTAAGGCCAGAGTAATTAAACTGATAGCATAGCTGAGTGAACTGTTCCAGTTTTGGCTATTTACATTTACAATTATATTTGAATTCTCCTTTTAGTGAATAACCGTGTAAAATGTATATAAACTATAAGAACGTTTAATTTTAAATTACGTAATGATTCTGAAGTCCTGTAATTTTGTTTTGAGCTGGGCTTTGTTGTGGTTTTTTTTGTTTTTCTTCTGTTGATGTGGGCAAGGAGTACGGTAAATATTCTGTCACACTCAGACCTATTGCATACATTGTTCCACAGATGTCATCAGCATTGAGAAGACTGGTGAACATTTCCGTCTGGTATATGACACCAAGGGTCGGTTTGCCGTCCACAGGATCACAGCCGAAGAGGCCAAGGTGAGAGAGGCAATAATGGTTCTGAATAAATGAATACACAATTGTTTGTCATGTTTAAAGGGAGCACTATAATTTCTTAAAATCCGTATCATTACTCTGTTCTCAGGGCATTCCAATAGTTTAGAATTTAGGTATTTGCCAATTTTATTCTGCTCGATAAAACAGCTGAAAACTTGAGATAGATATATATCTTTTTAAGGTGATTCTTTTATTATAACATTACATTTAAAAAAAAGTCCCGATAAACATATCGACACTTAGGGTCTTTTTCAAGATCTTGATAAAGACCATTTAGGGGTCGAAACATTGATCGAGATGGTTTTTAATATTATAATAAAAGAATCACCTTTATAAAAAAAAAAAAAAAAGTGCATCTACTAGTGTGTATGTGTGTATGTGTGTATGTGTGACATGTATTGGCCCTTATGTATATATATATAACAACATATATATATAACCAACAATATATATATATAACTGCTACTCTTTCTATACTTACTCTAACTATAACACATATGTGTACAACTAACTTAACAACATATATATATATATATATATATATATGTATATGTGTATGTGTATATATATATAATATATATATATATATATATATATATGTATATGTATATGTGTGTGTATATTTTATTATTTGTACGCTGTGGATGCACCAAGATTTAGCTTGAATATGCCTTAAGAGTGAGTGCCAAGACAACTATATATAGATATATACACTGAACAAAATTATAAGCGCAACACTGTTTTTGCCCCCATTTTTCATGAGCTGAACTCAAAGATCTAAGACTTTTTCTATGTACACAATAGACCTATATTTCTCAAATAATGTTCACAAATCTGTGTTAGTGAGCACTTCTCCTTTGCCGAGATAATACATCCACTTCACAGGTGTGGCATATCAAGATGCCGATTAGACAGCATGATTATTGCAAATGTGTGCCTTAGGCTGGCCACAATAAAAGTTCACTGTAAAATGTGCAGTTTTACTGTATTTGGAGGATCCAGGGGAGCTCCGAAAACCAGTCAGTAGCTGGTGTGATCACCATTTGCCTCATGCAGTGCAACACATCTCCTTTGCATAGAGTTGGTTAGGTTGATTGTGGCCATTGTACTCAATGCGTGACATGTCCGGTGAGTATGCTGGCAATGCAAGAACTGGGATGTTTTCAGCCTCCAGGAATGGTGTACAGATCCTTGCAACATGGGGCCATGCATTATCATGCTGTAACATGAGGTGATGGTTGTGGATGAATGGCACAACAATGGGCCTCAGGATCTCGTCACGGTATCTCTGTGCATTCAAAATGCCATCAATAAAATGCACCTGCGTTCGTTGTTCATAACATACGCCTGCCCATACCATAACCCCGCCGCCACCATGGGCCACTCGATCCACAACGTTGACCTCAGCAAACCGCTCACCTACACAATGCCATACACACTATCTGCCCTGTACAGTGAAAACTGGATTCATCCTTGAAGAGAACACCTCCAAAGTGCCAGACACCATCAAATGTGAGCATTTGCCCATTCCTGTTGGTTACGGCGAAGAACTGCAGTCAGGTCGAGATCCCGATGAGGATAACGAGCATGCAGATAAGCTTTCCTGAGATGGTTTCTGTCAGTTTGTGCAGAAATTCTTTGATTATGCAAACAGATTGTTGCAGCAGCTGTCCGGGTGGCTGGTCTCAGACGATCTTGGAGGTGAAGATGCTGGATGTGGAGGTCCTGGGCTGGTGTGGTTACACGTAGTCTGCGGTTGTGAGGCCAGTTGGATGTACTGCCAAATTCTCTGAAATGCCTTTGGAGATGGCTTATGGTAGACAAATGAGCATTCAATTCACAGGCAACAGCTCTGGTGGACATTCCTGCAGTCAGCATGCCAATTGCACGCTCCCTCAAAACTTGCGACATCTGTGGCATTGTGCTGTGTGATAAAACTGCACATATTAGAGTGGCCTCTTATTGTGGCCAGCCTAAGACACACCTTTACAATAATCATGCTGTCTAATCAGCGTCTTGATATGCCACACCTGTGAGGTGGATGTATTATCTTGGCAAAGAAGTGCTCACTAACACATTTAAACAGATTTGTGGACAATATTTGAGAAAAATAGGCCTTTTGTGAACATAGAAAAAGTTTTCAGCTCCTGAAAAATGGTGGCAAAAACAAGTGTTGCGTTTATAATTTTGTTCAGTGTATATAGATATTTATTTATTTTTTTTTTTGTGGTGAGATGCTGGTAGATGTGTGGAGGCGGGAAGACGTCATACAATCCTCCTTTTTAAAACAGGTTTCTACTTCTTGATCAGTAGTTGATCTTTATGGTCCTGTTTGATTTTTCAGTTTTGTATTTTCTAACACACTTTGCTTTTTTTTTTGTTATTCCATTGTCCTATCTTTTTGACCTTGTTAGGAGTGTCATGCACTGTCATAAATGAATGGTGATACACCATTTTGCTTTTCCTGTCAAGATGGCTGGGAAGTTTATCTCCTAGTTCCAGTGGAACTAATCTCAGAATTAGGTTATTGCAAATAGTGTCTACCTTTGAAATTCTCTGTGATGTAAAAAAAAAAAAGCTTGACAAGTGTGTATGTTTGATCTGCAAAGTTTGTCAATGCCTTTTCACTGGGCATTTCCATCTCATCTGTGCCTGGTGAAGTGTAGGGTTTGTAGTTGCTGTAGACACTAGATATGCAGCTGATGCAACTCAAAATTCCATATTCATATAAAAAAAAACTACCAAAAATTATACATATCATTTTGGAGGATATTTACTTTAATTTTTTTACATATATAATATACCTTTTTTTTTTTTTTTTTTTTTTTTGCGTTTGGTTAACATCTTTTTTTGATCCTGTTTTCAGTACAAGCTCTGCAAAGTGAGGAAGACCTGGGTAGGAACTAAAGGAATCCCTCACTTGGTAACACACGACGCCCGTACCATCCGTTATCCAGATCCTCTGATTAAGGTCAATGATACTATCCAGATTGACCTCGAAACTGGAAAGATCACAGACTTCATAAAGTTTGATACAGGTAAGTGTAGCACTAGCTCTCTACCCATCTGTGTTTAGTTTTGCAGACTCTTTGTGAGAAAACTTCTTTACTCAAAGCTCAACTGTTGCATCATATTTTTGCACAATCAAAGTGGGATGGTTATGCTTTTTCCTTCTGTATACCTGTATATTTTTTTATAATGATAGTAATCACCTGCAAAGATAGACAAGTGCTTTGAAACGTTTTAGTGCATATACACTGGTGCGGTGTATAATGCCAGGAGCATGTGTGCTTGTACGTCATTTCTCTGGATCTATAGACCGTACTTGAATGCTTTTTGTTTTAAACACTGCCTTTTCAGAGAAACAGCTGTTTACATTACAGCCTAGGGACACATCCAGTGGCCACTGGAGGTGCTTCCTGGGGAAGTGCTGCACTGGCGTTCAGCAACTCCACACTCTGCATGGAAATACTAAACTTTCCTCGTAGAGATGCGTTGATTCAGAGGAGGTGCTGATTAGCAAAGGCGGCATTTGGTGCTGTCCTCGGCCCGCCTCCTTGGCTGGGATCATCAGAATTGACTATCTTAGCTAATCCAATGCTTTCCTATGGGAAAGTGTTGTGATTGGCTGAGATCATAATGTCTGATGAATAAAGCGGTCTTGGTGTATAGATTATGCCCCTCAGATTTCACTGCTCAATTCCTTGCCATTTAGGATTTAAATCACTTGTTTCTGTTAATGCAACCCTAGTCATAGTTTGTTTATGTAACCCAAGTCACACTTTCCTGCCTGTGACCTCCAGTTTTCTCAATACTTCCTGTAAAGAGAGATCTAATGTTTACACTTCCTTTTATTGCACATTCTGTTTAATTTAGATTTTCTCATCTCCTGCTTGGTTAATGCCTTCTAGACCCTACATGACCCTCCTGCATTTTAAAGTTATATTTCCAGAGCAGGAGATTAAAACTTTTGAATTGAGTTTCAAATTATCTTTATATTTGATGTGTGGAGGTGTGACTAAAGCTGCAAAAACAAAATGATTTATATCCTAAATGGTTGAAAATTGAGCACTGAGACTGCAGGGACATATTCTATACTCTAAAACTGCTTTTATTAAGCTAGCTGTTTTGATGCTTGGTGTCCCTTCAAACAGTTGTGTGAACATAACATTCATTGTTAATGTATCTAAAGGATGCATGTCAATGTCTCCAGCACCACCTCCAATTACAAAAAGGAAATATGAAATGGGGTTGAACAGATTTTCAGTTGGAATTTCATGTTATTGCTAGTGACCAGGGACAGAACAAAGGTTGGGTACTTAAGCTTTCTGTGAAACGTAATATGATTCAAATGTGCCCATCTTACTAGTTTATTTGTAACATTTACTTAGAATTGACTTGTGCATTGCAGTGATTTCAATCTGAATTCACTGAAGCAGAAATGACTGACTAGGACATTTCTTTCGTCCATTTTTGTCCTAAAATTTGAAATTCTGTTCTTCTGTTTCCCTTTTACCTAAAACATCTTGATGACTAGATGCAGCCTGATAAATGTAAATATAACTATTTAATAGAAACCGTTAGATTTAAGTTTGCCAGTCAGAATACCTTTTTTTTTCTGAAGGCTTTCATATTCTCTGCCATGGCTAAGAACACGGTTAAATCAATGATTAGAGAAGCATTTGGGTGCTACTTCTCAGTGGAGAATAAAATCTTCTTTGGTGGCAATTACCACATGTGCTCCTGACCACTGCAGTGCTTCAACATACCAAGCAAGTAGCAGTGGTTTTCTGCACTACAAATGGTCATTTTTGTCTTTCACTACAGTTACATATGTTGTGGGTTTCCTTTTAAATAGTAGTGCAAATGATTTTTGCATTAAAATAGTCTGGCAAATTATTTTTTTAATTTCTATACTTGATATCCATACCTCCTGAATTTATGGACTCTCCGTAGCACACTGCTTGAATTGGAAACATTGCTTCATAAAACAACTGAGTTGGAGACCTAAAGAACCATTCCACACCCCAAAAGCACTTCAGATTGGTGAAGTGTTTTATGGGTGACTAATATCCTAATCTAACCCCAGTTTATAAAAGTGATTTCTATGAGAAATCGGCATTTTATAAATTAAGTAGGGAACTGATCCTGGCTGTCAATGAGAAGCCTCTGGTTATTTCCCTGTGAAGAGACTGAAAGTCTCTTCTGGGGAAAAGGGAGGAGGGCTTGCTAAGGCTGCAGTTCACAAGATCTGCAGCTTTTGCAAGCTCTTTTGAGATACACCAATGAATACATGCTTGTATTCACTGGCGATTTATCTACTAAATAGTGATATAATTATTTTTTGCTCCTTTAAATCCCTAAATAGCCAGTTGATTTGTTGGTTAAAAAATTAAATGTGTTTTTAGTAATAAAACAAGCTTTTCTGTCTAGCTATTTCCACAGGGGTTAATTGATATATCAAGGTAACAGGTTTTCTGTTTAAAGGACCACTATAGTGCCAGGAAAACAAACTAATTTTCCTGGCACTATAAGGTCTTTAGGTACACTCCCACTGGGCTGAAGGGGTTAAACTCTTACCTTTCTCCAGTACCAGGCTCCCTCGGCGCTGGGGAACTCTCCTCCCTCTTCCGACGTCAGCTCCGAATACGCATGCATGGCAAGAGCCGTGCGCATTCAAACAGTCCATAGGAAAGCATTTCTCAATGCTTTCCTATGGATGTCAGCGCCTTCTCACTGTGATTTTCAGTGAGAAGTGCGGAAGCGGCTGTCAATGAGACAGCCACTAGAGGCTGGATTAACCCATATGTAAACATAGTTTCTCTGAAACTATGTTTACAGCTGCAGGGTTAACCCTCGATGGACCTGGCACCCAGACCACTTCATTGAGCTGAAGTGGTCTGGGTGCCTATAGTGGTCCTTTAAGTGCCTGTCTTATTTGACCATCTTCATTTTTAAGCCTTGTTTAAAGTGTCTTATTTGTACATAGTAATGTTTTACTGTCTTGTGTCCACAGGAAACCTGTGTATGGTGACTGGAGGAGCCAACTTGGGTCGTGTTGGTGTCATCACCAACAGAGAGAGGCACCCTGGCTCATTTGATGTGGTCCATGTGAAGGATGCCAACGGTAACGGCTTCGCCACCAGGCTGTCTAACATTTTTGTCATTGGAAAAGTGAGTTATCTCTCTTCTACATAAGTGTTGACAATCACATTACTAAAATGATAAGCTGTTTTGCATGCTGGCATCTTTGTGTCCCGGGGTTTGACATGCATTTTTGGCTGCAAACTGAATATGGCAAATATTTTTCTAGGACAGAGGAAGTTGTGTGTGTGGTTATTTTTTAATGTAGTGTTATCTGAGCAGGAACCAGAATTAACCCTTTTAGGTGTTGCTGTAGGGTTTGACAAGCCTGTAGTTTTCAGTAGAACTAACCCATCGTGTTCCCTTTTAAATGTGTTGGATCTATATAAAAGTTTTACTTGATCAGGTAATCTACTTTTTTAAAAGTTTGTACCATCTGTGCCATGCAGCACCATTTTATTGTTGCGGGGGTGCTAACTGCATGGGAAGGTGGTTTTATCAGCAACTGGGTTAAATACTTGCAAAAACATATTATTTAGGGATATAATTTTAAGAAGTGCGCTAAGTTTTTTGCTGCAAGGAAAGATCGGACTGCTATGCTGAGGTCGAGAGGGACTTTTTCCTAGTTTGTTTCAACTTAAAGCAGCAATGTCCTGCTGAACTTACCTTTCCCTAATCACTTCTCTCTCAGGATCTGTACTTCATTTCTTCCTGTCTGCTCTAGTTTTCTTTAAAACATAAAACAAAGTAGGGACTATTTTGTCTTATGTATATTTCCTACACATGACCAGCAGAGCTGGTCCTCCGTGATTTCGCAATGTCTCCTTTACTATTCCCGAACATCCTAAAGATTACTTGGTATTAGTAATTAATCTGCCCCTACTTGCTATATCGCGAGTGGGGGCATGTCTAGTAAACCTGCCATGGTTGGGCATCTCTTAACTAGTGTATGTTGTCTCGGTCCACCCACCCCCCTAGGACTTGTGGGGCTATTCAACTAAACTGGGGACATAGGGTCCTCCTTGGCCCCCATCAATGGGGGGGAAACCTATTGTTCTCCCCCCGGTAGTCACCCATGAGCGTCGGGTGGGGGCCCTAAATGAAAGGGGGGGCTATTGTCCTCCTCTGGCCCCAACCCAGAGGCGACGGGGGGAGGGGCTAAATGTAAATCCCCTAGTCGCCCCCTCCCACCAACCAAAAAAAGTAATTAAAATTAAATAGTTAATATGGGGGGCAATTTGACATAGGGAGGGGGGTTAAAAAAGGCAGAGAGATAACAAATTCATAAACTATAACATTGCTAAATAAGCTATAACAAATGTGACTTCCTTATGAAACTCTATATAGACATGACTCATCAAAGACTGATTTATTTATTAATTTTTATATTTTACCCCCTCTCGTCTCTAGGGTAACAAGCCATGGATCTCACTGCCTCGTGGAAAGGGTATCCGCCTGACCATTGCCGAGGAAAGAGACAAGAGACTTGCAGCCAAGCAGACCAGTGGTTGAACGCCATCACTTTCCTTTATAAAATAAATCTCTTTACCAATAAGCATGTGGTCTGTTTGTTTTATTTATTTATTTTGAACTGTATTTCTACTAGCTATTTCCATTGTGGTGTAGCTCTTATTTATATTTGTGTTGCTGTGGAAATTGTAAGTCAGAATAAAAAAAGCATCTTCCTTAAGAGCGTATTAGTGCTTAAAATAATGTCTTCAAATCTGGCTACTGGAAAGTATTCTGTCTTGAATCAAACTTCCTGTGGGACTCTCTCCTCTACCAGAGCTGCTCAGGAAATGGAGGAGTCTTCATTCTTGGCGTCTTTCTTGCATGCATAAATATTAGGAGGGGGACATTGAGTAGCAAAACTGCAGTCCCTGATATGAAGTACACTTTATTTTCTGATTATAGTAAACATGCCCCTACAATAGCTGTTTTTAAAAGTATAAAGGGCTATGAATAGCAAGTTTTAGGGGCAAAGTGCTAAACAAGAAGCAATTGCCGTGAAGACATTCATACATATTAATACTTAACCACTTAAGGACCAATTTCTGAAATAAAAGGGAATCATGACATCTCACATGTCATGTGTCCATAAGGGGTTAAAGGGACACTATAGTCACCAGAACTACAGCTTATTGTATTTGTTCTGGTGAGTAGAATCGTTACCTTCAGGTTTTTTGCTGTAAACAGTCTTTTCAGAGAAAATGCAGTGTTTACATTACAGTCTAGTGATAACATCACTGGCCGCTCCTCAGATGGCTGTTAGAGATTCTTCCTGGGTCGTTGCTGCCTAAAATGCATCATAACACTTAGTGTCTCCACCCTCTCTATGCAGACACTTAACTTTCCTCATATAGATTCATTGATTCAATTCATCTCTGAGGAGATGCTGATTGGCCAGGGCTGTTTTTGCATTGTGCTGGCTCTGCCCCTGATCTGCCTCCTTGTCAGTCTCTGCCAATCCTAAGGAGAAGCATTGTGATTGGATCAGGCCACCACTTCTGATGTTAGCAGGTAGCTTGCTGTTCTGAGGCCAAACAGCATGCAGAGCTACAGCTTCAGGCTTGAATAAAAGTAAGATTTTACTATATTTTGTTAGGGGAGCTAGATGGCTTTAATACTATAGGGTCAGGAATACGGGTTTGTGTTCCTGACCCTATAGTGTTACTTTAATATTTAGGAATGCAGAGTTGTTGGCTCTGTATGTGCCATTTGGTTATAGCCTTTTGTTTACATATTCACAAGCTATGCATAAAGGCAATTTTACAATTTAAATGTGATTTAATGTAGCTTGTCTTTCAAAATGTTATTCTTGAGTGAGTTTTGGTTTTTGATATCCTCAAATGTTTGCTGCTTGTTAAATCCTGGCATTGAAGAGGTTCGTGTAAAATCCACAGGGTGGAGAACGGATACTTTTGGAAACTGCAAAATATTTTCTGTTTTTACAATCCCACCTCCTGCTAGCCCTACCCCTCTGAAGGAAGATACTTTTGTAAAGTTTGTGATAATCAGTTCCTGTGGATTTGGAGTAGACAATTTGTTAGGAAGAGATGCTCAGCACTCCAGCTCTATAGCGTTGTGTTGGGAGAAGGACAAAAGACAGGATTACTTTTATCTAGCTCATATCAAGAGTCGGGGCAATTCATTCACAATGATTCTACTTAATTACTAGAACTTCGTGTATTAAAGTGCAATTGGATAATTTGTAAGTTTTGTAAATTTATCCTGTTGAGCATTCTGATGCCTTTTTATAAAAGAACTGTTAGACCACAGTCACCCTGGGGTAGAGCTACACATTTAAAGATTTTACTTGGAGCACCTCACAATGTTACTGCCATGTGTCCAGATGTTTGGACACTCACAGGAGAGACTGCAGAAATCCTTAAGAATCCTGAGCTGAGAACAGGTCAACTGCATGCCGTACCACTGCCTGTTCATTTAAATGCTGCTTGGAGTTCTCTTGGCACTTCTGCCACAGTAAAGATTCTGCCTTCCGTGTTGGGTTATTCCCTGTTAACTGGACAGTTTAATACAAAATGTACTACTGATCTGACTAGTGGCAATGACAGACTTAAAACCGTGGCCCTTTTCCCTGGTGGTGCTGTTCCTGTGCGGGATTTTGATGATGCCTCCTTGCGCTGCTTGATTACCCTACTTGTGCAACTCTCCGATCTAAGTCGTTTGTCATTCTCACTTATTGATGAACTGGAAGAGGAACTCATTTTGTTGCACAGGAGAACAACAAATTTACACCAACGGACAGAAGCCATCTACTGGGTACTATGTAACAGACAGGAGGGACCACCAGTACTTAGCCAGGGCTTGGGTAAAGGTAAGCTGGTGTCTGTTGAATATCTTACACCATATTGCTTCATTTCAAGATTTTACCAGGGAAGTTGCTCTTGGTTGGACTGTAAATCTGTTAAATCAAATGCCTTTTTTAGGTTTTAAATCATTATTATGCTGTAACAATTCCATTGTGTACGTACTATGTATTTGAGTCTTATTTCCCCCTTGTATGGTACCAACTTGAGACCATAGATCATCTTTTATTTTGCCTTTCACCAGTGTCACCGGGTCATAAGCGAGTGTGTTCAGTAAACCGTTCATAGTTGCCTGCAAACATTAGGTCAAAATAGGGTTTCATTTTTTTAATATGCTTTACTGAGTGTTATTTAATCAGTTCCCCTGTCACTGGACATGTGGTTTAGTGAATTAACTCTTGTCAATGTCTGCTAAATAAATGCGTGGTTTTTGATAACTTTATATTTTCTTCATTAACTTGTGGGGTGTTGACAGGGCTCTGTCTTTAACAAGACTCCCTGCACATTTTACCTTAAAGTGTGTGCTTCCATTGATAATTTGCGTTCCAAAACAAATTACCACTTTTCTTATTGTAAAAACATAAGTGCTGAATTGAATATGTAAGATCATAAAAGATTTAGCAGCTAATTCGGTGGTGCTAGTAACAAACTAACTGAACATTACTCACAAGTTCTGCCAAAAACAATCTGGCCCTGATTTTTATTTTTTTATTTTTTTTGAGTGTGGGTACTGTATCTAGAGCAGGGGTTCTCAACCTTGTCCTCAAGGACCCCCTACCAGTCCAGGGTTTAGGGATTACCTGGGTGTGTCTAAGGTGTTTAGAAAAAGAAAAAAAAAAAAACAGAGTCTTAGAGAATGTAATACTCACCCCTGAACAACTTTAGCTTAATGAAGCAGTTTTGGTGTATAGAACATGCCCCTGCAGCCTCACTGCTCAATCCTCTGCCATTTAGGAGATAAATCCCTTTGTTTATGAACCCTAGTCACACCTCCCTGCATGTGACCTGCACAGCCTTCCATAAACACTTCCTGTGAAGAGAGCCCTATTTAGGCTTTCTTTATTGCAAGTTCTGTTTAATTAAGATTCTTATCCCCTGTTATGTTAATAGCTTGCTAGAGCCCCCTGTATGTGATTAAAGTTCAATTTAGAGATTGAGATCCAATTATTTAAGGTAAATTACATCTGTTTGAAAGTGAAACCGTTTGTTTTTTTTTCAATGCAGACTGTCAATCATAGCAAGGGGAGGTTTGGCTAGGGCTGCATAAACAGAAACAACGTGATTTAACTCCTACATGACAGTGAAATTGCAGGGGAATGATCTATACACTAAAACTGCTTTATTTAGCTAAAGTAATATAGGTGACTATAGTGTTCCTTTTAAACAGGGAAAACAATTTTTTTATGGGTAATGCCAAAGCAATACATATAAATGGGAAGGACAGAATAAAAAGTATCAGCTAAAATGTGCAATAAATATTACCGATCTATATGAACATCAAATGTCAACTTTCAAAAAATCCCTAAAAAGGAAATCTGTTTAATTTAGAGGACCTCCTTCACCAGGGGTATGCCATATTTGACACTCCAGATGTGGGCTACATCTCCCTTACTGCTCTTACAGCCATAGAGCTGGCAATGCATCAGGGGAGATATAGTCCACATCTGGAGTTGCCTACACTGGGTCTCAAGTAACCAAAGAAAACATACAGGTTAATTAATTACATATAGCTCATCGGTCATGAGCGGATGATCCATACCTATAGTGGAGATGCAAAACAGGTGGAAAAATCATTGTCTTAAATATTCTTCGAACAGCAAAAATATAAGACACAAACAAAGCATTCAGTATGATTAGATACTGTCCCCTGCATTTACATAACTGTGGTATCGGAGACCTTATGGACATCTACTAGAGTCAGCATTCCTACAGATGGGAAGTTGCTTTTGTGGGTCGAATCTCTTGAGAATCTATACTAACTTTTGGATTGAGATATTGCAACATATAATTAAACATTATAATAAATCAGTGGTGTCATTAGAGGGTGTGTGGATAACACTTAGTGATGTTGGCTGGCTTCTGCTGAGGCTGTTGTGGCTTTTTATGGGCAGGTGAGGAAGATCAAAGATTTCTGGTCTATTCCTCTTGCGAGCCCTGGCATGGGTGAATTGCCATTGTTACCCACAGCAATGCGCTGACACTATCGGAGAACTGGAACTTCCAACAAGAATCTACAAGGTATGCACCTTCGAAGAATTTACCACCGGACCACCAGTGATCTATATTTCCCCCTTCCTAGCTAACAAGAGGGAGAGTAAACTTGCTTGAAATTGAAAATATTACACAACGGTGTTTCCCCCATTCCCTTCATATACACAGCATATATACTACATCCTCTACACCAGTTGAATGTCCTCTTACTGTACTCAAAAAAGTGAAAACAAATCAGACTTCAAATTTAAAAGGTTAATTTTATCCCTTAAGAATTGTTTTTCGCTTTGCTTTATTACTTAATGTACGATAAACGTGCTTTTAATTCCAGAAAGGGACACTGTGAGCACCAATACAACTCCTCAATGAAGTTATGGTACCTGAAGGTTCTGGGCACAGTCTTATATTGAAGAATTAAACAGTCTAACCTCAAAGTTGTGTAGACAGCACCTATCCTAACATTCTACTAGTAAAGTCCCCTGCTTCACTGCAAAGCCTTGGATTGGATGCCTGTGATAACCTGACACTTAGCCTTTCTCTTGCTTTCCATTCAGAAAACTGTAAGAGAAGTATCTTTTCTTTTAAAGGGACACTAAGCACCCAGACGTATTTAGCTTATTGAAGTGGTCTGGGTGCAGTGTCCCAGGTCCCTTAACACTGAGCAGGTAATTATTGCGTTTTTAAGAAACTGCAAAAATAACCTGCTAGGGTTAACTCCACCTCTCGTCGCTGTCTACCAGACAGCCAGTAGAAGGACTTGCGGGCTGATAGGTGACTTTTGGTTGCTTAACTGACGCTGGACGTCCTCACACTACACATGAGGATGTCTAGTGTCTCCCAAAACCCCATAGGAAAGCACTGAATAATGCTTTTCTATGGGGAAATGCTAATGCAACGTGGCCATTGCCAAGCATGTGCATTAGGCCTCCCCTACCAGCTGACAACGGTGGAGGAGGAGAGAAGGTGAGCCAGAGCCGAGGAACATTGACAGAAGGGGTTATTAACTCCTTCTGCACCACGGGCGGGAGAAGGAGTTGATCTTCCTGGCACTATAGTTTCCCTTTAAATACCAAAGGCATGCAATATTGTAAATAGATCAGATTAGAACCTCCAGGAAGGGATTAAGAGGAACTGATACACTTATGAATAACATGCATGCAATTGCACCATACCAGCAATTGAAAGGTATCTCTAAATATACTTGAATATTTGTCCCAACAGTTTCCCAAAACTTAAAAAAAATGCAAGCCTATCTTAACTATCATGGATTACAGGCCAAAACTAGTAGATGTAGTTACACTGAATATTTGTATACAAAATGTGTGTTCCAAAATATTACTGTATGATATAATTTAGCTTCTGCGGCTCTCAAAGCTTTCTGCCTTTGAAATTCCTCTCATAGAGAATCATTGAACGTTGATTCTCTGCAAGAAGCCATGAATGTAACAATGCACATTCTGACATCACAGAGCCAGTAAGTATCAGGCCTGACTCTCTGATTCAGAGGGTTTAGAGCAATGTACTCAAGCCCTAAATCAATTTAAATAGAGTTGGAGGACAGAAAAAAGGGGAAAATATTTAAAGCACTATAACAACTTCAGTAAAATAAAGTTGTTATAGTGCATATAGTGTTCTTCTAACCTCCATTCTGATATCAGTCCAAGAGAATTCAAACCAAACCCATGTGCAAAAAGGAGTTTATATACAGATAATCATTTTATACACAGGTTGAAATTCGCCAATGATTTTTGGTATGTGTTAAACATAGCTGCCTCTATATCATAGTCATCTCTATTGAGAACTGAAACCGCACCCTCATGTTTGGAACATTTTAACTTGTAGCTGACCTAATGCTGGCTTTTCTTTGAAATTAAATTGTTGCACTGTTAGCCGGGCCGGTGCAAGGATTTCTGCTGCCCTAGGCAAACAAAAAGTTGTTTGCCCCTCCCACCATATGTTTTGCCCACCATGTGACATCACAATCCCCCACCCATATGATCTGCCCTATGAGCCAACACCAGTGCTGCACACAGTGTCTTTTCTCAGAAATGTCAGTGTGTTTACATAAAAAAGCCTGCAGGGACAGGCTATAGACACCACAACCACTACATTAAGCTGTAGTGCTTCTAGTGACTATAGTGTCCCTTTAATGTGAGGTAAATTAGAGATTAGTGCCATGAATAATATACTAGATTGCCTACTTCCCACCAGATGGGACAAGAGGATGATGATGGGCTCAGGCTGCAGTCTGGCTCCACTGGTCTGGTGTTAAAACAGGCTCTCTTGTAACAGTTCTCACAAAAATCAACAAACAAGAAGCAGCTCCATTTTTGGGGGCCCCTTACACAGATTATGCCTACAAGGTCCGCCCATAAGCCTTATGCCTACAAGCCCAACCATGAGTTCGCACACAGGGAGTGGAGTGTATGTGTGTAGGGGATGTGTTATTGTAGAGGACGTAATGTGTATGTGTTCTTATGGATGCAGTGTGTGTGTAAGGGACGCATCATGTGAATCTGTGTTTGTATGTGTAAGGGATGCAAGGTGTGTTTCTGTATATGTAATGCAGTGTGTGCCTGTAAGGAATGCATTAAGAGAAGGTGTGTGTGTCTGTGTGTATGTGTGTAAGTAGGGATGCATTGTATTATTCTGGGCATGTGTGTGTGTAGGGATGCATTGTGTTTTTCTGTGTATGTGTAAGGATGCATTGTGTATGTGTGTAGTGTGAAAGAGAGGGTTTGTGGGGTAGGATAGGGGCTGAGAGGGGAGCAGCTCTTTATTTTATTATTATATTTATTTTGTTAATATAATTTTTTTTGCATATTTGTTCTTAAGCTTTTGTGTCTTACACCCCCTTTTAGTGTATCTCTTACAAGCCCCGTGTGTGTCTCTTATCCCCCCTCTTTGTATGTCTCCTACATCCACCCCAACCCGTTTGCGCGTCTTACTCCCCCAACCCCTTTGTGTCTTACTCTTCCCAGCTCCTTGGTGTGTCTCTTTTCCTCCCAGGCCCCTCTGTGTGTCTCACTCACAAGCGACTCTGTCTGTCTCTCTCCTGAGGCCCTCTATGTGTCTCTGTCTCCCCTATCAGCCCTTCTGTGCTTCTCTTTCACACCTATCTCAGCCTCTCTGTGTGTCTTCCACTCCCCTGTCCCTTAATGATCTCTTCGACTTCCCCCGTCCCTTCGTGGTCTCATCTCCACTTCTCCCAATGTCCCTTAGAGGTCTCCCCTCCTGTCCCCTAGTGTTCTCCTCTCCCCACCTGCCCCTTAGTGATCTCCCCTGCCCCCCATCCCTCAGTGCTCTCCCCTACTCCCCTGTCCCTTAGTGACCTCCCCTCCTGTCCCTTATTCCTCTCCCCTGACCACATCCCTAAATGCTCTCCACTGCGTCTCTCCTCCCCACCCCCATCTTTCCCTTAGTGGTCTTTTCTTTCCCCCCGCCCCCAGTGTCCTTTAGTGCCATCTCAATTCCTTTCCCGGTTGTGCCTCCTACTTCTTTGTAGCGTTGCCAGGCGGCGCGGACCGCGGTACAGGAGCTTCTGTTTCCTGTACCCAGCTGGACTGACAGGAAGTGCTCACTGAGAGAGCACTTCCTTTCAGTCCGGCCAGGTACAGGAAACAAGCTCTTGTACCGCTGTCCGCGCCGCCCGGCCACACTACATTGAGTAACTGGTGGGAGGGAGCGCTGTGCACTTCCCTCCTGCCAGGTCACTTAAATCTTGCGCCCCCCTAGCCAGTGCGCCCTAGGTGACTGCCTAAGTTGCCTATAGGACCCGCCGGCCTTGACTTTACAGAATCTGATAGAGTCCCTATTTAGGACAAATCCTTATTGTTCTTGTTGTAAAATATATAAATAGATCAATACAAATCTCTAATGAAGAAGTTTTGAAATTCTTATAAATAAACTGTGATCCAGGGCTGGTGCGTGGCTTTTTGGTTACACAGGATGTATTTTGCTACCCCTCTGCAATACACAAACTACATGCAATTTTCTTTCTTTTTTTTTGTCATTTCTTGACAAAATGTTTCGGAGATGTGATATAAAACACTAGATAGCTGTCTATTCCATCCATAATAATAAGGGATATAGATTGCCACTAGCATACAAAACATTTGACTGATTTAATTTATTAATATAGAATAGCTAAATGTTATCTAAAGGAGGCATTCGGAGTTAAGGCCTCTGTTGCCCTAGCCCTAAGTCATTCTTTCCCCTAACACTCCAACAGGGGGCTAGGAAAGCAGAGTGAAACTGGGCTCGGGGAGTGGTATTTTTAAGTATTTAAAAAGCTCTTCTACATACTCCCTCAATGGTACTGCCAGGTAGCTGAACTGAACTAGTCACAAAGTGTAGAAAAGGCTTTTTTTTTTTTTTTTAGGGCTAGGATGGAGAGTCTTCCAGTCTTTACAAGGCATAGGATGGAGACTGTCTAGATAGCTGTGCAGCTGGTGGGCCTTTACATTGTGTCAGTGGACTCAGGGAGCTGCATCAAGTTCAGCCAGGTCACAGTTATTTCTGGGAAGTCTACAAGGAGCGTGGAGAAAGTCAAGCTTTCCTGACATTGGAGGGGCCAGCAGACTCAAGTGCCTTTCTTGGAGCTCACCACACTCATCAAGCTGTATAGCAGGTTGAGGCATGCAGCCAAGTATTTAAACATTTGAGTCCCCAACAGGGATTCCAGTTTTTCTGGTGCACTAAGGCAGTCTCCTGTACCACCTCATTGAAGTGTCAGCCTTGTCCTTATTGGTTTGTTTGCACTTGAGGAGGAATTACACGATTGAGCAAAACATAGAAAATCACTTATATCCTGTGTTACCAATTTTGTTAATATTATGTTCTGTGTTTTTTTTTTGTTTGTTTTTTTTTTTTACTGCATTTAGCAAATGACATCTATACACAAGGAGGGAACACATTGCAGATGAGGAGGAGAAACAGAAACTGGGGGATTGTTCTGTTCTAAAAAGTGGTGTAAAAATATAAACAAATCAAAGAGTTGGCAATGAAAAGAGCAAGAAGATTACAAGAGCCACACTAGACCCCAGGGGTACCTGCAGGTGTTCTTATCCATGAAAGGTTGAGAAACACTGGTCTTTACCATTGATGGTACAGCGCTGCGGAATATGTTGGTGCTTTATAAATGCCAGTAATAATCAGGGCCGCCATCAGGGGGTGACAACCATGATGGTTGTCAGAGGCTCGGCGGTCCTGGGGGGCCCAGACTGCTCTGGCAGTCCAGGGCCCCAATCTCCCTCTCTGCACACATAGATAGCGAATATCGCTATCTATGTGTGCAGCCGCGGGCCCCTGGCTACCTGTTACCGCAGAGGGGGGCTCAGCACACAGCTTCTTCACACGCAGTTAATTGCCTCCAATAACTCTCGCGAGACCCGCAGCCTTCTGAGCGTTGCCACGGGTTACCATGGCAACGCTCCGCGCAGCACGCAGGCCACGGATCTCACAAGCGTTATTGGAGGCAATAAACTGCGTGTGAAGAAGCTGTGTGCTGGGCCTCCCTCTGCGGTAACAGGGAGCCGGGGGCCCTCCATATCACCGGACCACCAGGGATGGAATCTCCCCCCTCCCTGGACACAGGTAAGAAACAGGGAGGGGGAGAAACATTTAATTAAATTTAATAGGAAATTTATGTGAAAATTCAAATCTATCTGCACAGCTTTAAATCTAATCTGTAACTGTAGTTCTGCTATCCAAAGCTGTAAATTCAGAAAACAAGTCTCATTGTCAAAACAAGTGGGCCAAGCCCCATAGAGAAATGAAAATAAGAAGGCCATATTGTATAATTTTCTAGGCCCACCTTACTCCATGCTGCATGTTATTGTGTTACAGTTAAGTCACAAGGATGCAGCTTTGATCTTTAAACTTGCAGCAGGCTGGGAGCCAGTGAGCTGGGTGGGGAGCTGAGTCTGTTTTGGGATATCTCAATGTGCGATTTCCATGACTTTGCTCGTGACCCTATGATCTGCAGGATGCGTGGGTTATTTGCAGAGTAAACATCTAGTCCTTTGTAATTTTATTCCCATGCATCTGCTCGCAACTGTACTTTCTCTCCCAAGCACTCCTCCTGTTGCTCCATACAACATCTCCCCGAAGCAACACACATTTCCCCAAATTGCTTCTTTACAGATTGTCATTTGGCTTTGTAGTTTTCCCTGTTCTGATTTCTTTGAAATTATTCAAGGAACTCATTATACCATTTTTGTATAGATTTCTATATATGTTCCTATTTGATCAATTAGTAGCAGCTTTTCAGTATAATTGTGTCCATAGTCTATATATTTATTACTTATGGGACAATAGTTTGATTTTCTTCTCCAGCCTGGGAATTCTCCCAAGCCTTGAATGCAGGCCAGAAATTAAATGCTGGACTGTCCCTAGAGAGTGCCGTCTGACCAAAACAACCTCTGAAACTATTCTACAATTTCCAGCAGAACACATATGATATATTTATGGCATTCATGTTCTATTCTAATCGTGTAGCTCATGTTCCCACACTTTAAACGGCAGCCTAATAGGGTAAAAACTATTTAGACCCAAAGTATACTCAGTGGATAGAAGAATTGATTCTCATTTGGTTTCAGATTTCCCAAGCACAACATGCTGATGATATTTGTATAAATCATATTCAGGAACTGAAAAATAACTCAATTTTAATATTCATGAATTATTCACTAAACTGATAATTGTGGGGAACTGACAGGTTTATTGCAAAATGTTGGTCAAATAGCTGAATTGGAAAAATGCACCAGTTCAACTATTTTTACAGCTTGAATATTTAGACCTAAAATGTACAGTTTCTGCTATTCCCAGTTATATATCCTTACGTTTGTAAATTAGATCCACATAGCATAGCTGGTAGTTTATTCTGATGCTGCTCTTTTTTTTTGGTTAACGTTCTGGTTTATAGTTAGACTCCCTCCTGTTTGCCCCCTTTGTGAGCATTTTAGCAGTCTTTTAAGGTGTGCTGAAATGTCCTTTCATCTGTATTTGTGAGTGGCAGTCCCTATTAAAATGCCAAATCTCTGTTTCTCCTTTATGTTCTGTTCACATTGTTGGTGTGTTTGAGTGTATAACAGAGCTCTAATATTCAAATAAGTTGTTTTACCAGCACTACATATTCCTGTAGGGACCTTCTGTCACTTACCTAATTCCAGTGCCTATGTCCCTTGGCACTGGTTCAGGCACCACCTCCACTCATCCGGTGATGTCAACTCGCAGGAAGGGGGGCAGGGGACCTAGTGCGCATGTGCAGAGATTGCCACATTTGCATTAGGACTTCCCCATAGGAAAGCATTCTGTAATGCTTTCCTATAGTGTTTTGGGTAACGCTGTCTGTTAAGGGGCCTGGGACATCTCATCCAGACACTTCAATGAGCTTAAGTGGTCTAGATGCCTATAGTGTCCCTTTAACATTTCTCAAAAAATTCCTGCCCCTGGCCATACCCCGATGTGATGTTGTGTGCTTTCATTGCTTAATGGTTATCATCAAGTAAATAAGAAAGTTTCAAAGTCTTCCAAACAACTTCACAATTCGTCAACAGAATGGTTGCCTAAAGCAAACAAAATATTTTAATAATGCATATAGCACACTACCTGCATTATTTAGATGGGGTTTTCCACTGATGTTTCATGAATGTTGGAATAACCATTAGAATGTTCAGTTTGTTTAGATAGTTGCCATTTTATGTGGCATGCAAGTAGTCTTGTGCAAAATACACTGATCAGCCACAACATTAAAACCACTGACAAGTGAAGTGAATTGATTATATTGTTCCAGTGGCATCTGCCGAGGGGTGGGATATATTAGGCAGCAAGTGAACAATCAGTTCTTCAATTCCATGTGTTGAAAGCAGGGGAAAGGGGCAAGTGACAAGATCTGAGTGACTTTGAGAAGGGCCAAATTAGTGATTGCCATGTGACTGGGTCAGAACATCTCCAAAATGGCAAGTCTTGTGGGGTGTTGCTGGTATGCAGGTTAGTACCTACCAAAAGTGGTGCAAGGAGGACAACAGGTGCACTGGCATCAGGTTCATGGGTGCCAAAGGCTCCTTGAGGTACTTGGGGAACAAAGGTCTGATCATGCAGAAAAGTTACTGTAGCTCAAATTGAAGACGAACTTAATGCTGGCCACGAGAGGAGTCAGAACACACAGTTCATTCCAGTTTGCTGTGTATGGGGCTGCAGACCGGTCAGAATGCTCATAACCCTTCTCCTCCACTGAAAGCACCTTCAATGGGGACATGAACATTAGAACTGGACTATGGAGCTATGGAAGAAGGTTGCCTGGTCTGCTGAATCATGTTTCCTTGTGGATGGCCAGGTGCGTGAGCGTCATTTACCTGGAGGAGAGATGGCAATAGCATGCACTATGGGAAGAAGACAGACCAGTGGAGGCAGTATTCCGTTGTTTTTTTTTTTTTTTAAATACTAAACTAGGCAAAAATAATGAGGATTTAGTTACAGTATATGATTGCACATTGCATAAGCCTGACACAATGCCAATATATATATATATCCGAAGGCTTGGCACTCACCTTTACGTATCAAAAGAAACTTCTTACCCTGGTGCTTTGAGTAGATATGCAAAAATGAATCAACTAATATCTTTTGCATATATATATATATATATATATATATATATAAAAAACAAGAGGGGGTTGGCTGCACTCACCTTAACATGCATAAATGGGGGTGCCGCTGGGGGCCAAATAATACAATACACAAGATCCAGCACACTCACCCATCCACTAAACAGCAACTTCAATGTTGAAAGATTTTATTTGTTTTTTTAAAAACACCTAATCTAGGCAAAAATAATGGGGGTTTAGTTACATTATATGATCATACAGTGCATAAGCCTGCCACAACGTCAATGTACCCCATCTTTGGCAGGTCCTACACTAACAGCCTAATGTCTGCTCTTATGAGATTAACCTACTTGGGGAAAAAAATTCCATCTGGGGCTCTCTGCAGTACAAGGCTAAATAGGACCCTGGGATCTTTCAACATTGAAGTTGCTGTTTAGTGGATGGGTGAGTGCGCTGGATCTTGTGTATTATATATATATATATATACATATATATATATATATATATACACACACACCTTTTCTGTGCATGCGCAATAGCTTCCCAATCATTCCTATGGGATCACCATGATTGATGATCTCAACTACGAAAGCTGGGTCAGCCATGGCTAGAGTGGTCGGCAAGGGACAAAATCTCTGATCCCATTCTAGCCTTCTGGCTTATCTGAGCAAGTAGCTGTAGTGCTGTTTCATAAGGGGGCAGGGATATGACATCACATCTAATCCCTTCTCTCCTCACTGATTGGCTGCTCAGGAACACTGGAAAAAAAAATACGGCATGGTCCAATAACGCAAGTTGTAGTGTGAGGGAAGCTGGGATGAGTAGGGAAGACATTAGCTTGCATTCCAACAGAGAGGCCTCTGTGTGTCAGCTGTAGCATGCGTGCCATAGGTTAGCCATCGGTGAATTACAATGTTGACAGCTGTACATTTGCAATAGTATAACCCAACCATTGTCCGATTTGCACGATAACAGTGCACTCTACGGTAAAATCATAGGAACCCTACAAACATGAATTCCCAACACTATAGTGTTCTCCTGTGTATTTAGAATCACCCCCCTCCCCCCCTCCTCCCCCTCACTGAGTATGACTCGTATTTCTCAGTGGAAGCTCGTCTTGTGGCTGTCAAGAAGACGACCACTAGAGGTGTGTTTTGCCCTGTACTGAAAACATTGCCATATCTACTAAACGGCAATGTTTTACATTGTTGGACTAAAACAATAGAGGCAATGCACTCAGATAAATTAATTGAAGTGCATCCCTTTAGATCATCAGCTCTACTTTTATTTGCAAGTCTTACTATGTTTTGTTGTCCTATTAAAACATGTGAATTTATTTTTCTTGCTATATATTTGATTGGTAATTTTTTCTGCACAATGTAGAGATTACATTGATAAACAGGAAGGGGATTTGGTCAAGTATTGTGACTGAATGTGTCCATTTAAGCACATTCTAAATTGTAGCAAAATATTTTTTCTTGAGCCATATAAATATCCAGTTTCTAAATTATCACATTCAATTGTTTGTTTTAGAAACTTTATCCTACATTCTTGCCTCCCGCTGGTGTAAGGTATGATAAGAAAGCCGTTTTTACTACCATGATTTTCAGATAATCATGTTCTAACTATATTTTTGTTAAAACATGAGTGTAAATACAATGAATGCTGATTGGCTGCTGGCTTCGGTATACCTCTGTAACCTAAAAAGAACTATAGACATTTTAAATGCTCCTAAAGGAAAAAATACATGAATATGCATATACACCATATCAAGTTAACTCACTTGGGTTCTACTCTCAGTACAAACAAACAATTTAAATGTAAATATCAGTAAGTTTAATATTTAAATTAATGCTCGCCTTGTTCAACTTAGATTTCCTGAGCATTTCCTGTTCAAAACCTTCAGTAGGGTATTTATTTAACCTATTTATTCCTCCGGGCCTCCATTAAGCAGAGAGTGAATAGGGTTGTATTTTCTGTAACAAGTACAGTATGACAATCCTTTATGTAACTCCCCTCCCCTCTCTCTTCATCCAGATTTTCTGGCATCAAGCCTAGAACACAAGATACAGAATGTATTGGCACAGACATGTGCAGTGACTATTAGAAACACTATGGGTTTATTCAAGACTCTATTAAACAAAGTAGGGCTAATTTCACATCACTGTCTCTGTGTTACACAAATTTGCTGGCTTTTGGATGTAGCTGGTTGTTCTTCGAGCCATGCTAGATGCTTATGGAATGGACCCTTCTCCAAAATTCTTTGGGAGATTGCATGAAACAAAGAGGACGGGACAGGTGAGTCATTAGTGAGCTTGGTGTAGATGTATATATATAGGATGATCATTTTAACTATGTGCGATCCAGTTCTCAAGGCTTTCACTTCCACTTCCACCTGTGGGTCAACGTGGTGACTTGGGAAGACTTTGAACTGATCCAACTGATGTTCTGACAAGGAGACCCTTGATGCAACCCCTTCATGTATACATGTGGACTGCGGCATTGTATTAGAAGCATTGTGTTACCCCAATTAATACGGTTTAACTCAAAATGTCTTGTTAGGTCATTACATGGTGGCTATTCTAACAGACGTAAGGTTTTGTGCTTGCACAGAGCTCGTAGTATTGTAGACAGACTTGCATGTATTGAAGTTTGCTTTGTTTTTCTTACATGCATTTGTTGTTTGATCATAATATTGCATCATTATTAATATTATTAGTAACAAAAGTATTGTTTTGTGAAAAATCTTGGACATCTTTATATCACAATTTTGGTACAAATGAAAATCAAATAAATGTGGTTTTGGCTTTCTATAGAACAGCAGCAATGTCATGGGTGTTTCCAACAGAGAGATGAACTTAAAAAGGAAACATCTAAAGATGTTTAATTTTGTGTTTGCTTATGCCCTATATTTAATGAGTATGTATTTTTGAGAAAAATAGAAAGCCACACCTTTTTTTTTTGGTCAATCTTTCTTTTATTGAGGCGTAAAGTTGCAAGGGTACAGAATAATAAAGGGGAGACGATAAAGTTACATACAAGATGGGGATAATACAGTGCAATATATATAATCTCTGAGAATTGTTAGCCTCTTTTTATATTAAGAAGAGTAATGGTCTGCCCATAACTATAATGCAAAATAATTAGAACATTACTGAGGCAGCGCTTGTAACAGTACTATTGATGTAGAAACAATATGCTGGTTGTTATAACAAGCTAGTGCGGATAGATTATTTAATTGCTGAGTATTTAGATACATGCTAAACTGCTGCTCCTTAAAGAAAATTAAACAAGATGAAATCTTGTAGCTAGCGTCTGCTAAGCATATACCACTGGGACCCCCACATCCCACATTGCTAACAGTAAAACATGTGAGGGCAAGTAGGTAGGTTAGGTGGTGTCAGGACTCAGGCTAAAAATAAGTGTCTGGTAGGCTCAAGGGAGTTCCCCGCTCCCTCCGGCTCTCACCCATCCGTAGGTCCATCAGTGTTTGAGGTGGCAACAGAGCTCTGCGGTTTTCCAGTGCATCCCAAAAACGCTGGAAATGCTCATGAAGCCTCTGTAGGAGTCGCTCTATGGAGCTATGATGGAATGTGTCAGGCTGCTGCTCAATCTGGTTTGGCTGATCGCCCTGGGTCCATTCTCGGTCTTGCACCTTAGTGGCATTGTTATCCGCCATCTTGTGGAGTGTGGTTGCCGCTGATCAGGCGGTAGGCGCTTGGAGTTAGAGCTATTAGGCAGGTCAGTTCCGTGGGGACCGAGATAACCCCCATCGGTCCAGAGTGGGGGAGAGAGTAGGAGATTTGCCTTACAGGATGAGTGGAGTGAGGAAGTCGGCCGTACTTCCCCAACTCAAGCGTTGGTAGGCCTCAAACTGCCGCTGTCGGTTCCGGTGGAAGGGGGTTTCGAGAGAGGTCTCAAAAGATTCAGTGGGTTGCCCCCTAAGTAGGTATCTACTCAGCTTGAAGCTCCCAGTTTGATAACTCGAGATATCACCGGTGATTCAGCAACTACGGCAGGAGCCCATACAAAGCACGTCTGGGTAGTTCAAGAGTCAGGCTCCACCCCCCCCAAACCACACCTTTTAATCCTGCAGATGGGTGCCTTCATCTTAATTCCCTGTCAATAACTGTGGTGTGTTGGGAAGGCTGTTGACAGAATACTGCGGGAATGCAACAGCTGGCAGAAATTCTGCAGGACAATTGCTATCCCAACACTCTGTGGTTTTGTGCTTATGCTGAGTGGCTTGTAATGTCAATGTTTTGCATGTCTGGATTGGCTCATTGGGATATTTCTTGGTGAATTGCAGTATCAGGGGATAATCAGGGTGCCCTTATGATGAGTATGTGTGATGGCCCTAGAGGTGATTACAAGTAACTGCTGGATGAGATGAGAGTGCTTATGACATGCATGGCACATGCTGGTTGTCACTGATGGTAATGGAGTTATGGAAAACAGAGTCTGTGTCTCTGATGCATGAACAGAACACTCCATGATTTTCAAGAATTAATGATGAAGGTTATTGATTTTACATGTCGCAACTGCAGCAGCCTCCATCTGTCAAATGTATATATATATATATATATATATATATATATATATATATATATAAACAAAAAGCAAGAATATGAGAACTATAAGAATGGGCAAAAGCTCAGAGAAAACTTCAATAGCTTGCCCTTTGGTTAGTCCCTGCTAAGGTCTCAAAAATGCATTTGCTCTCTTGTGCCATTACAGATAGAACCTATACCATTTGCATATCATAATGACACCACCCACAAGGGTATTTAAGATCCAGAATTTCTGCAGGTTCCCTCAACAACCCTGGGCAATCATTTTGGCCTTGTTTGGGCCTCTTCAGTGTGGGGTAGCTGATACGCCTCTATGGACAACGAGGCTGTGGTCCACATCTGTCTTACCCTTTTAACTTAGACATCTTATTTAACTTAGGGAGAGCCTAAGGAAATGCAATTTAAAAAACACAAAAACCAACAAATATGAGACACTTGAGAATGGACAAAAACACAGAAAACCTCAATAGCTTGCCGTTTGATTAATCCCAAAAATGTTTTTCCTTACTTTTGCCATAGCAGAGAGAAGCTATACCATTTTCCTATCAAACTGACCCCCCACAAGGGATGTCCAGATCCCAAATGCCATTGTAGTAGATGCAAATATTCAGGCACACCTGATGGTTTCTTCTAAAAGGCAGTGTTTATTTAGAACACAGAAATGGAGACAATGTTTCGGTTCCTACATGAGCCTTTGTCAGATGTGACAAAAGCTCATGTAGGAGCCAAAACTATGTCTCCATAGTGGAAGTACGCCCCTGTTTAATGTGTGTGCACTACTCTCTCCTATTGCAAACAAATTCCAAATGCCTGTCCTTTGCAGGCACTGCCATCTTAATACAACGCATCCTCTGCAGCTCCTGGCTCTTCAGCTACCAGGAGCTATCGTCGGCACCGTAATCTTGTGCATGCGTGGAAGTACGGCACTGAGATCTATGGAGGATCTCGTGGGACTGCAGGTTCCTCCACAGACAGAGTAATTTTTTCCCTTACAGTTGTTACTTGTGACAGCTGGTGAAATGACAAGCTTGGCAAATAGTAGCTATTCCTCTGTCAAGCGTAGGAAAAATACTCAGACAAAGTAGTTGTCTTAGTATATATTTTGATTTCAATGAAATTCCCACGCAGTCAATGTGAGTATTTCATAAATACGTGTGTGTGTGAGACAGAGCCGATTTAAGGGGCTCCAAGATTTCTGATGACAGCTCTATAAGCATCACTATTGATGCAAATTTTGTCACACCCCAACATTGCTCCCCCACCTATTGTTCCAGCAACCTGCTGGCATGTGGTTAATTAAAAACATGATTATTTGCCAACTGGGTTCAATGAAAAGAAGCAGTACGTATTTTCTTTCTGACAGTACATCATGATCTAAACATAGTCATAAAATATAATTAATCATAATTACATGCAAACAGTATTTGAACAAATCTGAATAACACAATCACATAACAAGATTATTACACCTGCCAAAAATATAAAATGGATTTGACAGAGAGAGGTTACATGAAAAATCATGTCAAGAAACCTACACATACATTATGTAATGGAGTTTTATTGTTTTTTTTTCATTATTATTGTTTTGTTTTAATCTAATTATACACTGCCAACATCTGAATTTGTTGAAATGAAATGTCATAAGTTGCCTACTTACATTTTAGCCAAGTACTGGTGTTGGGGGTAAAACCCACTTTTTATTTTAGATTCTTTTTAAAACAAATAAATGGTTTGAATCCATATAACCATATTTTCTGCCTTTCCTTTAGTATTTCCATTTTTGTTCCAATCATACAGACGTGCATTATATTGTCAAATCTACAATTCAATTTATATTCATATTTTTATTCATGTTACACATGATTTGCAAACCCTCTGATCATTCAATGGCTCTGTCACAACTCTGCCACACGGTGTCAGGAATACTGGGGCAAAGTGTATAACAAACACGTGTTAAGAAACATCCACGTCTCACTTGGAATTAAAGGGTCTTTGTAGGCACTATAACTACTGCAATTGATTAAAGTGGTTATGGAGCCTGGAGTTAGCAGGTGTAAGTTCACTACTAAATGGTTAACTTGCTGCTTAGTAGAGATCTTCTGTTCCGGGCAGCCTGAAGGCCACATCTGGAAGTATACACACATGTCCAGGCATACCCAATGGTTTCTTAAAGAGGCAGTCTTTATTTAGGAACAAAATATAAAGATGTTTAGGCACTTACATGAGCCTTTGTCAAGGCCACATCTGGTGACCTTGACAAAGGTCCCATACCAGGGATTGGGGTAAAGATTGTGACGTGAAGCAGAGTATAACGTCCATCTGCCATATTGTCAGTAAAGGCCAGGCTGTGAGTAAACCATTTAGTAGTGATGCAGGACCTGATGCATATGGACTCTGGACAACATAACCATTGCAATCCATTGTTATGGTGGTTACAGTATGTGTTTTAATTACAAGGCATTTCAGCCCATATGCTTTAGCAGTGCTAGCCACGCAGGTACCAATATGAAGTACCTATATGTAAGTTTTATTTTTTTCTGATTCATAGTAAGGTTGGCCTTGGAGCCATGCTCAGCCAGACTACCAAAGCCATAGTTGGTAGGAAAGGGGACTGAAAGAAAAAAGTGAAGAGAGAATACTGGTGGAGAAGGGGAATTGGGTACTAAGAGTTGTATGGGAAGGGGGATAAATGGATCATAAAGTGGGGAAAGGGCAAAATGTGCAATAAGTGAAGTATGGCAAGGGGGAGAAGGGCATGTTTCGAACAAGATTTCAAAAGATCCTCCTTTTCTCAAATCTAAAGCATTTTCTGACTTGAGAGAGGGAGGTTCTCTCGAAATCTCATCATTCCAAAATTCTTAGTCCAATAAAAATTTATTACAAGATTCTAACTTTATCTGTTATTTTACATCTATATCTCTGGACTAATACTTAAATTTCTACTTGTATAAAGGCACCACTTTGAAATTATTCCAAGATTAGGCCTTTTCTCCTACAGACACATACAACACTCTGCCACCACACACACACAACTCACAGAACTGAGCTCAAAACTATAGGGGGGTCCAAGTCTGGCTTTCTGCCTGAACAACCTTAATCTGGCTCTGCCATGTGTCTTAGAGACAGGCACAATTTCCCCCATATATAGTACTCTTTATGACAGTTTTTATGTTTATTGTGATCCTGTATTAGTAGTCACGGCAGCTAGTCTTTTTTTATTTTGACAAAATTAACGGCATGATTATTAATGCAAGAATTTATTTCTCATGCGTTTATTGTGTCTTTTACCGTACACCTCTTTTTTCCCCGTTCTTTTCAGTGTTGTTAATATTTACTCTTTAAGTTTTTAAATGTTCATTTGTGATCTAACAATTAATTATGAAATAAAATGAAGGGAAATATAAACACAATTGTCTTGATTAACATCAATCATTTACTGCCACTCAGGGCTCTGTCTTAGGAAGTTGTAAATACAGAAAATAACACAGGGGGGAGCTAAAGAACTGTATATTTTGCAGTAGTTTGTTATTGACATTGAGAGTTATAAAACAGAAGATTCAGCACACAAACCTGCTCATGTGCAACGTTATCATTGTATGTTTAAAGAAAATAAATTAATATGTTACATTCACTCGTGCATGAGACAATTCTTTCTGGTTTTAATTCTCTATTAAGAGCGCATACATTATCTTTCCCAGTTCAGCAGCACAATAAATAAATATTTCAAAAGGAACCAGATTTTCTTCATTACATAAACAAAATAAGCACTCTAAACAGTGGGATTCACTGTAATGCATCTGTGTTCCATACATGTTGTGTCATACCCAACCCTTAATCTGACAGTGCCTGCAGGAACATACGTGGTCAATGCCATGAATTTCAGAAGTTTTAGGATAGAACTATAGATGGATAACTAATGTAAGGGCAGGTTTGTGCAGGGTTAATGTCAGAAACTACTAACTTCTAGTAACTATTTATTAATGGGCTAAATGGAAGATTTAAAATAACTCTGAGAAGGAAATACTTTTAAGTTGTACTTATGACTGACAAAAATGTTAATTATTAAATTGAGTTTAAATATATTGATTGCCAGTATGAGTATCACCTGAACATATTTCCTATTGTGTTTCTGCTTTCTTCTCTCCATCTAATGGTTGGGCAGGTAGTTTCTAGTTATGACATTTTTGGTCCAGCCTTTGGTGGACTGATCCGCCTCAACATTAAAACCACTGACAGGTGAAGTGAATAACGCGGATTATATCGTTAGAATGGCACCTGTCAAGGGGTGGGATATAATAGGCAGTACATTAACAGTCAGTTCTTGAATTTCATCTGGAAACAGAAAAAATGGGCAAGCGAAAAGATCTGAGTGAATTTGACAAGGGCCAAATAGTGATGGCTAGACTACTGGGTATTTTGTGGTTAGTACTTATCTAAAGTGGTGCAAGGAAGGACAATCAGTGCCCATGGTATATTGATGCACGTGGGGAATGAAGGCTAGTCTGTCTGGGTCAATCACACAGAAAAGCTATTTTAGCTCAAATGGCTGAAAAACATAATGCTGGCCCTGATAGAAAGGTGTCAGAACACATAGTGCCTCACAGTTTAATATGTATGGGGCAGTGTAGCTACAGACAGGTCAGAGTGCCTATGATCACCCCTGTCCCCTGCCAAAAGCACCTTTAATGGGGACGTGAGCATCAGAACTGGACCATGGACCACTGGAAAAAGGTTGCCTTGTCTGATGAATCATGTTTTCTTTTAGATCAGGTGCATTGCTGGGTGCGTATGTGTTGTTTAACTGGGGAAGAGATGGCATCAGGATGCACTAAGAGAAGCAGGCAGACAGAGTCATTGTTATTCTGCTGGAAAACCTTGGGTTCTGGCATTCATGCGGATGTTACTTGAATGACACATACCCCCTACCTAAAGATTGTTGCAGACCACGTACACCCCTTCATGGCGCTACCTGATGGCAGTGGCCTCTTTCAGTAGGATAATGCACCCTGCCACACTGCCAAAATTGTTCAGTATTGGTTTGAGGAACACAACAAAGAGTTTAAGATCTTGCCTTGGCCTCCAAATTCCCCAGATCTCAATTAGATTGAGCATCTGTGGAATGTGCAGGAACAACAAATCCGATTTATGGAGACCCCACATCAGAACTTAAAGGATTTAAGGACTTAAAGGATCTGCTGCTAATGTTTTGTTTCCAGATACCACAGGACCCATGCAAAGGTCTTGTGGAGTCCATGACTCGATGTATCAAAGCTGTTTTAGGGATCTACACAATATTAGTCAGGTGGCTTTACTGTTGTGGCTGATCAGTGTATAAGCCTTGGAATTCCCAGTCGTCCTTTGTCACAAATGTGGTCAGGACATATAGGCCTTGATCTGGAGGGAGTTGAGGCAACCAAAATCTGGGGCACTTCTGTGGTATACTTAGGCATCCCTGGCATTTGAGCTGAGTGTCAGCTTGCTTGCTCTCTCACCCATGCTGCTTCTACTGCCACTTGTTGGAATGCAGGCAGGGAGATTTGTGTTCCACCAGTGGACATGCTAGGGGAAGTTTCATATTTATGGAATGCACCCACAGGCCAAATTTGAATTTCAGACATCAATTTAAACCCTGCTTGTGCCTACATTAGCTTTCTAATATAAATGTCACGTCTCTTCTTAGTAAATTATCTACCTTGTATTAATTTGTAGGGGGTATGAAATTGTTATGTAATTATCTTCATGGCAAAGGTCTAATCCTGTGGTTATGAGTCACCTCAGTAGAAACACTCCAAACTTACTGCTGAGACCAAATACCTCTGTTGGATCTACTGGAAAGCTCCAATACAAGATGGATATAAAAATAAAAAGTGTCATTGCGGCACTTGCAAGAAGGAGGTTATGGAGTCAGCCAAATAGGAGGAAATGTTTGCCTTTCTTTCTTGGTTCAGATCTATCTTTAGCAAACTTCTTTTTCTTACAGGGAAAGTTGAACTTTCTGGATCCTCTTCCTCAGTTTATTTGGCTGGTGTTAGAGTTCTTACAGAGTCAGAACTGTCACAAAACCTGCCCCTTGCGGCACTGTGCGATCATGAAAGTAATGTCTCGTCTGTATTCTGATGCATACCTACTCATAACTAGCTTCCTGGTGCCTCATTATGACATCATATATGACATGGAACAGTCCCATTGGTCTCCATTTATAACATCAGTCTTTGTGGCACATTTTGATGCTGTGTACACACTTGTGACATCATGGCTCTTTGTAACCAATCACAACCCAGTAAGAGTATATATACTTCCTGTATGTTGTTATTTCTTTGTCCTGTCACAGTTTCTGTTTACTCCTATTTTCTGACCTTGCCTTGTCTGACCATTCTTGATCTCTGTAAACCTGACCTTGGCTTCTTTCTTGTTTCTGTGTGCCTCTGTAATCCCTGATATTGACTTGTTAACATTTATTTTGTGTCTGCTTGCAGACTTTCTGACTATATTCTCAGTGCCAGCCCTGCCACTCTAAGGGCAAGTACGTATACCTTTCTTGCATATAACTAGGTTTGTGTGTTAGGGTTAGGGTCAGGCCTCCTAACATGAACTCTATGAACTGTGTAAGGAAGTTCCTCTGATTTGGAATATAGGGAGGGATGGAACTTTTTAAGGCCATCCATTTACATGTACAAACACTTAAAACGTATGTTCTATACCCAGAGCAAGGGTTCACTTTGAGGACTATGCTGGGGCCACACACCAGGCTGAATGACAGCCATTCAGCTGGTCTTACTTGGGGCAAATCATGCCCAGCGAACTGTTGAGGTGTTTTCTGATGGTTCTGGTGCCCTCAGCACAAAGCAAGCAAGAAAAAAAATGAAAAAAATTACTGAGCACTTCCACATTGTGGCAAAATCACATATGCTAACATAGTCATTCGCCACACTGAGAGTTAACTAATTTGTATAGTTTGCTGCAACATGGCTATACCTCTTTTTGATGCAATAAATGGGTCAGGCAAAAGGAATATTATCCTTTTTAGGGGGTCTTTCAAAGCAAAACATCTGCAAAATGAAGGCAGTCAAAAGGCCAGGTACACTTTCTTAGACAGTTTGTCCCACAACATTTACTTCCTGCCACAGTGTGTTTAGATTGGGGGGGAGGAGGGGAGTGAGGGGGGTGAATCACCTCAGGAGAGAAAACAAAATTAATCCTGAAGCCATTATTGAACCAGAACCTCAATAACAGCTTCTATGTCTAGGATATGTGTGGTATATCTGTTTGCATTCTCCGCATGCTCATCTAGGTCTTCCCACTTGCACTTATATATCTGTAGTTTGTTACTGAGCAATGGGTATTTCCTTCTTAAAGCAGTTCACTCATGTGTAGATGCCAACATAGTGCATGTACTCTTGTTTGAAATTCCATGTGCGGTTACCAGCAATTTCTCTTATTGTAGAGCCAGAAAAGCCTTCCTATGTGCCAATGCACCAGCAGGGCTGCTGACAGTTCCTGGAAATAAAGAGGTTCTACTTTGAATTATTATCAGCAACCACTAGCTCCCAACCTGAAACTCAAAATTCATATTTAAGCCAGCTGCCTAAATTGCTAATCTTAGTGAATGCAGTGCAACAAAATGCTAGTGAATACAGAAAACTCCACAAGACTTTTGCCAAGTTAATGAGGCAACTACTTCCCCTTATCTGTCTCCTTTTTGGGTCCCAAGGCAAGTCCACAGACTCCTTATCAGTGGAAATCAAGGTTAAAAAACTGACATATTCACCCTTTATAATTTTAGCATGCATGTCCAGGAGAACATTAAGGGGCAACCTAGCAAAGAGGAGTGTGGTAGGCAGAGGCCAAAGCCATTAACTCAGAGGAAAGAGAAAAGAAAATATACAAAGGTTGCAGTGAGGCCTTCAGGGATGGAATATTTGGGGCTGTATATGATTTTAGGAAAGGTTTACAATGTCTGTGTTGCTGTAACAGTTATTGACCAGACAATTTAGAAAGACAACAGGGGTTAGGTTAATGTGAGGCTCTGTAACATTGGGGGGTACTGGAACATGTTGACCTTAACGGACTCAAACTGAGAGAAATTAGATTCTAGTGTTACATTCTAACACATGAGTTCATCATATATGTTTACAGGAGGAGAAACGATAACAGTGGGAAGATGAAAAGGTGGAGAACAAAGTCACTCTGTTGGAGAGGGAAAAAAATATCAAATGAGTGACAGACAAGTTAGTTGTTGATCAGCATGGGTCAGATGGACATGTGAAAGGCTGGGATGTAAAAGTTATAAGAAACAGCAAGGAAGAAAATTATAGAAAATATGATGGAAAACCTAAGACTTTATATTTAAAATGAAAAATAGAATGTGTTACTTTGGAGATTGAAGTCTGCTGTATTCCAGAACACTACGCAAACATCTGAATTTTATATCTTCCAGCTGAATTTTCTTTTGGTGGAGGGAGGAGGTGTGGAAGGTGCTACAAAGAATGATGTTAAAAAAACAAAAAACCCAGATAAAACAATTCAATTATTTTCTTTGTTTTGGTTTTCGCTTTCTGTGAGAGCAGAGGGGTTAAATTCCTTGTTCCCAGGAGATGAGGGCTGGCTGGATAGTGAGGGGGAATCTGGAATGAGTTTGGGAAGAGTTGCTGGGAGTGAAATGGTTATGCAGCCCTTCCCCAGAATTTTGTGTTTTCTCCTCCCTCTCCAGAGGGACAAAATACACTTTCTTAAACAAACCGCGTGTGCTTGGTTAAATGTTGTGGGTTCACTCTGCTCCTTAGCTGAAGATGCTTTGCTGAATTCACACCTACAGAGGCAATATGCGGTATGTACAATGCCTTGTTTTTTTTTTGTAGGACTGAATGTTTGAGGGACTGGTCTTACAAGAAATAAGAAGAAGAAGCATACTTGATTATATTGAGCAATAGGAGGAGTTGTAAGAGAATCTTTTATTTGGATGGTGTAGAATTAAGTATATCCATTTAAAGCTATGTTGATACCTGGAATCTTCTCCCCCTGGACCACTTATAGATTTCATGCTCTTTAACATGCCACATTAACTACACATCCCAAACAGTGGCCACTGAATGAAAACTCCAAGTGTTAGGATAAGGATCAGACGTACAGAATATTAAGAATTGATTGTTGAGAGCTATAAAATAACTATCAAGTATCTATCATCCTGATGTTGTGGGTGTCTAGCATAGAATTGATTTGTTATAAAAACAGTAGAGTTTAAAATGGTGTGCACAATTCAAGCATTTTGCTTATGGAGCTGCATTCATATCAACAGAGCATCCTTACTGCACTGGTTCTAATGGTACTTATTATTACAATGCAGTGTACAGTAGTGTAATCTGCTTTGTGTCCTTGAAGTGTGGATATGTGGTGGTGTTTACTTTAAAACTGGATGATCTTCTATTCATGTGCCACTGATGGTGGAGATGCTTTGAGCTGCAACTCCCATTTTTCTCAGTCATACTTTTTTTAGTGTCTTTGCCTGCATTCAGATTTCCATGGGTGGTATCTCTTATCATGCAACATGGATACTACCCTATCCCTAAATGTGGAAAAAGGGGTTAGTAGTTAGCTTATTGTTAAACTCCATAAACCACTGTGTTTGCTAACCACTCATTTAAAATGCTAACCCTTGTGACAGCTTTACCTGCATTTATGAACTCTGCTATAATGACGCAATACTCCTTTGAATCTGTTACCATTTTGATGCTTGGAATTTTAGGCACCTATTCCATTGATAAAGTTAATTATGTGTTGTTGGAGGCCGTGTCACATATTGTGTTAAAGATTACTGGTTTGGGACACCTCGTCATTCGTCACATAGGAAAAGTGAACTGGGCCAAGCAAATTCATGGTTTTGAGGCCCCTGTTTAACCTCTGGATTCTAGGCGGCCACCCAAGTTCAATTTATGGTTAATCCTACTCTGCTTCCACAACAACTCTGTAATGTGACGTTGTTAGGATTGTGTTATGATAACTGAACCATCGTATTCCACCCAAATGCTTACTGGAAAGGAGAATATATGCTTGTTGTTTTAATGACAGCTGTGCTACAGCTTCCAACAGCTGGTTGTATCTAGCGTCAGGCTCAAAGAGTTTGCGTGGGCAAATGTAAGATTGTCATAGGGGCGTTTCTTCTTTCACTATTAGCCAAACATTGTCTCATTAACAATAGCATCGGACTATTCATATTTGGAAACCTATGTTAATCCAATTTGGACCACTACTCTTCTGCTTCTCCAGATGCTAACAAAACAGAAAGTCAGACACACAATCTTTTTCTTACTCAAACCCATTTTTAGTAAATGGTTTTATTTTATTTTATTGGGTATTATTCACTAGCAGTCCCACTCACATATACTTTTAAAAATAAAGCAATTATTTTCCTGGAATCCAGTGCCGGGTGAAACTCGTCTCTCTGTATTCCACACAATGTCTGATGTCAAAGCCTCCCTTTCCGTGGTCCAATCATTAGTATGTGTGTTCTGAGCAGGAGTGGAGAAAGAGAGTGGTGATGGATAGAAAGGGGTTAAATAAACTGCAGCAATTTAAAAATATTGGCAGGCAGGGACAGTGGGAATCAGTGGAGAGAGGCGGGAGGGAGGTGACAGACACATTGCAGGCGCGATCCCAGAGGAGAATCTGGGAACATCTGTACACACTGGGGACAGTTATTTTTTTTGCACAGAATTGACATTAGGCAGCCTCGAACAGAATTCCAAGCTGCCTAAGCCATGAGTACCAAGGATGTTATTAGCCTTTTGCACAAAAGTCTAATGGTCATTGGAATGACCCGTTAAAGATTAACTGTAACAAGTGTAATACAGAGACACTCCAGATGTCTGAAAAACTTCAGTTTGTTTTTCAATTTACAAAAATTGCAGATTTCAATAGAAATTGGCACATTTCTAAAATGAAACTTGTTAAATTGTTACACTTAACCTGACTGCCAATCAGACAACCGACCCTTTTACTTCCTGGTTGCTTTGCTCAATGGAGCTAAACTCAAGAGGCAGGTAATTGCACATAGTATCTGCCTTGCATAGACTTGATTGAATTGAACAGCTACTGAAAGTCTGGGCTGGGTTAGAGGGGGAGGGCTTGCAAAGGCTTCAGACACAAAATCTGCAGCTCTTGCAAGCTGTTTTTTAAATATACCCCAATGAGAATAAAGCATAAATAAAATCATAGATGTTTTCATTGGAGTTATATCTACTAAACAGTCATTTTTTGCATGTATTATTGTTTTTTTTTTTTTAAATTTGGACAGTGGAGTGTCCCATAAAGAGTATTTTTGAATCCTGTGTATAATAGTAGCTATTATTTGTTGTATTCATTTATTTAGCTCCATAGTAACAGCTGTTGTACAAGGTATGTCACTGTCATTAAATACTCTGTACGTTACCTGGAAAAGAGACAAGGGGACCATAGGGGTCCGCAGGAATTTTTCCAGGGGGGGGTCATAATTGTAATGGCATCTATGCTTGGCCCCTTTTTGACAGTGTTATGAAGGGGAAGAGCATAGTCATTATCACAGGGTGAATAGCGTTTTCACAACTATGGTGTCAGGAATACATGTTTGTAATCCTGACACTATAGTGTTCCTTTAAGCAAATTAAAGGAACATTCTGGTCACCATAACAACTTCATCTAAATGAAAATGCTATGATGCCAGGAAGCCCCTGGGTGCTCTTTCCTTTAAGGGGTTAAACCGCTCTCAAATGGTTTAACCCCAAATGCTTCCTCCAGCTCCGGGTTTCCAGGTCGCTCAGTGGTATTTGGCATCTGAAACAGAGTGTCAGGAAGTGCAGATTGACGTCAGGCATGGGTGCCGCTGATTGGCTAGAGTTGACAGTTGACACTCTAAGCCAATCGCTAGTTCCCGGTTCATAAAAGTTTTTTACTTTTTTATGAATGGGGAGCTACTGATTGGCTTAGAGCCCCAGCTGACCGCTCTAGCCAATCAGCAACACCCCTACCCAGCAGCACTCTGTGCTTCCTGACACTCAGTAAATAAAAGTGAACACATTAACACTGATAATTTTTTTTACCTAGGGGATGAGAAGGTCCAGAGTTTCCCTGCCAGGTCTAGGTACCAAAGCCTTATGATGTGGTGTCCAGAATAAAGTGGAGGGTTCACTTCATTTGTCCTTCCTGCTCCAATCTCCTTTTCTTCTCCTTCATTTGATAGTCTTCTTTTTCTTCTGACACTGTCTTCTATATTTGGTTCCTTCTGCTCCTTTACCTTTCTGCTTCTTTCTGCTTATTTTGCGCCCTTTGCTCATTTCTCATTCTGATTCCTTTCTGTTCCTTGCAGACCCTTTCTGCTCCTTCTTCTACTTTACCTTTGTGCTCCTTCTGATTCTTTCTGCTCCTTTACCTTTGTGCTCCTTCTGATTCTTTCTGCTCCTTTACCTTTGTGCTCCTTTTGTCCCTTTCTGCTCGTTGCAGACCCTTCCTGCTCCTTGCTGCCCCTGCTCCTTGCAGACCCTTCCTGCTCCTTGCTGACTCTTCATTTAGGCTGCTCCCCCACCCCCCACTTCCATAATCTATAAACTGTCCCCCCATGCCTCACTCCCCTAAGCTATAGGCTGCCCCCCCATGCCTCACTCCCCTAATCTATAGGCTGTCCCCCCATGCCACACTCCCCTAATCTATATGCTGCCCCACCATGCCTCACTCCCCTAATCTATAGGCTGCCCCCCATGCCTCACTCCCCTAATCTATAGGTTGCCCCCCATGCCTCACTCCCCTAATCTATAGGCTGACCCCCATGCCTCACTTCCTAATCTATAGGCTGCCCCCCCATGCCTCACTCCCTAATCTAGGCTGCCCCCATGCCTCACTACCTAATCTATAGGCTGCCCCCCATGCCTCACTCCCCTAATCTATAGGCTGCCCCATGCCTCACTCACCTAATCTATAGGCTGCCATGCCTCACCCTAATCAATAGGCTACCCCCTATGCCTCACTCCCCTAATCTATAGGCTGCTCCCCCCCATGCCTCACTCCCCTAATCTATAGGCTCCCCCATCCCTCACTCCCCTAATCTATAGGCTCTCCCCCCATCCCTCACTTCCCTAATCTGTAGGCTGCCCCCCCACCCCATCCCTCACTTACCTGATCTGTAGGCTGTCTATGGCTGCATGTGCTGCTCCCCTGCGGTTTCAATCAGCAGAGAGAAGCAGGAACAGATGCAGCTTCCTATCCCGGTCTCTCTCCATACACAGCGCCACCTACTGGCCTGCACCGGTTTGCAGTTCATTTTAAATCTCACACGAAAAATAGCAGAGCAAGCTGAAAAATCCGGGGGTGGGGTGGGGAGGGGGCAAGTCCCCCCCCCTGCGGACGCCCATGAAGGGGACCAGTATTTGCTAGTATTGTCTTGTAGACTGACTCAAGACTAAGGTTATGTAGTAATGTTCTCTGTAGGATCATATCCTACTCTCCTCAGACACCATTGAGGGCCTGGTCATAGTGGTGTTGGCATTTCAAGCTGTCTCTAGCCTCTGGCTGGCTACCCCATACATACCAACATCGAAGGAGCCAACACAGAAATTGCATTTCTTGATTGACAGCTACAATATGTGATTGCTGTGTTTGACTCCCACTATGAATGGAGGACTATAGCGTCCGAATACATTCTGGAATCAACACGTTGGCACTTCTGTCTGTTGCTTGGATGTCTTTCTAGCATCCATTAATAATCTGTCTCTGCGCAATAATGACACCTCTGTATGTGCATATATTGTTACTTCCTCCTCATCTGTCCCTGTCTCAGATCTGGTGCGTTAGAGTACAAGAGTACGACACTGAGGTTTATGGTTTATGGTTTATGTTGAGATGCTACTTGTGGTGTTGCTTTTTTCCTGAGGTTTGTGTGTGGGGATGTGGCTTGTGGGGTTGTGCATTTGGGGAAAGCTGCTTGTAGGGTTGCCTTGTTTTGGAAGATGCTTCATGTGTGGTTGTGGTTTGTATGTGTGGATGGGGCTGTTTGTGATGTAGTATGTGTGTGTATTACACTGTATGTAAATAGTGGCTGTATGTGGATAGGGGCTGTAGTGTGTGTGTTTGGGGAGTATAGGGGCTGTAGGGTGTGTTTGGGGGATAGGGATAGTAAGGTATATTTGTGAGGTATGGGCTAAAGTATGTGTTTGCAGAGTGTGTGGGGAATTGGGGCTGTTGTATGAGTGTGGGTAAATTGGAGTTGTAGAGAATGTGTGTGGGGATCAGGTCTTTAATGTATGCTTGCAGGGGATAGGGGTTGTAGTGAGTTGGGGAAACAAGAACAGTGTGGCATTTTGGGGTGATAAGGACTGTTGTCTGTGTTAAAGGAGACAGTGGCTGTAATCTATGGTAATAGCTTCTTGATCCAAAGATGAATCTGACTGCCATTTTGGTGTCAAGAATGATTGTTTTTTCCCTAGTTTGTTGCAAAATTGGAAGTGCTTCAAACGGTTTTTTTTTTTGCCTTCTTTTGGATCGTCAGCAAAAAAACAGGTGTGAGGAAGGCTGAACTTGGACACATGTCTCTTTTCAACCTATGTAACTATGTAATGTGTGTGTTGAGGGGCAGGAGCAGCTGCGGTTGGGGAAAAAGGGGTACAGGGGCTGTACTGGGGGAATACAGGCTGTGATGTTGGAGATAGGAAATGTAGGGGCAGGGCTGTAGTGGGTGGGGTATAGGGGCTATAGTGTTGGGTACAGGGGCTGTGGTGGGAGAGAGGACAGGAACTGTGTGAGCCAGACAGGGAAATTGGTTGTGGGGGGAAGGTGCTGTGGTGCGGGGACAGTGGCATTTTGGGGTAATAGAGATTATTGTGTGTGTTGGAGGAGACAGTGACTGTTAAGTGTATGGAACGAGTGTGTTATGTGTGAGGAAGAGGAGGGCTTTGGTTGGGGAATATGGGGTATAGAAACTATAGTGGGAGGACAGGATCTGTAGTGGGCCGATATGGGCATTTTTGTTTAAAAAAAACAAACAAAAAACTAAAGTTTTTTTCCCCCTAGCTGATGCTTACCCTGTGCCAGGGATGGGGAAACCTATTTCCTGGTCATCCAGTGGGAGATATATCAAAGCATTGCTCTACTATACTGACGCTATATAAATGCTTAGAAAAGGGGATGAGGGGAAGAAGGCAAGGTGGTCTGACCAGGGTTTAGAACCTGGGTTTCCAAAAAGTATGTTCTTATACAAACACCTAGAAAACCACACTGACTCACAGTGAGTATGCTCTGACCTATTTTAGTATAAGGATGTGTTACATTATCAGTTTTTACTTATGCCCAAGGTAAGATACTGAATGCTGAATGCTGCAAAGAAAAGAGGTTAAAAGATCAAATCTGCAATATCTCCGGAATGCTACTGGATTGGCATGTGGAGCTAAAACCAGCATAAACTCATTTTGTGGGTGGTTTATTCATAATATCCCTGGCATCAGGGAAACAAAAATGTTGTCTGTGCTGTAGCACCACTTAAAATGAAAAAAAGTTAAAACAGTGCACCTGCCTTAGTGCACCTCTGAGGATTTTATTCTTATTACTTTCAAAATAATGGCACTGGTTGCCAACTCATTGAGTGGGCGAAGTTCACATTTACAAACAGAGTTATGATGGAGCTGCTTAAGAGAGATTTGCAGTGAAGAGACATTTAATAGCTATATTCTGATTAAAGGGTTTTATTAATAGGAGCAATATAGCCCTTTTTTTCTCTGAAAATATAAAGCCTGCCTAGCATATGTATCATATAGCCATATACAAAACAGTTACAGGGTTATTTACTAAACTGGGAAATGCCAGGAAATCACCAGAGAATTTGAAGAAATGCCTCCACTAGTGCCTCTGGCAGCATGCCCCACATTTGTCCTCAAGGGTACCTCACATTTCAGGTGCGTTCAATGTATCGAGTCCACTGTCCCATAGGTGCAACCTTGCCTCCAAGAGATGAAAGTTAATAGGGAGAGGAGATCTAGGGTTGGTGAAAGGGAGTGGGGAGAAAAAATATTTTTTTTGATTGCAATGGGATCCTTAAGTCAGGAAGTCTGCACAGGTAATGGAGACATATTGAATCCAAGGAGACCAAATGGTCATATATTTGTCCCCGGTCAAGAAAGCTGCAGCTACCATAGCTTCCATTGTGTGTATTTCTTCTACCCTCTGCATCCATTGTTGAATGCTTCGAACTGTGTTTTGATGCCAGAGGAGCGGGATCAAACTCCTTGCAGCTAGTGAGTAACATTTTTCCGTGTATATTACGCTCCCATGTATAAGATGACCTCTATTTGTTAAACCCAAAATTAAGAAATGCATATTTTAAACATCTATAGCACTGAAGTCCAATTTGGCTGATCAGGATCCCCCACAGGTCCCAAGTCCCCTCACACTCCGTTAGGATGCTCCTCGAGGTCTGGCCACATCCAGACACTGGTTCCCTGGACTGGCGTTGTGTTGTTGGTGGAAACTATACCCTCTGCCCAGTGGCGTATATACCAGGGTCGCAGGGGTCGCGGCTTGCGACCGGGCCCGGCCCACCAGGGTGTGTACCCACTGGGCCAGCCTCTTCCCCTGGGGGGCCCAGGAGCCGACCACCTCAGGGCCCCCCGAGGCTGGCCCTGCTGACACCCGGAAGGCGGGTGGCCAGGCGGGCGCGCGAGGGAGCACTCAGTGCTTCCTCTTCCGCTCCCTCGCGCACCACACTGATACCGGAGCCGGAAGATGACGTCATCTTCTGGCGCCGGCATCCCTACGTGGCACGCGAGGTAGCTGAAGAGGAATCACTGAGTGCTCCCTCGCGCGCCCGCCTGCCCGACCGGCCACCCGCCCAGGAGCCCAGCAGCACCACTGGACCCCAGGGAATCCCCCCAGCACTCCAAAAGGTAAGGAGGCTGAGGGGATTAAATTTAAAAAAAAACAGAGTATTATAAAGATTTTGAATTTATGAAGCCCATATGTTCTAACTTTGCAGTTAAGAATGAACACTGAAGCATTTGGGGGTTTATTCACTACACATTGATGATGATGGTGGTGTGTTGAAAACTGAATTGCAAATTTCTAGCTAAAATAGTCAAGCTATAACTATAGCTGAAAAAAATGTACCGTATATACTCAAGTATAAGTCGACCCGAATATAAGTTGAGAGCCCTAATTTTACCCCCCAAAACTGGGAAAACTTATTGACTCAAGTATAAGACTAGGGTGGGAAATGCAGCAGCTACTGGTAAATTTCTAAATAAAATTAGATCCCCCAAAAATTATATTAATTGAATATTTAATTTACAGTGTGTGTATATAATGAATGCAGTGTGTGTGTGTATATAATGCATTGTGTTTGTGTGTATGAGTGCAGTGTGTGTGTGTGTGAGTGTGAATTAATGCAGTGTGCGTGTATGAATGCAGTGTGTGTGTATGAATGCAGTGTGTGTGTGTGTGTATGAATGCAGTGTGTGTGTGTGTATGAATGCAGTGTGTATGTGATGTAGAGCCTTGGTGGGGGGTGGGCATTTTTTTTTTTTAAATTATTATTTTATTTATATTATTAATATTTTTTTATTTTAATGTTATTTAATTTTTTATTTATATTTTTTCATCCCCCCTCCCTGCTTGTTAGCTGGCCAGGGAGGGGGCCTCTCATTCCCTGGTGGTCCAGTGGATGGGCTGTGTAGGAGGGGCGCTGGCAGGAATCTGTAACCTTTCCTGCAGCTCCTGTCAGCTCCCTTCTCCTCCACTGTAAGTCTTGCGGTGTGACTGCCGCGCGGAGCGCTCTGACCCTGCGGCTCTTGCGAGATTTACAGTGGAGCTGACAGGGGAGCTGACCGGACCGGAGGAGAAGGGAGCGGACAGGAGCTGCAGGAAAGGTAACAGCTCCCTGCCAGCCCCCAACAGGACCGGTGGGCTTGTAATGAGCCCGGCGGTCCTTGTCTGTATTATGGCTCTGTAAGTTGCCATAATACAGATATTGACTCGAGTATAAGTCGAGTGGGGGTTTTTCAGCACAAAAAATGTGCTGCAAAACTCGACTTATACTCGAGTATATACGGTAAATATAAATGATATGATGAAATATAATCTATATAAACAGATAAATGCAAATGAAACCGCAGCCACTTACAGGATCACTGCAACCCATTGGGTTGGAGTTGGACGTTATACCTATTGGGCATTATTAATTAGATCCCCCCTTAAGTTTTGCAGTAAACCTCCACAAGTGTTTTTTTACTTACTTGGAATTATTTCTTTAGAAAGTATGAGGATACGTATATGGGGATTTATATTGCTCTAAGTAGATATAATTCTGCTGGAGGAGAGGGTTATGACCAGATTTGTCATAATACATTTCTGTAAAGTCCCATATTTTGAAGTGCTTTAGGGGCATGATTTAAAAACAGCACTGCTTTCTTATGTTTGTCTATATCTGCACATATCAACCCACAAAGTTTTTTCTTAAAAATAAATAAATAAAATCGTCATTGGGGCCTTTGCAGTCATTATGCTTAGAACCAGCTACAGTGTATATACATCCACATTTGTGTTGAAACCCGAGAAAATAGTAGGAAGGAGTTGGGAGTAGCACTTTCATTTGACGTCAGGTGATGTATGGAAAGGGAAAGAGGTGGACAAACAGGTGTTATTATAGTGTAGTACATAATACAACTGGAATATAAAGGAGAAAAGAAATGCACTTACAAGAAATGGAGCTAAATAGCTCCTATGGGATAAGCTTAAACGGTACAATCGCCAATTAAATATATACTGTGCATTTCTCTGTGTCAGTTGGTGATCCAGAAATATGAAAGAGCACGAGTATGGATATTGTTTAGTGCAGTAACCTGTAATACTTTGGTTTATAATAAAGGAGGATGCATTTGTTGAAACTAGTGTATGGCTCCTTGAAAAGGCATGGAGTGATAAAAGTAAGTGCTCCAAAGCTACTAAGTGGATTTACATTTACCTTATCTACCTCACATACAGTGTGCACTATATAGTGTTTTTTTAGTTTTTTTACATATACTACGAAGAAGGCACTGCACCATCAACACATCCTTACAGTGAGGATTATATCACTCCACTCCGTTTCAAAACAGCCACACACAGGGCTCCAATAAATGTGAGTGCAATTCGTGTCCACCTATCTTCTAAACCAAAGTATCACAAACTACTGCTGTGTTTTTTTTCATATTTCTATCCACTGAGAACAAGAGATGCACCAAATATCCTTAAGGGGGATTGTACCGCCCAAGCTCATCCTATAGTAGATATTATTCTTCATTTCCTGTAAGTGCATCTCTTTTCTCCTTTATACTCCAGCTGTATTGCGTACTACACAATATTATCCCCCTTTGTCCTCTTCTTTTTCGTTGCATACATCACTTAATGTCACGTCAATGTGCTACTCTCAACTCCTTCCTACCACAACCTCATACTTCTTCCCAATAAGAGAGACTCCAGCCTGGGTTGTTCGACCTGCCTTCTTGCATGTGGCAAACGTGCCTATGCCACAAGCTCTTAGAGGAGCCTGCTAGCTAGCCTGTTCAGGAGTTAAACCTTCCCAGCCGCCATTAGTAGCTGCCCCTGGTTCGGCACTTTCCCTTCATGTGAATGGAACTGAAAGCTGGCTCCCTGGCAGTCGTTTGCATGAACCAAACCCACAAATTGTCCTCAGTGGTACTTAGTCACGATCGTTAAACTAAATTCGGCATGAGGACTTTGTGGGTTCCCGGTTACCTCAGCGGGACTTAGCCGCAAATGTTATGGAACAGTTTTCGGCATGAGGTGACCGTGTAGTTTCCGGACAACTTGGTTTGTGGTTTTGAACCACTTTTAAATACTCTAGGAGAGCGCTTTTTGGAGGGAAGGTGTCTGAGACTAAGGGGAACAAACGCTAGCTGGAGAACCCCGTATTGCAGCCGCAGAAGCTCCCGAAGGTGGACCGGCCAAAGCACCAAACGCACTGGAACTGTTTTGGGCATAGGACTAAGTGTGCGGCAGGTTAGAACTTCAACATAGTGGCGTTTCCCCTACACTGCATGAATCTGAGCACTATTTGGAGAACTTAGGCGCTCAGATCAGGGCTATTTAAAGATGAATTATTTGTGGGGTTATTATATATTTTTATGATGTTTTGGGGTATTTTTATGTTTGCCTCTCTGTTCCTGGGAGATAATAAGCTTACCCGTCTTTAACACAATTATCTCCCAGGCACAGAGATCTTTGGCAGGGGTTTGCATTGTATTGTGTGGAGACCCCCTGCTGAGGGTTGTGTATGTAAGCAGGCAACTTGGCCATAAAAAGTCAGTTCGTTTGTACCCTTCATCAGGTCTAGACTGATGTTTGGGGTAGCTCAGAGTTATAAATCACTGCTTTACTTCGGGACCTAGGAGATTTCAACGGATATACTCAGTCTGAGTATAGGGGATCCGTTACACTACCACTACCTCACACTTCTTCCCGATAAGAGAGACTCTGGCCTGGGTTGTTCGAGATGCCTTCTTGAATTTACCAGTACTCTCTCAGCACTGAAGTCTACTTTTTGTGTGTTTTGAAACCACAGGAAAAGCATCAATATGTCCTCAACACCTACCCTGCTACAGATAAACCAGAAATATATATATTCATCATTCCTTTACGTGACTCATTTTGAACAACAGACACTGTCTAGAATACTAAAATTCATTGTAACTCCACAGTATAGAGATGGTACATTTATGAAATCTCCGTAAGGGGACAAACAACCTTTTAACCCAGCAAGCAAAAACTTAAAAACCCCTTATGCAATATAAAACACCAGTGGTTAAAAAGGGGGTAATTATGAAAATAATTTACCCTATAAAACCGACAGTCTCCCTCCCCTGCTAGCCCTGCAATGTGCCTGTGGACCGGAGGGGAGATCAGAGATCTCCCTCCCCGGTCAGCAGGCACCGTGCTGAGAGCCAGCAGGGGAGGGAGAGGGAGGAGAGAGGACCCGGGAGCTCAGCCTGCAGCTCCTCCGGGTCCTCCTCTCGCGAGATTTGGAGCGTTGCCGCGGTTACCACGGCAACGCTCCAACTCTCGCGAGAGTGAACTCTAGCTCTGGAGCGCGGGCTAGAGTTCACTCTCCCCACTGGGACCACCAGGGAATCACCACTGGGAATGAAATATGTCCCCCCTCTTCCTCAATAAAGGTAATAAGGGAGGGGGGACATATAATATTTATTTATTTTAATTAAATTAAAAAAAAATATATTATAAAAAAAAAGCCGCCCTACCCTGATCACACACACATACATTGCCCCCAATACTGCCCCCCAATACACACAAACTGCCCCCATATACACACACTGCCCCCTATACACACACATTGCCCCTCATACACATACAAGGCTACACTGCCCCCTATATACACACACACACACTGCCCCCACATACACACATACTGCCCACTACACACACACACTGCCCCCCACACACACACTGCCCCCCACATACACACACACTGCCCCCCATACACACACACTGCCCCCCACATACACACACGGCCCCCAATACACACACACACTGCCCTCATACACACACACTGCCCCCATACACACACACTGCCCCTCATACACACACACTGCCCCCATACACACACACACACACTGCCCTATACACACATACAGCCTGCCCCCCCACACACACACACTGCCTCCCCCACATACACACACACACACTGCCCCTCTATACACACACACACTGTCCCTTATACACACACTGTCCCTTTTTTTACACACATTCTCGCTCCCCCTATACACACACACTGTCCTTTATACACACACTGCCCTCTATACACACACACTGCCCCACATACACACACACTGCCCCCTATACACACACACACTGCCCCCTACATACACACACACTGCCCCCCATATACACACACTGCCCCCCACATACCTACACACTGCCCTCGCCATACACACACACTGCCCCTATACACACACACTGCCTCATACATACTGCCCCCTGCACACACACTGCCTCTATACACACACACTCTTATACACGACACTGCCTCCATTCACACACACACACTGCCCCCCATACACACACAACTGCCCCCCCCATACACACACACATACTGCCCCCCATACACACACACTGCCCACACTCACACATACACTGCAATACTCACACACACACACTGCAACTGTTACACACACATACTGTCCCACACATACACTGCATCCCTGACATACACTGCTGCCCTCACTCACACACTACAACCTTCACACACACTGCACCCCTTACACATTGCACCACTCACACACACACCACTGCTCCTATGCCCTACTACAGCCCCATTTCCCAGCAGATCTCAGGTAAGTTGTCAAACTGTTCTTAAATGGTTTGACTACTTACTCTGGGAGGGGGTCCCGGCACTATTGACACCATAACCACTACACTGAGCTGTAGTGGTTATTGTGTCTGGATTATTTCTTTAAATAATCTACAAGTGCCCCTCCCGAGATCAGGCTCTGGATGCGCCACTGATACAACCTCCAGGACCCAGAAATCTGTTGTGAAGGCAATCAGTAAAACACCCTACGCGGTTTGTCTATAAAGAGACTTCCCCAGGGGTATTTAGCGTGTGTCTGACAATTCTACCAGGTTCTGGCTTTAAAAACCCTGGTTTGCTCCTCCCAAATTGCCTCACAGCCAATCTGGATGTTGCTGGTCCACCTGATGTTGATAATCCTCTTTGGGGGGTCATGCCTCGATGTGAATGCTTCTGGTTTCAAAACGTCCATCAAATCAACACATCCAAGGTGACAGACGTCTTTCTATTCTGCAGTGGAAAGCACATGCACTCCATCTTCATGTAAGTTCGAATCCACTCGAAAGCCTCTTTACAAAGTCAATTCTCCAAGTCCATAAATGAGAAAATGTAACATACGTGAAACAGGTATTAATAAAATCTAATATTAATATTTTAAAATCTTATTATAACCAATCATTAATAACAAAAGAAAATAGAGAAAAGACCTAGACCTAAGAATTACTTATAAAAAACAAATCATATCAAAAACAACATTAAGACCATCAGGCTGCATGGCCTTGAGAGTATAAATCCAGAAACCCTCTCTCTGTCTTAACTTTAACACTAAATCACCTCCCCCCCCCCCTTTTCATCTAACGTAATTTTTCTCTATACCTATACACGACAAATGCCTGGATTAAAACCACTGGCACTGGATGAGTAGTTAATTGTTTCCTTATATTATTCTGATGTTCTAGAAATATACTAGTTGTTCTACCAATATACTGTGCACCACATCCACTTGTTAATAAATAAACTACGTGGGTAGTGGTATATGTTATATTGTGTTTAATCTTAAAGGACTCATTACTTATGTTGCTTTTAAACGTATAAGTCAGTGATGGCGAACCTATGGCACGCGTGCCACAGGTGGCACGCGGGGCCCTTTCTGTGGGCACGCGGCCAAAGGTTCGCCATCACTGCAGAGTAGGCACCTGCCTGCCCGAAACGGCAGGCGCCTACTCTGCTTCCAGGTCGGGAGGCAGGGGGAGGGCTCTGTGATGCAGCTCCCCTGTCCTCCCGCGCGATGCTGTGTGGAGCATTGCCGCGCTTTGCCATGGCAACGCTCCACACAGCATTGCGCAGGAGGACAGGGGAGCTGCTTCCTGGAGCCCTCCCCCTGCAGTGCTTACCACCACCAGGGATGGCTGTGTCCCCCCCCCCCACTTCATTAAAGGTAAGAAGGGGGGGGGGGGTTATACTGACACACAGCACCCTTACCCTCCCCAGCAGTACCCCTACCCTCCCCAGCAGTAACCCCTACCCTGCCCAGCAGTAACCCCTACTCTCCCCAGCAGTAACCCCTACCCCCCAGCAGTACCCCCTATCCTCCCCAGCAGTACCCCCTACCCTCCCCAGCAGTACCCCTACCCCCCAGCAGTACCCCCTACCCTCCCCAGCAGAACC